>CM069865.1:49936260-50536260 GCA_036172795.1 Pelodytes ibericus | reverse complement strand
CATACAGCGTTTCGTCACTTCATAACCTTCAAATATTAGATATATCTGAATCCAATACTGTCAGCAAAAATAGGTGTTACAAGCTATATTCGAATTGATTTCAATAACGATCGAGCTACACAATATGCCAAGACAAAAATATTGTTGATATTATTTTATATTTACCACAAGCGAGTGAAGCAATGTAAGTTTTGGAAAATGCCATTTACCATGTGTTACGGAAGTACCTGTGTTAAAGTCGTCAAAAAACTGCCCCATAAATGCCATTTAACTACAATTGGTCCAAATTAAGTTAGAGTTTTAATGACTTCCAATGTTTGCCATGTTCTCTCTTTATTTCAAAACACTATCCCTAGCCACAGCCTGGTGATTAGCAACTGTGTATATCCAGATGGCGACCCTGTTAATAAGAAACACAGCAAGCAAAATGTGCAGTGCTTCACACTCATTAATTGCGGAAGTAAACAATGTCTCTAAGCACAGATATTTAATATTATACATCTATACCTCTCTTTTGTGTTGAGCACACGTCTAGGCCAAAGTAACAATATGTATGTGACAATATAAAACGTATGGTCATGTTTTCGTGTGTATCTCCTTTGAACAAAACATATATATATATTTTTTTTATTTTTTTTTTACCTGATTGCGAACATTCATTTTTTTAACTCTTGCAATATAATTCCTCTAACTAAATTCACTTTAAAAAAAAAAAAAAAAGTTCAATGGGTGTAGTTTTTCACGTCTTGGTATGCTTTAAGGTATTTCATTTATTTACATCTGAAAACATGTACACAGATGTTCAGTTGGTTGCAGGACCTAGTTGATGTTTTAAAGAGATTGAATTTTACGCTGATATGTGTGAAGGCATCTATTTATAGAGAGGGCTTGCATATGAAAATATATCGTACTTTATGTTAAATGCTGCATCTGCAATAATAAACGGAACCTTCCGTAGCAAACAACTTTTTAAAGAGGTATGTGTAATCCCTAATTATGACAGCTCTGGAACTGGCCTGTATAATCAACCTCAAGGATCATTTTCCTTTCCCCATAGTAAATGTTGTCAGGTATTTAAACTGTTCATCAACCACCCAGTGCTAATGTGCCAATACTGGTTTGCATTCATGTGTTAATTACTCCTAAGACCTCAGTCGGCCTTCTAACTGCCAGTCCAACTCCTGTATTAATCTATTATTGTACCTCAGATTTCTAATCAGCCTTGCCGCTGTCTTTTCCTTTGGAAGAGTACTCTAGTGCTCTGCTTTTCACTTTTATTATTCTTTATAGTATCTGTTTATAAAATACCTTCCGTAGTTGCGGTTTAATGCAGCATTACATTTTAGCAAGCTTCATTTTATATCATCTTATATGAATAAGATGATATTATTATGCCCTAATGTTAACAGCTTTTCCAAAACTGGAACCCCAAAAGCGAAGTGGCTCCTAGTAATATAATGAAAAGTCTTAAAAATGCCTAAATCGATCTTTTTAGAGACAGATCGAACATATGATTGCTTACAAAATATTGCCATAAACAAATCAAGCAATATATTTCTTCATAAATGATGTTGCCAATTTAACATATATAAAGTGCTTTTTGTATGTACGAATAGTATTATAAAACCATAAACTATATCCATATTGTAGTCGTTCTTGGATTATTAATAGAAATATTTATTTCAGTTACAGTACAAGTTACTAGTAGTAACATAGCAGTCTAATAATCTATCATACAATATGTACATTAGCCTATTTGCGGTTGATTGCAGTCGTGTGCAGCAGAACTTAATGTATAATAATGTCATGGGGCGTTATATATATAAAGAGCAATTTTAGCGCACAGTTACAAAAGTACCAAATAGCAGAAACAGTTCTTTGGTTTGCATTGTGATAGTATCACTTTAAAAACTCTTTTAGAACTGCTTTTATAATTCATTACAAATGTGTCTATTATGTAACCTCCTACTTAACTGTGATCGGAACTACATCTTTATCCAAACTGAGTAATCATCCCATTGACACCAAGTGAGAGATATTGCCAGCAAGCTGACTCATTTGGACGTAGTTGTGATAGTTTCTTTAGGGTTGCTTTGTACAAATGCCAATTCGGTTGTAGTCACTTGCATTCAGACATATACTTCCCTCTTGCTCATTATTTAACAGTGAAGGACAAATAATGATTGCTTAATAGTGAAAACCACTGCAGTGACATTCACCCACTTTCCTAAAGAAAACATGTTCAAGACAGAATGTATAACAATACTATTGTCCTCTAAATTTCAAGAAAGCATCAGTGCAACAGTGGAATCCACTTACTTTCTTGTTGTGGAGTGTCACTTCCACTAGTCAGCCCTGGAGACTCCAATAAGCTCCTACCGGCTTCTCCAGAGGTTTCTTCAGCTTGAGCTCCCACTATTTCCCCGGCCTCCTCCAGATCCAACAGGTGACTCACCGAAAAGTTCTTTTTAGACTGTAAATTGTCTAAATTTCCTGCGATTGGACTCTCTAACCGACTGGCCAGGGAAGTCTGCCTATCCATAACGTGGTGGTTATAGCTGGAAGTCATGATTTCCTTCTGCAAACTGAAAATGTTGCAAAATAAGTTAACCAAAATCGGGGCAAATATTGTTGATCCGCCCCCGGGTATCCTCTCAGTAAAGGTTGAAAACACGACCAGATGTCCTTGCACCTAAAGCAATAATCCAGAGGTTGCCCTGTGACAGATCTCCAAAAATTGTTTTTTTTTCTAGATTCAGACAAACTCTAAGTGATGAAGGTCTGTTTGTTTTTCTTTCTTAATCCAACACATAGGTAAACCAGCGGCAGTAGATTCTCTAGTTAGTACATCTTGAAATCGTAGTGTATCCTCTTCCTCTCTTTCTCTCCTCTCTCCAATTTCAAGAATGACTAGGGTTTCACAGAGGATGATGTCTTGCAGATGTAAAAAAAAAAAAAAAAAAAAAAAAAGATCCTCAGTTTTCTCTTCTTATGGAAAGACTGGGGTTTTAAAGAGTCCAGATATTTTTTTCCTGTGGAACTATTTCGCCGTCTGTTTGGATCAAGAAACTCTTTGGCACATCAAACAGCACAGACTGGCATGGAACAGGAGACTTTGCAGAAAATAAATGTAAATTGGAGACCCTGGGGAGGGTAGATCGAGTTAATAACAGCCTGTAATTACGTGGCAATGCCTTTGTGCTGTTTCTGACGTTTTACAGATCACCCCCTTTCTCCTACATCACAAATTCTTTCTCTCTCCCTTCTCTGACCAACTGCAGCACCAACCAGAATACACTGATTAACAACTCCTTGCCAACTTCTGATTTGACCACGTTTTTTTTCTTTCTGCTTGTTGAAGTTGAATTCTAATTATCTTTACCTAAGTAAAGTAAAAGTAAGTATGTAAAAGGAGACAAACTGACAGCTACACTGAGCCAGTCACTTCAAACACAGTGATTATTTTGTTT
Organism: Pelodytes ibericus; assembly: GCA_036172795.1. Taxonomy (NCBI): domain Eukaryota; kingdom Metazoa; phylum Chordata; class Amphibia; order Anura; family Pelodytidae; genus Pelodytes; species Pelodytes ibericus. The sequence continues at coordinate 50,532,790 of CM069865.1, read as the reverse complement.
CAGAATTAACTCCATGTGATTTGTTTAAGGTCCTGTTGCAAAATCTCATTTGCATGTTTTATTAAGAACTGCAGGGAAATTAGCTGAATCACATCCACATCTAGTACAATCAACAGTGAATGTGTGTGTATGTATGTGTGTGAGGATTTTTTCCTGCATTGTCAGTAACGTTGCTCCGGGCTAAGAAAATATAGCAAACCTAGAATAGCATAAACAGTTTTTAAAGCTTAATACAAAGAGAGGTGTAAATTCACGATTGTCTGGTGTAGAGAATAATACACGTTTTGAAAGTATCAGGGTCATCAAGCAGTAGACCATAACATCATTTTGTTAGAAAAACGTTTTCAACGCTTAGAAGAAAACATAAACAACATTTCTTACTTAACTATCTTACTTAGTTCAATACTAAGTAAATTCATCTCTGACTAACCAATAAAGCAATAAAGTAACATTTTCTAACAATTTGCATACTTTCCTTAAATGTGCAAGTAAATATAATACTTCTAATACATGCCATGTGTGTGTGCTATGATTAATTTACAAAGTAAAATGCATTGTAACCTTTAATAATACATTTTCATATGACATAGACATTTGAATAAACTAGTTTTCTGGAGCATTACTTTATTTTTAAGCAAATTGACGATACATATTTTAATAAGTATATTTATTAATCATGTCAGACAATAATTGACTTGCAGAATGTCCAGTAAAACAAATAATACATGTTTTGATTGGGTTTTCATCACATTGTATATTGCGTTAATTGTCTAACAATTTGTTTGTAACATAATGTGCAATGCTAAGCAATATATATTGGCACCTATTAAAAATAATTCCTAGGCAAAGAATAACCGAAGAGCAATGGGTCAGAGAAGGCAGCACCTAGTTTGGTACTTCCCCTGAGTCTTGGAGATAATTATTTTTTTTTAGAGTTAATTTCATCTCAAATTTCTGAACACTGTTGTTGCCCCAGTTCTGCTTTCTGGAACCGAACTGTCGTTTTTCTCAAGGGTCTACTCAATAATGAATGAATTGCAGGGAATTGAGTCTGACATTTCAAATTAAGGCCATTCAGCTGCATTGGAGAATTTATCCAGCTCAGCAAATTTGGTCTAAAGTTTGAAATTCACATTTCAATTCCCTGCAATTCTCTCTTTATTGCGTAGATCTTCTAACGATGTCAGCATGTTAGCCCACCATAATTTTGTATACTACATTGTAGGGTTGTTTACAGTTGTTATTTTACTTACAATTTAGGAAATACAATAAGTATCGCCTAGTTCCCCCTTAAATTTACTGTGTATGTACTGCTGTTTTCTGCTAAGGCACGTTTACTGATAATATTTATAGAAATTATCATTATCAATTACATGATAATACTGTATTAGCAAATGTTTACGTAAACTAAAAAGCAAAAAACAAAACAAAATGAAAATCTTATGCAAAACCAAGAATCACTCCACATACTGCTTAGAACATATAATCCTAAAAAAAGTGGTGTCCAGTCCTTGGTCCCAGCACCCCCTCTCTTCCATCAAACTGTCTTCCATTAATTAGCCACCATGTCAGACTGATGTTAGAGTAACTCTTGCTATTCTGACTGCTGCCAAGGCCACTACACTCGACTACAGAAAAAATATAATTCGCTCACATAAAATATTGTTTTTTAACTGATACTTAACTAACAAAGTATGGACAGCCCTACCTCAGAGCTTATGTTTGGAAGATCCCATGTAAAGTTTTTATGGGTCATATTAAATAATCCCAACACTGCGCAGCCCTGTGGAATATATTATTCAGTTCTTCAATGCTTTAATATGTTGAAATTCTAAATAGATATTTCCTTATTTCACCCAGGACATTCTGAAATAAAACTCACCCAGACAGACATGGATTGTGTTGTGAATATTTAAAATGAAAAATGCTTGTGGGAAAGAGTTGTGTACCATATATCTTTCTTATTAAAATAAGGACTGGGAAGTCAGGGGATTGCGTGAGATTTGAGTGAGGGTCTGGTCAGGAGGGCTGAGGTCCATGTGTTCTAATGGCAGGAGCCTGGGCTCCAAACTGCCATAGACAGACATGCCGCCCCCCTATCTGGGGAAAGAACATTTGATGCCATCAAAGGAATACCGATTGAAACCAGATGTGCTCTCCTCAGCTCTTTCCATGCATTTAATTAAGGAACTGGGACGAGAAGACTTTTTCATCATTAGCCTCCTCCATTTAACCCCCACCCCTTCACTTCTTTAGTCTAGGAGCCTGCGTTGGTGCCAGTGTAACATGTATAACATGTAGTATATATATATGTGTGTATATATATATATATATATATATATATATATATATATATATATATATATATATATATATATATATATATATATATATATGTGTGTATATATATATATATATATATATATATATATATATATATATATTTTTATATATATATATATATATATATATATATATATATATATATATATATATAAAATATGCATCTACATGTTTCACTTGCACGAACGCAGGCTCCTAGACTAAATATACGTGTATACATATACTATGTCTGTGGTAAACGTAATGGATTTGGTGAGCCTGATATGGTGTAATGAAAAATAAGTATTTCCTGCGTGCAATGCACATAATATTACCTACAAATTGTGCTATTAATTTTAGTTCAAACTGAAATATATGGTTCAAAAGATTGGTGATAGTGTATAAATGTCTGTAAATAAAAATCGAATATGGAGTTAATGTCTTGTTAACATAATGAATAGTGGCACTGTTGTCGACAAGTGTATGTGCTGGGACATATGCTAAAGCTCGTTAATGTGAAAATTATCAGCGCCGATAGATCAAACCCACACGTGCAATTTATATATTCTTTCTAGTAAGTTTCTAGTAAGCCCCTATATCAAAGAATAAAATATATATTATATGTACACTATAATGTCTTTTGTGATTTTAGAATTCCGTACAGATTATCGAGAATAAAATATATGGTTATATACGTTTAGGTCGGGTATATAAATTGCACGTGTTGGTTTGATCTATCGGCGCTGATAATTATCACATTAACTAGCTTTACCATATGTCCCAGCACATGCACTTGTCGACAATAGTGACACTATTCATTATGTTATCAAGACATTAACTCCATATTCCATTTTATATACAGACATGTATACACTATCACCAATATTTGTAACCATATAATTCATTTTGAACTATAATAAACAGCAATGTATTTAGGTGTACAAGGTAGTGGGATGGGAATCTGAAATGTTGCTATCTAGATTGCACACAGGAAATACTCCTTTTTCATCATACCAAATCAGGCTCACCAAATCCATTACTTCTACCACAGACAGAGTCTGTGTCTTGACTAATCAGTATACATTATGAGCACATGATCTGCATCACCCTGCTTATTCATTTTTTTATGCATGTGTTGATCGCCTTGATTAAACATACATTTCCAGTAACAATGTGAATTGTGAAAGATGTTAAACTGTGATCGATTAAAGACAAACAACAAAGTGAAGCAGTACATTTTAACTACAATGTTTTTTTATTACTTTCTTATTAATATAATGTATATCTTAAACATTATCATATCCTGTAGCATTGTGCTATTATCAAAGTTAACAAATATACTACACTTAGTTTACAAATCTACTACTACTTTATGAAAAACAGAATAAAAACCATAAACACCCTGTTCCAAGGAGCTTACAGTCTAAGAGGGAATTTGGATAAATGAACACAAGAGGTAAAAAGGGCAATAGGTTGAGGAGGTATAGCCATTCTTAGGTAGTTCAAAAAGGAACAATTTTAAGTGTCAGTTCACTTAATTATATGACTGAACAGGAAGAGCAGACAGTGGCTAGCAAGGTAGTTGGGATGAGACAATAGTAGATGGAGTTTAATGGTGAGTTAGGTGATACAATTATCTAAAGAAGTGGGGTTTTATGTTTTGGAAGTTAGAGGGACATTAAATTGCAGCACAATATGAACTATTCAAAACTTTACAATAATCTCCTTATCCAATTATCTCTTCATACCTTATACGGCATTAGAGGGAGCCTTCCTTACATGATAACAAGAAAACTGCTTTACAAGATAACAATAAATGTAGCTTTACAAGGTATTAAACTACTAATGCCTTTTATGGCAACAAACATAAAATGTAGAATTGAGTTTGGAAAATCATGAATGGGTTAGTTATTGGCCTCTACCTTTCTACAGGTTTTGAATGAGGGAAATCTGCATTTTGTAATAGTTCGTTCAAGCAAACGTATAGGGCAAATTATTAATGTATTTAAATATGTCTGTACCGTCTCCTGGTTATGACATCATTATCTTTCTACTGCAGTGTTTAGTTTGCCTTGTTAGATGTTGTCATGAAGAGGAACATTTTGCACTTTAAGCAATATAATCAATTTGGTAACTACATTTTCATTTAGTGTACCTACACAGATTATAATTTTTTTCAGAAATGTAGAGATTATATTTATAAACCCTAATTTTATTTTAAAATGTATTAAAATCCTTTGTGCCATTTGTTTACCAAACCGGGCCCTAACTAGTTTACGCTTAAAAGTGTTTTTTATGTGGCAAGTATATTGATCATCTTGATTAGTAAAAAAAAACCCAAAACATTTGGGTCTGGAGGGATCACATTTCCGTTCTAAACAATATCCGACTTTATTCATTAAAGAGGGAATTGCAGGTAATGTCATGTCTGATTGGTATCTTATGGAGTGATACACTAGCAGAGAGACAGTTAGAGACCAGACTGGGGTGCCTACTTCCCAGTCAGAGGATGAACTGGCAAGTGACATCAAAAGTACCAAGCCAAGTAAAACAAAAAAGTTTAGTTGTCCTTTATGTTCGAAATTCCCTTGTCGATTCTGTGCAATTCCTTCTCTTATGAATACGTCCCTTAGAGTTACCATGAAGCTCCTTGTACTGAAACGTTTTTGTTTAAAAAAATATATATAAGGCCAGTAACCATTACAGGTTTTTTTGTTTTCTTCTTTAAAGCAGTATGAAAGTTGTCGCATGCATGAGCAATATGTCTAAAAAGATGCTGATACAGCTAGGCAATATTAAATGTATGTATGAATGTCAGTGTTAATGAATGTTAGTGGGGGGCAGCACCATAGGTTACTGTCTCCTCTCAGCATCTCCTTCCTCCGTGACTGCAGCACCAAAGAACCCTCTCTCTTACGTCAAGTAAAGATCATGACTTAGTATAGGGGTACACAACCTTTGGCACTCCAGATGTTATGGACTATGTATCCCATAATGCTCTTATAACCGTAATGCTGGCAAAGCAACAAGGGAAATGTAATTCACAACATGCAAATTCTGCCCTGGTGGTCCAGTGGGTAGCAAAGTGGAATTCTACAAACAGCACAGATGGCTATTCATGCTGTTAAATGCAGAACATGCCTCTAATGCAACTGAATTCTGCTTATTTGACAGAGGCATGTATGGAAGGACCCCTGCTTCCATTTATGCTGCTCCATGAGAATGCCAAGATGGAGCTGGTTGTGCCACCTCTTGTCCCTCCCTGTGAATGCCTGTGTGTCTTTCTCACCTCCATCTTTTTCTGTAGCTATTCCTTTTTCCTCAATTGCATATTTTTCCTGCCTTCAAACTGTTATCCTCTGCTATCAACTTAAAACCCTCGCTTTTCCTCTCCAATATTTGTTACACCCCCCCCCCCTCCAAATTAGATGGGCCTAATAGTTCTTATCTGCCAACACATTCTATGTTTCCATCTCATTCTCTAATCATCCCTCAATCTTGTTTTCCTTCTCTTACCTTCATATCTTAACCTCCTCCTTCCTCCAACTATTTTTCTACTTTTTTTTAACAATCATCATAGAAACATAGAAACATAGAATGTGTCGGCAGATAAGAACCATTCGGTCCATATAGTCTGCCCAATTTTTTTGGAGTACTTTTTTTATTCCCCTGTTCCCGGTCTTATAGCTAGGATAGCCTTGTGTTTATCCCACGCATGCTTAAAATCCTTGACTGTGTTTACCTCTACCACTTCTGCTGGCAGGCTATTCCATACATCCACTACCCTCTCAGTAAAGTAATACTTCCTGATATTACTTTTAAATCGTTGCCCCTCTAATTTAAGACTATGTCCTCTAGTTGTGGTAGTTTTTATTCTTTTAAATATACTCTCTTCATTTACTGTGTTGATTCCCTTTATGTATTTAAATGTTTCTATCATATCCCCCCTGTTACGTCTTTCCTCCAAGCTATACATGTTAAAAACATCCTCTAACCATCTATTGCTTTGCACCTGTAGGACCTGGACCAGTTTGAAATCGCAGTGTTAATGAGCGAGTCAACAAAACTTATTCTTACGCTCTCCTGCTTGCTGTTGTATTACTGATGCCAGCAATGCATGGGGCTATAGTGACTAGGCTGACCTGCCACTGCCCCCACATGGCACTTACATCATTGTGATCTCAACAAGCATGAGAACACAAGAATTGTTGCAAAGGCCCCATTTCATTTCCAACAGTGAAAGAAGGGACTTGCTCCAATGTTTCAAAATGCTGGCCGATTGCAAGGGCCCCATTTCCTTCCCATTGTGGACACACATGTCAGTGTGTAAAGTGTTTATATGGTTATTGTATGGAGACTACAATAGAGGCATTAAAATGATATATCTGTACAGAAAAAAGGAGGTAACAAACAAAAAATAGAGAATTTTAAGAGCAGAATACTATACTAGTTACAAACGCTAACATTAGTTCAGCTGTTCTTTGTTTGTTTTTTTGGCTGTGTAATTATATCATATTTTTTTATTTCAATAGTTAATAAAAAATCCTATTTTTTAAAATTTATAAATACACGGAGGCTCATATTATGCATAACTCTTTCCTTTATTCCTTCAGCAGCAAAGAATAAAATTAACATAATTTTTTTTTTAAACCAATCAAAATCCATGGACCATAATGCCCTTCTACTTCTCCTATAAAGTCCAACTCCAGGAAATTAACTTCCTCTTTATTTGCTGCTCCCTCAGATAAGTACCTCTTCAATATTAAATATCTTGTACTTGGTATTATCTTGTGGTTTTGGGGGTCCTTAACCTTTACTAATAGGTTAAGGACCATTTGTACATTGTGTAAGGTTATATAAGTTTATTTTATTTCATTGGTGGGTCTGGGATTGCTTGTTTCTGTATCTTATTCTCCCATACTTTTTTTTCTTCTGTTTTTCTGGCCTTTCTGGCCACTTTTTCTATTTACTTTCACTTTAGCCATTAGTTTTTCCTACTAGTTTCGGTTTTACATTCGTTTTCTCGTTTTTCGGGTTATATAGACTCTTTTACCCGATCCCTTACTAGGTTTCGGTTTATACCTCCGTTTTTACTTGAATGGTGTGATATTTCGGCCTCGCCCATGCGCAGTTTGTACGCGGCGGCCATTTTTTGGGAGTCTTTCATGTTTTTTCATAGGGATTCACCGCGGGCGCCATTTTGGTGTAGCCTAAACGCTTTTTCGCTGCGTTTTCAGTTGCGGCCGCCATCTTAAGCTTCAGTGTATGTAGAAAACGGCAGGAGACAGACACTACATGGTGCAGCTACTGTGAGCTTTATTTTATCACTAACTTTATAGCGTTTTGATTGAGCATTATGCAGTCTGACCTGGGTAGAGATGTCCCTCAACAGGGCCAGGGTAACCCTGACTATCTTACTGGTTACACCCCAGATGCCCCTAATTCCCAAGAGTTCCAATCACTTTTGGATGCTACTATGACACGCTCAGTTAACAGAGCAGTGCAATCTGCAATGGGTGCAGTTTCTGCTAATTTAGCAACCACAATTACTTCAGCCCTAATGCCTGCACAGACACTGGTAACCTCCATCCCTATTACCGGGGACCCTATTGGTTCTGGTAGAGGTTGCAAGGCCCTTAGAAAATCTAAGCACACCTCAAATACTCCTACGGACATGATACAGCATGTCCAAGAGGGCGCGTTACCGCGCAAGAGAGCACACCACCAGGCGAAATTGGTGAGGTCTTGGAAAAAGGCTAAAGCCTTAGTTGACAAGGACTCTGAGTCTGCATCGGAGGAGGGTGCTTATGACTCTGATGATTCTGACACTGATGTTATAGGGTTGAACACTATGTCACCCGGAGAGTCAGACGCAGGGTACGCAACTGAGGTTGAGATTACCCACCCAGAGGGCTGCATTCTAGACCCGAGTGGTACCCCACTCTTCGATCCTGAGAGCCTGCAACACCCCAGGTCCTCAGAGTGGTCACCCTCTGAGCATGTCGCTGAGTACATTGTGTCTAGAGTGCGCAAGGGTCTGGATAAACAGACCAGGGAGAAACTGAGAGCGGAATGCCCAAGACCCAAAGTCCCTGATGCGGCGTGCAAAACGCCAGAAGTGGACCAAAGGTGGCCCAATTTTTGTCCAAGTCAGGGTGGACGTCCAGAAAAGGCCTGGACTGTTCCCTAAGGAATTGTCAGGATAGGATCCTAGACACTATGGGCCTGTTGGCCAAAATATTTGAGCTGGCTGAAACAGCTTTGGATGAGGGTACGGCTATCGACCCTAACGCCTTAAGGTGCTGGGCTCAGCCAGCCATTTGCTTTATTGGTAATGCCAATACGGCAGTGGCATCGGAGCACAGGAAGGCTATCCTTCTTAAAATCGAACCTAAACTCATCGATATGGCCCAAACAGAGCCGGGCCCTAAGGCAAAAAGCCTCCTGTTCGGGGATACCTTCGTAAAAGACTTAGGATCCTTCGTCCAGACCTTCGCGGCCTTGGACGAGGCTCAGTCCAGTGTGAGAAAGGTTTTTCAACCAAAGGTTTTCACTGGGGCCAGCACAGAGGCTGTCTGGCTGGCCGGTATTTCAGGGGTCCCGCTAGAGGATCCAGAGGCCTCCAACAATTTGCTCCACAACAGCAGATGTTTCAACAGCCTAGGGTTACACGTTTTTCCCACAGAGAGGAAGAGGATGGCAACCTCGTGGATTCAAGGGTGCGTTTCAACAACGACATCCTTATGGTAAGTCCTCTCCCTATCTTGCCCAATTCCAACATGGAGGTAGGGGGAAGGTTGAATCTATTTTTACACACTTGGGAACTGGTCTCTACAGACCCGTGGGTTTTACAGATGGTTCAGGGAGATCACATAGCAGACCCATATCAGAGCGTAACACCAAAGACCAGACCTTTTACAAAACAAGATGCGCAGCTAATGGACATTGAGGTCTTAAATTTGCAACGCAAGGGTGCCATAGTCCCAGGAACCTGGGAGTCAAGGGGTTTTCTCAGTTCACTATTCTTAGTCCCAAAGAAAGGCGGGGGTTCTCGACCAGTCATCAACCTACGCCCATTAAACCATTTTGTGTTGTACCAACACTTCAAAATGGAGGGTATCCATTGCCTCAGAGATTTGCTAATTTTGGGAGATTGGATGGTCAAATTGGACCTCCAGGATGCTTATCTCACAGTTCCTGTGACACCAGAGCATCAAAAATGTCTACAATTCCTCTGGAGGGATCAGATATGGAAATTTTCATGCCTTCCTTTCTGTCTATCCTCCGCTCCTTGGTATTTCACCAAGTTACTGAGACCGGTGGTCGGCTTTCTGCGTCGGAAAGGTGTGAGAGTGATTATTTACCTAGACGATATTCTAATCTTGTCCCAGAGCAGGAATTCGCTGGAGCTACACTTGACGTGGACAATAGATCTACTACAATCACTGGGTTTTCTGATCAATTGGGAGACATTGGTAAGGAAACCGGAACAAATCATGGAGTTCCTGGGGTTTTCCATAGAAGCCATCCACGGTTCTCTTCTTCTTCCAACAGAGAAGATAAAACTCATCAAGAAGGAAATCAAACGAACATTGCAGAAGCAAGTGATCTCGGTCAGACATTTACCCCGTGTGATAGGCTTGCTGCCGGCTTCCATACAAGCGATTTTTCCAGGACCGCTCCATTATCGAGCATTACAATGCCTCAAGACGAGGGCTCTACATCAGAATTGTTCTTATGATCAGATGATCCCAATGGATTTCGAAGCAGTCGAGGAGTTGACGTGGTGGCTGCAGCACATGGAAACTTGGAATGGCAGAGCGATTTCAGTCACATTCCGGACGTGGTGATTTCGTCAGATGCCAGTCTTCACGGCTGGGGGGCTATCTGCGAAGCATCTTTTACAGGAGGACGCTGGGCTACTTTGGAGCAAAGCTTTCACATCAATTGCCTATAGTTACTGGCAGGTACCTTCACGGTCAGAAGTTTTGCACAGAATTTTCCAGGATGCTCAGTGTTGCTATGCATGGACAACGTGTTGGCAGTGAGATACATCAACCACCTCTGCGGACGAGGTCAAATGCACTGTCGGATCTAGCAAAAGACTTTTGGCAGTTTTGTCGAGAACACAGCATCTCGGTGCAAGCCACGCACATCCCAGGATTAGCAAATGTTAGAGCGGACTGGAGTTCGCGGCATCTCAATGATGCGGGAGATTGGTGCCTAGATCCCTCGATATTCTATTACCTAGAAAGTTTGATGGAGATGGATCTCTTTGCGTCGCTTCTCAACAGACAACTTCCGAAGTTCTTCAGTTGGAGACCAGACCCTGAAGCAATAGTGACAGACGCTTTCTTACATCAATGGTCGAGGAACAGACATTACGCGTTCCCTCCATTTTGTCTCATCGCCAGGACACTGGTGCACTTACGGAGATGCGGAACATCGATAGTTCTGGTCACTCCATGGTGGGACACACAACAGTGGTTCCCAGCATTGCTGGAGATGAGCATAGATTGTCCTCGCTTACTACCGACATTTCCAAACATGCTCACGGATCCGGAGGGGAGGGTACATCCTCTCATACAAGTGGAGCAACTCTCCCTGGAGGCATGGTTAATTTCCGGGGACCCTGGTTTATCCAAGGAGTTTCACAGACAACTAGAATTCTCTTGGCAGGAGCCTGGGCCCCTGGAACTTGAAGAGCTTACCAGAATACGTGGAAGTCATGGGCTTATTGGTGCATGGAACACGATAGGAATCCCGTTTCGGCACCTGTTACTGACATCATGAATTTCTTGACCGACCAATTTGAGAAGGGATTAGCATATAGATCGATTAATGTCTTCAGGTCGGCAATCTCAAAGGTCATTCAGGTTTTCATTCCGTTCCTGCTGGTCAACATATTCTAATTTGTCACCTCCTCAAGCGTATGAGGCTGTCTCCCCCGCCTTTACCCAAATATTCGGGGTGTGGGATGTCAATGTTCCATTAAGATTTGTAAATGGAATCTTTTTGTAAAAGATTGGCCTTCTAATAAAGATTTTTCATTAAAACAACTTTCGGCTAAACTAGTTTTATTATGTTGCCTTATTTCTTGTAAAAGGGTATCTGATGTCAGGGCACTGGAAGTGTCTGGTCGTTCTTTCTCTCCGGATGGAGTAGTATTTGGCATATCCAGGCGCACAAAAACGGCTATTAAATCTGTGTTTTACCCTGCTTTTCCATCAGAGCCGCAACTTTGCCCAGTTTTATGTCTAAAGGAATATGAGCATAGAACAGCTTGTCTTTTCTTCAAGTATGTCTTTTCTTCAAGATTTATTTTTAGCGCTGCATAAACCACATGCTCCAGTCTCTACTATCTCGTTAGCTAGGTGGGTTAAATGGATTCTTGCTGAATCAGGTATAGATACTGACATTTTTGGCCCACATTCAGCTAGAGGAGCGATGGCTTCTAGGGCTTTCTCATTAGGCTATAGATTAGAAGACATTATGAAAGCGGCAGATTGGTCTAGAGAATCTACGTTTAGAGAATTACATCCTATTTCACATATTGCATCTACTGTTATTAGTGAGCTTTAAACTTGCATAATATGAGCCTCCGTGTATTTATAAATTATTAGATTTTGCTAAGTCATGACGTAAAGTCATGATTTATAAATACATGGAGGCGAGTATTATACCCACCCGGTATTATGTTTTCCCTACCCTATGAGTCTATTTTAAATTTTCAGTAATGAGGATTTTATGGTTAATTAATTTATTTGTGAAAACTATGAGCATTTTGTTCTCTATTTCTGTTACAGCTTAATGGACCAATCGGATGATCGCACTTGTCCGGATTCGGTGGTCATTTGGCCTTTTGGACTTTTCTGGCGGGTTTCCAGTTTTCGGTTTTTATACGTTTACATCAAAGAAAGAGGAAGTTCATTTCCTGGAGTTGGACTTTATAGGAGAAGGAGAAGAGTGTTATGGTCCATGGATTTTGATTGGTTTAAAAAAAAAAGTATGTTAATTTTATTCTTTGCTGCTGAGGGAATAAAGGAAAGAGTTATGCATAATACTCGCCTCCGTGTATTTATAAATCATGACTTAGCAAAATCTAATAATTATATCAAATTGTTTGCATATACTTTTGGATTTTTAGTGCTCTTGTCTGACCTCCATTTACTAAGTTTAAACAAACATGTCAGACTGAAAAAAGCATATTGAAGTTTACATTTAAAAACAATGTATTATTATTTTACAGTATTTGAAAAAAGCATGCTGGTTCTCTGTGGGACAGGATTATCCTCCTACATTTGTCCAGATCTGGCCATGACAAAATCCTCATTTAAGACACTGATTAGAAAGTCACAGAGACAAATGGTGTCATGCACCCAGCCTGACTATCTTGAACTAGGAGCTACCCCCCAGTTCGTGAACCGCTAACACCGTATCCCGGTGACTTTGTACAGCATCCGAAAAGAGCTGGATCACTCATTTCGGATGAGGACAGGTAGCTCGAGTGGTGATTGGCCCATTGAAAATCAACCACCACTGCACCAGCCGTCCTCCTGTTCTCATTGGTTGGCGGTTTAAAGGGACTCTGTTGCCCGCTTCCTGATTGGCTCCCCCAGACACTGAGACTTTAAGGCCTACGTTATGGAAGCCTGATCAGCAGTCTCTTCTCCCCTTCCCGCGATCGGAGCTCCAGAGCCGCAAGTTGGCACTTTTTGGATAAACTTTGTTGCTTGCTCTGTGATTGGCCACAGAGTTAAATGGCTCCATATACCGAAATGTAGCCGAAATGTGGCCTATGTGGAACAACTAGGACAGTGTATACAGCTATTTCGGGGAGGTCTGTACCAGGAAGCCAGGCACTCAAAGAGGCTTGACAATAAAGGTAAAGCCCTGTCACTTGGGTGGCCCTGGCTAATTCAGGGAACCAGGGGGCGGGGCTAAATGTCGGCGCTCATCTCATTGGTTCCCGAGTTAAAGCGCTTAAGCTGCCACACAAAGCCCATAACTCCAACCTCTTGCCTGATTGGTCGCTCTCAGACCAGGGAAGCATTGATTGGTGCAGGTCCTTCTTGTTTTTCAAATTCAAGTGGCTAGATAACTGCTTTACCGGTGATTTGTATTCTATTGTTTAATCAAGTGTTATCTGATTTCGGTTGTGTATATATATGTTTTGAAAACCCCAAATAAATGTTCTTTGTCTGCTGTTCAACTGATCGGTATCCAGAGTGATTCTTTCACGAACTTATAGAGGAGGTTCCAGAGGTGTGCATCTATTCCAGCTGTTCCAAGCAGAGCATCTTTCCATAATGAGGGTCTACTACGTCCGGTTTATAGAATAGCAATAGGATTACATGTATTCCATAAACTGAAAGCCTATAAACCGAACGTTCGGTTTATAGACTTTCGGCATTTGGAATGCATGTAATAGTACTATTGACTTTCTCTAAACAGAGACAGAGTCTCCATTCATACATTTTTATGAATGGAGACTCTGTCTCTGTGTAGAGAAAGCCAATAGTACTATTACATTCATTCCAAATGACGAAAGTCTATAAACCGAACGTTCGGTTTATAGACTTTCGGCTTATGGAATACATGTAATCCTATTGCTATTCTATAAACCGAACGTTCGGTTTAAAGAATAGCAATAGGATTACATGTATTCCATAAGCCGAAAGTCTATAAACCGAACGTTCGGTTTATAGACTTTCGGCTTATGGAATACATGTAATACTATGGGCTTTCTATAAACCGAACTAGAGTTCCCATTCATAAAAATTTATGAATGGGGACTCTGTTTCGGTTTATAGAAAGCTAAGAAGTTGAACGAATGAACGAATGGTTTAATATAAACGAAAATCATTCGTCCATTCGTGCTATAGTATTGGCATTACTATAAACCGAAATAGAGTCGGTTTATAGAATGCCAATAGACTTACATGCATTCCATAAACCGAAAGTCGTTCATTATGTCGGTTTATGGAATGTAGTGTACTATGCTATTTTATTCTATAAACCGACTCTATTTTGGCTTATAGAATGCCAATAGTACTACGAATGGACGAATGAACGAATGATTTTAGTTTATTAACCATTCGTTCATTCGGCTTTCGTTAGCTTAGCATTTTCGTTATTCGTTTTTCAAACGAATGAACGAAAATGCTATTTTCGGATGAAAATGCATTAGTCCGAAAACGAATGTCTACTTAACGCTACAATGAGCAGGGACAAATTTTTATCCCTGTTTGAAGAGGATGACTCATTAGTCAGTCTCTGCCACTCTCAGGCACTTCTGTCTTTCTGAGCTCTCAGAGATACAGAGAGACAGAGGTGCAACAATAGGGAATGCATTTGGGCCCTTTATTTTAAGGAAGTCCCTGGTAGACAAACACTTTGTCTAATATTACAACCACATTTTGCCATATTAGCTTAGTGAGGTCCAGAAATGATTTCTGCACCAGGGCCCTTAACAGTCATGTTCTGCCACTGGAGAGAGACAAAGGCTCTCTTAGGTGCCTCTGTCTTACTCATTATTCTCCTAGAGTGTTATGCTTTAGTAACCTATCTTTACTGGAGAACATCTTCTATAATTCTCATCCAGACAGAATGACTGGCTGAGCATCATGGTAACTATAGTCTAAAATGTTTGAGTGCCATAGTCATTCTCTCTCTGTAGTGTGTTCGCTGATTATTAGCTTTGTTTTTTTCTTGGTTCACTAGTGATCCTTCTGATTATGTGGTGCCACAGATTTTTACATAGATTTTAATTAATATTGATTGCCCTGCCTATATATCTCTCCACCTACTTTAGTGAAAAAAACTGCAAATAATATTTCATCTATATAAACAAGCTATCTATGGAGATAACATTTTACAGTTAAGAGAGACTACTCATTAAAACAGAATTAACAAGTTTGAGACATTTCCCAACACAGTTATTGATACCTGAATTTGCAGTTCATTTGTCAGTTCTTGAGAAAGACCTATAGAGTGGAAATGTTGCCTTGAGAAGGAATAAAGTACCCCTTCACCACAGTTTGCAATGAGGGCTATCACCATGTGTGCTAATGTATAACTTTAAAGGGCCTTTGTGAAGTAAACATTGTTTCTACTGTGAAAGTGGAGACAATACTATCTATATATTATGTTAGTAGCATTAAATGCAAATGACTTGTTTAATAGAAAATGTGTTTTAAATGAGTCTGTGGCATCTCATATTTATGACATCACCTGTGGAAATTACCTACTTTCAATAGGAAATGTGTAATTAGCATACACAGCTGAAAGTGATTTCATAAAAAGGAGATTCCCACAGACACATTCAGAATATATTTTTCTCTTCATTTATATATCTGTTGGCAATGTTCTTACATTATGTATAGATAATGTTTGGTATAGTAATATAGACTACAATGTAATTGCTAAGTTAAACACCACGGAGAAGTTCCAACTCATCTTGAATGGAGCCCAATGACATTCTTGGCTGCTTGTCCTAACTGTCTATCTATTTATCTTTCTGTTTCTTGTCTTCAATTTTATATTAGTTGCCTTCTGCTGCTATATTAAGGAATATGCATGAAACATAAATTGGGCTTTTTAATGCCTGTCTGTGTCTGTCTATCTGTCTGTCATCTATATATTGATCTGTTTTCCTATCTACAACTTTAGAGCTCTTCAACACAGTATCCCTATAATTGCTATGCTAAACGATATAAATAACATATTATAATTTGATAGGTTTCACTCCAGTTTAAACAAGTTTCTTTTAGTTTCTTGGGATTTGTGTTTCCTTCTTTTAGATCATAAGCAGGAATGATAGGTAGAAGGATTGAACTTGATCGATGTCTTTTTTCATCATAAATGAACATGTTCTCTATTTACTGTAGTTGCAACTGCCACTGGTTATCAATTATGTGTTAGATACTGAAGTGATAACATTTCCAGAGCCGAAATAAATCACCTTGTATGATGTAACATTTAATAAAGTCCTAACAGAAAATCTCCGGCACGTTTCCCTATATGCCATGAATATTCATAAATTATCACAGTATAATACAGGCAGTTGTTTAACAAACATGACTAATAAGCCACTAATATGACAGTTAAGGGTAAGTAGAAATAATACAGCTCAGTTAATATTTATAATTGGACTAATGCTGTGCTCTTAACCACAGAATGAAAAGGAATTTAGCAGCTAAGGAAACAGAGCATAACCTTTGCTTCTAATAACACATGTATTATTTTAGTTTCAATAACAAAATGCCTGTGTGTAAGTAAACAATTCAGAGGATTTACCTTGTTCTGCGACCTGAGGAAATAAAAATCGATCATAGTGAAATGAACTAACATATTTCCAACATTACGGTGCCTCCCTCTTCACTAATTGTCAAAACAAATTATACCCGAGCATTCCAGTATCAGAAATGATTACAAGTGTTTATTTTTGGTTTGTAAAATGTCTTGGTTTGAAGAAGGCATTGGTGTTTTGTTTGAATGTATGTTACTATCATTTCACTATATATATATATACACACACACACAGGTGCTATATAGTGATGAATAAATTCCTATATAAACCGATATAAGTATTTATATTTCATGTAAATCCTGCAATTTTGATTGTAAGATAGACGACAAAGCTAGGTAATCTGCATAGCTATAGTTTTGATTTGATTTAGTTAAAGAGGCCCCTTTTATCCAAATGAATTTATAAATAGCACTAATACATTACCACCACTGCGGGTATTTCACACCGATTCGATAGCTATTTCATTTTAAATGTAAGATTTACAAAACCAAAGATTCTGTTGAGTTTAAGGAAACCCTGATATTTACATTTCGCACAAAGAAGTGGTTTAGCGGACCACACAGTTTGCATTGATAAATGATTATTATGCACCAGCATTTTTTTTTCGTTATTTAGTTATTGTTGGTATTAGTAGAGATGTTATGATTTCTTAAATAATGAGTCTTGGTGATAAAACGTGTTTTAACCCTTTCACCCTTTGAGACGGGATTCAATGGATGAAGTGTATGTCTTAAACTCAGCTCTCATTCGGGCTGAACAATAAGCAAGTCCACTTTAAGCCATTAAGAGACGTCGTGAAACGCGTGTGTGTTAACTACATAAATAAAGAAATAAAGAAATACACAAACCTTTAAATGTTCCATAACTTTATGGTCCATATAATGTTATGACAAACTGGAAAAATAAAAACCTTGCTGGATAAATATGTTGATGTCTCTTTTAAAATTTAAGTGGATAGGAGGTCGTGATTTTTGCAGTTTTAGCTCCAAATCAAGATCAGATGTTTTTTCTCCAAAAACATGTTTTCTCAAGCTCAGATGTAAGATTGCATTCAGTCTTGCACCAGGGCTCTGACCCTTACTTCCAGCTCAAATAATGGATCTTCTAACAGAAAACTTGCATGTATAATCAATACTGCTCCAGGCTACCGAATGCAATCATAACAGAAGAGTCATCCACAAAAAGAACAACGGCATCTTACAAAGGGAGAGAACTAGTCACTTAAAAGAGAAGAAATAAGAGATCATCCTGTTTTAGGTAGAAGATAGAGTGGACACAGTGAAAAAGAGAGGGTCTGGTGGATATTGTAAATATCTGTTATTTTCTTAGTGTCAGAACAATGATAATAAGTTAAAAATGAATGTACGCTTTCAATTTTTATAGTGCTGGCGTTCCTGTTTTTAATGTAATCATCTCATTTCTGTGTTTAATCAATGTAGTCATTGAGTGTTTACACATGAATTCTGCTTTTAATTCTGCAACTTGCAGGCCATTGGTTGCAGAGCAATGTTTTGGTGTCCAAATCACTGGGAAGGTGGCTTAATGTAAGTTCAACACTCCAGCATCAGGCTTGAATTCATGCTTCACTACAGAAGATCCTGGCTCTTATGTATTTAGCTAGACGTCGTTTCACTTCACTTATCTTATCTACGAAATCTAGCCATTAGCAAACTTTAAGGGGAGGGAAAAATACACCCAGAATATTTCCTGGAGATTTGTTCATCGATTTAAGATTTTAATACAGAGCAGACAAATGTGTGTGTGTGATTATAATTACCGATATGTCGTTCAATGAGAACTAACAGCTAATAGGAAATGTCTTTCAAAGCTTTTTTTACTCGCTTTAACTAGACACACATTAACATTTCAACAGCAGCCCTTCTAATCAACCTGTGAGTAGTATTTTATATAGAAGCACAGACATTGCAACGATAAAGTAAGTGTCCTTGGAATTTTACATTCTGGAAATGTATGAAATGCTGTATTTATGAATATCATATGTAAAATAAGTTAAACACTTAAATATTGTACATTTTTAGCCAATTGATTTATGGACCTCACCAGGTATCTAACCAAATAAACACACACAAACCGCACAAGGTATACATTTTCGAAGTAGATGCAAATTTGGTTTGGAAAACACAAATTAATTCCCCATTTACACATCTGATGGTAAGTATATCAGCAATTTTAAAGTATATGATTTTATAGAATTTAGTTGAATACAACTTGAACCCCTTACACTCAATATTTCATTTACATACTGCAGAATGGATGAATCCCTCAATTTATTGCACTTTCACTACCTCAGTTCCTTATAGATTATAAATGTTCCATTTTTTTTTGAATGCTCAGATATGGAAAGATGCTGCATATTTTAGCATGCACATATGTGTATATTTTATGTAGCATGATTTACCTTCTGTGTAACAAAATAAGGTCTAGTTCTAGCTGCAGGGCACAGGTTTCAGATGGTGGAAACCTCTCCTGCTGCTTAACGAGGATATCCCAGAGCCGGTAACTCTTGGGACTGCCATAGTCACACTTTTCCTCCCAGTCCTCCTCCTTCCGCATGAAATCAATGCCATCAAAGGTCTCACATTCCATGGAACCCGGCTGCACAGTATTGGTTCTCGAGCTCCACTTCCCTTCACACTAGCTGTCTCAGGTCAGCCCTTCCCGCAACTCTTCCAGTGGGTGTTTGGATGTTCCTCAGGCAAGGAAGCAATCCCACCACTGCCACCAATGTGACGAACCCCCTGGTACCCCGGCTGGGTACCTCCGTCAAAGATCTGCCTCCTTGCTGCAATAGTCACCTCAAGCCACCAGACAGAACCAGTGTTGTAGGTAGCTACTCTAATTCACCAGACAGGACCCTCTGCTATTTACTCCAAGTACCAGACAACACCAGTATAGGAGTAGAACAGGAATGAACATTTATTTGAAAACAGCAGAGATATTTATATATAGATAAATATGACATCAACCAAGTGGGAGGCACAAGGGGAACTGATTCAAACATGGTAAGCCTCAAACAATAGAGAGACTCATTTAAAACAGGTAATTATATACAGTAGGATCAGAGGCGTCACTAGGGTTGGTGTCACCCGGTGTGGTAACTGGTGTCACCCCCTGGATTTCATCCAACACCATGCCAAACAGATTCTTTAGTAATGACAGTCAGATAACCCATTAACCCACTGAATATGCCAGTATTTAGCCACTCAATATGCCAGTATTTTACCACTCAATGATGCCATTCTTTTGCCATTCAATATGCCAGTAATTTCCCACTCAATATGCCAGTATTTTGCCATTCAATATGCCAGTATTTAGCCACTCAATATGCCAGTATTTAACCACTCAATGATGCCATTCTTTTGCCATTCAATATGCCAGTAATTTCCCACTCAATATGCCAGTATTTTGCCACTCAATATGCCAGTATTATTTTGCCATTCCAAATGCCAGTATTTAGCCACGGAGGGTTCTGGTACAGATGAGACTCGCAGTTACACTTCCATCAAAGGGTTACAGGTATGCAGTAGCAATTCAATCCAAGCAATAGCAATTAGGGAATGCCTAATGAAACTACTGTGCATTTATTTTGTCAAGCATAAACATAAATCTTACATATTAGTAAGTGTAGAGGTGCTCCCATGCGGAGATAGAACAGTAAGGTAGATGATGTCATGAAGTGAATCCTGACAGCCTGGATAACTGGGGTTGTTGAAAGGCCCTGGGGGCCAGAATACTCCCTGTGGACTATGGATCCTGTCTTAGTTTGGGGGTACACACTTTGAGGGCACCAGTGGAACCCTGTTTTCAAGCTCATTCAGGATGTCAGCGAACCTTTGTCCCATTCACTGTGTTTCCCCAGGTTAAAAAATTGTGATTATATGTTAGTGTTGAAATGTGTTCTTATACAATCAATAAGTGTTTACTGTCCTGTGAGCCATCTATTTTCCCTTGTAGCCTGGATGTCTGGATCTAAAGTTGGCATGTTTATTTTATGTAAAGTTATATTGTGTTAAATTCCCTGACGTGCTAGGTCCGTGCTGTGTGGCCAGTTTTAAAGGTGCAGTGCCTTTAAAAGGACGGGCATGTGAAAGTGTTGCTGATTGCCTCGCAAGTCGAGGCAATCAGCAACACACTAAAAAAATGCACGATCTTGGTCACTGTGTGACCAAGATGGCACTGCCCTTCTAAGAGCAAGAGCACAGGAAGCAGGAAGTAGCTGCTCCTGTGCTCTTCAAGCAGTCACACGATTGCCTCATCACAGAGGCAATCTGTGACTGCCAGGCAGACTGACAGTCAGTGTGGATGCTCTGATGAGCATTCCCACTGCCTGGTCAGATCAATATTAACCCAATATTGATCTGACCACTTAGGATCTGCCTCCCTCTCCTCACATTTTTTTTTAGTGGGGGAGAGGGACAGATCAAAGTAGTAAAAGTTATATAAAGTACAATAACATAATAAATATACAATACAATAATAAAAAAACAATAAAACTATTTTTGTAAAAATTATAAAAGCCATTCCCTGTGTTTAACCCCTTCTCTGCCATTCATATTGTGTAAGCAGTGATCTTGCACATCAGCGCATTTTTTGCTGTTTGTGCATTTTTAAGGGTTAATTGTTTTTGTACTGTAATTTATTACAGTACTACAAAGGCTCTTCTAAAAACATTCGGTTTATAGACTTTCGGTTTATAGAATAGCAATAACATTACATGTATTCCATAAACCGAAAGTCTATAAACCGAATGTCTTTCGGTTTATAGACTTTCGGTTTATGGAATTGATGTAATGCTATTGGCTTTCTATACAAAGAAATTCTTATGAATGGGGACTCTATTTCGGTTTATAGAAAGCCAAGAGCATTACATACAATGTAATCGCCGAACACCGAACTCCAACACGAACATACAGTGGAATGTCCGTGTTCGGGTCCAAAAACCGTAATGTTCGGTACGAACCCGAACAGTGCGGTTCGGGTTTCGCTCAACACTACTAGTTATGTATCGGTGGCTGCTGAGCCCTTGCCACAATGAGTCATGGGTGTCTATTTTTAAAAAATATATGGTTTGGTGTCATCAAGGAGGAGGAGTTTGACACTGAAGTCTGTTTTGAGGCTGATCACATTAGCACTACTGAACCGGCAAATCTTCCATCAGGGGATGAGAATCTAAGAAAATGGCAAAGGACTACCTGCTCACAATTGATTTAGGGCTGATGCCATAAAAATAAACAAAAAAAGAAATAAAATATTATAATAAAAAAATAAAAAAAATAACACATTGTGCACAGGTATGTGTATATTATCCAGGGTATTATTGTATATATATATATATATATATATATATATATATATATATGAATGATACATAAAGAAGCTAAGTATCAGAGGATTAACACTTGCTTGTGATTGTATCATAATGTTATTAGTTGGAATTTCTGCACATATGTGTTTCTAATGAGATCATAATGAGACTAAATATGCAAACATATTGCAGGCATTGTGGCGGCTTGCAACCCCTTTAAAAAATATATACCATATTTTTCTGTATATAAGACGATATTTTCCCACCAAATTTTTACGCTTAAAATGAGTCGTCTTATACACAGAATGTAGCATTTTAAGGTAGTGTTAGCGCAATGCTACATGCCCTGGCACATAGGGAGTAGGGGGATTAATATTTTTTTTTATACAGGGCTCTGGGATTTAGCACCCCCAAAGTTCCTTTTATTTTACTAAAGGGGCTGTGGGCATAGCACCGCCTATGGCCTCCGGGGGGCTATTATTTTAAGTGATAAAGGGGTCACAGGCATTATGCTGGCCTGTGGTCCCTTCGGGCTATTTTTTTACATTTGTTTTGGCATCTGCCCGCAGTCCCTAGGGGGAGGTAGGGGACATTGGGGAAGTTGTTGGGGCTCCACCAATATACATATTATTTTTTACAGTTTAAAACTTTCAGGGCTGCAGGGAGCCATTTTTTTTACCGGGTCTGCTAAACCTCCATGAAAATATATTACCGCATCCGTTACTGGCATTAGGGGCAGGCATAGAATTAAGACTGCCCGTTAATTTACTGCTAACACCAGTTTTTGTTGCTAGTAGTATTAATTAAGATATTTGTTTATATAATTTTTGGATGTGTCATAAACCAAGTTGATCATTTTGACATATTTTATGGATCACAATATTCATAAAGCATAATAATCCAAGGGGAAAAACACATATTAGTGAACCTGAATCAGTAGAGTATCATTCATAATATTTTTAAAAACAACTACCTGCTTACAATTTATTTTTGAAAAAAATATATGTAGTAGTATTTTTGATGGTTCAGAATGCTGTCTATAACAATATTCACTATTACAATATAATAATAAGGCAGCTTGCTACATAATCCCTCAATAGTTGTTTGATCTCAAAATACAATTTTCCAGAAAATTATACCTCTGTCTAAATATGTGTTTATGATAGAAGCAAGTTTTGAACCCACAATATTGTTATTCCAAACCATTTTCCATAAAGTTGGCTGGTAGGGAAAGACTCCTAATTTTCATGGTTAGTGTTCATTACCACATAGAATTGCATACAAATCTTGTGATGCTTCTGTTAGTCATGTTGTGAGATAAGTATAGTAGTTTAAAAAAAAAAAATTACACCACAAAATTGTGCTTGAAGTATAGGGGTATTACTAAGGTGCTGGAACCCGTGGGGTGGTCAAGAAATAGCCTGGGAAACCCTTTTAGTAGCAAAAAAAAAAAAATGACACAACATTTCTCCACGTATACAATTATGCTCAGTTACAGAGAACGTACATGTAATTTGGCATATACTGTGCCTACACATTTCAACTGATCCTCTCCTAACAGCAACTGGAGTCTGCGTGTACAAATGTTATTAGTATATCAGAACCTATGCCCTTGCTACTTTCCTGGTTGCCATGTTTCATTTGGTCTTAAGAATTTACAGAAAGGGCGTGCTTGTGCCTCTCTTCTCCAAGGTCCATTTGAGGAATAATATATAAAGGTGAAGTGAAAACACTTTAAAATTAAATCAATTTGTTCATTCGCAGCTGCTTAAAGCAGAGGCGTTGCTAGGTTTCCAAAATATCTGGGGCTATGAGAATTTTTTTAATTTTTTTAACAGAACCATACAGGCACTTACCAATATATGCTCATTGCTCTAAGCTTCATGCCCGTTTTGTAATTTAGGAGTCTTCAGCTTCTTTCTCCTTCTCTCTGCTTCAACTTCTCTCCCTGCTCCATCTTGCTTCCATCATATACCGTATTTGCTCGACGACCCCCCAAACTTTGGATATTCCTTTAGGAAAAATACTAAAAGCCTGAATATAAGACTACCCTATAGGAAAAAAGGTAAACTTGTATATATTCACATGTAAATTGCTTTTTTTAATAAAATATTATATTAAAAAAAATGCATTTCTTGTGTTTATTTCTTTTTATGTGCCAATTCTGCCTCTCTCTTTCCCTTGCCCCCAGCTTTGTCTCACTCCCCACTCACCTGTCTCTTCCTCCCACATGTTTCTCTCTGCCCCCCTTCCTCTGTCTATCCCCCCCTTCCTGCTCTGTCCCCCCTGTCTCTCTGCCCCCCTCCCCCTGTCTCTCTGCCCCCCTCCCTCCCTCCCCCTGTCTCTCTGTTGCCCCCCTCCCTCCCCCTGTCTCTCTGTCCCCCCCCCCCCCTTACCTGTACTTCAATCCCTGGTGGCTAGTGGGGGCAGCCGGGGGATGTCTGCACGACACTTGCAGACATCCTCCATGCTGCCCGACACGGCAGTCTATTATGACGGACAGCTGTCCGTCATAATAGTCTGCCGTGTCGGGCAGCATGGAGGATATCTGCACGTATAGTGCAGACATCCCCCAGCTGCCCGATTGTCCCTGGTGCCTAGTGGGGCAGCAGAGGAAGTCAATTTGAGGTCAGATTATAAGAGACCTCGATTATAAGACGAGGGGGATTTTTCAGAGCATTTGCTCTGAAAAAAACCTCGTCTTATAATCGAGCAAATACGGTAGTTTCAGTCCTAACCTCCTTTCTGCTATGCTTGTCCTGCTCTACCTCCTCCCACCACCCTTCATCTTCCCATGCAGGTTTACCTTTCCTTTAAAAATAGAAAATAGTCCCAGATCCGCACAAGATATAAAGTCCCGGTGCACGGACTCTAAGATGTCTCCCAAATCTTCAAATAGCAACAAAAATGAAAGACCAGCACTAAAACAGGCTTGAGAAAGATCTGCAAGGATTGAAACGTTGCCTATGTGTGATTAAAAATTCATCACTTTACAACCGAGAGCTGGTCTTTCATTTTTGTTACCTTTCCTTTAAAGCCTACACCCTCCCTTGCTCCTGTCACCATGTGTCTCAACAGATGTGACACAATTCCTCTCCTTCCCATTTCCACATGTTTGTTTGCTTACTGGGCACAAGGTGATGTCATAAACAGGAGACACCACATAAATACATTTAAATATATGCATTTGCTTTCAATTCTTCGAACACAATGTATATATTTTTATTCTACATTCACATATAATCGAGAGCCATGGATAGGAAGAGAGCAACATCTGAAGGAGGCAGCTGTGTCCACTCCTTGACACCTGCTTTTCCTGCCCTTCCAGAGATAATGTATCCCAGAAATGTTCCATTATAAAGGGATTAACGTTTATTTACCCATACATTTAAGCCATATATTAATTGTTGGTAGGAGGTATTTTTTTTTTTTTTTTACACATGACTGCTAAACAACATATGAATTATTTATATGTTACATATATATTTATGTGTGACTTTTGTTTGTACACGAATACACAAATAAGGTATATAACATATATACAAGAACCTCACACACAAATCATTCCTATGCCGTTTAGCTTCCTGTAATAAAGAATGCTGTATATGTGTATATATATATATATATATATATAAACCAGGCCTCAACAAACCCGGTGCCAGGTCGTCATGGCGACCATTCATTTTCCATCTGACTGCCTGGTGTCACGTGATCTTGGCACTCAGACACCAGAGCACATTGTGCGAGGGGGCGGAGCTTGCAGTCTGTGCAATCCACCCTGACTTTCCCCCTCGCGCAACTCGCTCTAGTGTCTTAGTGCTGAGATATCATGTGACAATCAGCAATCAGATGGAAGATGAATAAAGATCTGGATGCATCACAAATGCCCCCCTCCCCATTTGAGCTAAAACAGAAGGGTAGGGGAAAATATTCAAATATTTATTGTCTCTTAAAAATAAAAATCAAACTGCTGACTGGCATGTAACTGGCTGTGTACGTGTTGTGTGTGTATGAATGCATTTAACTGGCTGTGTGTGTGTGTGTGTGTGCATATATATGTATGTAACTGGCTGTGTATTTGATGTGTGGGATACAAGGAATTCATTTTTTCTTTAAAAAAACAAAACAAAAAACTTGCTGACTGGTGTGTGTGTGTATGTAACTGGCGGTGTATGTGACTGACTGGATGTCTGTGAGGTGTGTGTATGTGACTTTCTGTGTATGTATGTGATTCTGTATGTGAGGTATGTGCATGGGAATGTCTCTGTGTATGTATGCTTTAGTGATTTTCCATTGTCTGGCTCTTAAATTTTTTTGCTGGCTCCTAAAACTAAATTAAATTTGTCATGCCATGACAAATATAAATCATTCCTATGCTGTTTAGAAGTCCTGTAATAAAGAATATCACACACATATATGTAACATAAATCATGTATGATGTTTAACAGTCCTGTAATAAAGAATGTCACACACACACACACACACACATATATATATAAATAACATAACATAATAGCATTATATATATATATATATATATATATATATATATATATGTGCAACATAAATAATTCCTATGCTGTTTAGCAGTCCTGTAATAAGGAACCTCAAACCAACAATATATTAGCCCTACATATGAAACAATATAAACAAAATAGATAATCAGTTATATGTGGTATTGCACTTACAAACACAGGTGTCAGGCCTCAATAAATAGTTTGTCTGGAATTCTTTAAAAATCCTGGGGGGGTATTCTGTGCAAAGAATTAAAAAGCACATAGAATCAGTAGTGTATATTCCACAAGGCAAACAAGGCACTCGCCTAGGGTGGCACTTTGCCAGAGGGCGACACTTTGCCATAGGGTGTTAAAGCACACTTCTGGTGCTTCAAGCATATTTGCTCCCTCCCTCACCGTTCAGCAAGCTTTAGCTCCTTCCAATTAAATGGGGTGATGGGGGCATGTAATGGACATGGTGGGTGTATGCAATGCGGGTGAAGGGGGCATGTAATGGGGTGATTGGGAATTTAATGTGTGTGCAATGTGGGTGATAAGGCATGTAATGCGATGATGGGGCATGTCGTTGGTGTGCAACGTGGGTGATGGGGCATGTCGTAGGTGTGCAAAGTGGGTGGGGGGTTGCCTGGATTTTGTCTGCCTAGGGCAGCACAAAACCAAGATACACCACTGAAAAGAGTAGTACAATATATAGTTAAAAGACCTCCTTTATTGGAGCAACTTACCCAGGCCCAGTACATGGGCTAAACAGCATAAAATACAAGATCTGGAGAACAGTCCAAAGCAGGGTACAGAAGTTGATTAGCCACTCTGTGCGTTTTGCCAAGAGCTTCCTCGGCTTCCTCAGGAGATATGCCTCTATCTGGATAGAACCATTTCTCTTGGGGAAGCCGAAGCTGCGCGTTTCATGGTAAGTGTTCATTACCACATAGTTCCTCTGATAAGGAACCATTCTAACTAACCGCTGAGGTTACCCATCCCCCAGCCCTATCACACTGGGTATTTAGAGGGAACACCTGTATTACTCTGGAACTAGCCACAGAGTAACAAACCAACGTTTCTCCCCCTAGGAATAAACGGAAGGGTCTTTATAGTGCACAGTCCATAGACACTTAAATAGCAGAAAAATTGAATGCCCTTAAGGTGACACATGCAAGTAAAATAAAATGAGTGAGTAAATATCTCAAAAAAGTGCAAGAAATATAAAAATGACGTTATACATGTGTTCATACAGTGAATATGCAAATAAAAACAGGATAAAAATTTGAAAAAAATATATAAAATAAATAATTTTCGTATTTTGATATACAATGATGTGAAAAAATACAAAATGCAGTGATGTTCAAAAAGATGAAAAAACCATAAGTCTTAATTTAACAATAATTTGTGATAGTAAATATTGTATTTTACTTAGCACATGTAAATCCTTCTTGTGCTCTGTAGCTCTGAAGAAAATAATAACACACACACACACACCTAGTGCAATATATACTGATGAACAGCACAGACAGGGTTCCAGTAGAAAAGTAGTAGAGTAATGAACTCACAAACACAGCTCCTAAATCCTGGCAGCATGCAAAACTTGCTCTGAGACAATTATACTTGCCCTCACTTCCTGAAGATATATGGATATCTTATGGTATATATATGGTAGGAGGATACAAGCAGCAGAACCCGATCACTTGATTAGAAATCCATGGGTTTATTTAAAAACAAAACGGGCTGACATGAAATGAAAAAACATCCACAATAGGAAGATGCTTTCTCACAAGAACACTTTGAGTACTGTGGCTTGCAGAGTTCAAAATTCGCCCAACACGTTTCGTCCCACATAGGACTTCACCAGGGGACTGTTTTACAGACTAATCTTCATTACTTATATACCTCCCTTAAGTTTCGTCATTGATGATTATCCGAAAAAAGCCAAAAAACGTCATGAATGGAGTTGCTATGTCTTCAAAGACTAATTTGCTTTAATTCCGAATTCGGCTAAATTCGTCTAAACCTAGATGAATACAATTTGTATATCTTTAAAACGGAAACCATCTCAATGCTGAATACGGCTTACTGTGTCCACGATTGAATGAATGGAGTTCGTATAGCTTCAAAAGACAAAACATTCTATTTGAATGAAGTCTCTGAATTCGGCTAAATTCGTCTAAGCCTGTAAGACGAAATGATAGCATATCTCATGGTCTAAGTGTTCATATAGTCCAGAAAACACCATGGATATATAACATACTAAAAAATAAATACATTTTTATTATATACATAAAAGAACATAACATAAGCATAAATAGTACTGAATATAATTGAATTGAATTTAGACATCCATTTTATTTAAAAAATATATTAAAAAAATATATATTTAAAATCTAGACACTAAAAAATAAGATATGACATCCATATATTGAAAAATGGGAATATCATAAAAAATCTATATAGATTCACTATAAGTGTAGGACTTACCACTGCACCCCAATACATGCCCCATCATCCACATTGCACACCCAGGACTTACCCCTGCACACCAGGACAAGCTCCATCACCCACATTACACATCCAGGACTTACCCCTGCAACCCAAGACATGCCACATCACCCACAATGCACATCCAAAACTTACCCCTGCACATCAGGACAGAATTTCCCTGATGTCTAGTGAAGGCAGTTGGATGTCTGTGAAGAAGGACAGATATTCTCCTGCTGCCTCTTGTACTGCCTGCTCTGTTCTTTTTTTTACAGGGGTGGCTGCGTCTTTTTTTTACAGGGGTGGCTAAATACAGCGCTGAACTCGGGCTCTTCCCCACTTCGAGAGACTCAATGGTTTTCTCCACTACCTTCTGGTCTATTGGTTTATCTAAGTCCTCCCTGTCTGTTTCTGTGATCTTCGGCAAGCTAGACCTCTCCAAATACGATTCAATGTCAGTGTCATTTTGGTATTATGTTTAAAATAGAACTCATGAAAAACAACTGCAATCTCTTTATACTTATGGGCTATAGAGTTGTTGTGGGTGTGTATCACTGGT
Source organism: Pelodytes ibericus (assembly GCA_036172795.1). Lineage (NCBI taxonomy): Eukaryota > Metazoa > Chordata > Amphibia > Anura > Pelodytidae > Pelodytes > Pelodytes ibericus. The sequence continues at coordinate 50,503,286 of CM069865.1, read as the reverse complement.
TTTTCCTAAGTGTGAATCTCCTATAATAACCCTTTGGTATTCTGTTTTTGAGTCTTCCTGCACTGGGCTTCTAACTGGATAAGTTTGCCTCTAAGGACACACTTAGGTGCCTCTCATAGAGTCATAGGTTATATTTGCGGGGACATATCTCCAATATGTAGGCATCCATGGTTCGTTAAAGGATATTTCCATTGTCTTTATACGTCAGAAGAAATTCAGTTTCTACAGGGGTTTGCTAAAGGAGCCAACTTTGTTGGTCACTGACATTGTTATCGGTGCATGATCTGATATTGTTATGAACTTAATGTCTGCCTTCACAACTTTGTGCAGTGAGGCATGTTTTATGAGACATAGATCTATTCTTGTATAATTATTATGGATGTTGTAAAATGTGTAATCCCTGACCAGGGATATCCCTATGCATGCCATGGAGTCTCATCATGGAGTCTCATCATCAGATGTTGCTGGGGTAGAGCGTACACACTGCAAGATGCTAAGAGGAAAGCAAGAGAACAGTGTTAATATATATCAATTCACATTCATAACATATCAGTGTAATTCTGTGTCAACTGTCCCTTCAACCCTCAAGACCTCAAGTCTCATGACCTACAGTAGCTCCTCCTTGAAATCCAGAATGTCAGCTGGCTCAGCAGGACCACTTCCTGTGGCTCTGGTCTCATCCCTTGGACCAGTTTGTGCAGAAAGTGCAGGGGGGATATTCTATGTGACAGGGGCATTGGCACAGACTGCTTGCTCCACATCCTCGTGTACTGTTCTTTTGAGTCATGTGACATTACACTCAGTATGGAGCAGGTGCGGGATTGATGAGCTGTCCCAGTGCCAGACCAGAGAAAATTTTATTTATGCATTTAAAGCTCATTGGCATAATATACATAGTTTATGCATTTACTACTCACTGGCATGATATACAAAATATGTGCACCTTGCATGACATATAATGTCTAAGAATTTAATGTTTTTTTTGGCAAGGTTATAAAGGTTTATGCATTTAAAACTTATTGGCATCATAACAAGGTTATGCATTAACTGATCATTGCTTTCATATACAAAGTTTATGCATTTACTGCTCATTGGCATCTTAACGGTATTTCATATAATCTTGCACATAGACAAGGTGCTGTTCCTGATAAGTTTCATGTTAGTTTTAATTATCATGATAAAACATTATGGATGTTGGGATGTTTTCAAGGATGTGGTATTGGTGGGAATGGTTTTAGTAGGGGAGAACATTTCAAGTTCAACCCTTCTACCTATCTTTTTTCCTGCTGTTGCTCCAAAACATAGCAAAAAACCCTAATAAGGCTTTTAAAATGTTGCCACTTTGGGGGAAAAGTACAAACAGATCACATCTACCGCTACACCTAGATCTATATTTCTTCTTACTTCTTCATGGCATGCTATTAAGTTTACGAAGACCAGTCTTTCACAAAACCATGCTGATTATATTGCTAATTATATTCTGCTGCATGATGTATTCTTGAATTCATACCTTTAGTAACCATTCAGATAATCCCACCACTACAGGTGTCAAGTCCATTGCCCTGTCATTGCATGACTGAGATTATGATCCTTTTTTAAACATGGGCACCACATCTGCCCTTCTATAGGCACTATACCTGAATGGAAAGAATTTAGAGAACCGTATACTGAATTTTGGTTTTCTAAACATATGACGTACGCTGTAACCAACTTCCAAATACAACAAAAAGAGGGGGCACAAGAATTTATAAAAAGACTTCTCTTTTGGTGTCTTATCAGTAGTATTCTACTTAGCTCAAAGAGAGAAAATGGAACTGCTCATAAAAAATATGGACAAAGGTGACCCAAAAAACATACAGATATGTCCCCCTTGAGAGATACATTCACGTGATTCTTAAACTCCTTCACAATATTAACCTCTACCACTTCAGTTGGAAGGCTATTCCATGCACCGTCTCAGAAAAGTAATACCTTCTGACATTACTTTTATACCATTTCCCATCTAATTCCTCTTTTAAAAATAACCTTCTCCTTTACTGTTGTGATTCCCTTTATGTATTTTAATGTCTCAATCATATACCCGCTGTCTCGTCTTTCTTCCAAGATATACATGCTAAGAACCTTTATCCTTGCCCTGTAAGTTTTATCCTGCTATCCATGCACCAATTTTGTGGCCCTTGGCTGAAAGTTCTACAATTTATCTATATTAGTCTAGAAATATGGTCTCCAGTACTGGATACAATAATCCAAGCAAGGTCTCCCCAGTGCTCTATACAGCAGCATGATCACTTCCCTCTTTCTACTGCTAATAACTCTCCCTATACAATGCATAAATCATTAGTAAGACCTCATCTCGGATGTGCAATGCAGTTTTGAGTACAAGTCCAAAAAAAGGAGATAATGGAACTGGAACGGGTTCAGAGATATGATTTGGAGTTCATTTGGTTAAGAGTGGTTAAGTCAAGCTTCTAAACATTGCCATCTTTAAGGCAGGACAAACGGGGCCAAAGCCCAGAGCTCACAGAAATTACGGAAGCCTACAGCTGATGTCATTTGTATCTTTGATGTTACGTTCTTTGCTACTCAGCCTCTATTCTTCATAGTGAGTGACTAGGACTCTGTCTCAGATTATCTGCGAAGCTAGTCACAGAGGATATGTTTCCTTTGTGACCGGCCAGAAAGAAAAGCTCTTCCTCTTCTATGAATGACTGTGCTGCCTGTCAGCAGAAAAGACTCCTCTTTCGGGTTTGCAAGCAGCTGCTCTGCACTTGATATATAAGTAATTGTATGTGTGCTTACATACATATATATATTTGTGTCGGTATAGAAATGAATATCTGTGTGTGTGTGTATATATATATATATATATATATATATATATATATATATATATATACATATAGAAATATGTGTGTGTCTCTATAAAAGTCTATGTGTGTATCTGTATAACAGTGATGTCATTTTTCTTTATTTTTCTTATCTTTATAAAGAGAGGTTATGTGGCTTTGTAAATATATAAAATAGAACTTAGAACGGTCTCTTAAAATGGTCAAACTGAGCTATTAGCACTAACTTAGGATATTTATTTTATTTGTTAAATTGAATACATACAATGTTCATATCCAAAATTATATGTAAAAATTTATTTTTTGCACTTTTAAATAATAATATATTTGGAGACAAAAATAAATAAAGAGCTAGTCCTTTAACTACCTTTCTTTTTTTCTTTCTGGAAAATAAAACTGATTTATAATACAATACCAAAATGGACAGTGCATGAATACTTGTACGTCAAGATGTAAAAGAGCAATTGCGTCCTCTAGAAAGAATGCAATGTTTTCATTTACTGTTATTAGTTTACTTTCTTGCTATTCAAAAACAGATGTTCACCTGCACTTTTTATGAAACATCTGTTTATTTGAGGGTCAGCTATATAGCACATATGCCACACTCTGCCATATTCCATTTTCTACAAATGTCCTAATTTTTATAAAGTAACACAAAATTAAATTTAACCGCATTCAAGTTTATCAAATGAAGTAGAGGCAATTTTGCGAGGCTATTCGGGGTCACAGCAGGGCATATTTTCTAGCTCGAAATTCGACTTCCTATATGACTCCGATGTACCCTTAATGTTTCTGAACTTCGGCTAATTACATCAGGCCTGAAGTTTGACATTTATTGTGTAGACCCTTATACCTTTCTTGTGGTTTGCCAGTATTATTATTTTTGTGACTTATTCATCATCTTCATATCTAAATTAATATTTTTATTCCAATCTGTATATTTATTAGTGATTTTGTTATTTTATTCTTATTTCTTTTTGGGCCTTAATGAACACTTTGTTGGTACAAGCTTCAAGCTTGCAATCTATGCTTATTACAATGATATTTAAAACCTAAGAGCATTTGGAATTCTATCTAAGAGCTCTGCAATATTCTGGATTTAAATTTAACTAGACCAAATGTTTTGATAAAACTTATAGATCATGAAATTTATTGTATTTCCAATGGACGATTACAGTGGGAGTTGTCAAACTCTATTAGGAGTCATATACAAATAAAGGGCAATGTGCTACTCTCGTCATATTTTTTTTCAAGTACTTAATATGTACCTACCAACTACAATGTCATTTTCCACAAAAAACTAATTGATGTAGTTATTAAAAAGTGTATTTTATTTCATTCATACTTAATCTATTTTAATGGCAGCTAGAAATCTGTTCAAGAAAAGGCAAGCATTTTGGAAACAGGCTAGTGAATAGCGATGATTTAGATTATAATAATTACTGGTCATGTAATTGAACAACCAACTGGTTAATTTATTCCCATAGCTATAACAAGCAACAAATGGCTTTTATTCGGTGTGAAATCTGGCGTAGTCCCAAAAACTGAAAGATTAGTTCAATATGTGAGTTTTAATAAAACAAAGTCTTCAAAATAGCATCAAAATTATTACAGAACAGCACAGTATAACACGTTTAAATCACTTTTTTAGGTTTTTTTAATTTAATTTGTTTAATTAAAATACTAGTTAATTTGATGTACCATCTCTCCTGTTTTGTTTAATATAAGATATTTATTTCTGTTCTAAATTGAATTTATTTGCTTAATTTTGTTGCTTGTGAGTAGTCTGCGTTCATTTTAAAATTGAGTGTAAAATAAAATACTGAATTCCTTCAACTTTAGTTTTTCTCTGTATTCATTTTGATCAAGAAGTATCCACAAAGAAGCAATGCTGCCTTTTCATTTTTTTTTTTAGCTTGCTTGGATGTTTGATATTTCACATTAAAATAAAATCATATATTTTATGAATGACATATTTTTGGTTTATTTGTTAAAATCCTGATGCCCAATTTTGTAACAAAAATCTATTTTTTCAAAAGATGTCCAGCAGAGTATAATGTGGTAGTTTACCCTTTTAAAATACATAATAGTTAAATAAAAATTGTATGTAAAGATAAACCAATAACAGAGGCGTGATCAATTAGTGACAGGTATTTTCAGAACTAATTTTATATATTGTCATGGTGTTTTCTATATATTGATTTAAATTAAGTTATTTTGGTAGGATTCTCATATATAAAATGTTTTTTTTTTCAAACTTTCAATTATACATTTGAAATTATGCTCTAGTGTACGTATATATTGTAATGTGTATTCTGAAATAGTCTAAGTGTGCATTACACAGACATGATCAATGCGTTAGTAGGGAAATGTAAACTGTTTCATGTAAGTTCAGGAGTCATAGACATTTTGTTGATTTAGGGACTCCAAAATTTGTTTAGCAACCTGGTTGCTTCTTTTTGGATTTGATGCATGGAAAGAAATGTGTAAATACAAATCAGAACCGCATAAACGTTCCCTTTTTCTAGCTTACTGAAAATAAATATAATATACTAATAATTACATTACATTTATTTATATAGTGCCAAAATTTACATAGCACTTGGTACAAAGAATAGAGGAGGACTACATACTACAACTGACAAATAATGATGGCCTTATGTGCTCTATGAATCTTTTATTTGAGCTTTTGTCATGTTATTAGACTTTCTAACAATTAACCTATTAATATAATTACATTGTATTTGGTGTTATATGTAATATATATATATATATATATATATATATATATAATTTGTATATATCCTATTCCACTGAATGATTATTTGCCCATAAATTTTTACCTGCCCTCATGGAATCCCTGTTTGTGGGGTAATTGCCATACATAACAGTGTTTTTTAAGGTTTTTTTTAACAGATACAGTAATATCCATTGCAAGTATAGGGTACGTTTCAACATGTGTGGTAATGCTGTATGTACTATTCCACTATGGTTTTTATACATATGCATTATTAAGTTGTTAATAGTCAGTACAACATGTACCATTTTCATTTTGTACATATTTTTCGACTTGGGACCTTACTTTACTTCAGCATGCATGCAAGTAAAAGCTCATCATAGTTTAATGCATACGTGCCCAGTAGATGAACATTTATGATGTATGTTAATAATAGTTTTATATTAGTAAGAACTGTATCATTTCAATGTTGCCTCTTGCAATTTCAGTAATAAAAACAATGTGTGTATCCTTGCAAGCTAGCAATAAATCAACATGATGTTGAAATTACAGTGAAATAAAACAAAGGTCAGACATTTGGAATCCAATATAAATGATACCAAGTTTTGGTTTGTATCATATTATTGCATAATAAATTTAAGTTCTGGAGTACCATAACATTGAAAAGAAATTAAAAAAAATCCATTATTATCAATGATATTGAATGTTCACAAATATATATTTCTATTTATAATTTTCATTATTGACAATATATTTTATTTACAAGTATATTATATATATATATATATATATATATATATATATATATATATATATATATATATATATGTATATTTCAAGAAATATTCATGTTATAGATATTTCCCCCTTCACTTCTCCACTTGGTATAATGTTGCATTTTAAAGACACTCAGATAGAATAATACAAATTTCTATATTAAGAATTATTTAAAAACATATAAATCTTCAACGATATATCCAGGTCTACCTCATGATTTTTCTGTTGGACAAATGTAATGTTAATTTCTGATGTAACAAGCTTGCAGTTTGATTGAAAGGTTTAAACATGTGGACAGTTCATTGGTTTATGTTTACTTTTATTGCCAATGAGTATAAGAAAACCACTCAGGGGTCACAGAACACCTTTAATCATCATCAAGGTCAATAGATTAAACTACCACTGCTGGGGACCTGGTAAACATGTCATGTAAATAATTCAATGTAACATGTTAAAAGGATTTTTTTGTCCTTAGTATCAAATATACTTATATGCAGTTTTTAATTCTGAGATTAAAAAACAGATCAGTCATTTCTCTATGGAAACTGTACATCAGCTGCAAATGTAGTCGGTAATTTAGCCAGAGACTTTGCTTTCTTTATAAAGTTGACTTTTAAGGGAAAATTAGTTGTATGAGACTTTTTTTAACCAGTGTGTATCAAATATCTATTCCCTGAAGGGAAACAAAGATCCCACCAATTATTTTCTTCTAAAATCTTCATCTAGTAATCAGGGCCTTGCAGACAACTAGGCACCAGTGATTCTTTCTTGTAAGAATTGTATAAAACTTTATGTTTTGGAAGCTGAACAAAAAGAATTTAACTGTGTGGATTTTTTGTGGCAAAATGAATTCCTTGGTTACAAACAAAAGTATTTAATAAAGTCCATAGAGAATTTATGAGCACCAATGATTAAAACACATAATCCTAACCAACTAAACCCACACATAATCATTTAACTAAACTTCTTAACAATACATAATTATAACATTGAAATTTATATTCTAGTTTTTTTGTTTGTGAAAAAAAAACAAAAATGCAACATACACTTTAAATGGTGTTTGTTATTGACAGATTTGGGATTGAAATGTAAAGGTGCATCATTTAGTTTTCCACTACACATCAATAGATTAACAGAAATGCAATTCCCTCTTTGGTCTTTATTGCAAGATGTCAGTATTGCTTGATATAAAATTGATGTTTCAGTCCAACACAAATGTATCTCTTTACCTTTACATGCATATTTTTTTCCATGTTTTTGATTTGATGTAGTTTGTGTAATGTAAAATTGCTTTTTCCAAGATACGGTTGGATAGACTAAAGTGTAGAAACTACAATAGTCCTTACCCCTTAATATTGGATACACTATCCATAAGTAAGAAAGGTGTTTTTATAATGTCAAAGAGTGAGGTATTCAGCACCTGATAAACTCTAAAAGGTGAATTGCCAGCATTTTGCTGATGGTGAGGATTCAAGGGGCTGCAGCCCATGAGTGTCTGGAAGGGGGAAACTTTTGTTAACTGCAACTCCCATGATGTTGAGCACAACATAGTGCTAGTTGATTATAATGGAAATAGTAGCTAACTGTAGGAAACTACAGTACAAAAATTAAAAGGGTTATTCAAGATAAAGAGAATTGCATGGAATTGAAATGCGAAGTGGTTGTGCACCTGGAGGGAAGTGTCAGCCAGTTTAGCTCTTTTTACATTTCATAATGATGCGTGTTATTGTCATACTGGAGGACAAATCAGCACAGTGCATTGTAGAGAGTGTCAAGTTTACCATTGGTTTGTCTGTGGAAGGGTAAACTATGGGGATATATTCCCATAGTCTATGACTGGAATTAACATTTGCTGCACAGACTCCACAATTTTGCCGAAGTTCCAGACACTAGATTTGGTACCTACACATGAAGGTTGGGTGATGACGTGAACGCATATGTATACAATCTATCAGAAAATAAAAAAAAGTAGGATATTAACGATTACCTGTCAGGAGCTAAGCTCCCAACTCTGACATCAGAACTACTAAGCTCTATAAATGGAGAGTTTACTAGAGACAAATTAAGCAGAGCCATAGACAAACTCACCAAATTTAAGACACCAGTCCAGTATAGCTTTAGCAATAACTTCTTTAAGATATTGAAGCCTAAAATTATTCTAATCAATACCTTCAATGAAAAATTAGGAAAGGGACAATTTCCTCAGGAAATGTTAAAGGCTAACATCTTGCCGCTATTGAAGCCAGGTAAAGATCCAACAGAAGTTAAAAACTATAGACCCATATCCCTTATTAACCCCTTAGTGACCGAGTGCTCTGCTGCATTTGATGTACCTTGAAGACCAGAATTCAAACATTTTTGTCATATGTTTACTGAACTGTGAATTTCTTTCTTTGTGTTCAATCCACCCACACAAATATATATCATTTTTTAAAGGACGGATAGGGCTTTAATTTGATAATATTATTTTCATCATATGATATAATTTACTATTAAAAAAAATATAAAATATGATGAAAATATGCCATAAAAAAATGGTAAAAAAGACCCCATCTATATATTTCTAATATTTGTCCTGAGTTTTGAAATACCAATGTTTCCATGTTTGTATATGTTTTATTTCAACTAATAAGGCGATAAACAATATTAGTGTTTTTTTTGTATTCTAACCATTTTCTTCTACAGTGCCCTTTTTACCCCAACACTAAATTTACCTTAACCCTTAATCTACCCCCACCCCTTAATCTAACCTTTGTACTTACCCGAACCCCCCAATTATAACCCTAATTATGACCCTAACCATAGATATAGGTTTAGTAGATCTAGGGTTAGCTTTTTCCACTTATTTATTTATTTAATTTATTTAATTTATTTTCTATTTCTAAATGTAATATTCTTAACTGCCTCTAGGGGCAGTCAAGCAACGGTTTCAGAGCAACGGAAGATATTTTTTTTCTCTCTTCCGTCGCTCTCCTCTGGGCACGCTGTATTAGAGGAGCATGCTCCTCCAATACAGCACCCACCCGTGATCACCAGGTGATCGCGGTGCCCAGGGGGGCACAGAAGGTGTTGTATGATGCCTCGATCGAGGCATCATTGCAACACTTCACACACATAGGCAGTGATCATCTTTCACTGCCCATGTATGTAACGAGCATACGATCACATTCGCGGTGATCTTATGCACGTGGGGGGGATGGTAAGTAACAATATAAGAGGATTGATGGATGTGATCAATTCGTCAACAAAAGTTGTAGCTCCCTCATGACCCTGTCGTTGGACGCTTCAACAGGGTCGATTGGGACTTTATAGGGGAGGTGATTACGGCCTTTGGATTTCAAGGTTGGATACATAGGGCAATCTTGGCATTATACTCACTCCCATCTGCTAGAATTGTGGTGCCAAACTTGTGTTCTGAGTGGTTTGAGGTAAGAAATGGCACGAGGCAAGGATGCCCTCTTTCACCACTACTATATATAATGACAATGGAAATATTAGCCTCTAAAATTAGACAAAACAACTTATTAAATGGCTATCCAACTGCACAAGGAGAGGTCAAAATCTCAATGTATGCGTATGACACTCTAATTTATGTACTTAATCCTATTGACATGCTACAGCATTTAATGAGCAAAATAGTACAATACAGCTCTGTGTCTAATTACAAATGAAATGTCTCTAAATCAATAGCAATGTATATTAATGTAAAGCAACAAGAAAAAGATAAGATACAAAATGAATATAACTTTAACAACCCAAGAGAATTAACATATTTGGGGATAAGGATCTGTAAAAAGATAGAAAAATGAATGGAGATTAATTTTCATCATTTATTACAATCTATGAACAAAGATTTCAGAGACTGGTGATCTCACGAGGTGTCATGGTGGGTTAGAATAAATATATTAAAATCCTATATAACCGCAAAATGGAGCTACATGTTCAGGATGCTGCCACTGACAATATCCAAAGCTTGGTTAACAATGATTTAATCCGCCATGGCGAACTTCCTCTGGCGAGGTAAAAAGCCAAGGATCAAAGTAGGGATATTGTCTGGTAGTATTGATAAGGTGGTGCAGGCTTACCTAGTATTGAAAAAATATATGAGGCTGGAATAATTTGAAATATAGCGATGATGAGCAAAAAAAATCAAGTAAAACAGAGGGGTGGTACAAAATCGAAGGACAAAACATTAGAATGAGGGAGGTGGCCAATTAAGTGTGGAAATCTAAGGGAATAAACCTGACTTCATCATATATATTAAACCAAATTATCCCAATGTGGGAAAAAAATAAAAAAAGGTTAGAGCTAGGAAAAAAGTTGAAGGACTTCCAAAATCTAGATGCCATTGCACAAGATGTAGAAAACCTGTCACTTAATAGTTGAAAGACCAAAAATATCAACAAGATAGCCCACCTGATAAAGGATAAAAAGATAAAAAACCTTTGAGGAACTGAGTGGGAAGTATCAATTACCTAGTCAAGAAATCTTTGTCTATCTAAGAGTAAAAATTAAAAAACAAAAGGTAACGACCGGCTCCAGCCTTCAAAGGGTTAATGAGAGGTGAGTACAAGGTATTCCCAGGTGCTGAAGCACAGTAAAGAGCCTACTCAAAGGCTGGTGCTTTGACACGCGTCAAGCGTGTGTTTGTTTTCGTTTGCTTGTCTCCACGCTCCTATTATTGATTTTATTTTTGGATTCTAATAAAAATATATTTTTTACCTGGAACTCTCTTTCAACTATTTAATTGGATTCCTGGATGTTTTTTCTGCTGGCACACACCCTGGATTTTTAAGAGTAAAAATTACCTTCAAACAAAAATAATAACTCAAGAAGGGGAGATATATACGACGCTTAAAAGTATCCTAAGGGACGATAGTTCTAAAAAATTATATACAAAAAGTTTGATGCTAGTAAATCAAGGGAAAGCAAAATTCAATATCCCTGCAGAAAGGGATCTGAAAATATTCATAGATGAGTCGGACTGGTGCGCAGCTCTCTCTGGAGTTAATAAAGCCATACACTCCTTACCATAGGTAGAAACACACTATAAGGTAGCAAACAAATGGTATTTAGTGCCCCCCGTAATAAAGATGAGTGCTGGAGATGTAATGAAAAACTTTCATATCTCCATATCTGGTGGGAGTGTAAAGAAGCACGCTGGCTATGTAAACTGGTGGTGGCACTAGTAGGCTCAATTTGCAATTTTAAGCTACCACTCAGGCCAGAAGTTATGTTTCTACATCTTGGTTGGCCCAGAGTAAAAAAAGAACAATCTGATTTAATAATACACTGCACGGTGGCAGCCAATATAATGTTAGCAAGAAATTGGAGGGGCTCCCAGCCATTTAGCACCTTACTTTTTAAACATCAAATTAAATACCAACTACAAATGGAAATTGGGATAAATATAGTCAGATGTACAAATAGAAATACACATAGATGGGAGGCCTGGATTAAACAACTGGATACCTGGGAATGAACAGAATGTGTAAAGTTCAATGAATGGGACGTGAATGGATGGGAGTCGTTCTAGGACAAAGAAATGATCGGGGGGGGGGGGGGCTTTGGAACTGCACCACGATTATTGTTTTTTATGTTATAGTAAACAAGTGTATTAGTAGAAAACTCAAAGAAAATCAAGTCTGTCTTTTAAAAGTAATATGAAAAAGAGGTATTCATACTCCCTGTAATTTATATGATTTATGTTAAATGTAATGCCAATGTCTATCGGTTTAAACGTTTTTTTCTCTATACAAAGAAAAAGAGGAAAAGGGGAGAGAGGGAAGAGGAAGGAGGGGGAAGGAAGAAAAGGAAAGAAGAGAAAAAAAAGGAGAAAGAAGAGAAAGGGGTTGGGAGGGGAAAAAAAAGAAAGAAAAGATAACAGGACAAGATTCACACCTCTTCTTCAGCATATATATTATACACCTACTGGCCTTGTGTCTTTTACATTTGTATTGTCATGCATGTGTGTTACATATGAATGTGTATTTTTCACTGTGACATAATAAAAAAAATAAAACCAGTTGCTGCAGAATTAATTTATTTATGAAGGATCTAGGCTAAATTTGTTCATGCATAGAGAGCCAGTCCTAGCATATAGCTTTTGATGATAGCTTATCAACATGGAGACTAAAATACAAATTGGGATCTAGACATATACTTAGGGTTCATGTGACAAATTAGATTTTTCCCATATGTTTCCAGACACTTCCCAACTACATTTCTGCTAAAGTGGCCACATGGGCTTCTACACAACTGATGGGCTATTGTCCTATGCCTTTCGGCAACTTAGTAAAGCTCTGGTAGTTACAATGGCACCAGAACGTTGGACAATCCTACTCAATAGACCCTAGCAAAAACTCTCTCTGCATACATAGTTACATAGTAGTTTTGGTTGAAAAAAGACTTGTGTCCATCAAGTTCAAGCCTTTTCCTATTCCATGTTTACTGCTGTTGATCCAAAAGATAAAAAAAAAAACCTTTCATAAATTTCAAATTCTTCTTTCAGTCGGGAAAAATCCCTTCTTGACTCCAAATGGCTGTTTCTCCTTGGATCAACAAGCACTAAATAAATATTGATTCCTATACTAAAATGCATAGCCCTCTATGCTCCGGCTCATTAAAAAAGTATCCAGGCCGCTTTTAAAGGCATCTAACATATTTTCTAGAATCACTTCTCAGGCACTGAATTCCATATGTTAATTTTCCTTACTGTAGAAAATGTCCTTTGTACTTTTCTGTTAATGAACAGGTCTTTAAAAAGCCCTTTGTATGGGCCCGGTATATATTTATATAACATTATCATATCCCCTCTAAGCCCCCATTTCTCTAGCATGTACAAATGTAACTTTTTCAGCCTTTCTTCATAACTAAAACTTTTTATTCCCCTTATTAGTTTTGCATGTTCTCTAATTCCATAATGTCTTTTTTTAAAATGGTGTCCATAATTGAACCATATTTTCAAGGTGATGTCTTACCATGGACCTATAAAGAGGCAGAATAATATCTTTCTTCCGTCAGTCAATACCCCTTTAAATACACCCCAATATATTATTGGCCTTTGCAGCTGCAAGCTTTCACTGTGCACTACTGCTAAGGCTATTGTCTACAACTACTCCCAAATCTTTTTCATTAGTAGATTTGCCAAAGGAAACACCATTTAAACTATATGTTACTTTTTTTAGTATTGTACCCAAAATGCATAATTTTACACTTGTCTACTTTGAATCTCATTTGCCATTCATCTGCCCAATTTCTCCAAATCCTGTTGCAGCGAAGATACATCTAGTTCAGACTGTGTTTCCCTACTTAATTTTGTGTCATCTGCAAACACTGAGACATGGCTCCCTATGCTGTCTGGGAGATCATTAATAAACAAATTAAAAATAATTTTTATTGCTATGCGCTCAGACAGTTTAAAAAAATCTAAAATATTTTTACTTTACACATAACCCCCTAAAACCTGTGCAGACAGATAAAAAGTGCTTTGGCGTCAATATAATTGAGTAAGCAGTGATTGACGGCAAAGAAGGGGTTAATAGCTCTTAGAAGAGCCTTTGTAGTACTGTAATAAATGATAGTACAAAAAAATTAACCCCTAAAAATGCACAAACAGCAAAAAATGCGCTGATGTGCAAGATCCCTGCTTACGCAAGATCAATGGCAGGGAAGGGGTTAAACGCAGGGAATGGCTTTTATATATTTTTTATTGTTTTATTGTATTTTTTATTATCGTATATATAGCGACAGAGCTAAGGAGACATACAGAGGTACATGTATAACACAGGACAACATACAGAGGACAGAGATTATTGGACGCTTCACAAAGGGAACCAAGTTAGAACATGGGGATAGGAGCGAGGAGCCGAGATCCACAGGTGCTTCAGGGAAAAAGGGGAAGGGAACATATACATACAAACATAAATATAGAAACTAAGCTAGAGATGATAAATGATGAGGATTTAGTACATCAATTGGCCAAAAGTTGATAAGCTTGCCACCAGTGCCAAGATGCTTCACATAGGAAAGTCCCTAACACTTTAACTAATAATAAACTAGCAAATATATAACACAATATAATTAGACTTACACTCATTACACACACACACAGGACATATAACAAACCTGAAGACTGAAGGACTGCACAGACAGACAGCTTGGGAGAACCTAAATGGGTGTAGCTGTACATTTAAATAGAGGGACTGAGCACAGCACAAGTAAAGAATGAAAAAAATGGAATGGAACATAAGCACAACAAACATCAGGGAAACCAGAAATAAATCAGAAACAAGACCATAATAACCAGGAAACAAGAAACAGGGAAACCATTTTAGAGGGTTCTAAGACCGGACAGAACAAAACAGAGCTCTAAGACAGGGCTGAACTGAGGCTGACTGAAAAGGAACACGGCTTTATAAAACAGGGCAGACCCATTACAGGGTTGCAGGATACAGGTATAGTGACACAAGGAACAGGGTATGAGCCAGACTATGATACCAGACCATAACCAGACTTAGGCAGGTCTATTGCTAGGTTTGGGCAAGTACCAAACTATAGCCAGACTTAGGCAGGTGCCAGTCTTAAGGCTAGGCTTAGGCAGGGGCCAGACAGCAGCTAAGCTAGGGCAGGTGCCAATCTGGGGCCAACTGGGCAGGTGATGCTCTGGGGCCAACTGGGCAGATGCCATACTAGGACCAAATTAAACAGGTGACACTCTGGGTCTGAACAAGGAAAGGGTAGGGTACATACTGTGGCCAGACAAGGGAAGGGAGCAATTTTGTGACCAAGGAAGGGAATGGTAGGGTGCCACACTGTGGTCGAGAAGGGAAAGGGCACCACACTGTGATGGAGCAAGAAAAGGCCAGACAGTAGCTCAGTTAGGGCAACTGCCACTTGGGGGCCAACTGGGCAGGTGGTGCTCTAGGACAAACTTGGCAGATGCCATACTAGGACCAAACTGAACATGTGATACTATGGGTCCAAACAAGGGAAGGGCGCCACACTGTGGCCAAGCCAGAAAGGGTAGGGTGCACAGTGTGGCTGGAAAAGGGAAGGGCGCAACTCTGTGGTAGTACCACTCTGTGGCCGAGGAAGGGAATGGTAGGGCACCAGAGGATGTCTGCGCGTATCGTGCTGACATCTACTGGCTGCCCCCACTAATCATCAGATACACCAAGATACACCACTGAGTACCGCAATGTAAGCCCTCAATGGATCAATGCAATATACATCTATGTTAATAGGATATGTATATGTGAATATATTTATTATTACTGCTAACATTTGTAATCATAGGGATTTCTTTAAATTTTGACTCTGATGTCAGAGTTTTAGGTTTTAGAAGCGTAGCCTTATCTAGATTACCTACTTCTTGGATAGCCTTATCTATAGTGGTACTTTCATAATTTTTATTAATACTTTTTTTTGCTATATTCTGCTGTTAGGATAATTCCCCATGATTTGGAGTTCAAAAACGACAAGAAAGATTGTAGAGAAAGAGAGTCTCCTTTTCAAATAAAAAATAAATCGTTTATATACCTTTTATAGGACACCAGGTTTGCAGCCCAGTCATGTTTCCCGTATATGGATGACTCTTCCCAGAATGCCATAAATAGGTTTGCATAACTGGGGGAAAACCTGGTGCCCATGGCCGTACCCCTTAATTGCAGGTAATTATTATCCTCATACCAGAAAAAATGATTTTCCAGTATGAGGAGGATACCTTCTATAATAACAGTTATCCTTTCCTTGTGACAGGGACAGTGGAAATAGGTGTAGGGGTTAATACATCATTGTATTTGAAAACATTCTGCTGTAGCAACGTACTACTTGATTCCGATGTATTTTTGGAGAAACTCCGTACTTTTCCATTTTTATAATCTTGTTGGTCTCTAAACAGTTTTTTCTTTTTCACTTCCATAATTTCGTTTTCTAATTTCCCTAAATTAGTTTTAATTCTAGTCACAGAATTTTCGAAGGAACTATTTGGTAAATGGGGTTTAACTTTATCTTCTAGGTCTTTCTAAGGTCATCATGTCTAAAACGAATATCAATTCTATCAATTTGTTGGTGCAGTCTTCCAGAATTTTATCCCAGAAAAGTTTGATCTTCTTTATAGCTTGTAGGGCATTTTAAAAAACACAAACCTCTGGGGGTAATTTTTTCTTTTAAATACCTTTCCATGGTTCCAATTTCACATTTAATTTTGATTTCTTTGGTAGGGAGCAGAGGCGTCGCTAGGGGGGGGCTACTGGGGCTGAAGCCCCGGATCTCCCCTCCATAGCCCCGAATGGAGACCCTGACCACGCCCCCTCGCGCTCGGCTCCGCCCCCTCACGTTCGATCCCGCCTCCTGCATGCTGTATGCTGAACAGCAGCAGACTCCATCCCCTCACGATAGGCCCCTCCCCTCGTGTTTAGCTCCGCCCCTCAAGTTTTGCAGGTGAGTGTTTGGCAGAGTGTGAGTGGCAGAGTTATTAGTGTGCAGGTGTATGTATGTGAGGTAAGTGGCAGAGTGTAAGTGGGTGTGAGTGGCAGAGTTATGAGTCTGCATGTGTATGTAAGTAGCAGACTGTGAGTGGCAGAGTTATTAGTGTGCATGTGTATGTATGTGAGTGGCAGAATGTAATTTGCAGAGTGTAAGTGGGTGTGAGTGGCAGAGTTATGAGTGTGCATGTGTATGTATATGAGTGGCAGAGTGTGAGTGGCAGAGTGTAAGTAAGTGTATGTGTGTGAGTGTGGCAGAGTGTGATTGGAAGACAGTGTGTGTGAGTGTAAGCATGAGTGGAAGAGTTATGAGTGTGTATGTGTGTGAGTGGCAGAATGTAAGTGGCAGAGTGTGATTGTATGAGTGAGTGTGCAGAGTGTGAGTGTTTGGAAGAGTGTGAGTTATGAGTGTGCGTGTATGTGTGTGGCAGAGTGTAAGTGTGGGTGAGTGGCAGAGTTTTGGAGTTTATAAGTGTGAGCAGCAGAGATATGAGTGTGCGTGTGAGTGAGTGTAAGCATGAGTGGAAGAGTTATGAGTGTGTATGTGTGTGAGTGGCAGAATGTAAGTGTGTGTAAGTGGCAGAGTGTGATTGTATGAGTGAGTGTGCAGAGTGTGAGTGTTTGGAAGAGTGTGAGTTATGAGTGTGCGTGTATGTGTGTGGCAGAGTGTAAGTGTGGGTGAGTGGCAGAGTTTTGGAGTGTATAAGTGTGAGCAGCAGAGATATGAGTGTGTGTGTGTGAGTGTAAGCGTTAGCAGCAGAGTTATGAGTGTGTGTGAGTGGCAGAGTGTAAGTGTTCGAGAGTGAAAGCATAAGTGGCAGAGTTAGGAGTGTGTGTCAGTGGCAGTGAGATTACTAGGAGAAAATTTGATTAATTACTATTAATCATATTGAATGTGATAATCAAGTGTGAAACAGTGCTCATACCATTTTTATTTTCACACCTGATTATCACATTCAATATGAATAATAGTGATACTATTAAACCCATACATTATGAGTGTATGAGCTGCTCATTATATTATAGGCTTTACTCATGAAAGAGAGAATTGCAGGGAAGTGAGATGGGAATTTCAAAATTAAGGCTAAAGTAGCAGAGCTGGAAAAATTCTCGCATTCAGTTGAATTCCCATCTCAATTCCCTGCACTTCTCTCTTTTATTAGGTTGGTAGAAGGAGCATACCTTCATACCTCAGCCTATTCTCCCCAAGTTTTTTACCCCTTTTTATTAAAAAATTAAAAATATTTGTGATGTGAGTGTGAGAGTTGCAGGTTTACACACGAGTCTGCGTGGCAGAATGTCTGTGTGGGAAAGGCCATCTGTGTGTATAAGGGTGTCTGTGTGTAAGGTTGTCTGGATGTGTGTGTGAGTGTAAGGTTGTCTATGTAAGGGTATCTATGTGGGGGGGGGGGTCAGGGTTGAGTCATTTTTATATGCTCAGTTATTTTTAAATCATGGGAATTTGCTCACATACAAGTGTGTGTGTGTGATGTAAGTTGGTGTGTGTAAGTGGGATTGTGTGTCTCTGTGTGTAAGGGTGTGTGTATGTATGTGTGACTGTGCATGTGTGACTGTGCAAGTGTGAATGTGTGTGTATGTGTGGCTGCATGTGTATGTGTGTGTATTTGTGGCTGTGTATTTTTGTGTATAAGTGTAACTTTGAGTAATGTGAGTTTTTTGTGTGCTGCGAGTCTTATTGTCAGTCACACACACGCATATAGTCAGTAACAGACAGACACAAACACACTCATACAGTCACAGACAGACACACACACAGTCAGTCACAGACACACACATATACATTCTGTCACAGTCAGACATACAGTCACACACACATACAGTGGGTCACATAAACACACAGTCACACACACACATGCAGTCAGTCATACACACAAACACACACTCTGTCACATACACTTACGCACAAGTCAGCAATTTTGTTGTTGTTTATGATAAAAAAAAAAGTGCATCTATCAATATGTCCCCCTCTTGGCTGCTATACCTCATTCTAGCCTGGTCTGTGCCTTGCTGTTGTTTCTAGCCCTGCTGAGCACACTCAGTGCTCGGACACTATAGTACGGTGCATGTGGGGATGGAGCAGGAAGACTGTGCAGCCGGTGCACACACTGCTCCCCTGCGCTCCGCTGGATAAATAAAATGATCCCAGCGGCGAGGGCACCATGCAGGGACAACAATAACTGGGCACCAGGTATAATTTCCTGGTGCCTGGGATTTGTTGAGCCCCGATATATACCCATATATACCTATTGTTCATTGGCGTCAATTATATCAGTCTGTATGCTGCCTAACCATGTGATTTTATTTACTCTACTTCTATAAAATCTATCATGGGCTCCAGCCCCGGATGTTTTGGAGACCTAGCAACGCCCCTGGTAGGGAGTTTCTCCAATTCTACACACAACACATCTAAGGAATCATCCTCAGGTATTTCATTTCCTGCAGATACAGGTGCATCTGGTGCATATCTAAAGTGCATTTGAAGTTTTTACGAAAGTCAAAAATAGACATAGTGAAGAAGATATATTTATAAGTGGAAAACAAATTCAATAATTATAAATCCAGCAGCCGTTCACAGGAGGGAAAAAACGCAAATTGTACAAATAAATTAGTGACAGGCGCTCTAAAGGTGAAAATATTTTAACAATGTGCAGCAAACACCAGTGCCACTCCCCCAAAGGGGCACACAGTAGTGAACAAAGTGTAATAATATAAGTGTTGCGCAAAAATAAATAAAGAACACAATACTTATCTAAATAGTTGGTTCTTCAATAAGGTATGTAAAAAGACACTTTCAGTGAAGATATGTAAAACCAAAAAATACAAATACAATGTGTAGTCCTGTAAATGCAAAATATGTAGGTGAATAATTCCCCTAAAGGAAATGTACTCACACTTTATAGAGCCAATTATAACCGTCTCTAGGTGTGAGAAGCTAATGGACTATAAGTCCTACAATCCTCAAGGTGCGGTATATTGTATGTAGGCAGAAACTCCTCTCAGCTCATTCGTCATAGGGATGATGTAATTTCCAATAAAGAATGAAGGAGAAGGAGTATATAGGAATATATACAACGTATTTAATAGCCCCTTAAATATATTTGAGGCTTACATAAAAACAAATAAAAGCATAACAGTGTATGAAATACACGTCACCGATCCCTCCGTAGTCGAAATCTGTGGGTAATTGACGTTGTGTAAAACAGTCATGGAGATGGATAATGTCGGGACCAGGGCCTGCCGCGGCCCCTTCCACAGGATTCCCTACCTGACTCTGCCGCTTCCCAGCTCCAGGCGCCCAGCAGGAGGGCGCGCGAGCGCGAGGTAGGCCGCATCCCCGGCCTGTAGTAACTCGCGCCCCGCGATTCACGGGCACGAGTACTGGACTACCATCAAGGGGGCATGTCCTGCGCTCGGATAGCGCACCATCATTGGACAGAACAAGGAGGAGTGTATAACAGGCAGGAGCTAGGTCCCACCCCTCTCCCTAGGCTTCTCAGGTGCAATTAGTGTTCACCTGGAGAGAGGTGGGAGGAGCTAGGTACTGGCAGGCTATAAAACAGGCAGGCACTGTTCATTCAGTGCTTGCTCATTTTCAAGCTGCAGTACTTCGTATTGTTCCCTCTGAAGTTTTCCTATCTCTGCTACAGTTCCTGATTCCTCCTCCTTATTGAATTCCCGGCTATTGACCTGTTTCTGGACCTGACCTGTTTTTTGTCTACCTCTCCTCTGATTGTGACCCCGGCTTGGACTATCGATTGTGACCCTTCTCTGCCTGCCCTGACCTCTGGAACGTCCCCGACTATTCTCTTGCCTACTCCTCGGATACCATTTTTTCTGGACTGCATTGTTTGGTGGCCCTTCGCCTTCAGCGGTGATCCCTGCGCTGTGCTCCCTGTCTTACCAAACCGGACCAAACCCGACAGAACGAGCAAGCCATTATGGAGCCTGCAGGGGTAACAGAAGCTATCCATGCCCTTACCCAACAACTTGGGGTATTGGCACAAACCGTCCAAAACATGCAGGAACACCAGCGTATACTCCAAGGTCAGTTAGAGGCTCTGCAACAGGCACCACATCTACCTCCAGCTCCTGTGATTCCCCCTCATCCTGCGGTGGTACCACCCCCGGAAGGTGCCATGGCAGCACCTGAACCTCAAATTACCTGTACCGTTTCTCTGGTGACAGACGTTTGTACCGTTCCTTTGTGACTGCTTGTGAAGTCCTCTTCGTACTTAAACCCAGGACATATGGCACAGAGTTTGTTAAGGTGAGAACCGCAATCTCGCTTTTATCAGGTGCCCCTATGTCATGGGCACACCATCTATTACAAGTGGATTATCCAGCACTCGAGACCTGGGCTGCGTTCTGCTTAGCCATGGATGCTCTATACGACAATCCTCATCGAACCTCGACAGCAGAATCCTCCCTTCGGGCCTTGAAGCAGGGCCGCCGACCGGTAGAGGAGTACATTGCAGAGTTCAGAGGATTTGCTGTAGAAACGCAGTGGAATGAACCGGCTCTATTACACCAATTCAGATTAGGTCTCTCCGAAACCCTGAAAGATGAAATATCCCGAGTGGGGTTACCTGACACTCTGGAGGGACTCATCAACTTGGTGACTCAATTAGACCGACGACTTCGAGAACGTCACCTAGAAAGAACCTCTTCATCAGGGGTGCCGATACGCTCAACCCCCCCGGTTCCTACCACAGCAGGGCCTTCCACCTCGTCCCAAGAGGAACTGATCGGAGTAGCACGGGGTCCCCTCTCTGCCACCGAAAAGGCTCGTCGCCGAGAGGCTAACCTATATCTGTATTGTGGTGAAGCGGGACATACCGTAAAGTACTGTCCCACATTAACCTCCGGAGGTAAGCAACACGTTCCTCTTTCCCGTTGTCTACCTCACCTATCCGTTCCTGTCTCCTTGCAGTGGGAAGATAAAGACATCCGTCAGACCGCCATTCTAGACTCCGGGGCCAGCGAAAGTTTTATCCATGTCTCCTTGGCCCAAGACCTTGGGATACCCACACAAGACAAGAAACAACCCCTAACGGTTCATCTAGTGGATGGTAACCCCATACAGTCTGGTCCCGTTACCAAAGAAACCATCCCAGTGACCCTAACTGTAGGGACAGGACACCAGGAGACAATTTGTTTTAACCTAATTCACTCCCCTCTGTTTCCTCTTATTCTTGGGCTCTCATGGCTACGCCACCATGACCCTTCCATACAATGGAGTACCGGAGCGGTCACGTTTGCATCCCACTTCTGCCGACTACACTGTCTGTCACCTCTACACATGGGACTTCTCCAAGAGGCATCACCAGAGACTCATTCCTCCTCTATGATTTCCGAACCCTACCTTCGGTTCAAGAAGGTCTTCGATAACCGTGAGGCGGAGCAGTTGCCACCACATCGGCCTTATGACTGCCCCATCGATTTACTCCAGGGAGCTCCAATTCCCTTTGATCGTATTTTTCCTCTTTCAGGACCAGAGTTAACAGTCCTTAAGGAATACATCGAAGATAACCTTCGCAAGGGTTTCATACAATCCTCCACATCGCCTGCCGGTGCAGGGATTTTCTTCGTTGGAAAGAAGGATGGTGGAGTAAGACCCTGTGTGGACTATCGGGAGCTCAACAACATCACTATAAAGAACAAGTATCCGCTTCCTTTGATACTCGAACTCATGGATCGATTACGTGAAGCTACCATCTACTCCAAACTTGATCTCCTCGGGGCCTACAATTTGGTCAGAATTTGCAAGGGGGACGAGTGGAAGACGGCCTTTCGTACGAGATATGGGCATTATGAATACCGGGTTATGCCCTTTGGATTGTGCAATTCCCCGGCTACGTTCCAACACTTTCTTAACAATGTCTTTCGTGATCTTCTCGACTCCTGTGTCATTGTTTATCTGGACGACATCCTGGTCTACTCATCCAACATCTCCGAGCATAGGTGTCACATGTTGCAAGTACTCCAAAGACTAAAGGACAACCACCTATATGCGAAGCTGGAAAAATGCCATTTCGAAACCACTACAGTAGAATTCCTGGGATATATCATCAAACCCGGAGCCATCGAAATGAACCCTAAAAAAGTATCAGCCATCATCCAATGGCCAACACCCAATTCCGTTAAGGCAGTACAACGCTTTGTGGGCTTTGCTAACTTTTATCGGAGGTTTATAAACAGTTTCTCACGAATCATCCAACCCATCACTCGACTTACCTGAAAAGATCAACCATTCGTTTGGACTACCCAAGCCCAGCAAGCATTCGAACACCTCAAGGAGAGGTTCACAACCGCTCCTATTCTTATATTACCAGACCCAACCCGAGCTTTCTTCTTAGAAGTTGACGCTTCAGAGACCGCTACTGGAGCAATCCTTTCACAAAGACACGGAGATAAAGACGATTTACACTCAGTATCTTTTTTTTCTCAACGACTCAGCCCAGCGGAAGCTAATTACAGCGTCAGTGATCGAGAGTTGTTGGCCATTAAAATGGCACTCCAAGAATGGCGCCACCTTCTCGAAGGAGCTCATCACCCGATAACTGTCTTCACCGATCACCGCAACCTCGAATACCTCCGCTCCACCAGACGTCTTTGCCCACGACAAGCCCGCTAGGCTTTGTTCTTCACACGCTTCCAATTACATATAACTTACTGACAAGGGGCCCGAAATGTCAAGGCCGATGCCCTTTCTCGATTATACGAACCTTTTCACCGGGTCTCCAATACCCAAGATACCATCCTCCAGCCAAGTCAATTTCTTGCACTCCGAACTTCCCTGCTAGGGGAACTCCAAGAATACAGTAAAACACATGTCACGACTCATCTACTACCTACTCTACGTACCGAAAACGGACTTCTTTACAAAGAGAATCATATCTTTGTGCCTCTCAAAGCTCGCCCTTCCGTTCTTCACTCCGTTCACGACCATCCTATGGCAGGTCACGGGGGACTTCGAAAGACGCTGACTCTAGCCCGCAGAACCTTCTGGTGGCCTCATATGTCCCGAGACATACAACACTACGTGAAATCATGTGACACCTGTGCTAGAAACAAGACATGAAACACCAAGGTGTCCGGTCTTCTGCAACCACTTGCCATTCCTTCCCAACCATGGGAGGATGTCACAGTTGATAGTCGATCTTTCCGACTCCTAATGCCACACCACTATCATGGTGGTAGTAGATCGGCTAACCAAGATGGCACACTTCGTCCCTTTTACCAAAGTCCCTACGGCAGCCGAGACCGCAGAATTATTCACTCAACACATCTTCCGATTGCATGGAGTACCCCGATCCATTTTATCTGATAGAGGAGTGCAATTCACCTCCCGAATCTGGAGAGCTTTCTGCCAGGGTCTACAAATCCGAAGGGTGCTCTCCTCCGCTTACCACCCGCAAACCAATGGGCAAACGGAACGAGTGAATCAGATTCTGGAACAGTATCTAAGATGTTATATCACCCATCAGCAAGACAACTGGTTCCAGTTACTACCCATTGCAGAGTTCACTTACAACAACCACTGGCAACGTGCCATACAGATGTCACCCTTTAAAGCTACTTACTGTTTCGACCCCATCTTTCACATTGATCTACCCAAAACCGCATCTGTCCCACCGGCTGCTGATTGTATCCGTGTCCTTCAACAGAACTTCCCTCTTCTCAGGAATACCCTGCTAAAATCTCAACAGGAATATAAGAAATATGCTGATTGAAGACGACTCCCAGCACCATCGTATCAAGTCGGGAAGAAGGTATGGCTTTCTTCTGCCCACATCAAACTGTTGGGTCCCGCGAAAAATTTGAACCCCAAATATTTGGGACCATTTGAAATCATCGCTCTCCCTGGTCCTAATGCGGTCCGCCTTCGACTCCCTCCATCCTGGCGTCTCCATCCGACTTTCCATGTGTCCCTCCTAAAGAAATGGCATTCGGATACTGCCATTGGTGGACGTCCGTCTACGAGTTGCCTGACCTAAATCGACGATTCCGGAGAGTTCGAGGTGGATAGTATACTCGATTCTCGGGTCCGGTTGGGACGTTTGGAATATCTGGTCGAGTGGAAGGGATATGGTCCCGAAGAAAGATCCTGGGAACCCGAATCCAATGTCCACGCTCCCATCCGGGTCCGTGCCTTCCACAGACACTATCCTGATAAACCTGCTCCTAATCGCCCCCGGAGGTGGCTTGTAGGGAGGGGGGTCTGTTGGGACAAGGGCCTGCCGCGGCCCCTTCCGCAGGATTCCCTACCTGACTCTGCCGCTTCCCAGCTCCAGGCGCCCAGCAGGAGGGCCGCTCGAGCGCGAGGTAGGCCGCATCCCCGGCCTGTAGTAACTCGCGCCCCGCGATTCACGGGCACGAGTACTGGACTACCATCAAGGGGGCATGTCCTGCGCTCGGATAGCGCACCATCATTGGACAGAACAAGGAGGAGTGTATAACAGGCAGGAGCTAGGTCCCACCCCTCTCCCTAGCCTTCTCAGGGGCAATTAGTGTTCACCTGGAGAGAGGTGGGAGGAGCTAGGTACTGGCAGGCTATAAAACAGGCAGGCACTGTTCATTCAGTGCTTGCTCGTTTTCAAGCTGCAGTACTTCATATTGTTCCCTCTGAAGTTTTCTTATCCCTGCTACAGTTCCTGATTCCTCCTCCTTATTGAATTCCCGGCTATTGACCTGTTTCTGGACCTCACCTGTTTTTTGTCTACCTCTCCTCTGATTGTGACCCCGGCTTGGACTATCGATTGTGACCCTTCTCTGCCTGCCCTGACCTCTGGAACGTCCCCGACTATTCTCTTGCCTACTCCTCGGATACCATTTTTTCTGGACTGCATTGTTTGGTGGCCCTTCGCCTTCAGCGGTGATCCCTGCGCTGTGCTCCCTGTCTTACCAAACCGGACCAAACCCGACAGATAATCTCTATCGAACTTCCGGATTACAAGGCAAAGTCTCTTCAGTAGACGTCACAAGCTGCGACTTGTTTCGCCCAATCCGGGCTTCATCAAGGCAGTGACGGTCCAAAGAAAAAGACTCAGTTTATATTGTATCCGCCCAGATTTATTTCTATGGCAACTAGAATGTTTGTCCTTAAAGTGGGAGGATACATACTCTGGAAGAAAACCCCAAGCAGAGGAACATGTGTAAAATTATCTCGACCACACAACAGTTTCTAAAAATAATAATAATAAAAAGCAACCATTTGCCTTTTTCCAAAAAACATCCCCATATACCACCGCTACAATCTCAAGCAGCCCAGAAGGGAACCCATATACATGTGCAGACGCAAACCAGTGTATTTTATACACTGTTATGCTTTTATTTGTTTTTATGTAAGCCTCAAATATATTTAACCCCTTAGTGACAAGACATTTTCACCTTGACTTTCCCTTGGTGACAATGGCTGTTTTGACATTTCTAGGGTGTTTGTGTTTAGCTGTAATTTTTTTCTTTCTCACATACAGTACCCACACAAATTATATGTTGTTTTTATCGTCATAAGAAGGGCTTTCATTAGATACCATTATATTCATCATATCTTATAATTTACTACAAAAAAAATCATAAAATATAATGAAAAATTAAAAAAAACCCACTTTTTCTATCTTTCACCTAAAATATAATTTATACAAATAAAATCATTAAAAAAGACCCGATCTAAATAGTTTCTAAATGTTGTCCCGAGTTCAAAAATATGCATGTTTCCATATTTTTCGGTATTTTTTTGCGAGTTATGGGGCAAAAAACAAAAATAGTGTTTTTTTGGTTTTTTCCTATATTGATCTTTTGACCCCAACCCGAACCCAAAATTTAACCCTAACACTAAATTTAACCCCAACTCTAATCCTTATTATATCCCTTAATATTTTTTAACTTTAATTTAATTTTAACCCTATCCCTTATGCTAAAAAATATTTAATTTTAACCCTATAGGCTAATATAGCTAAATAACCTGTTTTTATTTAATTAAATATGTATTTTAATTATTTTCCATTGCAATGCTACTAAACTACCACTAGGGGTAGTCAAGTAGCATATTCAGAGCGACGGAAGTGAAGTTACTTTCACTTCCGAAGCTCAGACCGGCAGAGGACTTAGCCATATTGACGGAGTTAATGGGCAAAAACCAAAAATAGTGTTTTTTGTATTTTTCCTATATTAACCTTTTGACCCCAACCCGACTCAAAATTTAACCCTAAAACTAAATTTAACCCCAACTCTAATCCTTATTATATCCCTAAATATTTTTTAATTTTAATTTAATTTTAACCCTATCCCTTATGTTAAAATGTTTTAAATTTTAACCCTATAGGCTAAAATAGCTATATAACCTGTTTTTTATTAATTAAATATGTATTTTAAATATTTTCCATTGCAATGCTCCTTAACTACCACTAGGGGCAGTCAAGTAACATATTCAGAGCGACGGAAGTGAAGTTACTTTCACTTCCGAAGCTCAGACCGGCAGAGGGCTTTCTTTCCGCAACACTTATATTATTACACTTTGTTCACTACTGTGTGCCCCTTTGGGGGAGTGGCACTGGTGTTTGCTGCACATTGTTAAAATATATTCACCTTTAGAGCGCCTGTCGCTAATTTATTTGTACATGGATATGGTCGTTAACATTATTCAGTGAAGTCAGTAAAAACTAAATGGGCATAAAATGGATAAGTTTCCCATAATATAGTTAACAGTGTTACCAAATAAGTAACTGTAACGCGACACAAAGAGCTATGATGTTTCTTGCACTTTGTAGGTTCCACAAGATTCCTCCTCAGGTCCAGGTAAGCGTAAAGTCTCTCAGAGGGGCTATAATCACTTGTAACCCCATTTTGTATTCCCTCAACATAACGGAGGATGTCGGGTGTGTTGGGTAAAATCAGAAAAAAGTTTATTAATTCACAACACATAGAAAATATACAGTACAGAATCTTGATAACATAGATTAAACAATAGAACTTTAAAAGGATTCAATTTAGCATACAGTACAGAATGATAGGATACTTAACTGAATTACTTTAACATACAATACAAAACAATAATTGAATTTGGTGTCAGAATAGCTAGCGACCAATCAGAACATTACACAGGAAAGGGGCGACCAATAGGACAACATTGGGAGTGTTCTTGTCTCTTTAATCCTTTTAAACCCTCAGCCAATAGGAAAGTGAGTGATGCTTCTTTCCAGACAGCAGAGGCAGCTCCTACCCAATTTTGCACCTGAAAAAAAATAAATATACCAGAAATATAGTGCACACCTTAGTATGATAAATAAAATAGAAGATAAATGCTGTGATGAAACACTCACAAAACACAGCTCCTATAACCAAGGAGCATGGAATATGCTCATTGGATGTTATACTTGCCACCACTTGATAACTCTGATGATGATGATAGATGAACCCAATATCAATTGTAATAATTTATTTATCCGATGGGTAAAAACACAAGTCAGCATGCGGATAGGGGAAAATCCATTACAATATCCACAGAAACCAATAGTCTTTACAATAAAAACATAGCACTGTGAGGAACTTAGTCCTTCCAGGCATCACCTAACCTAGCGATTCGGTGCTGCGCAGGACTGCCGGGTGTACAGCAGGTCACAGGAATCAGAAAGCACCCAAAGCGTTTCGAAAATGAACTTCATCAGGGATGTCGAAAACATTCAATGGTTATATACCCCTCATTCAATTCGTCTTAATTGTTTATCCGAAATGTTTTTCAAAGTTTGTCAAATTTAGACGAAACATGCTGTATGAGTAGACCTCTTTTGCATGTTTTCGTATTTATAAAACGAGTCTCATAGAACTGACTTTCAAATAAATTCATTTGGGAGCACAGGTGAAATCACCTCTTTCGTTTAAAGAGCTCCTATTCTTTTAATGGTCACACTTAGTTTGATGTGTAAATCTTAAACTAAAAAGGGTTTCAGAAAAGGATGTTGTTATTGAATCCAATATTATTGCAATTTTAATATAATTTTAATATGCAAAAATATGTAAAATGAAAAATAGAATAAAAAACACACATATATGTTGGCATTTTTAACAGGATCTCCTCTAGAGATGCAAAAATGTACCCTAATGTATATCTTAAAAACATATAAAATATTTTCATGGGGAGTACAGAAAAAATCCATAGGTACACATGTACACTTGTAATGGTCATAGCTTATAATAATGCATAAAAAAGCATAAACAGGCATAAAAAGCATAAAACACACAGATTTAAAGGAAGGCTTTTAGTTCGAAATCCAGATTCATGCCATTGGGATTTAGTGCTTGGAGGTTATAGAACCAGTATGCCTCTCTCTGTAGAAGACTCCTGGATCTATCTCCTCTCTTCCAAGTAGTGGGGATTGACTCTATTCCCATAAATATGATGTCCTCCAATTTACCCTTTGGACATTCATGGCAATGGTTAGGCAGGCTACATTTGAACCTGTTGCACTCTTTTCGCATAAGGCCCATATGTTCTAAAATCCTCACTTTTAAGGGTCTTTTTGTCTGACCTACATACTGCAAGCCACAGCCACAGTCTACTAAGTATATTACGTGTGTGGTATTACAATTTATAAAACTCATGATTTTGTAGGTTTTCCCAGTGCTTAGGAATTTCAATTCTGTTCTTTTCCTGGTTTGATGAGCACAGGCTTTACAATTTCCACATTTGATAAAAAACTTTAATTTTATTATTCCTAAGCCAACTTGAGCCATCTTGTTTAGAAATAGGCCTAATCACACTAGGGGCCAGTTCAGACATCAAATTTGGAGCCCTCTTGAAGATTATAATAGGTTTGTTTGTGAGGACCTCATCTGCAAGGACCTCATCTCCTAAAACCACATTCCAATGCTAATTATAAAATCTATTTGCGGAGCTGCTACATTATATTCTGAAATAAAAAACATGCCAAAATCTCTGGTTTCTAATTTGCTCTTAGGTGTTGGTTTCAAGATATCGTTTCTATTCTTGTTTTCTATTTCTTTTTCACCTATCTTAAGCTGTTCCATGGTGTAATTTTTTTGACTGAACCTATCTTTTAGTATCTTTGTTTGTTCTTTGAAAGTTTTGATGTCACTGCAATTTTTTCTAATTTTTCTGAACTGACCTTTCGGTATATTTTTAAGCCAGTTCGGATGATGGCAGCTTTATTTTGTCTATGTAGTTATTACTATCTACTTTTTAAAAAAAGGTTTTGGATTTCAAAGATCCATCCTCTATATAAAAATTGAGGTCTAAAAAATCTATAGCTTCAGAGCTATGTGTGAAAGTGAACTTAAGGTTATAATCATTGTTATTGAGATAAGTCTCAAAGTCACCTAATTCCAACTCCAAATGAAAATTATATCATCTATCTACTCTAGATATGTGACCAGGTTTGTGCCATGGCGGTTGGTATCTCCCACATATACAGACTCCCACGAACCCATGAACAGGTTAGCGTAACTCGGCGCAAATCTGGTCCCCATGGCTGTACCGCATTTCTGAAGGTAGAAATCTCCTTCGAAATAGAAATAATTATATTTCAGTATAAATTCTACAGATTCAATCAAAAATTTAGACTGCAAGAGACACAATTTGGTATCCCTATTTAAGGTGTGTTTGACTGTATTTATACCCATAACATGAGTGATTGAAGTATAAAGGGCTGAAACGTCTGATGTGACCAAAAAGTAGCTTGGATCCCATGTTATGTCATCCAGGAAATTAATTATGTTGGTGCCATCCTTGATATATGAGGGAATACATACCACATATTTCTGTAAAAATAGTATTCACATAATGGAATAGATTGCAGGACATAGAGTCTATGCCTGAAATGATTGGGCAACCTGCGGATTATCTATACTTTTTTAAATTTTGGGTAAAAAATAGAAGTACGGAACAACAGGGTGTGGGGATGATAGAAAGCCATATTCCTGCTGGTTTATAATTCCCTGTTCCTTTCCTTTCTCCAAAAGGCTGTTCATATGCGCTTGGAATTTGAATGTAGGGTCTCCTTGTAACTTTTGATAGGTAGAGCCCCAGGAGTCTACTGGCTTCTCTGAGATAACCCTCCCTGCTCATGACAACCACTCCTCCCCCTTTATCTGCTGGTCTGATTATATAGGATCGATTTTTATTTAAGTTCTTTCATAGCTGTCTTTTCTTTCAAAGTCAGATATTGATGATGTTTAATATTATTAAAATGTATCAAGGTCTTTGAGAATACGTTTTTTTTATAAACATCTAAGTTAAAGCCTCTTTAAATTATCGGTACGAAGGAGGATTTTTCTTTAAGGGATGTGTGATAAATTTTTATGTTAAATGTTCTATAGTTGGAGGAGTTAGTTCCTTATTACTGGTATATTCTAAATTTTGTGAACGGTCTCCATCTTTATTTTTAGCAAATAGTCTTTTAATGGCTAACTTTCTAATTCATTTCTGTGCATCTACAAACAGATTACATTTATTGGGTAATTTGGTGGGAGCAAAAGATAGGCCTTTATTGAAGACCTTCTCCTGATCTTTAGTAAGTTCCATTCCACAGATGCTGAAGATACCTACTCATAGATTCTGTTTATTTTTCTGTATCCTCTTTGCTCTACATCCTCTCCTGGTCTGTAATCCCATCTTCTTCTTTTTCCTGCATCGTTTGCGTTTGGGTTTGAAAGTGGGCTTCCATTTCTTGACTCTCTGTTTGGGGAGATGTCTCTTAGATTTGGTCTCATGTTCTCCACCACTGACCGACCTGTTTCTAAAAAGATATTATGCTTGTCTGAAATATCTCAGGTGTTTTTTATTGTAACTAGATCTATCCACTACAGAATTCCCTTGTTTCCTTGTACATCTCTGGTGATCTTCAAATTTATCACCAGGACTATCACGGTATCTTCTATATGGAGATTGTTCCCATCTTTTCCTTGGTCAATCTCTATTGCTGTATCTGGATTCTTCCCTCAATCTATAGTCTGAATATAGTCTAAAGTTACAGTGGATATAAAAAGTCTACCCACCCCTGTTAAAATGTCAGGTTTCTGTGCTGTAAAAAAATGAGACAAAGATGAATCATTTCAGAACTTTTTCCACCTTTAATGTGACCTATAAACTGTACAACTCAATTGAAAAACAAACTGAAATCTTTTAGATAGGGGGAAGAAAAAATATAAAAATAAAATAATGTGGTTGCATAAGTGTGCACACCCTCTTATAACTGGGGATGTAGCTGTGTTCAGAATTAAGCAATCACACTCCAAATCATGTTAAATAGGAGTCAGCATACACCTGCCATCATTTAAAGTGCCTCTGATAAACCCCAAATAAAGTTCAGCTGCTCTAGTTGGTCTTTCCTGAAAATTTCTTAGTCGCATCCCACAGCAAAAGCCATGGTCCACAGTGAGCTTCCAAAGCATCAGAGGTATCTCATTGTTAAAAGGTATCAGTCAGGAGAAGGGTACAAAAGAAAGTGGAGAAAATATGGCACAACAGTGACATTCCCAAGAACTGGAGCTCCCTCCAAAATTTATGAAAAGACGAGAAGAAAACTGGTCTGGGAGGCTACCAAGAGGCCTACAGCAACATTAAAGGAGCTGCAGGAATATCTGGCAAGTACTGGCTGTGTGGTACATGTGACAACAATCTCCCGCATTCTTCATATGTCTGGGCTATGGGGTAGAGTGGCAAGACGAAAGCCTTTTCTTACGAAGAAAAACATACAAGCCAGGATACATTTTGTAAAAACACATCTGAAGTCTCCCAAAAGCATGTGGGAAAAGGTGTTATGGTCTGATGAAACCAAGGTTGAACTTTTTGGCCATAATTCCAAAAGATATGTTTGGCGCAAAAACAACACTGAACATCACCAAAAGAACACTATACCCACAGTGAAGCATGGTGGTGGCAGCATCATGCTTTGGGGCTGTTTTCCTTCAGCTGGAACTGGGGTCTTAGTTAAGATAGAGGGAATTATGAACAGTTCCAAATACCAGTCAATATTGGCACAAAACCTTCAGGCTTCTGCTAGAAAGCTGAACATGAAGAGGAACTTTATCTTTCAGCATGACTACGACCCAAAGCATACATCCAAATCAACAAAGGAATGGCTTCACCAGAAGAAGATTACAATTTTGGAATGGCCCAGCCAGAGCCCAGACCTGAATCAGATTGAAAATCTGTGGGGTGATCTGAAGAGGGCTGTGCACAGGAGATGCCCTCGCAATCTGACAGATTTGGAGTGTTTTTGCAAAGAAGAGTGGGCAAATCTTGCCAAGTCAAAATGTGCCATGCTGATAGACTCATACCCAAAAAGACTGAGTGCTGTAATAAAATCAAAAGGTGCTTCAACAAAGTATTAGTTTAAGGGTGTGCACACATTATTATTTTTTTATATTTTTTCTTCCCTCTATCTAAAAGGTTTCAGTTTGTTTTTCAATTGAGTTGTACAGTTTATAGGTCACATTAAAGGTGGAAAAAGTTCTGAAATGATTTATCTTTGTCTCATTTTTTTACAGCACAGAACAGGGGTGTGTAGACTTTTTATATCCACTGTATATATGTGGCCTCTGATTGGTGGTCTATATTTATATGTTCTATCCTCTTTATTATGGAGATCTTCTCTAAGCTGGTTATCGTGGAGATTATGGTAGGTGTGATCCCTTCCTTTCCTTTTCCATTCTCTTTGTACCCCTCTTTTGTAGCCCTCACTATCTCTGATAAACTTGTGCTTTTTGTTCATCATAGTTTTGCCTTCCAGATCATCAAGCGTCTTCTGTAGATCCAAATCGGACCTCAAAAAGTCACTGGAATCCTGGAAGGGCAATAAACTATTTTTTTTATCCTCCATTTTTTCTTGTAATGGGAGCTTTCTTATGTTTGGCCACTATAAGATTCATTAAGCCCACTGAACAATGCTCTAGATGTTCATGCCAGAGTTGCATGAAATCATCATTTTCTCTAACAATAGTAGGAAGTTTATCAATTCTTAAACCTCTGGGTACAATCTTATGTGAGCTGCACTTTTCTATTAGTTCCAGATCTAGCCACTTTTTGTGTCTGAAATTTTTCAGATCCTTGCACCCATTGTCGCAAACAAACCTACTTACATCTACAAGAGGGCTCCAAAAAAAATAAATCTGTGTGTTTTTATGCTTTTTTATGCATTATTATAAGCTATGACCGTTACAAGTGTACATGTGTATCTATGGAATTTTTCTGTACTCCCCATGAAAATATTTTATGTATTTTATCTGTTTTTAAAATATACATTAGGGTATTTGCATCTCTAAAGGAGATCCTGTTAAAAATGCCAACATATTTGTGTGTTTTTAATTCTATTTTTCATTTTACATATTTTTGCATATTAAAATTATATTAAAATTGCGATAATATTGGATTTAATAACAACATCCTTTTCTGAATCCCTTTTTAGTTTAAGATTTACACATCAAACTAAGCGTGACCATTAAAAGAATAGGAGCTCTTTTTAACATACGAATTTATTCAAAAGTCAGTTCTATGAGACTCATTTCATAAATGCGAAAACATGCGAAAGCCGAAAGAGGTCTACTCATACAGAATGTTTTGTCTTAATTCGACAAACTTTGAAAAACATTTAGGATAAACAATTGAGACGAATTGAACAGGGGTATTTAACCATTGAATGTTTTTGGCTTAGACATTCCCCCAATGAAGTTCATTTTCGGACGAAATATGTTGGGTGCTTCACACAGCATTTATCTTCTCTTGTATTTATCATACTAAGGTGTTCTATACATATTGCACTAGGTTTCTCGTATATTTTATTTTTCAGGTGCAAACAGCATACGAAGAGTGTTCCTGTGCTAAGTATTAATGTTACTATTTTTTTTATGTGTGTTTAATGTCACTATGTTTTTACATCACTGCTGATTACTAGCACATTGTTGCAATTTGCATTCATTACCAATAGTGTGTGGGTAATTTATTACAGTAATATATTTTTCTTTTATCACTGCTATTGTCACTAACTATAATTAGTTACCATAAGGGCATTCCTATAATCTTTACATATATGTGTCTATACAGTGAGCGCTGAGAAATCCTTTGTGGCTGTTTATAAATTGTGTCAGAATTCCTCTATGCAATAAACAAAAAAGGGATACAAAGTAATACTTCACACATCCTATTTCCAACAAACTCATCAGATACAACAAAGTGAGAATATGGGTAATTGCCAATATAATTATAACCCTTTTCGTTTGTATTGTGTGATTTGAATAATTATTGGTATTCCCTATTTTCCGATGTTTAGATTACTATCACAGACATATTTATTTTATGTATGACTGGTGTTTAAACATTTACACTTATCAGTTCTTACTTTTTTAATGCATAACTGGTATTCCATTAGAGTATGTCAATTGAAAGGGAATTACAGATTTTTCAAGCTATCCAAGTTTCCTTTCTGAAACATGTGCATTAGGGATTCTTGTTTCTTTCAGCTGTAAAATTAAATGAAAATGATATTGAATAAATGTATGCTGTTTGGTCTGGCTCTCCTATTACAAAAGTAAAACATTATATTTTACATAATATTTTCACAATAGCACTCTGCAACTAAGAAACTTAAAATGTTTGAAAAAAATTATACTGTATAAAGTATTATTTTTAGGTTGGAAAACGACATGTGTCCATCAAGTTCAACCCTTTGGATTTGACAGTCTGCTACTGGGGGTATTCAGTGGCATACTAAGGGGGGGGGGGCGGCTCGCCCCGGGTGCCACTGAGTAGGGGGGTGCCACCGGTGCTGCCGGCACCCCCCCCCCCCCCCGCGCTGCTTACCTTTTTTTTTTTTTTTCTTCAGGCGGCCGAATCCCCTGGATGCGGCCGCCGAGTTTTAAAAAAAAAAAAATAATCACAGCGACCGGATGTGACGATCCGTGCAGGAGGGAAGAGAAGACTGCACGGAGGAGGCGTCGGAGTCCACAGACAGACCTGCTTCGGTAAGTGATGGGGAAGGGGGGGGAGGAGGGTGGGTTTAAACGAGCACAATATTCCTGGGCTCTGAGTTGCACACTATTACTGGGCACTGACTGGCTTAATATTACTGGACTGTGACTGGCATAATATTACTGGGCACTGACTGGCATAATATTACTGGGCTCTGACTGGCATAATATTACTGGGCACTGACTGGCATAATATTACTGGGCACTGACTGGCACTATATTACTGGGCACTGACTGGCATAATATTACTGGGCACTGACTGGCACTATATTACTGGGCTCTGGCTGGCACTATATTACTGGTCTCTGGCTGGCACTATATTACTGGGTATCTGACTGGCACTATATTACTGGGCTCTGGCTGGCACATTATTACTGGGCACTGACAAGCACACTATTACTGGGCACAGACTGGCACACTATTACTGGGCACAGACTGGCACACTATTACTGGGCACTGACTGGCACAATATTACTGGGTACTGACTGGCATAATATTACTGGGCACTGACTGGCACACTATTAGTGGGCACTGATTGGCACACTATTAGTGGGCACTGATTGGCACACTATTACTGGGCACAGACTGGCACACTATTACTGGGCACTGACTGGCACATTACTGGGCACTGACTGGCACTATATTACTGGGCACTGACTGGCACAATATTACTGGGCACTGACTGGCACAATATTACTGGGCACTGACTGGCACACTATTGCTGGGCACTGACTGGCATAATATTACTGGGCTCTGACTGGCATAATATTACTGGGTTCTGAGTGGCACACTATTACTGGGTTCTGACTGGCACAATATTACAGGCATCTGACTGGCACACTATTACTGGGCTCTCACTGACACAATATTCCTGGTATCTGACTGGCACAATATTACTGGGTTCTGAGTGGCACACTATTACTGGGCACTGACTGGCACATTACTGGGTTCTGAGTGGCACACTATTACTGGGCACTGACTGGCACATTACTGGGCACTGACTGGCACTATATTACTGGGCTCTGAGTGGCACAATATTACTGGGCACTGACTGGCACAATATTACTGGGCACTGACTGGCACACTATTGCTGGGCACTGACTGGCATAATATTACTGGGCTCTGACTGGCATAATATTACTGGGTTCTGAGTGGCACACTATTACTGGGTTCTGACTGGCACAATATTACAGGCATCTGACTGGCACACTATTACTGGGCTCTCACTGACACAATATTCCTGGTATCTGACTGGCACAATATTACTGGG
Source organism: Pelodytes ibericus (assembly GCA_036172795.1). Lineage (NCBI taxonomy): Eukaryota > Metazoa > Chordata > Amphibia > Anura > Pelodytidae > Pelodytes > Pelodytes ibericus. The sequence continues at coordinate 50,466,167 of CM069865.1, read as the reverse complement.
CTCTGAGTGGCACAATATTACTGGTATCTGACTGGCACAATATTCCTGGTATCTGACTGGCACAATATTACTGGTATCTGACTGGCACAATATTACTGGTATCTGACTGGCACACTATTCCTGGTATCTATAATTGTACAATTTTCAAAATTGAAAAAATTGTGGGTGTTTTCGTACATCTTTATTATTGGGGAGGGGGAGGGGGTGCCACACTCAGGGTCCGCCCCGGGTGCCAAATGGTCTAGGTACGCCCCTGGGGGTATTATATGGGGTCAGTTCATACTATCTAGGTCACTCTGACATGTGTATGCGTGCAGTATTTTCATGCATCATTATTTTGGTGCAACCTTATGATATATGTAACACAGTGTCACTTTAAATAGAATTAGAGTGTTGACACTTTAAAAGTCATTGTGTGGAATGCAAAAGATCCCAGTGTTGCATATCTCACTGTAAATATGGAAAACAGGTTGAGTATCCCTTATTCAAAATGCTTGGGACCAAAGGTATTTCCATAATGTGTCATTTCAGGTAATGGATATTTGTAAAGGTTGTAAAGAAGGTTACAGAGATTACTTCTTTACATTACGGTAACAAGCCTTTCACTCACATAACCAGTCTTTATTTACTAGAAAATATGTGAGAAGGGGGTTGTATTTTTACATATACCACATAGACCATGGGTATCCAAAAGTGGGTTGAACTGGTCCTTTTACTATCTGGGAGGTAACTGAGGTATTTTGGGATAATTAGTTCGGTGAACAACTTTTTAAGAGTGTTAGTCTTGTCTGTTCCTGGGTGAAGAGAACACAGCCAGCAGAAGACCCAAGATGTGAGGCACAAGGAGAAGATATTCATTTAATTGTATATCACCCTTTTCTGTTAAATATTGATTATGAACTTGTCTCTGTGCAATGTGTACACTGTGTATTTCTTGTTATAACCTGTAACAATATCTCAATTTAATATCAATATACCTTTTTATATACATTTGTCTCTGTGCTTCATTCGTCACAAATTCCCTAAAAGAAAAGTAAAAAGTAAAAGTCTTACACTGTATACAGAAAATACATCACTTTTAATGTGATGGATCACTGGGAACCTGCCTTTGGCACGTCTGGCCCACACATGTGTTATTGGATTACCCAACAACATGGGTTTACTTCAGGGAGATCATGCCAAACTATTCTTATTGATATTTTATGTTTGGGTGACTAAAATAATAAGTTATGGGGGTGCAGAAAAGGTTGCTTATCTAGATCTCAGTAAGGCTTTTGATACTTTCCCAAATAGAATGCTTATCAATAAGCTTCAATCTTTGACATTGGATTCCAGTATAGGAAATGATTAGGGAGTGACAACAGAGGGTTGTAGTCAATGAGTATATTTGGAGCAAGGTCTTGTTATTAGCAATCAGAGGGAAGAGAAGGGACATAAAATTGTGGACAACAAACAATTATAACCCCAAACACCTTTAATTAGACAAAATTTTCATTTCCTTTTCGTCTATTCGGACGAAAATGTTATTTATTTCGTCTAAAGCGAATTTCGTTCATTACTGCATTCGTTTCAGACGAAATTTGTTCATTATTTTCGTTTTGTTTCATTCGTTCGTTTTATAGAATACGTGTAATACTATTGGCTTTCTATAAACCGAACGAGAGCCCCATTCATAAGAAATTCTTATGAATGGGGCTCTCGTTCGGTTCATAGAAAGGCAATAGTACTACATGTTTTCTATAAGCGGAACGTTCGTTTTATAGACTTTCGGCTTATGGAACACATGTAATCCTATTGCTATTCTATAAACCGAACGTTCGGTTTATAGAATAGCAATAGGATTACATGTATTACATAAGCCGACAGCCTATAAACCGAACGTTCGGTTTATAGGCTGTCGGCATATCACTACACGGAGACAGAGTCTCCATTCATAAATTTATGAATGGAGACTTTGTCTCCGTGTAGTGAAATGCCGACAGCCTATAAACCGAACGTTCGGTTTATAGGCTGTTGGCATTTCACTACACGGAGACAAAGTCTCCATTCAAGCTGTAGACCCATCTTGCTCATAAATGTGGATATTAATCCCGTTTCTACCTGAGGCATCCAAACTATAAATAAGTCTTCCCGTATTATTGGCTGATTCCCTCCCCGGGACAAAACTTATCTGGTCCGGATGTATAATAGAGGGAATTATCCATTTAAGTCTCAGCTATTTTGGCAGACACTTAAACAGATAATTCCCTCTATTATACATCTGGACCAATATGAGAAGCCTTATTGATACCCTGTCATTAGATGCCAAAAAGGCCTTTGACAGGGTCAGGTGGGGGTACATAAGGGAGTTATTACGTGCATTTGGTATTGATGGCTGGATGATGAGAGCAGTGATGTTTTTGTTCAAACTCATTTTTCTTACACAGTGGAACCCGCCAGGGCTGTCCGCTCTCCCCACTCCTTTATATCATAGCTGCTGAACCATAAAAATAAGGGACAATGAGGAGATTAGAGATTTTCCTGTAGCAGGAGGAGACCTAAAAATATCACTATATGCGTACAATACTCTAGATCACCAGTAGATAAAATTCAGACAAAATATAATTTTACTATGGAAAAAAACAAATTTGGATATTTGGGTATCAAAATTCCAATTAACATTAAGAAAATAGTAGAGGTAAATTTCATGGCATTATTAAAACAAATGAACAGAAAGCTGAAGGAGTGGGGATAAATGGAGTTCTCTTGGTGGGGTAGAATTAATATCCTTAGGAGTTATGTTGTACCTAAATGGACTTACCTGTTTTGTATGATCTCATTGGGTGTTGGCTGGAAATTATCCAGGCAGCATTCAACAACTTTGTATGGAGAGGCAAAAAGCCGAGAATCAGCAGAAACTGTTTAGCAACAAAAGTATCACAGGGAGGAACAGCTTTCCCTATTATAGCCCTATGGTGCGAGGCCAACATGCTACTTCATATCTACAGATCTCAGACAAAACAGGCCCAGCAGTAAGGGTGGTATATGCTGGAGGCAGGCTCTCTTGCGATAACAGACCTTAATGAAGTGATTTGCACAATACATACCAAATCATGGACAAATCACCTAACAGATAGTTATCTGACAATCGGACATCTGATCCCTTGTGGGTTGAGCAGAGAAAATTGTAGGAAACATTTGCAGAATATGACTCAGCCTAATTTAAAAAAGGGAGTTGCCAAATTTATGGATTGTCTGAGGACAAAACAAGACTATACCAAATGGGAAAAGGACCTAAGGATTATTATTACTGGAGAAGAGTGGGTTGACGCTTGTACCAGGATCAATACTTGTCAATAACTGTCATTGGTTGAGACTTTCGTTAAGGTTACAAATCTATGGTACTTAATCCCCATGAGAGTATCACATTTAATCCCTTCCCAATCTAGGATTTGTTGGCACTGTGGTATGGCTGAGAGAAACTTTGTACATATATGGTGGCGCTGTAAGAATGTGAGGATCCTATGGAACCTAGGATGTAACTTCTTGTAGGACAAAGGGAATATCACATTGCCTAGCAACCCCAGAACGTTACTATATCAGGGTTAGTCTCAGCCTTCTAGGACCCAGACAGCTCTAACTGTACATTGTCTGTTGCAAACAAAAAGAGTAATTGCGAGAGAGTGGAAAGAAAGCGATTCTTTTGAATGGAGACAGGTGAAAGAACAATTACATTACCAGATTAAAATGGAGAAGGGGTGAGTTGGATATTACAAAACTAAATTAATCTGGGAGGAGTGCTATAAGTTGATAGAATGTTAGCCCACTGAATAGGAATACACTTTCGGGATCATTGGGGCCATATGGCTGGCCAGAATTTGAAGGAGAAAGGAGGCAACCTCTTTTCTTGGCTGGCAAGCTTGAAAATATTAATGGGAAGTAAGAAATGGCAAAAGTGTGTGTCGCAATGATTATTTCTAGCATTACTGACAAATTTTCTTTTCTTTGTATTTCGTTTATGTTCTTCCAATATTTATAAGTAATAGATCTCATATTACTTTAAAAGTGGGAGTTATACATGCCATAAACCGAAAGTCTATAAACCGAACGTCGTTCGGTTTATAGACTTTCGGCTTATAGAACAGCAATAGCAATGCATTACATGTATTCTATAAACCGAACGTCGTTCGTTTTAAAGACTTTCGGCTTATAGAATACTATTGGCTTTCTATAAACCGAACTAGAGTCGAGTCCCCATTCATAAGAAATTCTTATGAATGGGGACTCGACTCTAGTTAGGTTTATAGAATGCCAATAGTATTCTATAAGCCGAAAGTCTTTAAAACGAACGACGTTCGGTTTATAGAATACATGTAATGCTATTGCTGTTCTATAAGCCGAAAGTCTATAGACTTTCGGCTTATAGAACAGCAATAGCATTACATGTATTCTATAAACCGAACGTCGTTCGTTTTAAAGACTTTCGGCTTATAGAATACATGCAATGCTATTGGCTTTCTATAAACCGAAAGAGTCCCCATTCATACGAATAGGTCAATTGACCTATTCGTATGAATGGGAACTGAATTTCGGTTTATAGAAAGCCAATAGCATTACATGCATTCCACAAACCGAAAGTCATTCATGTCGGTTTTTGGAATGTACATTTGTACAATGCTATTGGTATTGTATAAACCGACTCTATTTCGGTTTAGAATGCCAATAGCACGAATGGACGAATGGACGAATGAACGAATGATTTTCGTTTATTAACCATTCGTTCATTCGGATTTTGTTAGTTAATATTTTCGTTATTCGTTTTTCGGACGAATGGACGAAAATGCTATTTTCGTCCGAAAATGCATTCGTCCGAAAACGAATGCACATGTCTATTATATAACTGGAAAGAATAGTACTACAAATATGCAATGTTTTTGTATAAATGTATAGATATATGTGTCAATGTCTACTTGTTTTATATTTTAAAAAAGAATAAACAAATACTTTCATTTAAAAAAAGGAAGATCACCTTAAAGTTACAATTATTTTTTGTGGACTTTGCTAAAGTTGTAAATGACATCACATTCAATGAAAATAAAAAACAAATGTAATTTATATAAAATTGTTCAGTATGCAAGATTTATATTTCTCTTAGTATCTACAGAATAGCAAATTACCTCCTGCTGTGTCTGTTTCACATTAAGAAAAATATGTAAACATCTTCTGGGCAACGGAACCTGTATTTATACATGTATCATTACTTGTAACATAGAATTTGACATGAGTGCATCAAGTGATTGGTTTTGTTTGTTGAATCGCCTCACTGCAAACCCCATGAAAGACTTCCCAGTTCATAAACAATGCAACATAAACCAGACTGAACCCTGCAGAATAAAATAACATTTGCTGTGCTGGGATTTGAATTTGTTACGTCTACACTTTTGTAACACAGGATGAATGAACAACTTGCCACTTTGGGTTTTAGCTGCTGAAGTCTGACATTCACAGCAACTTCAAGGGCTGAAGGATCCAATAAAGACTAGGAGACTGAGAATGATCTGCATGCATGAACTTGTATATTGCAAACTGAAACAAATTATTGAGGCCCATTGTAAAGGTGTTTACACCGACACTAGTCCTTATGGGGGCAATTCCACTTACTTATTTTTTTGTACATTGTAGAGGTTTCTAAAATACGTAATAAGCACTTATTTTTTCTTGGAAACAATTTAGGGTTCCTGTAGTTTTGCATTGAAAATAATTTAATCAGGTCCAGGAAATTCAGTGGCATTCAAGAAGGAGGGTTTGGATTGACAATGAAAGAATAACTCCCATGACCCTCCTCCTGCCAATTATATTGCATGCATTGGATTGTAAGTAATTTAGAGTTAGCCAGTACTAGTCATTAACATTTTTGACATTTGGTACTTTTTCATATAATGTTTTATGGTGAATTGTTCAGTTTCTTATTATCATATCTGTATGTGATTTGTGTATTTCTCTTTTTCCTATATTTTTTTCTATACTCATTTTACTATTTCAGCACAATGTTTTATTTCATTTTGTACAATCATAATAAAATTGAGAGGTATGGTCATTTAACTGCCTAGTATTTGTATATATATGTATATATTAAAAAAGGAAAAAGTATATTCTAGTGTTTAGTCCCCACTAAGCTGCTCCAACCTGTCTGTTTCTCTGCTTTCACACACAGAATAAACAAAACGTGAAACAAAGTGTTGTGGTTGGTGCACTGAAGTGACCATTACCTTCTATTATGCAAATGTCAGTTGCTTGGTATTAGGTGCAGTCTTTGATATTCTTCGTATATTACAAACATAGAAGAGAAAAGAAAAAATTATAATTGGTGCAACACTGTATCCAAATACATATATGTGCAGTATATGTAATTGCACTCACAGACTCCCAGATGCATATGGGCTCATCATATATACAGACATGTATCTTCTCCTTCCCTTGCTCCTTGGACTCAGAAGTGAACAAAGTAGTAGAGGGACAGATGTAATTATATGAAACAAGCAAAATTTATTATAAATCAATGTAGTATCTTACATGTAGACAGGATTCCTCCAGCTCCCAGGTTTTTAGGCAGGGGTGGCAATATGGGCATTTGCTCAGGGCCCACCACCAAAGGTGCTCACATCCAGGTTGAGATTTTCCCCAACTGGAGAAACTAAACTGGACAACAAGCTTAGCAAGGCAGAGGTTCCATTTAGAGTGAAATTGGGGGATGGGAGAGGGGTAAATTTGAGGAGGGGTAATAGCTTGTGTTTCTTCCATCGATATCAATGCATCATAAAAAGCAACTATTTTCCAACTGTAGTTGAGATTAAGATAAGCAGGACCCACTATTGAAAGCTGTGCCCAGGGCCCACCAATACTTTAAACCAATAACAAAGACATACAGATATAGCAGTGTTTAGGAATGGAGGTGGCCACAGTAAATAAAAAACAGGACATGATGTAATTAAAAACAAAAGCAGAAACATAACTTTAGGATAAAAATGTGTTTTAAATGTGTCTGTGGTGTCTCCTGTTTATGACATCACCTGTGGCCTGATTTGCAAATGAATTAGTTTACAATTGGAACTGTGTAATATGCATGGAGACTCCCCATACACACTAAAAAACATTCCTAGTTTAGGCATTTGCTTGTAGATTTGCTAACACAATGTATGGATCATTTTAAATTGTGTTTTATTCTCTACATTCACAGTAAAAACAATGTTTAGATGACACAGTCCCTTTATTCATTATTCATTAATAGTTTTCATTATTATTAATTGTTTTGATCTTTTTAGTTTCATTTTCTATGCATATTATTTCATGAACAGTTTATTTCATTTATTCAGGTTTTTTTTTTTGTCTACATATTGCTTGCTGATAAATATTTCTGCTCTTAGATTTGCTTTTAGTGAGTTATAGTGTCCATTTCTCACATCCACTTTGTGTTATTTAAGACACCTATGCTATTTTCTGCTGTTATTACTTGCACTTTTCAGGTTGTAATTGTCAGCTCACCATTACTTCTTTTGAAGTGACTCCTTTAACTGAAGGATGTCACTACTTAGGTAGTTATTTGTTTTGTTGGATAGGTAGGGCAATAACTCTATCACACTTTATTTATAGTTCTTATGAAATAGGAAATGTTGAGAAAACAACCGATAAAACAGATCTAGTTCTTTTTGATTCCTTTACATGTTACAGCACGTTACAGCACTTATTTAAAATAACATGTTTCAGACTCTGTAAGTGATTTATTATTAATATTCCCATTAACTTTTCTTCTATTGGCAACATTTTACTACATGAAATATTAATATTGTGGGAATGTTTCAAGGGAATCTCCTTGCTAAGGTGCACACACAGTTAAACTATTGTGTAAATATATATGACGAGGTAAGAAATCAATTTTGTAACCAGGCAAACTGAAAACATCAGGAAGCAGTAGTAATGTACAGTCTATGTAGCATAGGGACCCCACAGGATCCCCACTCACATATCCCAGTTCCCTCACTATGATTTAGTACAGCCAACAGAAGAACTAGGTGATGAGTGGACATGGCACATAAATATGTGTAGTTCTTCTAACATTTTCCTGTGTTCAATGAGCCACTTTTTTCCTTCCTACCATCTACTTTCTTGAAAATAAGTAAATAACTAATTGAGGTTAAGTAGGAATATTGTGAAAACCATCCGTTAGACAACTCTGGAAAATAGAATTGTATCTTCTGTTGTATGCATTGCTGCAATTTTTGCAAGTTCTCATTAATCTTTTTCTCCTCATTTTTACCCCATCTCTTAACATGAAATCTTCTCCTCTCTGTATCCCCTAACAAAAAAAATGTTTTCGACAGGTTATATTCTGCTGTCTTCCTCCAACCTCTATATTGACTTTGGTCATGTTAACTCTGATCATGTTAACTGGTTCTGAACTTATCCGTAACTGCTACCTTATGCATACATTACATCAGCAGACACATAGTTATTTGTCCGATTATGCAGTGGCCCACACTGATGTTACAGGCACGTTAACCTTCAATCTGTATTTAAGTTGTCTGACAGCACTTGTTGAGCAGAAGGAACAGGGGAAACATTGATGGCAATTTCACATTTTTTTTATTGATGAAATTAGAATACGCTATGTCAGGAAGTTCAAAAATAGTCAAAATAATTAATCCTTCAATGATTTACAGTCATAAAAAATAAGTTTTTCTCAATGTTAATTAGTTGCACCATTTATAGTGATAAATATGCAAATACTTTAAAATCAATATTCTAGACTACCAATTCTTTGTTATTGTAAACTCTGTTTACTATAAACTAGTATTTCATTCAGTTCTGCATGTGAGAAAAATTGTTGTTACTGAAGCACGCAAGAGTAAACATCTTTAGACCACAAATATGAATACTGCTGTTTATATTTCAAACAGTAATTGGCTGATTGTATTTCTAGCACTTGCAATTTAATCTGAATTACTCTGCCTGACTTGTCATGAAATGAACCTTGTTATATTGATGGATTTTTGGACAGCAAAAAACTGACACTATGCAATAAACACTAGATTTTTAACATGTAATCAAACCTTGATAATAGGCATTCCAACTAAGTTAAGAGGATAGGATAAGAATAAGTGTATTTAACATATTGCATAATAAGAGGAGCTTGAAATAAGTTTCCATTTGTCAAGCAATCACACAACCTTTAATTTATTAATTCAAGTTACAGGGCTGTGTGGTTCCTTATATGATAGACCATGGTGCTGTTCACATAGCCACTAACTGTTGTGAGCATGAATTACTGAATTCTGTAAAGCTAACTTAACACTGCAGTATGAACTCTAGGTACTATTGGTGAATAGAAATATTTGTTTCTTGACACAATTACTCCGATCTTGGCTTGAACTGAGCCAAGCTTACACATTCTGTGTCTTCTGCTGGAAGGGATATCTCCTCCCCACTTCTTTTGAAGGCTGACACAGGTTATATGCAAAATTGTGCAGTTTTAGACGAAATCCTATGTCCTCCTCTATCCTGTCAGTCCCTACTGTTGAATGAGATACTTGGTCAATGGGTTACAATGTATGTGCAGAATAAAAACAATCTTTAGCATAATGGCCTTAGTATAAACTACTATGGATAGAAAGGGCAAAGAAGAAAAGGAATGTGTGGTCAAACTAGTATTTTCCCACCAATTACTATATCAATAAAATAAAAAACCTTTGTCCATTTATGCAAAAAGCTTAATTACAGCACCAACAGGTCAAAGAGATGTTGGGAGACATCCTAGCTAACCTGGTAGGTACCATACACCATCTGTTAGCAACCTTAAATTGAGTCTCAGCTAGTGTTAGACAGTGAATATGTTTTTCATGCAGAGCATTGCACCAATCAGGTTGTACCAAGGAGCAATTTAGATTTTTTTTTTATATTTTGATTTGTGGGAATTCCTTAGGAATATCCCTGATCTTAATTATAATATTACTAAACAAGTGTGACTGGGCGCTGCCATTTTGTGAAATATAGTATTCCCCCCCCCCCCCCCCCCCCGTGACTTTACAGCACTAATATCTCTCTTTGGGGCTGGGGACACAGAATGCAGTCTATAAGTCTGAATTCTGACCATAGACTTGCATTGATTGGGAGCGGAGCATGATATCATGCTGAGCCTGTTGGAAACCATTTTGGTGATGGAGCAGGTCAGAGGAAAGTGCTGCCACGTTTCTCTTCGACAAGCTGCTCCCCTCTCCTCAGCCCTGCCCTCATCTTGCAATTGACCTCTCTTCTCTACCCTGCATTACCCCAGACACACTCTCTTTTATCTATATAGTCTGTGTAACTGGCATAAGAGAGGGTGTCTGAGAGTCAGAACCTTACTACCAATGTTTTTTAGTCTTTGCAGGCAGCCAGCCTCCTATCTATGCTCCCATCCTCCCTTGTTCTCCTCTCTGCCCCCCAGTCTCCCTGTTCTCTTCTCTGCTCCCCAGCCTCCCATTTTCCCATCTCTGCTCCCAGCCTCCTCTGTTCCCATCTCTGCTCCCCAGCCTCCCCTGTTCCCATCTCTGCCCCACAGCCGCCCCTGTTCCCATCTCTGCCCCACAGCCACCCCTGTTCCCATCTCTGCCCCACAGCCTCCCCTGTTCCCATCTCTGCTCCCCGCCTCCCCTATTCCCATCCATGCTCCCCAACCTCCCATGTTCCCATCTCTGCTGCCCAACCTCCCATGTTCCCATCTCTGCTCCCAAGCCTTCCCTGTTCCCATCACGCCACAAAAATAAAACTCACAGTAATGTCCGGTGTGTGAGTGTAGGTATCACAAACTCCACAATGATAGAATTCACAGCAATGTGCTGTGTGTATGTGTCAGTGTCTCAAAGGCTCTAGTAGCTATATTTTTCTATTGATTTGTAAAAAAAAAAAAAAAAAAAAAAACATATTTTGGATGCAATCTTTATTGGGCATTAAAAATTGTTTGGTCCGCAGCTTTATAACCTCCAACACCTCTCGCTTCTCTGACGCAGACTGGAACAACCCCATAGACGACCTAATAGACAGATCTAAATCTAGACGACTACACCTGAAACACATTCAACAATCTTTACGCATCAACATTGACTACACCACAATACCATTGGGGCCCCAAAAGTGGTCCACTTTGCTACCACACTTAACCCCTGAGGATCTCTTAAAAGCACATAATACAATGCTGTCCATCATAAAATCCACATCGTACAAAGAAATGTTCTTGAAACTCTTCCATAGAGCGTATTTTTCCCCAGCCAGGAACAAAAACATAAATAGCATCCACACAGATAACTGCCCAAAATGCAAAATGCCCAAGGCCAATTTGGATCACTGTCTGTGGAACTGTAGACTCGTCTGCAAATTTCGACAACGAGTCCAAACATACGCGACTTCTACCCTAAATATTCATTTACCCTTAACACCTGAATTTGCTATCTTTGGCCTTACACCCACGCCTTTCCCGGGTATCAAGCTAGCACGTATACTTCAAGCAGTAGCAAATAAAACCATACTGCAATTTTGGATTAAACCAGAAGAACCCTCCTTTGAGGTCTTCCAAGACAAACTTTTTCTCCTATTTCGAATGTGCTGGCTTACAGCTCAAAATGACACAATACATCGCACAAAACAATTATTTATAACATGGAATCGGTATATTAATTCACTACCCCTAAACACAAAAACGCTAATCAAACAAACTTTTCAAAATTCCCCATGGTATATGAATCAGCTCCTCATTGATACAGATCCGATCCCCCTAAACTAATATTCAACCAAGAGAAAAAAAAAAAAAAACCCTTACGCAGAAATTTTCACATACAACCTAATGATAGTTGCTATTAGAAACTACCTTATTAAATTGCCCGAGAGGTCTTATTAAAAGGTGTTCGACATATTTACACTTTGGTACAATCAACATTGGAGTCATGAGTATGATTTTTAACATGGGATAAATATCTATGATATAAACTGGAACTAGTTTATATGGTTTGAAAATGTTATAATGTTGTTGTGTTTTAGAATAAGTCGTGGAAGCTCCTGTATTCAACTCACTGAAATGTTTTGACAATCTTGGTCATTTTATTAAGCAAAAGAATAAATAACAATGCATAACCTATTTTGGAATAACAGACTGACTAACCCGCATCAAATAAATTACCTATACGTTAATTAATACTGACCGGAAACAATACGCGCTACGTCATGACCCACTGTTCCCTTGGGGCTTCTGTTGTGGGATAATTTAGTAAGCATCAGCTTTGTAAGAACCAAAAACTTGGCGGAAATTGGAATGTACGAGTAAAATTGTTAAGATAAGAAATGAAGATCCTTTAAACAAAATACTCAACCCAGAGTACATCTTACACCAAACCCATAAAAACCCAGACAAAGCAATTTATTAAAACATAAAATAACATTAACAGGTCCCACATGTAATAACGAAGCCCCAGGACAGCAGTGATATTGTGTTAATGTTGTAAAAAATTTAATTGATATTATCACGTGTGTTGACAATGACATTGTTACAATTTATATGCTGCTTATTGCAATTGAATAATACTAAGATTGTATTGTACTGATTTACAATTTACCTAAATAAAATATAAAAAAAAAAAAAAAAAAAAAAATTGTTTGGTGACATAATTATACAGATGTGTATATATGTAACGTATTAAAAAATGATACGTTTTTGAGCCCTGGTGACACCTTTTCAGAAGCCTGTAATCTCTGATTTGATTTGTAAAAAAAAAAAAATACTGTATCCAGCCAGCCCTGCCCCAGTGATAAGAAGGAGTCAATAAAGGAGCAGGGGGTGTACATCATGACATCACGTGCAGGGTGCTTCTGTGACAGAGTGTACACGTTGTGACCGACAGCAAGGAATTGTGCTGGAGGGAGTCTATATATCTCCCCAGATTTTGCAGTCCTACTTTGTGTAATTAGCCCCAGGGAAATGTGTTATGTTAAACTTAATATAGCACTTTATGTATGTTTATGTGTGGCCCCTGGGGTGGAGCAATTGGAGAGTAGGGTGGGCCAGTGCTCCACTCCACATTTTACATGTTGCTTGGAACCTACAGGTGAGAAGTCCAGTGTCAGAGTGTAATTTACCTCACCTGAAAAGGATTGTTGATTACATTTGCTGTTAAGTACTCCCCTGCCAGAGGAGGGAGAGTGTTTGATTTCTGTGAGTGGAAACAGGGAGCTGAAAAAACTGAAACAGTAAGGTTGTGATCTATGGTTATGTTGGGAAATGGACAAGCCATCCAACCCAGCTAGCTTAGTATTTTTGTTTAGTTAGTGCTCAGAAGAGCAAGGATTTTGTTTTATATTTTGTTACAATCTGTTATACCTTACTATGCATTTATCTTGGAACCACAATAAAAGAAAACAAGTCATTTCACCTCATCCAGCGTGTTTAGTGCCTCTGAAGCCTGAAAAGACTGTGTGTAACACCCAAATCCCAGGGCAAGTTACAAAAGGAAAGGAGTACTTTTGTCACAACGTTTTTACTTTAAATGCACCGTGAATCTAAATAGAGCTTATGTTGGTGGTAGTGACCCTTTAAGCTTTTCAATTAAATCTGACTGTGATTCTGTTAAATAGTTTTGTAAATAATTTTTAATTTTAAGATATCTGAAGCTCACAGAATTAGGCAAATGGTATTCTAGGGCCAAAAGTGGCAAACATTTCATCCTGCCTTCCCCACATAACTGCTCCAAGCTGAGGATGCCTTCAGTTTCAACCTTCGTAGACACAAATCTGTCATATTATACTCCAGTATGTTAATTGGTAGGAAGATCACTACTTTCTGTTGCAAACCCATAGATCTTTTAAAACTCTCCCAAGCTAATAGTATGTGGTCTAATATCACACAAGATAATCTAGTTGTCATCCTTTTATCACCCATCTGAGATTCCACTATCTTCTAACTCAATAAATTACGAACTCTCATCTTGGGCCTGATCTAACTGCACCCTGTAAGCATGAGATACAATACTGGCATAGTATGCAACCTAATCCACCTCTAGCTCTAAGACAATATTTTTTGCCCTTGGTCTTTTCTTGGTCTTGAAAGTAGAAAAGCCTTTTTCGATCATGTCTAACAAGCTTTCTGATATCATCATAGAGACCATTTGGAACAAATAGTTCTGCTTAGGAACTTTTTGTGGATCCTGCCCCACTGTGAGATTTGTAACAGTTTCCAGTCCTTCCGTGTCCAGTTCATGGATTTTAACAGGTTTAAAAAATGTACTTTTATTAAAGTACTTAAATCTCTGATTATGGCAATGCCCAAATAATTTAAGCTTTCTTCGGACCACATAATATCATATCTGTTCTCAATAAACTTTCTATTTTCATAGTCTAAATAAGCTCCATTAAGACCGCTTTATTAACATTCATCTTATAATTTGAAATAGTGCTGCAGTTTTTAAATTCTAGCATCAGAAAATCAACAGGGTTCTGAGGATCCAAGTGATCATGATATTATGAGCATAGAGATTTATTTTGAGTTATTATTCTTTAAAAAAAAAAAAAAAACCCTTAATCCCTGTATTATTTTTTATGTTAATGGCCAGTGGTTCAATTGATAGTATGTATAAAAGTGGGGACAATGGACACCCCTGCCTAGTGCCACTGTCCAAATTGAACCAACTGGCATATAAGTTCTAGCTGAAGGATGCATATACAAAGACATACTAGCTCTCTAAAACCATCCCTGAAAACCAAAAGCATTCAAAGTTTCTATAAACAGAATATTGCTTGAAGCTCTGCTTGCTACAAAACCTATTTGGTCATCAAGATTAATTATATTATCAATTACCAGTTTCAGTCAAAATAGAAGAGAATCGTTTTTAGATATAGGAATATTCAGTTGTTCTCTTTGCTGTGATGTTAATCCGGGGATGTTTGTATTATTCACATTAAGGTGTGAAAAATCGATGTCTTTATCCTACATAAAAATTTTGCAGTTACAGACCAAGTTTGTCCAAACAGTCGTCTTACGTGTTTCGTGCTACTTTGCACTTAATCATAGACATGAATGTGAGGACACAGGTTCAGGTCCTATATACTGCATACTGATATATAATTAGTTCTTAATAGGAATGTGCAATGCAGGTAATGGGGCAGCAGCAAATCCTGGATGTGCAATACAGTTGATGGGGTATGTCCTGGGGTGTATTTAAATCATTGGCATGATATACAAAGACCTGGATAAAATGACTTTGGGAGGGTAGCGGGGCAGGAGGGAGATATGGGTGGCGGCCCAGAATCTTTTTCAGTAAGGGGCCCTGAAATGTCTGATGGCGGCCCTGCATGCAAGCACACATTTACCCATACAAGCATGCTGTCATATAATCATACAAGCATGTAGTCATATACCCATACAAGCATGCAGTCACCTTTAGGATGCATTGTTATATTATATATATATTTATTTTATTTAACCCTAGGGTTATTACAAACCCTTACTCCAGGGTTATGGTTAGAACAAAAATAAGCTTTTATTTGTATTTCTTTTACATAATTTATTAGTATTTCTTTTAATAGTAATACATTATTTATACAAACATTTAAATACATAAAGGGAATTAACACTGTAAAGGAAAAGAGTATATTTAAAAGAAGAAAAAGTGCAACAATATCCTGTACACACCTCTAAATTTCCTTTGTGATCTCATCCTCCCAGCGCTTCTGTCGGACATGAAGATCTGTAGAAAAGTGGATGTCTGCTGTCACATTACAAATTCAGACTACAGTGATGTTTGCTGAGAATTAATTTATTTTAGCTTCTCAGCATCAGAGGCACAGTGTAACCCTCTCCTGGTGGACTAAAAAAGACACACTTTTCACACACTCGGTGCTTCGTCAAGGCACACCCCCTGGGCGTACATGCATGTCTTTTAAACCCTTAATAGTAATTAGGTGTAAACATTCCTCACATTTAAAAAAATACAAAACCCATTCACTATATGTGCCATAAATATACAAAAATTAGAAAGAATACAAAAAATGGTTAGGACTACATATATAGAAAAGGAGAGATAAACGAGAAATTATGACATCTAAAAAATATTTTTTTATTGTAATTTTGATTCAATATCTTTTAAATGGATATAACGACTTGGATTACCACTTGATACTATAATAGAAAGGGAGTGACACCTGTTGGCAGGAATAATGCACTCTTACAATGCTACATAGAACATCAGGTATCAAATGGATTCCACAGTCAAAGGAGTGGTCTATCTAAAGGGAAGTACTTCATATCATTAATATGCACTTATGAAGTTGCTTCTGTGACATGAGTCACTGATAAATTACTTTGCAAGCCATATCCAAAACAATACACCTCTTGATTCACATCTAGAGTTGAGCGGACACCTGGATGTTCGGGTTCAGCAGGTTCGGCCGAACTTCGAAAAAATGTCCGGGTCCGTGCTCGAACTTGACCCCAGACTTGACCCCGAACACGGACCCCATTGAAGTCAATGGGGACACAGACTTTTGGCCACTAAAATCCCTCTAAAAAAGTAATGGAAAGGGCTAGAGGGCTGCAAAAGGAATTAAAATGTGGGTAAGAGTAGGACAAGTGCCCTGCAAGCAAATATGGATAGAGAAATAACTTAAAATAACATAAAATACATACAAATTAAAAATACAGCTGAGCCATAAAATAGCACTAGATGGAATCTTTGATTTTAGCTTTAGAAGAACATAAATCTAAATCTAAAGCATGGCTGCCAGGAGGATTAACAGAATTATCCATTTGAGAGAGGGTTGGAGTGCAGGGTATTCTCTTTCAGTTTATACTAAGTGACCCATAGGTTAAGGAGGCGGTGACCGTGGCGGTGTAGGTGGAAGCGGCGCTGGAGGAGGAGGAGGTAGCCAACACTGTTTTTTATTTGTTTTTGTTTTTTTAAATTGGGGTAGTTGTTAAATGTCCCCAAAATATTGGGACATATAACAACAGAAAACAAAGAATAAGTGCACTTGAGTATAACAATGACTGGGTGAGGCCGGTATAAATGTCTATTCTGCACAAGGTACAGAGAAGTCTGGTGGGATCCATGCCTGGTTCAGCTTAATAAACGTGAGCTTGTCCACGTTGGCTGTGGACAGGCGGCTGCGCTTGTCTGTGATAACGGCCCCTGCCGTGCTAAACACACGTTCAGACAATACACTGGCTGCAGGGCAGGTCAGCACCTCCAAGGCATAACGGGCAAGCTCAGTCCATGTGCCCAATTTGGAGACCCAGAAGTTGAATGGGGCAGACCCATCAGTCAGTACGTGTAGGCCTGTGCACACATACTGTTCCGTAATGTTGCTGAAATGCTGCCTCCTCCTAAGACGTTGAATATCAGATGGTGGTGCTGCTTGTTGTGACGTGCTGACAAAGCTTTTCCACATTTCGGCCATGCTAACCCTGAGGTGCTGGCGGTGCCCCAGCTGCGTTGGCGACCTCTTCCTCTGCATTCGCCTTGTGCTTCCATTTTGGAATGCCCTCAGCAGCGCGTCTACCAGCGTGTGCTGGTAGTCGCGCATCTTATGATCACGCTCCAGTGATGGAATTAAGGACGGCACGTTGTCCTTGTAACGGGGATCCAGCAGGGTGGCCACCCAGTAATCAGCACAAGTTAGAATGTGGGCAACTCGGCAGTCGTTGCGCAGGTACTGCAGCATGTAGTCGCTCATGTGTGCACAGGAACATGCAGCTGCAATTTCCGATATAGATGGCTTTGCAGATTTCACGCTGATGAGTGCAGCAAACGAACGACGTTCCTTGCCGTATTATCAGATAAATCAAAAAGGAATTGGAGAAATCGGTGCACCTCTCCAGGTGTGGTAAATGAGTAGCAAACGTAGGCAGACTTGGCTAAAATCTTCAGTGTTTATTTAATCCAATGATAAAAGGCACAAATGAGGAACAAACACAGTCTCACGCGTTTCGCCCGTGAGGCTTAATCATAGACTTAGGAAGGCCTAAGTTATGCTGCAGCGCAGACAGGCGAGCAGCAGCAGGGTGAGAACGCCTAAAGTGCGCACAGACGGCCCGTACGCAGCAGCTCTGATATATCTGGGTAGTTTTTCAGGAATTTCTGCACCACCAAATTCAGCACATGCACCAGGCAAGGGATGTGCGTCAAACCGGCTAGGCCCAGAGCTGCTACGAGATTTCGCCCATTATCGCACACCACCAGGCCGGGCTTGAGGCTCAGTGGAAAGAACCACTCATTGATCTGTTGTTCCATGCCCGTCCACAGCTCCTGCGTAAACATATGAGTTTTAAAAGAGCCTGCTGTTGTTTCCCCCTGGCTGTGCTGAAGTTGGTGGTGAAGGTGTTACGCTGACCGGATGAGGAGGTGGTAGAGGAGGTGGTAGAGGAGAAGGAAGAAGCTGAGGAGGAGGAGGAGGCAACAGGAGGCAAAGAGAAATGCCCTGCAATCCTCGGTGGCGGAAGGACATGCACCAAACTGCTATCTACCTCAGGCCCAGCCGACTCTACATTTGCCCAGTATGCAGTTAGGGAGATATAGCGTCCCTGCCCGTGCTTACTGGTCCACGTATCTGTGGTTATGGGGACCTTGCCACAGATGGTGTTGCGCAGTGCACACCTGATTTTGTCCGCCAATTGCTTGTGCAGGGAAGGGATGGCACGCCGGGAAAATTAGTACGGCTGGGAACCACGTACTGTGGGACAGCCACCGCCATCAGGTTTTTAAAACTGTCCGTCTCCAACAGACGGAATGACAGCATTTCAAACTGTAAGCACAGTATTGGACTGTTCTATTTAACTCTCAGATATGAAGTGCACCGCAAGACGCAAATGTACTATTTACCACCCAAAACTATTAGAATTTTTTAAGGGCGCAGTAAGCACAGTATTGGACTGTTCTATTTAACTCTCAGATATAAAGTGCACCGCAAGACGCAAATGTACTATTTACCACCCATAACTATTAGAATTTTTTAAAGTGCGCTGTAAGCACAGTATTGGACTGTTCTATTTAACTCTTAGATATGAAGTGCACCGCAAGACGCAAATGTACTATTTACCACCCAAAACAATTAGAATTTTTCAAAGTGCGCTGTAAGCACAGTATTGGACTGTTCTATTTGACTCTCAGATATGAAGTGCACCGCAAGACGCAAATGTACTATTTAGCACCCAAAACAATTAGAATTTTTCAAAGTGCACTGTAAGCACAGTATTGGACTGTTCTATTTGACTCTCAGATATGAAGTGCACCGCAAGACGCAAATGTACTATTTAGCACCTAAAACAATTAGAATTTTTTAAAGTGCGCTGTAAGCACAGTATTGGACTGTTCTATTTGACTCTCAGATATGAAGTGCACCGCAAGACGCAAATGTACTATTTAGCACCCAAAACAATTAGAATTTTTCAAAGTGCGCTGTAAGCACAGTATTGGACTGTTCTATTTGACTCTCAGATATGAAGTGCACCGCAAGACGCAAATGTACTATTTAGCACCCAAAACAATTAGAATTTTTCAAAGTGCGCTGTAAGCACAGTATTGGACTGTTCTATTTGACTCTCAGATATGAAGTGCACCGCAAAACGCAAATGTACTATTTAGCACCCAAAACAATTAGAATTTTTCAAAGTGCGCTGTAAGCACAGTATTGGACTGTTCTATTTGACTCTCAGATATGAAGTGCACCGCAAGACGCAAATGTACTATTTAGCACCCAAAACAATTCGAATTTTTCTAAGTGCGCTGTAAGCACAGTATTGGACTGTTCTATTTGACTCTCAGATATGAAGTGCACCGCAAGACGCAAATGTACTATTTACCACCCAAAACAATTAGAATTTTTCAAAGTGCGCTGTAAGCACAGTATTGGACTGTTCTATTTGACTCTTAGATATGAAGTGCACCGCAAGACGCAAATGTACTATTTACCACCCAAAACTATTAGAATTTTTCAAAGTGCGCTGTAAGCACAGTATTTGACGGCTCTATTTGACTCTCAGATATGAAGTGCAGGACGCAAATGTAATATTTAACACTAACAAGTTGCAGAATTTAAAAATGCCTAGATGTTACCCACTGAGCTAACAGAACAGGATTAAAGTCATGTGCCTGGCACACATGCAGTTGCAAGTGCATTGCACTCTCTGTGGCACTGGGCTCAGGGCAGGGTACAAATATGTAGTATAGCACCCACTAAAAAAATCACTGTAATTTGAATAATCGCTGTAGTTTGAATAATCGCTGTAGTTTGCAGATTCAACACCAGAATTTTTTTTAATCTGTCCCTCACAGCTGCAGCATCCTCTCCCTACACTAAGAAAAGCTCATGTGATGTGCGTGTACGTGACTCCAGCTTATATATAGAGGCTGGGTCACATGCTGCACTGGCCAATCACAGCCATGCCATTAGTAGGCATGGCTGTGATGGCTTCTAAGGGCCAACGAGTCAAATGCTTGTTGATTGGCTGCCCTGCAGCCTTTCAAAACACGCCATTAAATCGCTGAACCCCGAACTCCAACCCGAACATACAGTGAAATGTCCGTGTTCGGGTCCAGGGTCCAAAAAGCGTAATGTTCGGTACGAACCCGAACAGTGCAGTTCGGGTTCGCTCAACACTATTCACATCATATAGCGACAATATCGATAAATGTATCTCTCCAGAAGATAATACCCACAGAATGTCCAACTGAATCCTCCCCACATGATATACTCCTCCCTCTTGAGCCTGTCAAGACATAATTTCAATAAAGTCACTGGAACTCCATATCCCCTGCTGCTTTAAGTTTCTTCAACAATCCACAATAGAAAATCAGGATCTAATTTTTTCCCTTCTTCTCTCTTTCTTCTCTCTGTCGTCTTCTTCTTCTTCTGTATATTACAATACCAGGAATGGAGAGGTGGAGGAAGAGAGTGTGAGGGGGGAAGGGAAAAGAGAAGAAAAAATGGGATTTGAAAAGATCTAATGCTTCCTGCCTTGCGGTGTCTTCCTCTTTGAATGGGTGTCTAAGGTTTTACCTCAGACTTTTTTCCCCCCACACAGTTGGATTCTCCCTCCTGGTTCCATTTTTTTTAGGAGCCAGATGGAGACCCAGGGGGTAAAACCCCATATGTGTTGTCTTGTTTATGTAAGGTCGCCCCCCGCAGAATAGGTGAGGGTAGACCTATTGTATGTTGTTGAGGATTGGTGTGGGTCGAGCACTCCGGAGGGTGGGGAGGGTGAATGGTGGGGATAAGATTAATGTCAGTAAACACCCAGGGATTAAATACAATTTAGAAAAGCAGGCTTTTGTATGATACGTTAATAAAAGAAAACGTAATTTAAAGCAAACATGGGGCGGTAAGAGATTTCCAGCAGTGATCCTTCTTTGAAGGAAAAAAAAGAGAGGGGTAGCCATAGTTATTGCAAATGATCTACAGGTGCGGGCCTCTTGTTAGGTCGTCGACCCAGAGGGCAGATTTATAGTGATAGTATGTAACCTGGACGACAGACAATTTACCCTGGTTAACGTATATCTCCCAAATAAAGACCCACAAGAATCTTTGCAAAAATCATGGAAATAGTAGATAAAATTGTCAAGGGTACGCTTTTAATTGCAGGCAATTTCAACTCCATTATGGACCCCTAACTTGACAAGAGACTCGCAGCAGGCAGCAATATTGACGCCTCTATTATCAGGCAGTCAAAGAAATTGAATGATATCTGTAGCAAATACACTCTATATGATATATGGAGAATATTAAATGCAACTGAAAGGGACTATTCTTATTTTTCGAGACACCATAGATTATATGCCCGAATAGACTTATGTCTAGGAAATGCAAATACTATAAGGAGTACTAAGAAAATAACCCTCACTGACAACATGTGGTCAGACCATAGCTGGTACATGTGGGATTTGGGTCAGAAACTAAATTGGGGCAGTTCAACGTAGAAGATGAAAGACTATTTACTAAATAACATAAAAGATTCCCAATATATCGAAGAAGTGATGACGTTCTTTTTCAATGAAAATGTTTCTGAAGATATCTCGGATCTGACCACATATAAAGCAGTATCTCAGATATCTCAGTCTGGGCCACATATAAAGCAGTAGTAAGAGGCCATTTAATTAAGTTGGAAAAAACTATAAGAAGAATAAAGGTGTAGATTTAAAGGAATTGTATATTCAGTTCTATAGAACTCGGTAGAAAATAAAATCCAACCGTCCTTAGAGAGGTTGCATACCCTCAAACTCCTCAAAAAAAAGATAAATACTAAGTTAGAGGAAGAAACCAACAATAAGTTGCAGCAGTTACATCTTAAATGTTATTATAGAGGGAACCAGGCTGACAGAATATTGACAAATAAATTTAAAAAAAACATACAACAAATGGTGAAGTCAGAAAATTATTTGAAAGGGGGGGGTGGGGAATTCGCTGATTCTGATAAGATAGGCCAAGCTTTTCTAGAATTCTACTCAGAATAATACAATCTGAGGCATGAAGGGACAGAAACACACATTGACAAATATCTAGGGTCTATGTCGATTCCAAAAATATTGGAAATAGACAAAGATATGCTGAATAGCCCAGTTACTTTAGTAGAAGTTGAGACAGTCATAAATAACCTGCCGAACTATAAAACGCCGGGTCCAGATGAATTTGGGAACCTTTTCTATTAAAAACTATGAGATATCATAATCACCTATTTAGTAATAACATTGAATGAAATGGCTACTTCACCCGCTGTTCCAAAATAATTCTTATGCACCAATATCTCTAATAAACACAGATATGAAACTACAGGCAGCCATACTCGCCGAAAGGATAAAAAAAAGATACCTAATGTTATCCACCAAGACTAGATAGGTTTTGTCCCAGGCAGATTGACGTGCAATAATACTTGATGTCTGATTGATATATTGGACCAGACTGAGAAGAAGGGAGACCCCCTCCTGACCCTGTAGTTAGACGCGGAGAAGGCGTTCGATAGGGTCAGCTGGGGTTTCCTGGACAGAATTTTGAGGGCATTTGGAAAAGAGGGATGGATACATAGGGCCAAAAGGATATTGTATTCTTCATGGCATGATATTGTATTCTTCTAGGCAAGAATAGTAGGAACGGATTTATGTTCGGATTGGTTCTCCCTGAGTAATAGCACCAGACACCCTTTGTCACCCTTATTATACATTTTGTCGCTTGAACCATTAGTAATAAGAATAAGAAATAATTATTATTAAGTTGATTATGTATGCAGACGATATTCTGCCGTTTTTATCTAGACCTACCACTTCCCTCCCGATTTTTATGGAGGAGATTGAGACCTTTAGTAAAATAGCAAATTATAAACTAAACATTACGAAAACCATAGCTCATCCTAAAATTTTTAATGAAATAACAATAGAGGCTTTTACAAAAGATTTTCAATGGACAAAAAAACAATTTAATTATCTCAGCATTGAAATAGCAAGGGTGTTATGGGCACTTGCAGAAATGACAGGTTTCTCTCTCCCCCCCCCCCCCTTTCTTTCTTACTGTTACTTACAGTGGAAAATGTTGTAGCTTCAACTGTGCTCTTTCTGTTATCTAACTGGCTTCACGCCCAGCTTCGCAAGTAAGATGTTTAGACTATAGACGCCATTTTGTCCTGCCAGGCCAGGACATGTGCCTCATTATTATGTCATGGCCTTGTCTGTTTGCCAAGAAATCAAGACTAAAGGTTAATTAATATTTTCTTGATTGACCGAGATTTACTCCCAAGTAAACCATAGTTACCTGTTTTAATGTATCATTTGGTATTTTTCCTGCCCATAAATGAGGGAAGTAAGGTTATCTAAAATCTATATAAACACCAATTATCAGTTAGTTGACACAGAATGAGGAGACTATGTTGATCCGACAGCATTAACACAAGAATGAGAGATTAACCAGTAAACAACCAGGAGGGTTTTTGATTTTATTTTTCTTATTGCAAGCATATACATTTAACTTTATTTACTCTGCTTTTATTATGGATTATTAAGCTGTTTTCATACATTGTCTATATTTATTTATTTTCAATAAAAGATTTTAAAAGACAAAAGGTTATTGCTTCCAACTCCCTATTTTTTATTGTATTCTCAATTATTTATCAATTTAAATAGAGAAACCTGCTGATTTAAATAATATTGTTGTTAAAAGATATCTGCATGGTTAGCCCTGCTAAATTCAATACAATTAAGACGTTATGGATGGAAATAGGGTACCAAAGGTTACAGGGGTAGGTTGGAAAAACGATGAAGTTCAAATTTATGAAGCTATTAAAAAACTAAAAAGAAACTGCTAGAATGGAACAATTTGGAAATATCTTGGTGGGGGCATATAAATATAATAAATGCATACGTTATACTGTGGTGAACCTATCTGTTTAGAATAGTCCCTCTGAAAGTTCCCCAAATTTGGCTAGAAATGTTACAGTCAGGATTCCAGAACTACATTTGGAGAGGGAAAAGGCCCAGAATAAATGCAAAGGTTCTTGCAAAAGCAGTGAAGGTGGGTTCACTGAAAAGCGGGTTAGCATTTTCTCTAATAAAACAACACTATCAAGCCAACGTTATGGTCCATGTTGTTAAGCTGCAGATAGAAGGTATGAGGGAGGAGACATGGTACCCATGGGCGTCCGCAGGGGGGGGCAAGGGGGGGCGCTTGCGCCCCCCTGGATTTTTGCAATTCCCCTTTAAAAAAAAAGACGTCTCCGTATAGTTAAAAGCCGACAGCCTATAAACCGAACGTTCGGTTTATAGGCTGTCGGCATTTTACTACACGGAGACAAAGTCTCCATTCCTAATTTTATGAATGGAGACTCTGTCTCTGTATAGTTAAATGCCGACAGCCTATAAACCGAACGTTCGGTTTAGAGACTTTCGGCTTATGGAATACATGTAATCCTATGGCTATTCTATAAACCGAACGTTCGGTTTATAGAATAGCAATAGGATTACATGTATTCCATAAGCCGAAAGTCTATAAACCGAACGTTCGGTTTATAGACTTTCGGCTTATAGAAAACATGTAGTACTATTGCCTTTCTATGAACCGAACGAGAGCCCCATTCATAAGAATTTCTTATGAATGGGGCTCTCGTTCGGTTTATAGAAAGCCAATAGTATTACATGTATTCTATAAAACGAACGAATAAAAATTAACGAAACGAAAATAATGAACGAATTTCGTCTGAAACGAATGCAGTAATGAACGAAATTCGTTTTAGACGAAATAAATAACATTTTCGTCCGAATGGACGAAAACGAAACGAAAATTTTAGTTTTGCACATGTCTAGTATGAGCTAAGTGGCACAGCTGATAGTGGTAAGGAAAAGAGGCAGAGATTGGTAAAAAGTAGAGTTGAGCGGACACCTGGATGTTCAGAAAAAAAGTCCGGGTTCGGGGTCGAACTTGACTCCAAACCCTATTGAAGTCAATGGGGACCCGAACTTTTGGCCACTAAAATGCCTCTAGAGGGCTGCAAAATGAAGTAAAATGTGGGTGAGTGTCCCCATTCATACGAATAGGTCAATTGACCTATTCGTATGAATGGGGACTCTATTTCTGTTTATAGAAAGCCAATAGCCATGTAATGCTATTGGCTTTCTATAAACTGAAATAGAGTCCCCATTCATAAGAATAGGTCAATTGAAAGACATTCGGTTTATAGACTTTCGTTTTATAGAATACATGTAATGCTATTGCTATTCTATAAAAAGAAAGTCTATAAACAGAATGTCTTTCGGTTTATAGACTTTCGGCTTATGGAATACATGTAATACTATTGGCTTTCTATAAACCGAACTAGAGTCCCCATTCATAAGAATTTCTTATGAATGGGGACTCTAGTTCGTTTTATAGAAAGCCTTTAGCATTACATGTATTTCATAAGCCGAAAGTCTATAAACCGAACGACATTCGGTTTATAGACTTTCGGTTTATAGAATACATGTAATGCTATTGCTATTCTATAAACCGAAAGTCTATAAACCGAATGTAGGTTTCATTAAAGCTACTTAAAAACACCTGTTTTGAGAGAGAGAGAGACAGAGAGAGAGAGAGAGAGACAGAGAGAGAGAGAGAGACAGAGAGAGAGAGAGAGAGAGAGAGACAGACAGACCGAGAGAGAGAGAGAGAGAGAGAGAGATATTATAGCCATTTCACTGGAAATAATTCACAAAGTTTTAGATAAAAATGGAAGATCTCTGATCCTAATCTGTATAATTAATAATGTAATGTGTACACTTGTCAATATTATCCTAATGAAAATGTTGTAAAGTTCCTTGAAAAAGTAATATCATAGGTGGTGAATGTAAAAAAGTAAAACAAGGTAAATTGGTGATGGGAGGTGATTAGATTTAGAGCTGGATAAAAAATTACAAAAGGGGAAACAAATAAATAGTAAACAAAGATAAAGTGCAAGGAACTTTTCTGAATTTTTGGTATAGAGCTGGATAATTTTTGGTTAAATTTTTGGTTGAAAATTACTTAATTGATGCATGGAGAGTTTTGAACCCTTTAAATAGGGATTATACGCACTATTCGATACCACATGATTCTTACTCACGTATAGATTTGTATATTGGTTTCAATAGCAAATTTAAGTGCGAGGGACAGCATCATGGTCGGGCCAGAAGCCAGTGAGTTTAACAGTGAAGGAAGGTATAGCTAAAAAGCAATCCAACTGGAAATTAAATGAATCCCTACTGATGAACGATAACATAAAAAAACAACTGCAAGCACACATTCAGAACTTCCTTAGAGAAAATGATAAAGACCAAATCTCTATAATAGTATTATAGTGTACATTGAAGGAGGTAATACGGGGTAGTCTTATTAAAATTGGTTCAAGGTGGGAAAAAATGGCCTATCATATCAACAACTACACATAGAATTATAGAAATTAAAAAAGCTACGGTAAACAGACATTACAAAGTGAGACATTAGGGAAAATAAAAGAGCTAAAATTACAAATTAAACAAAGAAATATGGAAATTACTAATATGAATTTGCTCTACCTAAAGCAGAAATGGTACTCAAGAGGTAATAACTTATAAGGGCAAAACATTACTGGATGTGGATAAAATAGGAGAGGCCTTTGTAGAATTTTATTGTGATCTGCACCATTTAAATAGAAAACAACAACTAACAAGGGAGGAGGAAAAAAATAAAATCCATGGGTATGTGAACAATTTAAATCTCCCGACATTAACAACAGAGGAGCAGGACATGTTGAATGCTCCATTCACATTAAAAGAGATAAGAGATATTATAAGCAATCTAAAGAAGAACTAATCCTCAGGCCCAGACAGATTCTCAAATTTCTTTTATAAAGTTTTTGAGCTTGAGATTACTCCCTGCCTGCTAGGACTGTTTGAGGAAATAAAAAGAAACAAAGAAACTGCTTAAAGCAAATATTAGCCTTATACTAAAAGAAGGCAAAGAAAAAACAGAAATTAAAAATTATAGACCCATCTCATTGATTGACACAGATGTTAAGATTTACGCAGTACTGGCAGGCAGGTTGAAAAAAATAATCTCTCGCCTGATTCATTCAGATCAGTCAGGGTTAATATCATCTAGATCTGTAGCTGATAACATCAGAAATAATCTGGATATTCTGTTCTCGGCGAAAATCGGGGGTGGGTGCATGCAGGCCATGTCGCTGGATGCTAAAAAGGCGTTTGACAGGGTCTGCTGGACCTACCTCGAGGAAAAGCTGTGAACTTTTGGATTCGAAGGTTCAGACCTTGATGCAGTATGGGCAATATATACAAATCCATGTGCCAGGATAATAGGATCCGGTATTGTATCAGAATGGTTCGATAATTTTAACAGGACACGTCAAGGTTGTCCATTGGTGCCCCTGTTATAGGTGATCTTTTTCGAACCATTAGCCCAGAGAATTAAAAACAATAAAACCATTCAGGGTAGTAAATTTAGTTTGGAGGAATTTAAAATCTCTCTCTTTGCGGACGATATCATCCTTACACTGGAGAATCCTATCTCTTCAGTTTAGGCCCTGATGAGAGAGATTGATCAATTCTCGAACATATCCTATTACAAATAATAAATATAGGGAAATATCAAGCCTTAGCATGCGGTATTGAACAGAAAGAATTAGAGTACCTAAAAAAGATGTATGGATTCACATGGAAAGCCAATAGTATAGACTACCTAGGAATTCAAATTTCATGTGACCCTCAAAAAATAATAGCCTACAATTATCCACCATTATTGCAGAATGTTTCCAATAAATAAATCATTATATGTGTCCTGGTTAGGCAGAATTAACGTTGTTAACCCCTTAGTGACAAGACATTTTCACCTTGACTTTCCCTTGGTGACAATGGCTGTTTTGACATTTCTAGGGTGTTTGTATTTAGCTGTAATTTCTTTCTTTCTCACATACAGTACCCACACAAATTATATGTTGTTTTTATCGTCATAAGAAGGGCTTTCATTAGATACCATTATGTTCATCATATCTTATAATTTACTACAAAAAAAATCATAAAATATAATGAAAAATTAAAAAAAACACACTTTTTCTAAATTTTACCTAAAATATAATTTACAGAAATAAAATCATTAAAAAATACCCCATCTAAATAGTTTCTAAATGTTCTCCCGAGTTCAAAAATATGCATGTTTCAATATTTTTCGGTATTTTTTTTGCGAGTTATGGGGCAAAAACCAAAAATAGTGTTTTTGGTTTTTTTCTATATTGATCTTTTGACCCCAACCCGAACCCAAAATTTAACCCTAACACTAAATTTAACCCCAACTTTAATCCTTATTATATCCCTTAATATTTTTTAACTTTAATTAAATTTTAACCCTATCCCTTATGCTAAAAAATATTTAATTTTAACCCTATAGGCTAATATAGCTAAATAACCTGTTGATCGCGAAAACCGCTTCATTCAATGCAGGACGTGCCAGGCACGTCCTTTGTCATTAAGGGAGTTTCTCCCAGGACGTGCCTGGCACGTCCTTTGTCGTCAAGGGGTTAACTACTATGTTCTTCCACTCTTTTATTTTTTTTTTTAGGTCAATCCCATTAAGAGTAGATCTTAGTTTTCTGAAACAAATTCAGGCAAGATTCAATAAATTCATTTGGCAGGGCAAGAAAGCAAGAGTGGCATTTAGCCTAAAATCTAGAACACAGGGTGGTCTGAGAGTTCCGTTTCTAGTTAAAATACACGATGCAGCGATGCTGTCTCATATGGCTAAATGGACCCACCTGGACACAGCTAGAGATACGTGGATACTTATGGAGCATAGAAGCTCAAGTATCACCGAGAAGCTGTTCTGGAGTGAGAACAGTATAAAACAACTAAACAATCCAATTTCGGAGGATCTGATTTATACATGGAAAAGAGTAAAAAAAGAAATATTTTCCATTGTTTATGATAGAAAGACTTGCTGATGGGACTGATTGAGATTCTGGTTCAGGATATAGATTTGGAAGCATGGAAGAAAGCCAATATGCTCTCAATTGATCAAATTGTGATATTTGGAAGTTTGATACGAATTTGGATTGATAACATTGTTTGGAACTATAAGGAAATGTGTAAAAATACGAGCATGTTATGCTTTTTATTCATCACAAACAATTGACAGTAGTGATATATTGATAACTTTGTACCGTTTTAATCACAATGATGTATAATATATGAATAATTGTGAGAGTATGGGGCATAACGATAAGTTATAACAATAAGTGTTAGGAAATATGTTTACTGTCTGGATGTAAAGTGCAATATGATCTGATATGTCAGTGGTATTTATATTATTTATCACTGAAGCATGACATTTTCGATTTTACATTTTTTTATCTTTGAATTTTGTAATAAAAAAGGCATTTACAAGCCATACATCTCTTATACATGCAAGTTAGTACATATATGGATCATCTTGTTTCTTCATCTTCATTTAGTCATCCACCTGCGAGTTATCACATAAATACACAAAAAAGTAAAAAATAGAAACAAAAACAAAAAATACAAATATAAAAGATGCAAAACGATGTCCACAGCAATTGTCTAGGTTTTCTTTTTTTCAATCCAAACTTCCCAAGTTTAAATTTTATATAGCAACTTTGTGTGAATATTCCTATTTCCATTTTTATCTGCTATATTGTTTAGTTTTTTTTTATATGCTTCCATGATGGGATATTTATGGTTTTCCAGTATCTTGCTAATCGCATTTTAGCTGCAATGAGCAAGTGTACCAATAGAAATCTTTCTGTTATTTTCATTGGGAGCCAATCTAGATGCAGCAGCATGGTTTTGGGTGATAGATCTAATTTTATACCAGTCAGTCTTTGGATTTGTTTAACCAATTCCGACCACATCTCCACCACACGATCCCCAAACATGGACGTAGTCCGCACATGCATTTCTGCACCTCCAGCATGAGAGGGAGAAAGTCTCATACATTTTGGACAATTTCTACATAATGCTACCTGAACATTATTTTATATTGGGCTTCAAATATGTTGAGGCAATGGACCATAGTATTAGCCAATCTAAACGTATCTTTCCAAGAATTATAATCTATTTTTATATGCAAGGGTTCTTCACATCTTATTAATGCAATTGGTTTTAATGGTTTTTCCATTATCTTCAGCAGTTGCAAAGATTTTGCTAATAGTGACTTGTTGTTCTTGTAACTTAGAATTTGGACAAAATAGTTAATTGCTTTTGTTCTTTCTACTCCCAGATTATATTTAGAAAATGTTTTATTCTTATATAAGTGTAGAGATCTTTAGCTTTCAATCCAAAATCTATTTGCAGCTACTGAAATGTTTTTATCTTATTATCCTCCATTATTGCTTTTATTGTGTTAATTCCATTGTTTTCCCGGGGATTGAAGTTGCTATCTTCCATATTATATGTAATGATTCTAAGTGGAGATCCTCTATTATTTTATCTTATATTTTTAATATTTTTTAGCCTGTTCCATGTTATTAGGGTGTTGGAGACCGTTATTGAGCTTTCTAGCTTGTCTTTTTTTATTGCTGTGTTTATCCGCTATATGGCTTTGTTCAAGTCCCCTACCCCTATTGTCTTAGCCTCTATCTCCTTCCAAGCTTCTCTCTTCTATTCTAGGCATTCTGTCCTTCCATATGTATTTAAAAAAGGCAGCTTGATATTCGTATTGGGATCATTAGTAAAATGTAACTTAGTTTTGGGAGTATTTAGGCTCTTATAGCGTTTATTCGGCCTATCCAAGAAATTTAGGCATTTTTAAGATCATGTAGTTGTTTATTTGTTTGTCTTATAAAAGGTAATATATTAGCTTCTCAGAACTTGTATGTATAGGTTCTTCGTTATTATTATCCCTAAGTACGTAAATTGTTTTTTTGCCCATTTGAACACATATCTCCATGAATTCTTTTAAAAGTGTCTTCTTGCTGGACTACAAGCAACAACTATTCTGGATAGTATTCTCAAAATTGCAGTAATTCAGTCCACCTGTAGGTCTTCGGCCTTTACAGTTCAACTGCCAAGTCTGCCCATCTTTCTCTTTAGGGCTACTTGGTGTGGCCACCTCTTAATGACAGGTGGAATCAGCTGTTAATCATTTTTCACTCCTCCTCTGCAACCTATTTTTTCAGGTTTGCATCTGCAGGAGAATTACAATGTACTCTGTCACTGGCAATCTTCCTTGATGTTTCTTTTTTGTCTGTATCTTCATGGTCCACCACTGTTATTGTTCTTGCACTGTGCTCAGATAGGCAGTTCATTTCTGGACACTGATGTCTGTCCAGACCTGTCACATGGGTCAATCAGTGCAGGGATACTGGAGTCTTTAGGATGCCATGACTCACATCCCTGTCTTGATGCACTACCTGGATGTATAAAATTTCTTCTCCCAGGCAAAGCTGGCTTGTTAGTTCATCTCTGGTGCAAGAAGTAAAGAGAGGCCATTCCTAATTCAATCAATTGCCACGTGACTGCCTGTTTACCCTTTATCTGCATTAACTGTACTCAGAACCGCAGTGCTCACTGATGGCACTACCAAATCCACCTCCCGGTAGTCAGCAGCCAACCCAGAGTCATCTAACACTTAAAACAGGCAAGACAAACGTGTTAACAATGGGTTGAATATCTATCTCTCTTCTGTCCTCCAGGCTGTCGGGTTTGCACATGGCAAACCGGCATGGCTGAGGAAGAAACATCACTGGGTTTTACATGTTCCCTTAACTGGTGTTTACTAGGGAAGCATGAAAACAAATACTCCTCATTAACAGTTTTTGTACTTTCCTGTTTAAAATTATTAACCCCTGACATCTGGCTTGTGGGCACTACATCAATGGATGGAGTTGCTGTAACTGGAACTGTCTACTCTTCAGTTCCTGCCCCCCTTGTCCATACCCCATTGTGTTTCCTTTCCTTATCCTTCCCCACACTAGCCTGTTGGCAGTATCCGGTGGATACTGTTGCCACATGTAGAACTGGAGACCTGCCATCTTGTAATAATGGGGAGGCCAAAGCCCTTTTATTCTGTTTACCAGGGTATGGGGACCTAATCTGCCTTCCATCTCCCCCATTTAGAAGGAGTGGCTTTACAATGAGTACATTTCTTTGTTGGTTTAAATGTAGAGCAGTGTTGGTTAGGGATCAATTAATACAAGGGTTGTAAGCAACTGTATGTACCGGCCTAGGCCTGTTCACTACTGCCTTCCACCTTCTAAACATTTCTGCAGTAGGAATACCATTTATCTCATCTCTAGGTATACCCGCCTGCAACAAGTATTTGCCTACTAGTCAGCTTTGTCTGATTCCCCTCTGACTTTTGCTCTGTAAAATCCACTCTAGCCTTTCTGGCTGTACAAACACTCTTAGTCTGTTTGGTTTCCCTGTTTAACTCTTCAATCTCTGCTAATAAGGAGGTCACATGGTGTATTTTAGCATAGCTTTTAATTCCATAGAGCAGAGATAACAGGGGAACTCTCAGATCCAGTGGTGTCACGAGGGCGGTGCGGGGGGTGCTGACCGCACCAAGTAACACCACCAGCGGGGGTGACAGCCGTGCTGCCGGCACCCCCTGCATTAAGAAAAAAAATCATAAACTTACCACCTTGCTGCTGTCTCCCGGTACAGGTCCGCGGCTGTGAGGGAAGCGTTGTGCGCTCCCCTCCAGCCGCGTGGATTCAATAAAGTTTGTTTAAACTTTTTTTCTTCAACAAACTTTATTGAAGCCGCGCGGCTAGAGGGGAGCACACAACGCTTCCCTCACAGTCATGGACCTGCACCGGGAGACAGCAGCAAGAAGGTGAGTACTGGCTGGGGAAGGGGGGAGGAGGGTGGTATAACGAGCATACTGAGGGTCAAAATCCTGGCATATTGAGGGTCAAAATCCTGGCATATTACATGGAAAAATCCTGGCATATTAATTGGGAATACCCTGGCATATTAAGTGCCAATATCCTGGCATATTAATTGGCAATATCCTGGCATATTGGGGGGCAAAATCCTGGCATATTGAGGGGCAAAATCCTGGCATATTGAGGGGCAAAATCCTGGCATATTAAATGGCATATTGGGGGGCAAACTCCTGGCATATTGAGGGGCAAAATCCTGGCATATTAAATGGCATAGGGGGGGGGGGATCCTGGCATACTGAGAGCAAAATCCTGGCATATTAAATGGCATATTGGGGGGCAAAATCTTGGGATATTGAGAGCAAAATACTGACATATTAAATGGCATATTGGGGGCAAACTCATGGCATATTGAGGGGCAAAATCCTGGCATATTGAGGGTCAAAATCATGGCATATTAAATGGCATATTGGGGGGCAAAATACTGGCATATTAAATGGCATATTGGGGGGCAAAATCCTGGCATATTGAGGGGCAAAATCCTGGCATATTAAATGGCATATTGGGGGGCAAACTCCTGGCACATTGAGGGGCAAAATCCTGGCATATTAAATGGCATATGGGGGGGGGGGGGAATCCTGGCATACTGAGAGCAAAATCCTGGCATATTAAATGGCATATTGGGGGGCAAAATCCTGGCATATTGAGAGCAAAATACTGACATATTAAATGGCATATTGGGGGGCAAACTCATGGCATATTGAGGGGCAAAATCCTGGCATATTGAGGGTCAAAATCCTGGCATATTAAATGGAATATTGGGGGGCAAAATACTGGCATATTAAATGTCATATTGGGGGGCAAACTCCTGGCATATTGAGGGGCAAAATCCTGGCATATTAAATGGCATATTGGGGGGCAAAAACCTGGCATATTAAATGGTATATTGGGGGGCAAAATCATGGCATATTGAGGGGCAAAATCCTGGCATATTGAGGGTCAAAATCTTGGCATATTAAATGGCATATTAGGGGGCAAAATCCTGGCATATTAAATGGCATATTGGGGGTCAAAATACTGGCATATTGAGAGCAAAATACTGGCATATTAAATGGCATATTGGGGGCAACATCCTGGCATATTAAATGGCATATTGGGGGTCAAAATACTGGCATATTGAGGGCATAATCCTGGCATATTAAATGGCATATTGAGGGGCAAAATTCTGACATATTAAATGGCATATTGGAGGGGCAAAATCCTTGCATATTGAGGGGCAAAATCCTGGCATATTAAATGGCATACTGGAGGTGCAAAATCCTGACATATTAAATGACATATTGAGGAGCATAATCCTGGCATATTAAATGGCATATTGAGGGGTAAAATAGTGTGTCTCAGGTTATGTGTGTATTGGTGTCACTGTGTGTGTGTAAGTGTGTCACTATGTAAGGGTGTGTGTGTGTCACTGTTTCTGTGTAAGGGTGTGTGTGTGTGACTGCAAGGGTCTTTGTGTTTAAATGTGTGTTAGGGTGTCAATGTGTGACAAATTTAGAGCATGCGAGTTGAATATTTAGATGTATTTATTTTTCACACTATACATTATACTTTTATATATTTAAGGGTTGGTGGTGTGGAGGCGTGGGAGGGTCAGAGGAGCCTCCAAAATGTACCTTCGCCTGTGTAGACGAAAATCCTTGCACTGGCCCTGACAGGATGTGACGTAACGTCACATCCGGTGTCTGTGTTTCCCTCCTCCGTCCAGGAGGGAAGACTGCACTGAGGAGATGGCCGGGGACACAGAGCAGAGCCAGTGCAGCAAATAAGGTAAGTACTACTGGGGAATGGGGAGGGTGGTATAAAATGAGCAAAATCCTGGCATATTGAGTGGCATATTAATCCTGGCATACTGAGGGGTTAAATACTGGCATATTGAGTGGCATAATAATCCTGGCATATTGAATGGCTAAATCCTGGCATATTGAGTGGCAAAACAATCCTGGCATACTAAGGGGTTAAATACTGTCATATTGAGTGGCATAATAATCCTGGCATACTGAATGGCTAAATCCTGGCATATTGAGTGGCAAAATAATCCTGGCATACTGAGGGGTTAAATACTGGCATATTGAGTGGCATAATAATCCTGGCATATTGAGTGGCTAAATAATTCTGACATATTGAGTGGCAAAATAATCCTGGCATACTGAATGGCTAAATCCTGGCATATCGAGGGGTTAAATACTGGCATATTTTAATTGGCAAAGTGATGCTGTGGCATGGTCTGTGGGGCAAAATAACATGTACTATGAGGAAAGTGACACTGGCTAGTTCTGTCGGGCAAAGTGACACTGTGGTATGCCAAATCGTGTAGGTGCAATATGAGTGCAAGCCAAGTGTTGTGGGTGTTATATATTTGCATGGCAAGTTCTGTGGGTACTGTATGGTGCTGTGTTAAGCCCTTTAGGTGCAATGTGGGTGCAGAGGAAGGGAATAAAAAATAGGAATGGAATTTTTCAATAACATTTTTATTAAATAATTCAAATAAGTATAAATGCAACTAGTTATAGAGAGATGTCTGTGTTTATAGATATGTATTGTTTTCGAATTGTACAATTGTCACCTTGTGGTGCTCCTGAGTGTCGCATAATTAATGGAGGTTCCATGTGTGGCATATTTATTGGGCCCCATGTGTGGCATAATTAATGGGCTCTTTTTATGTGGCATAATTATGAGGCGCTCGTGTGTGGCATAATTAAGGGGCGCCTGTGTGTGGCATAATTAAGGGGCGCCTGTGTGTGTGGCATAATTAATTGGGCTTCAAGGTGAGGCATAATTTATGTGGCTTTGGTGTGGCATAATTTATGAGGCTCGTGTGTGTCGTAGTTATGGGGCTCCTGTATGTGGCATTGTTATGGGCTCCTGTGTGTGGCATAGTTAAAGGGCTCCTGTGTGTGACATAATTTGTGGGGATCCTGTATGTGGCATATTTAATGTGCCATCTGACTGGCATTACTAAGGAATCTGTTTGGCATGGTATTGGAGGAAATCCAGGGGGGTGACACCATGAGTTACCGCACCGGGTTACACCAACCCTAGTGACGCCTCTGCTCAGATCTAGTGGTGCAGTCTTTAGAAACCTTGACCACATGCTATCTGTAAAATCCTTTATATCAGGTCCTTCCCAATTATCCTTGGTTAATCCTGCAACACAACCCATAATCCTTACATGATTTATGGCATCTTTCATGGTTACATAGGAGGCCGTTGGCTCAATATCTGAGCCCCATTTTCACCCACTTGTTGTATATGTATTTTAGCTAGCTCCATGAGGTTAGTTTGTGAGCAATTCTTTACCACTTCCTTCATCTCATCACATGTATGTTTTCAAACCATGCTCTCAATTTTGGTCACAGGGTAGTCTCCTTTTGTGCTTTTGAACAATGACAGGACGGGCTTGTTGCCTGCCCAGTTCATTATCATCTTCAGACATACCCATCATCAGATTGCTGAACAGTCTCTGCAGGTTCCCATTTGGGGACTGCAACCATGGCTCACACATTGCTTACAGGCACTGGCTTCCTACATCTCTGTGACCTCCTACGGTTTATCTTGCTTACCACTAGCTTAGTACATTTCTCTTTTAGGACAGTCTCATGGGATGCATTGCTACGCATACATTCCTTGGTCAAAACTAGGGAATCTTTCACTTCCTGCAACTCTTTCTTAAGCACTGTATTTTTCT
The DNA here is from genome assembly GCA_036172795.1 of Pelodytes ibericus. NCBI lineage: Eukaryota > Metazoa > Chordata > Amphibia > Anura > Pelodytidae > Pelodytes > Pelodytes ibericus. The sequence continues at coordinate 50,429,055 of CM069865.1, read as the reverse complement.
GCACCTCACGGCTGAGGGCCGTATCTACCCTGTGGTGGCAGCTGCTTTAAGCTCTCTCTTTGAGTAAACCTCTAGATCTAACCAGTGGTGTATCTTGGTTTTGTGATGCCCTAGGTAGACATAATTCAGGCACCCTCCTTCCCACTCACGACATGCTTTATAACCCACATCACCCAATTACATGCCCCCATCACCCCCATTACATGCCCCCATCACCCCATTACATGACTCCATCACCCCCATTACATACCTCCATTGCCCCATCACATACCTCCATTGCCCCATCACATGCCCTATCACCCCATTGTATGCCTCCATTAACCCCATCACCCCCATTATATGCCTCCATTAACCCCATCACCCCCATTACATGTCCCATCACCCCATTACATGCCTCCATTAACCCCATCACCCTGTATGCTAAATTATTCTAAATAATTATTAACCCCTTAACGCATTTGAACTTTTAAATACGTCCCGAAAAGCATGGTCCTTAAGGACCATGAGGACGTATATATACGTCCTCCATTTACATGTAGTGTTGCGCTTCTTAGCGCAACACTACATGCCTGCAGCTACTCTCGGCTGTTTCCAAAATGGCACTTGATTCCAGGTCGATAAGGATGATTTTGAAAGAGGTTTTACATTAGTTACTTTCTAGTTATATAACTAGGCATTAAACCTCAGCTTCTTATACCTATCTTCTTGGCACTTAAACTAAGCCCAAGATGAAAGCTTTACTTTTAACTAGAAATAGTTTCAGATCACTCTGTCCATGTTGCTTTCTGCTCCTTCCACATGTGCTGTCTCTCCTTCACCCACACAAGCTAATGTCCAGTCTCTCCTCCCCCCTCTAGGATTTACCTGGTTGAACAAAGGGTCATCACTCACTCCCTAGTGACACCTGTGGTCAATAGCAGGTATCAAATGCCACAGTCAAAGGAGTATTCTGTCTAAAGGGAGGTACCTGATATTATTAATATGCACTTATGAATTTGCTTCTGTTACGTGAATCACTAATAAATATCTTTGCAAGCCATATCCAATACAATTGCCTTTCGTGCTTGTCAGCACTTAATCATAGTACTCCAGAAACTACAGAAAAATGGAGTACTGTGTTTTATATAAATTCTGAAGGAGCACTTTGTCGAGTGCAGCAGTATTGTGAGGAGAGTTTTGTTTTATTGTTCTCACCCATTGTGTGTTTCACTTTTGTGTGCGATTGAGCACTTAATCATAGGCACATGTCACTCTGGGATGTCCGTTTCTCTGCCATTTATTCTGTTGTTTTCTTTCTGATATTGGGGCTTGGAATGCCCGGCAATGTTGAAACACGGAATCCAGGTGCACTTTGGGAGGGCATGGCGAGTTGTAGCTGATTTCAAGAGTGGAGGATCCGTGGCAGTCCCGAACTTTGTAAAGTTTTATCCTAGATATAAGATAGGGCCAGTGACTAATAAAAGTATTTAGAAAATAGTGCAGACTAGGTGGGCCAAATGGTTACATAGTTACATAGTAGTTTAGGTTAAAAAAATACAGGTGTCCTTCAAGTTCAACCCTTTTCCTATCCCATGACACTAGGAAGGCTAGACAGGTTGTGGTGGTAGGGGATTCTATTATTAGGAAGGTAGATAGGGTAATCTGTCGCCGAAAACCTGAATGCCGAACTGTATGTTGTCTCCCGGGTGCTCGGGTTCAGCATGTTGCGGACCGGGTAGGCAGATTATTGGGAGGGGCTGGGCATGATCCAGTGGTCATAGTACACATTGGTACTAATGACAAAGTAAATGGTAGGTGGGGGGTCCTTAAAAATGATTTTAGGGAACTAGGAAAGAAGCTAAAGGAAAGGACCTCCAAGGTAATATTCTCTGAAATATTACCAGTGCCACGCGCTACGTCAGGGAGACAGCGGGAGCTTAGGGAGATTAATGCGTGGTTGCGAAGGTGGTGCAAGCAAGAGGGATTTGGGTTCTTAGAGCACTGGGCAGACTTTGCAGTCGGCTACAGACTCTTTGGACGGGATGGGCTGCACCTCAATGATGAGGGGGCTGCGGTATTAGGGGCGAGGATGGCTCAGTGACCAAGATCGTGCATTTTTTTTTTGTGTTCCTGATTGCCTCGACTTGCGAGGCAATCAGGAACACTTTCTGAGCATAGGAAGCGAAAATTTCGCTTCCTATGCTCGTTTTTTAATGCCCGTCGTTTTAAAGGCGCTGTGCCTTTAAAACCGGCATTTCGATCGCTCTCCGGAGCGATCGAAATGCCGACGGGCATTTTTTTTAGCATTGTACGGAAGCATCGTTACAATGCGGCTTGAGCACTGAAAGCGGAAAAACTCCGCTTTCAGTGCTCGTTTTGACACAGGACGGACCTAGTCCGTCCTGTGTCGCCAAGGGGTTAACCCCAAATTTTTTTATAAGTATATAAATGAAAAAAAGCTAAAGAGGGAAAATGTTGGGCCCTTGTTATCCCAAATGGGAAATTTGGTAAGTGAGGACAGAGAAAAAGCAGACATTTTAAATACTTTTTTTTCTTCTGTTTATACTAAGGAAGAACAGATGGATGAGCCCCTGCTACCGGAAGTTACGGAACAGTCACCACAAACATGGGATTGGCTGACACAGGAAAGAGTGTTTATGCAATTAAACTCTGTTAAGATAGACAAGGCCCCAGGGCCAGATGGTATAAACCCAAGGGTCCTTAGAGAGTTAAGCATAATTCTGGCCAGACCAATATTTATGATCTTTAGCGATTCGTTCAGTTCAGGTATAGTGCCAACAGACTGGCGAAAGGCAGATGTCATTCCAATATTTAAAAAGGGATCAAAAGCTCTGCCTGGTAATTATAAGCCAGTGAGCTTGACATCTGTAGTGGGGAAATTATTTGAAGGATTGCTAAAGGTATACACTCAAGAATACATCTTGAATCAGAATATAATTAGTAAAAGTCAACATGGTTTTGTGAAAGACAGGTCTTGTCAAACAAACTTAATAACATTCTATGAAGAAGTCAGTAAAAATATAGATCTAGGTGTGGCAGTTGATGTGATCTATTTGGATTTTGCTAAAGCATTTGATACAGTTCCACACAAAAGGTTACTCTACAAATTGAGAGAAATAGGATTGGGGGCAAATGTATGTATTTGGATTGAAAATTGGCTAAAAGATAGAACACAGAGGGTTGTTGTAAATGGTAAAGCTTCATATTGGACCAGGGTAGTGAGCGGAGTACCTCAGGGGTCTGTTTTGGGACCTCTTCTTTTGAATCTGTTTATTAATGATCTCCCACGTTGTGCTGAGTGCCATGTCTCAGTGTTTGCTGATGACACAAAATTAGGTAAGGTAATAAAGACTAATCTTGATGTTTTTTCTTTACAGGAAGATTTGGACAGAGTAGGGAACTGGGCAAGAAAGTGGCAAATGAGGTTCAATATAGACAAATGTAAAGTTATGCATTATGGGAAAAATAATAACAAAGCAACATATACGTTAACCCCTTAGTGACATGACTTTTTTGGCTTGTCCGACGCTTGGTGACATGGGCTGTTTTAACATTTCTGAGGTGTTTGTGTTTTGCTGTAATTTATTTCTGTCTCATTTAGTGTACCCGCACAAACTATATATTGTTTTTATCGTTATAAGAAGGGCTTTCTTTTGATACCATTATTTTGATAATAGCATATAATTTGATGTAAAAAAAATAATAAAATATGGCAAAAAAATTGAAAAAATACTTTTTTTATGACTTTTATTTGAAAAATCGTATACTCATGTACAAGAGACAACAAAAAAACACTGCTAAAAAGTTTCTAATATATGTCCTGAGTTCAGAAATAGCCCATGTTTTTATGTTTTTGTGCTTTTTTATTCATGTTACAGGGCCAGAACTATAAGTGGTGCAAAGCTATTTTAAAATCCTTTCTTTCAAAATTAGCGATAGTGACATTGTAACACTGATTTCTGTACTAAATCCATGAATGACCCCCAACATGTACATATTTTTGAAAACTAGACAACTCAGGGCATTTAACTTGGGGTATTTTGACACATTTCATGTAGCCATTTTACCACCAATCTATGCCAAAGTTTGCAGCAAAAAATCTTTTTTTTTAATTTTTCACATATATTGCAATTTAGGTAAACATTACCTTAAAATGTGAAGGGATATTTCCAAATAACACCTCAATATGTGTTCAGCAACATCTCCTGAGTACAGGGATACCACCCATGCATAGGTTTGTTGGTTTGTTTTGGGGCTAAAAGGCCACATTTAGGGGGTGCGCATTTTGGTTTTCCAACTTGGAATTCTGACATGCAGAAAACTTGTGCCCATGTCCCATTTGGGACATTTTTGAAGCCAGAAAGTGTATTCTACCCCACAAAACCATATATATTTTTAAACTAGACACCCTAGGGTATTTCAAATGGTAGTATTTTAACACTTTCCATGCACTAATTATACTACCAGCCTATGTCAATGTTTTGGGTAGTAATTTTTTTTCACATACATTGTACTTTGTGCATGAATTCACAGATCCTGTTATATGTCAGTGCCAAACAACACCTCAATATGTGTTCAGCAACATCTCCTGAGTACAGGGATACCCCCCATGTATAGGTTGGTTAGGTTATTTGGGGGTTAAAAGGCCACATTTGAGAGGTGCGCTTTTTGGTTTTCTAACTTGGAATTCTGACGTGCAGAAAACCTGCTCCCATGTCCCATTTGGGACATTTTTGAAGCCAAAAAGTGTATTCTATCCCACAAAACCATATATTTTTGAAAACTAGACACCCTAGGGTATTTCAAATGGTAGTATTTTAACACTTTCCATGCACTAATTATACTACCAGCCTATGTCAATGTTATGGATAGTAATTTTTTTTCACATACATAGTACTTTGGGCATGAATTCACAGATCCTGTTATATGTCAGTGCCAAACAACACCTCAATATGTGTTTAGCAACATCTCCTGAGTACAGGGATACCACCCATGTATAGGTTGGTTAGGTTATTTGGGGGTTAAAAGGCCACATTTGAGAGGTGCGCTTTTTGGTTTTCCAACTTGGAATTCTGACGTGCAGAAAACCTGCGCCGATGTCCCATTTGGGACATTTTTGAAGCCAAAAAGTGTATTCTATCCCACAAAACCATATATTTTTGAAAACTAGACACCCTAGGGTATTTCAAATGGTAGTATTTTAACACTTTCCATGCACTAATTCTACCACCAGCCTATGTCAATGTTATGGATAGTAATTTGTTTTTCACATTCATTGTACATCGGGCATGAATTCATAGATCCTATTATGTGTCAGTGCCACAAAACACATTAATATGTGTTCAGCAACATCTCCTGAGTACAGGGATACCACCCATGTGTAGGTTAGTTAGATTATTTGGGGGCTAAAAGGCCATGTTTAGGGGGGGTTCATTTCCAACTTGGAATTTTGACATGTAGTCAGCCTGCGCCCATGTTCCATTTGGGACACTTTTGAAGCCTGTCAAAGTATTTTACCCCATAAAACCATATATTTTGGAAAACTAGACATCCTAGGGTTTTTAAAATTGTGGTATTTTAACACTTTCCAAGTGCTAATTCTACCACCAACCTATGTCAAAGGGTTGGGATGTCATTTTTTCCCCACACACATTGTAGTTCAGGCAGGAATTTTCAGATTCTGGTATTTGCCACTGCCAACCAACACCTCAATATGTGTTCAGCAACATCTCCTGAGTACAGGGATACCCCCCATGCATAGGTTTGTTGGTTTGTATTGGGTCTAAAATTCCACATTTAGGGGGTGCGCAATTCCAACCTGGAATTTTGACATGTAGTCAGCCTGCGCCCATGTTCCATTTGGAACATTTTTGAAGCCGTCCAATGAATTTTACCCCATCAAACCATATATTTTTGGAAAATAGACATCCTAAGGTATTTCAAATGGTGGTATTTTAATACTGTATAGGTACTAATTCTACCACCAGCCTTTGTAAAAGTTTGTGGTAGTACTTTTTTGGGAGGTTTTTTTCCACATGCATTGTACTTCAGGCATGAATTCACAGATTCAGGTATATGTCACTGCCAAACAACAACCCAATATGTGTTCAGCAACATCACCCGAGTACAGGGATAGCACCCATGCATAGGTTTGTTGGTTTGTTTTTGGCTAGAAGGCAACATTTGTGAGATGCGCATCTCAAAATTCCAACTTGGAATTTTGACATGTAGTCAACCTGCGTACGTGTCCTTTATGGGATATATCTTTGAAGCCAGCCAATGTAATTTACCCCCACCAAACCATATATTTTTTTATCGGTAGACCCCCATCACTACTTGTGGCAAGGGCTCAGCAGCCACCGATACATCGCTAGATGATGTATCAGAAAGCTGAATAGGGTCAAAATCGAACCCTGAGTCCGCGGCCTCAGAATCAGTGCGTAAGCAGTGATCTCGAGCAAAGAAGGGGTTAATAGCTCTTAGAAGAGCCTATCTAGTACTGTAATACATTACAGTACAAAGAAATTAATCCATAAAACAGTGCAGACAGAAAAACATACTGTTGCTGTGCAAGATTACTGCTTACACAGTGATGAATGGCAGGGAAGGGGTTAATACACAGTGAAAGACTTTCATAAAACCTGATAATTTTATAAAATGTTATTTTATATCACTAATACTGATCTGTCTCTTTCCGTCACAAAAATGTAAGTGAGGAGAGGGAGGCAGATCAATATTTGTGAATATTGATCCGACCAATTTTGATCTGACCAGGGCGAATGGTGAGCTTAATTGAGAAATCACCAAACCGCCTTTGCCACTAATTCGCTGTTACTGATCGCTATGCGCTCAGGCAGCTTAAAAAAAAAAAAACTCAAATATTTTTACTTTACATGTAATCCCCTAGCGGGTATGTGTAAAAAAAATAAAATAAAAATATGCAGACAGATAAAAATTGCTTTGGCGTCAATATCATTGTGTAAGCAGTGATCGACGGCAAAGAAGGGGTTAATAACTCTTAGAAGAGCCTTTTTAGTACTGTAATAAATTACAGTACAAAAAAAATTAACCCCTAAAAAATGCACAAACGGCAAAAATAAATGCGCTGATGTGCACGATCACTGCTTATGCAAGATCAGTGGCAGGGAAGGGGTTAAACGCAGGGAATTGCTTTAATAAATTTTTTTTTATTGTTTTAATATTTGTGTGTTGTGTGTTTATTGTTTTTTTTTACTTTTAGAACTTTGATCTGTCTCTCTCCCTCACTAAAAAAATGTGAGGAGAGGGAGGCAGATCATAACTGGTCAGATCAATATAGGGTTAATATTGATCTGACCAGTCAGTGGGGATGTTCAGCAGAACATCCCCACTGCCTGTCAGTGTGCCTGGCAGTCACTGATTGCCTCTCTGAAGAGGCAATCGTGTGACAGCCAGAGAGCACAGGAAGCAGGTACTTCCTGCCTCCTGTGCTCTTGCCCTTAGAAGGGCAGCGCCATCTTGGTCACTCAGTGACCAAGATCGTGCACTTTTTTTTTGTGTTCCTGATTGCCTCGACTTGCGAGGCAATCAGAAACACTTTCTGAGCATAGGAAGCGAAAAATTCGCTTCCTATGCTCATTTTTTAATGCCCGTCGTTTTAAAGGCACTGTGCCTTTAAAACCGGCATTTCGATCGCTCTCCGGAGCGATCGAAATGCCGACGGGCATTTTTTTTTGTATTGTACGATGCTTCCACACGGAAGCATCGTTACAATACCATCAGAGCACTGAAAGCGGAAAAACTCCGCTTTCAGTGCTTGTTTTGACACAGGACGGACTAGGTCCGTCCTGTGTCACTAACGCTTCGCCACACAGGACGGACCTAGTCCGTCCTGTGTCGCGAAGGGGTTAAATGGTATTTCCCTGGGAAAAACTACTAACGAAAAGGATTTAGGAATCATTGTAGATAACAAACTTGGCAACAGTGCCCAATGCCAGTCAGCAGCTGCAAGGGCCAATAAGATATTGGCATGTATAAAACGAGGTATAGATTCACGGGAGGAGGACATCATCTTGCCTCTTTACAAATCAATGGTAAGACCTCACCTTGAATATGCAGTACAATTCTGGGCACCAGTCCTTAAAAAGGATATTAAGGAACTAGAACAAGTGCAAAGGAGAGCTACAAAATTAATAAGGGGATTGGAGGATCTTAGTTATGAAGAGAGACTTAAAAAATTGCATTTATTTACTTTATAAAAAAGGCGTCTTAGAGGGGATATGATAACATTATATAAATATGTGCAGGGCCAATATAAGGAGCTCTCCAGGGACCTGTTCATTAATAGAAATGTACAAAGAACAAGAGGTCACCCCCTGAGACTGGAAGAGCAAAGATTTCATAGGCAGCAAAGGAAGGGATTCTTTACGGTAAGGACAATAAAATTATGGAACTCACTGCCAAGAGAGGTAGTGCTATCAACCACAATAGATGCATTTAAAAATGGTCTGGATGTTTTTTTTAGAAAATTAATAATATTACATTAAATAGAATGAGCATTAATAATAGAGCTTTTTGATCCAAGGAGAAATCTGATTGCCCTTTTGGAGTCAAGAAGGAATTTTTTTCCCCCTAGGAGGCAACATTCGAAAAAGCTTCCTTAGGGTTTTTTTTGCCTTCTTTTGGATCAAAACGCTGAAATGATAGGTAGAAGGGTTGAACTTGATGGACTTGTGTCTTTTTTCAACCTAAATTACTATGTTACTATGTTACTATGTTTATTATCTGCTGACATTCTGTATTATTATGTTCCTATTTATTTCTTTTTAGTTAAATACATTTTTTATATTAACTTTTTTATTTTCTTTTTTATTTAACCCTAACCCCAGGATTAGGGTTAGCAGGAACCCTGACTCAAGGATTAAAACTAAAATTAGTTTTATTTCTTTTATATGATTTATTTGTAATTTTTATTATATTTTAGTTACATTTATTTTTATTTATTTATTTTAATTTAACCATAACTTTAAATTTGCTTTAGGGCTAGGGTTAGAAGAAAAAAAATAGGGTTACTTTTATATAATTTATTTGCATTTTTGTATTTATTTATTTTATAAAAAATATATATATTAAAATGTTTACATTTTATTTCATTTTTTTTTATTGAACCCTAACACAAGGGTAACACTTTATGCTGACAATGTCCTTCTCTCTTTATCTGCCCCCGTGCTTTCTACTTTGACTTTACTGGCAGGAGAAGAAACCTTCAGATTATTCTCTAAATTTAAACTTTAAGACCTAATTTTTATTTGACTAAAACCAAGAGGGGTGATTTAAGCAAACATGGTCAATTTTATACTCATCAGAACGTAATAGACTACTGTATTAAAAAGGTGAAGATTATTAAATGCTGTTATAGACATGCCTATTATTTATGCTAGTTTGGCGGTCTTATACACAGATATTATTTAAATAGCAATATGTATGTGTGTATATATATATATATATATATATATAGTGGTACATGCAGGTGGCAGGTGGTCTAAGCAACAGTGTTTCCAGGTAAACATGCTGGAGTTTGACAGTTTGACAGTCTGGTCACCTGACCAGTGTTACTATGGAAAATCTGTACCAACAAGGGCCTGCATATAAAGAGATACACAGTAAAGAGATTTTTTAGAACTCTCTGAGGAGCATGAAGGGTCACAACCTAAGGAGAAGGCACGCATTTTATTTATGCTAGTTTTTTTTATCTTATACTCAGATATCGCTTAAATAGCAATATATATATATTGGTTTATATGTGTGGGGTATATGCAGGTGGCTGTTGGTCTAAGCAACAGTGTTTCCAGGTAAACATGCTGGCTATTGTTCAAGGCTGGACTGTAAACAACATGGAGTCTGACAGTTTGACAGTCTGGTCACCTGACTAGGGTTACTATGGAAAAGCTCTACCCACAAGGTGCCTGCATCTAAAGACATACACTGGAAAGATTTGGCAAAACTCTCTGAGGAGCCTGAAGGGTTCTGCTAAGCCAGTCCTTCCATCCAGTGGCGTAGCGTGGGGGGTGCAGGGGGGGCCGGCCGCACCGGGCGCAATATCTGGGGGGGCGCACTAGCCCTATGCGGCCGCCAGGGCCGTCTTTAACGCGGGGCAAACGGGGCAGCTGCCCTGGGCCCATTTACTCCTGGGGGGCCCCAAGGCAGCTGTCCCGTGGGCCCCCAGCCCCTGCTGCCGCGTTCACAGCGCATTGCGCTTGTGAACGCTTTTTTCCGGCAAGCCGCATCCGATGGATGCGACGGCCGGAAAAAAAAAAATAAAAAAAAAAAAAACTGCCGCCGGATGTGACGTCGCGTCACATCCGGTTTCTGTTTCCCTCCTCCGTGCAAGAGGGAAGACTGCACGGAGGAGACATCCGGCGGGGGACACGGAGCAGCTTCATGTAAGTACGGGGGGGGGGGGGGGCTGACTGGCACTATATTACTGGTATCTGACTGGCACTATATTACTGGGTATCTGAATGGCACAATATTACTGGGTATCTGAATGGCACTATATTACTGGGTATCTGATTGGCACAATATTACTGGGCATCTGATTGGCACTATATTACTGGGCATCTGATTGGCACTATATTACTGGGTATCTGAATGGCACTATATTACTGGGTATCTGAATGGCACTATATTACTGGGTATCTGATTGGCACTATATTACTGGGTATCTGATTGGCACTATATTACTGGGTATCTGAATGGCACTATATTACTGGGTATCTGAATGGCACTATATTACTGGGTATCTGATTGGCACTATATTACTGGGTATCTGATTGGCACTATATTACTGGGTATCTGATTGGCACAATATTACTGGGCATCTGATTGGCACTATATTACTTGGCATCTGACTGGCACTATATTACTGGGTATCTGATTGGCACTATATTACTTGGCATCTGATTGGCACTATATTACTGGGTATCTGATTGGCACAATATTACTGGGTATCTGATTGGCACTATATTACTGGGTATCTGATTGGTACTATATTACTGGGCATCTGAATGGCACAATATTACTGGGCATCTGATTGGCACTATATTACTGGGTATCTGATTGGCACTATATTACTGGGTATCTGATTGGCACAATATTACAGGCCTCTGACTGGCACAATATTCCTGGCCTCTGACTGGCACACTATTACAAGCATCTGACTGGCATAATATTACAGGCATCTGACTGGCATAATATTACAGGCATCTGACTGGCACAATATTACAGGCATCTGACTGGCACAATATTCCTGGCCTCTGACTGCACACTATTACAGGCATCTGACTGGCATAATATTACAGGCATCTGACAGGCACCATATTCCTGGGCTCTGACAGGCACAATATTACTGGTATCTGACTGGCACATTATTACTGGGCTCTGACTGGCACAATATTGCAGGCATCTGACTGGCACAATATTGCAGGCATCTGACTGGCACAATATTACTAGGCTCTGACTGGCACAATATTACTGGGCTCTGACTGGCACAATATTACTGGCATCCGAAAGTTACAATATTACTGGCATCTGAATGGCACAACAATTATGGCATATGTGTGTCTGTGTGGGGGGGGGGGGGGGGGTAACATTAGAGGTACAGGATTGAGGAAGTTGGCTCCATCTAGCCCAGTCTTGGATCATCTCCAGGGTATGGTTCCATTTTGATGTTTAGTTTTTGTTCTTGATATTGTTTGTCGTTTACGATGGTTGTGAGACGACATATAATAGCATGGCCCATGCTAGGTTACTACATGTGTATATTTGTATTCATAGACCTGCTGAAAATGTGGAGAATGTGTGTAATGCATGTTCGCACTCAATAAAGTGTTGGAAAATAAACTTGTATTTAGATGCATTTTACTTTAATTACATAAGTATTTTCATAACAAACAATACATGTGCTTGGGGGGTAAGGGTTTCTTTAACTAATCTAGTAGAAGAGACTCGAGTGCTAAAATCCACGGGTTAGGGGGCGCAAATTACTTGCCTTGCCCCGGGTGCTGACAACCCACGCTACGCCACTGCTTCCATCTGTACAAAGTTCTCCTGGTTTTGCACATTGTCACTGTAACTGTTAATACTAAGTATCATCTTTTATTATATTCTACTTTACTTTCTTTTACTTGAATAGAGTTAACTATTCTTGTTTATATTAATAGATTGAGATTTTAGCATTGTTTATTTGTATAACCTATAGTAGATATTGTTGTAGAGTTATCATTAAACTTTGTTATGCTTTAACCTATTCAAGTGTGTGGATATTCTGTTATTTAGTTATTGAATATAACTCTCTAATAATACCTTATGGAATAATATAATCGTTGTATTGTTATATTATTTCCATTTATAAATTTTTTGTTGAGGTAATGCTTATTTGGCTTCTATTGTTATGTGTAACCGTGGGAACCAAACTGTAAAGTGTTAAACAGACACCAATTGATACCATATCTGTTATTGCGCGCTGACATCCTTCGAAGCTGCCTAACACTTCTGTCTTTTATGTGACCTTCCGGCTTTCATCATAGAAGTCACGGCGGAAGTGCCGGGCAGCAGCGGAGGATGTCAGTGTGCATCACGCAGACATCCACCGGCTGCTTGTGAGGGGGATTCAGGTCCCCTGTATCTCTGTAGGTCCTGGATCTCAGTCTTATAATCAGACCTCAATTTGATGTCTGATTACAAGACGAAGCTTGAATGTAAGATGAGGGGTATTTTTCAGAGCATTTGCTCTGAAAAAGAAATAATCTTATATTCAAGCAAGTACGGTATATCCCTTTCCTCTTAAATGTAGCTTACAAGTGCAGTTATTGTAGTGAGCAGCCACTAGAGAGTGATGATGTTTCCAAATATAACTGCTTATAGAAGTGCCAGATCCCGGTCTTTCACATGTGCAACTCTTCCTAAGTGAGGAAGCTACGACTCACACATAGGTAACTAAAGACAGATCTCACTAACCTTCACTGTTTGGATCCAGTCATAATGGTAGTCATTTCAGCCCTGTTTAGTAAGTGGAGATAATTTATTGTAGGTTGCTGGCCTCATACTGGTACTAAACAAATTTACTCCAGCTAACATGAGGTTTACTCATTGGATTTAATGTATTTCTTTTTGAAAATACTCTGATTTGGTCTAGTTATAGAAGATCATAGTTTATGCTTATAGTATAATGTTAGATGGTTTTATTATTTTAAGGTAATATAGAGCCACTGCTAATATTATCGTCTTTAAATGCTAAGTTTTCAGATGCTGTTAAACGACGTGGTAATCTGTTTATGATTTCTTTCTTTCTGGAAATGATATTGTAAATGTAAAAAAAAAAAATTCAAACTTTTTACAATTATTCTAGGAAAAACATTTGTACTAGAACCTCTAGAACTTTTCTTTTTCACATTGATGTGCCACCTAGAGACACATATTTTAAATATCTGTTGATTAATCTTACTCGCCTTTAATGTATGTCTGGTGAGGTACTGGAGAACCCAGATAGTTCCCCCATGGCCTGAGATTAATGGGAATGTCGGGTGCCCAAAATGCATCTTACAAATGTTAATGCATATTAAAGTACATTCAATGTACTTTACAATGCATATTTTACATTGCTTAAAATATGACAATCTTACACTTAGATGAATTTGTGAAATTGCAGCAGTTTGCAAGAAGCTAGGACTGCACTGCCCACACTAGATGATTAAAAGTCAATTTCCTTATCCATTTTTTTTTTTTTGCTGTAGTAACCAATGAGAATTATTTTATTTAGATGAATGGAGTTTACGGTCGCTCTAGTGATGTCACCAGACAATGTGTTGCACAGTTAAAGGGACTGCCTGGTGCCCAAAATGCATCTTCCAAATGTTAATGCATTTTAATGTGCTTTCAAAGTACTTGATGCAAGTTTTACATTTTGCATTGCTTAAAATTTAAAATACTTACAACTAGATGAAATATTGAAATTACTGTAGTTTTCAAGAAACCAGGACTGCCCACACTAGCTCAGTAAAAGTCAATTTCCTTTTTTTGCTGCAGGAATCAATGAGAATAATGTCATTCAAATTAATGCATTATTTTTCAGCAGCACAAGAAGTGACTAAATGAAACAAAACTTTATATCCTCAGTGTCTATATATATACAGTACTGCCGCACCTGCAGTAAACCTGCAGAGTAATCACTGGGGGAGGGCTCAAGCATAACCTATAATCTTCTATAACTAGACCAAATCAGAGTATTTTCAAATATTGAAAATGTGATTTATGCAGAATGCCTGAATCAAATCACACTGGAAAAAAAACCTGTGCACTACACAAGCTATACAAGCAGTAGTCTTTAACTTGCACCAAAGTTAGTTTGGGGACTAGACGACCCCTTAAGAGATCTTACCTTTCCAAGAGCAAGGTTACTTAATTCCACACAATGCATTATAATTTACAATTAGCACAGGATTTTTTCCAGTGTGATTTGAAGCAGTCATTCTGCATAAATCACATTTTTAATTTAAAAACTCAGGTGCCAAATTTGACTTGGTTTCAAAATGAAAGTCAATCTCCAAAGATGAATTTTATTGAATAGACCCAAGAGAGACTTGTTGTTTACAACTGCTCTGAGTTTGTTGCGCCATTAAAAAAGAGTATTTGAAATTCCAGCTGGCTCCACCTCTGCTGCCAAACAGCTCATGTCTATCAAACAGGACATGAGTATGGTTGTCGACTATGCCATAGAATTACGCACCGTAGCAGCAGAGGTTGGCTGGAACGAGGCTCTCATTGCTGCCTTTTCACATGGGTTTTTCAATTCTATTAAGGATGAGATTGCCTAAGAATCTCGAGGAACTGTCATCCTCATTGATACCAGACTCTGAGATAGAGATAGATTCAGGGAGCATTCAGGTACATTTGACACCTAGCTTTTGTTCCCCACCCATGCCTCCCTCACCTCCCATACCAAATGGTTCCAAGACCTCTATTGGTGAAGAGTTGATGTAGTTAGGTTTCACACGCCTCTCTTTCGAGGAGAGGGCCTATAGCTATCCAAGCCATTGATGGGAGAGCCCTACAGCCTACCTATGTTACCCATGAGACGGTTCCCATATCTTTTACAGTAGGGGCTCTACACCATGAGGAGATCCAACTGGGGTGATTTCCTATGCATATTACCCTATGTTTTGGGACATCTGTGGTTACAGAAACATAACTCCACATTTCACTTGCGCAGATCTAAGAATTTATCTTGGACCTCCAATGTACATACACTTGTCTGCGGAAACCGGTCAACGTTTTGTGCACATCTTCATTGTCTTTGTTGCCCACTGAGTACCAAGAATCCCAAGATGTATTTGAAAAGGGTCACCATCCTTATGAAAGCACTATTGAACTCCAACCTAGTGCCATTCCACCTCGTGGCCATGTTTACCAGCTGTCACAGAGAATCAAGCCATGGAGGAGTATGTTGCCAATGCTCTGTCATGGAGATTCATTCATAGGTCCCCTTCTCTTGCCGGAGGCTGGATTTTTCTTTGTGAAGAAGGAGGGTAGCGAGTTGAGACCCTGTATCGACTATAGGGATATCAATTGTCTCACTATTAAGAATGCCTACCTCATTCCATTAATCACTGAGTTATTCAACCACCTTAAGGGAGCTATAGTCTTCACTAAACTTGATGTAAGAGGAAAATATAATCTTGTCAGGATAAAAACAGGCCACAAATGGAAAACCAAGTTTAACACCAAAAGCGGTTATTACAAATACCTTGCAATGCCTTTCGATCTTTGCAATGCCCTGTGGTTTTCCAGGAGTTTAGAGGTTCTTGGAGCAGACTTTGCAGTCGGCTACAGACTCTTTGGACGGGATGGGCTGCACCTCAATGATGAGGGGGCTGCAGTATTAGGGGAGAGGATGGCTAGAGGGTTAGATGAGCTTTTAAACTAAGCTCTGGGGGGGATGGTTAAGATCAAAATGAAGCAATGGCAGCTAGAGTAGATTGGAAGGTGGGTCTAGCTATGGCAAAGGAGGAGGAAAGCGCTGGTGGGGTTAACATAGATCATAGGGAGGTACATCCAATTAAACCTGCGGGCATTACGTGTTTGTCAACTAAACAGAAAATGGGTAGTAATCTTACTACTGTGGGTGGAGATTAGACGCTAAAAAGAATCGCACATCACTTGTAGGTGTATGCTACAAGCCACCAAATATTAGCATTGATGGAGAAGATCAGCTTTTATTACAAATTGAAAAGGCTGCAAATCTGAATGAAGTTCTAATCATGGGAGATTTTAATTACCCAGATATAGATTGGAATTGTGGCACAACTAGTTCCGCTAAGGGCAGCAAGTTTCTGAACCTGCTTAATAACACATTTATGGCACAATTAGTAGACACCCCAACTAGAATGGATGCCTGTCTGGATTTAGTAATAACAAACAATTAGCAGCTTATCTCAAACATCAAAGTAAGAGAACACTTCGGCATTAGTGACCATAACATGGTTTCGTTTGAGATTAATGCAAAAAAGCAAATTGGTAACTACGCCACCAAAACACTTAATTTTAGAAGGGCCAACTTTGATGGACTAAGGGCATCAATTGAACATTTAGACTGGGAACGATTGTTTTCTGGACTAAACACAGAAGACAAGTGGAATGCCTTTAAGCACACATTACAAAAGTACACATCCCAATATATATATTTGGGAAACAAATACAAAAGACACAAATCAAAACCAATGTGGCTTACCGGTAACGTGAAACAGGAAATGCAAAACAAGAAAATGGCATTCAAACATTATAAAAGCAAGGGATTATCATTTATAAAATACAAAGATACCAATTTAGCCTGCAAAAAGACAATTAAAATGGCTAAATTGGAAAACGAGAAAAGGATTGCTAAGGAGAGTAAAATTAACCCCAAATTTTTTTATAAGTATATAAATGGAAAAAAGATAAAGAGGGAAAATATTGGGCCCTTTTTATCCCAAATGGGAAATTTGGTAAGTGAGGACAGAGAAAAAGCAGACATTTTAAATACTTTTTTTTTTCTGTTTATACTAAGGAAGAACAGATGGATGAGCCCCTGCTACCCGAAGTTACGGAACAGTCACCGGAAACATGGGATTGACTGACACAGGAAAATGTGTTTAAGCAATTAAACTCTGTTAAGATAGACAAGGCCCCAGGGCCAGATGGTATACACACAAATTGGGCACATGCCTGTAGTTGTTTGTAGGTGTCTATGTGTTTTGTGTGCTTGAAGGATATGAGGTTGTATTTTGCAGGAAATGCCTGCTTGTACCCCTGTTTGCTGTGTAACATATGTATAGTTCAAGAGTGTGTGTGTAATTGTTACTGTGTTATTAAATGTTAATCGGGGAATAATGTTGGGTATTGTTCCAATAATTCGAACAGGACCTTATCATTTAAGGATTAGTTTGTATCAAAATACTTCTATTTGTTCTATTTTACCAATATGTTTCCATTAGTTTATTAAGAGGTATTAGCCTGCCCCATGTTTCTCCCTGCTGTTTTCTCACCTGTCTGATGAGCATAATATTTATAAATTGTAGCATATGTTTAACTAATGTTAGTGCATGACATGAGAAATGCTTTAAGGTTTTTTGTTTATGCATAGCTATGATGACTCAATGTGTGCTATCAGAAGGGCTGGCAAATGGGCAGAATGCAAGTGCCCTGTAGGCTTCTCTCTAACGTGACTCAATGGCCTAGGACTGCACTACTTGTGACTCACTTCTAATTGCACCAGGTCTTAGGCAGCCATCTTTCTCAGATGAGACTCTGACTTGGACCAATAAGATAGGATAAAATGCCTTAAGGTTTGGTATGTTCCATATTTAGCCTTCCACACATACCTCATAGACATGCAGTTGTGTGAGAGGAGTATCCCTTGATGTTTCACAGCCTTTCTCCCCTTTGCCTTGGTCAGTATAAACTGGGTAAAAAGACATTCAGGCCCAACCCATGATCAACTGTGCGAGTATTATCAACGGTCCAACTATCTAACCTCGCTTCAATCTGGGTTTCGGTCAAATCACTCCACGATAACTGCCCTCTTTAAGGTGAGAAATTACATTCAGATTGGTATGGAGAGTGGTGAACTCACAGGTGCAGTTTTCCTAGACTTTGCAAAGGCCTTTGATACGGTTGATCATGATCTGCTGCTAAACAAGATAAATTGTTCCCGTATAAATGAGAGCTGGTTTCGCTCATACTTGCCTGATAGAACTTAATATGTGTCCATTGCTGATACTGCCTCCCTCCCGTTGCCAATCAAGTGTGGAGTGCCTCAAGGATCTGTTCTTAGGCCACTGCTTTTCTCACTATTTATAAATGATCTACCCTCGATGTGTGACCTGGCTCATGTGCATATGTATGCTGATGATACAGTCATTTATATGTGCGGTACTAAACTATCAAAGTGGAATCCGTGCTACAGGGTCAGTTTTCTAAAGTTGAAAATTGGATAGTTAACAACAAATTATTCCTCAATGCTGAAAAAAATGTGTCAATGTTGTTTGTGACAAATGCTAAACTACTTAAATTAAACAATCCTCAAATAAACATAAAAACCAAATCCAGTTATAACCTGACCCAGGTAAATTCATATACATATAAGTATCTTGGCATGTGGCTAAACCCAAACTTATCTTTTGGTCTCCATATTGATAAGCTTGTGTCAAAGCTATATCCTAGGATTGGCTTTCTATATAGAAACAAATCAAACCTAGATTCCATGGTAAGGAAATGTATTGTGCAGCAAATGTTAATGCCGATCTTAGATTATGGAGATGTTGTGTATGATTCTGCCCCGCAGACCCATCTCGGTAAACTCAACACTATGTACAATACATTGTGTTGCTTTGCACTACAGTGCGATTATAACACACATCACTGTAAAATGTTAAAAGAGTTAAACTGGCTGACGCTTGCCTCCAGGCGCACTCTCCACCTAGCTTGCTTAGTGCATAATACTTCTCTGGGACGCATTTCACCGAGTACTGTCTCGGCTTCCTCACAAGAAATTAATCTGTCCAGGCTATTATTTTCTGCACCCTGCATTGGACTGTTCTCCAGACCTTGTTTTTATGCTGTTTTTAGCCCAATTTTGTAAGTTGCTCCAATAAATGAGGCTGTTTTTTACAACCTTACTGTACTACTCTATGTGCTTTTTACTTCTTTGCACAGAAACACCTTATCCAGAAAACCTGGACAACTGTTTATTGATGCCTGACACTCCCCTGGGTTTTTGAGTGTGATGCTACGCATTAGTAAATATTATTTGTATTTAACTTATTACCAGTGGTGTTCTGAGGGGGGTGCGGACTGCACCGCATGACACCCGTGCTGCTGAACTGGCAGCCGCATCCTCTAGATGAGAAAAAAAATTAAAAAAAACAAACACTGTGACCTGATCTGACCTTATGTCACATCCGGTGGCTGTGTTTCCCTCCTCCATGCAGGAGGGAAGACTGCACTGAAGAGATGGCTGGGACATGGAGCAGCAAGGAGGTAAGTACTGGGGAAGGGGGAGGAGGGAGGCATATAACAACCAAAATACTGTCATATTGAGTGGTTAAATACTGGCATATTGAATGGTTAAATACTGGCACATTGAGTTACAAATACTGGCATATTGAATGGCAAAA
Organism: Pelodytes ibericus; assembly: GCA_036172795.1. Classification (NCBI taxonomy): domain Eukaryota; kingdom Metazoa; phylum Chordata; class Amphibia; order Anura; family Pelodytidae; genus Pelodytes; species Pelodytes ibericus. The sequence goes on along the minus strand of CM069865.1, from coordinate 50,409,367 downwards.
CACTGGCATATTGAGTGGTTAAATACTGGAATATTGAATGGTTAAATACTGGCATACTGAGTGACAAATAATGGCACACTGAGTGGCTAAATACTGACATATTGAATGGTTAAATACTGGCACACTGTATGGCAAAATAATACTGGCATACTGAGTAGCAAAATACTGGCATAAAGAATAGCAAAATAATACTGGCATACTGAGTGGCAAAAGACTGGCATTTTAAATGACAAAAGAATGGCAAAATACTGGCATATTGAATGTCTAAATACTGGCATATTGAATGACAAATTACTGGCATATTGAATGGATAAATACCGGCATATTGAATGGCTAAATACTGGCATATTGAGTGATAGAATACTGGCATACTGAATGGCAAAATAATACTGACATATTGATTGGCTAAATACTGGCATATTGAATGGCAAAATACTGGCATATTAAATGGCAAAATACTGGCAATTTGAATGGCAAAATACTGGCACATATTAAACGGCAAAATACTGGCATATATTAAATGGTAAAATACTGGCATATTAAATGTCAAAATACTGGCATATATTAAATGGCAAAATAATACTGGCATATTATTGGGCAAATTTGCTGTGGCATATTAATGGCAAAATAATACTGGCATATTATTGGGCAAATTGGCTATGGCATATTAAATGGCAAAATAATACTGGCATATTAGTGGGCAAATTGGCTGTGGCATATTAAATGGCAAAATAATACTGCCATATAATTGGGCATATTGGCTGTGGCAATTTAAATGGCAAAATAATACTTGCATATTATTAGGCAAATTGGCTGGCTTATTAATAGCAAAATAATACTGGAATATTATTGGGAAAATTGTGGTTTATGAATGACAAAATAATATGGACATATTATTGGGCAAATTGGCTGTGCCATATTTATGGGCAAACACTGGCATATTAATGGAAAAACTGGTATATTTTTAATTGTCAAAGTGATGCTGTGGCATGATCTGTGGGGCAAAATAATATGTACTATGGAGAAAGTGACCCTGTCTAGTTCTGTTGGGCAAAGTGACACTGTGGTATGTTCTGTGGGGCATTGACACTGTGGCATGCCAAATCATGTAGGTGCAATATGAGTGCAAACCAAGTGCTGTGGGTGCAATATAGGTGCATGGCAAGTTCTGTGGGTACTGTATGGTGCTGTGTTAAGTCCTTTAGGTGCAATGTGGGTGCAGAGGAAGGGAATAAAAACAAGAAATGCAATGTTTCAATAACATTTTTTATTACATATGAAAATAGTTGAATATAATGTTAAAACATTCAAATAAGTCGGGGGGTGGAGCGATGACGACGTGACGTGACGTCGCCGTTCGCGGGGTTTGCTAGGTGCCGTATCGATCCCCCACGCATGTGGCGGGTCGGTTGAACTACTCTCCTCTAACTTACCCAAGTTTCTCCGGAGCCTTCCTGCGTCCCTCGGCAGCCTCCTCATACTCCTGCCATCTGCAACCAGTCAAGCAACCTGTACCTAGCGCCACGGACAGGGGGAGGATCCGTCTTGAGTGCTCGACAGAACCCCCAGGAATCAGAAGTGATGCCGGTCTCAGTTTGTAGCTGAAGATAAGCCACCGATTCTGAGTCTGTATATAAGAGAACAGTGAAGACCCTCTTCTCTCTTCTTACCTACAAGCTGTGAGTAGAACCTCTTTATATTTTATATAAACAGCACTGCAGGGGAGCTGTATCACTCGGAATTTGTCCCTCCCTTATTAAGAAGGGGGAAAACCCTCAGAAGCCTGTGTTGGAATTATAGGCAGAAGGAGCCCTTTTTTTTAAAAAAAAAAAAAAAAAAAGCCTGAACACAGGTGTATTGGGAAAGATGGCATCTAAGAGAGGGGCAGAGGTGAAGTCTTCCTCCAAAAAGGAAAAGAAGCAGGAGAAAATAGAGGACAGATCAGAAAATAAAGCGGAAAAGCGTCTCTCTGCTTTCTTTTCTCCTTCAACCGATAGAGTGGAGACAAAGAAAACTACACTGGAGAGGTCAGACACCCAAGGCCCTGCCTCTGATAGAGATCTGACAGATCAAACGTGGCCTGATACAGGGGAAATATCCCCAGCCTATCTCAAAAACTGCCTTGATCTCCAGCTAGAGAGAATTAAGGAAGAATTGGCGGGGAATACAAGCATTATTCAAAAAGATATTCTCAGTTTGGGAGAGAGAATGGAGAAATTAGAGGCTGAGTCAACCACCTTATCTTCCCTAATGGAAAGTCAAAAAAAAGCATACACAGTCTCTAACTGAAAAAATTCAATCACTTGAATTAAAGATGGCGGACATGGAGGACCGTTCCCGACGGAATAACATTAGACTAAGGGGTGTACCAGAGGGAATTTTGGCTAAAGATCTGGAGCAATATCTGGAACAGTTTTTTCTGTTTGTCGGAATGCAGCTGGATGGTCATCCTGGTGTGATGGAAAGATTCCATAGAGTATCAAAGCCACCTAACTCACCGGAACATTTCTCAAGAGACATTGTAATTTGTTTCCACTCTTTTAGATTTAAGTCCCAGCTCCTGAGGAACATTAGAGAACGTTCCCTTGAATCTACAGAATACAAAGATCTAAAGATTTTCCAAGATCTGTCAGTCCACACTAGGAACTCCCGCAGATCATTCGCACAGTATACAGAAGTTCTGAGGGCCAAGTGTATCAAATATGTATGGGGTTTCCCTACTAGAATTATTTTGACCTATGAGGGAGTTAGGGAAACCTTCCATAGCCCTCAAAGTTTAGCGGCATGGCTGCACCTTAAAAATGGGGGGCAGAGGGAGGGGACAGGAGGAGAGTAAAGTGGATATTTCTGGGGCTGAATAGATGGAGAGGAAAGGGGGGAGACAGGAAGAGCGGAGTGCAGAGGCTGAGATGAGGGGGAGAGGAGGCTCGGGAGGAGAGATATGGGGGTATTTTGGTATTTTTTTTTGTTTTTTTTTTGTTTAAATAAGTAAAGGTATCTTACCTATAACATGCGGTAAGACCTGCACTACTCATTATATATTATAATTACGGTATTACGGGGGCACACTGTACACGATTCTATAAGATTGGATAAATAAGGGTAATCCCCTGGAGAATAATCTGAGAGTATATATGGGCACTAGATTTAGTTAGCATGGATGAGAATACACGTAGAATAACCCTCACCCCATAGCTTGATAACATTTACAAACAGTATATAAGTACCGAGTGGAGGCTGGGGGGGAAGGGAAGGGTCCGAGGAACTACAGGGTCCTATATTAGGAGCGGAGAATCTATCCACTCATATTGATATCTTAAGTTTGATGTTAGTATTTATGGTTGTTGTTTTGCACGGAGATCTAACATGTCTAGGTATAATAACTGAACATAACACAGTAATTTTTTTTTTTTTTTTTTTTTTTTTTATAGCTAGTCAATGGGTTTTTTAAGTCTATATAAGCAAGGTATGCCACTTAAATTATGCTGTAAGATTATCACTATCCACTATTTGATTGCGATATTTATATTAGGGCTTCCCTTTTTTTTTTTTTTTTTATAGTTAGTTAATGGGTTTTTTGAAGTCTATATAAGCAAGGTATGTCACGTAAATTATGCTGTAAGATTATCACTATCCACTATTTGCTTGAGATATCTATATCAGGGCTTCCTTTTTTTTTTTTTTATAGCTAGTTAATAGGTTTTTTAAGTCTATATAAGCAAGGTATGTCACGTAAATTATGCTGTAAGATTATCACTATCCACTACTTGATTGAGATATTTATATTAGGGCTTCCCTTTTTTTTTTTTTTTCATAGCTAGTTAATGGGTTTTTTAAGTCTATATAAGCAAGGTATGTCACGTAAATTATGCTGTAAGATTATCACTATCCACTATTTGCTTGAGATATCTATATCAGGGCTTCCTTTTTTTTTTTTTTATATATAGCTAGTTAATGGGTTTTTTAAGTCTATATAAGCAAGGTATGCCACTTAAATTATGCTGTAAGATTATCACTATCCACTATTTGATTGAGATATTTATATTAAGGGCTTCCTTTTTTTTTTCTTTTCTCTCATTCTCTTCTCTCTCTTCTTCCTTCCGTCTCCTTTGTAATAGGGTGGGGGAGTGGGTACGGCACCTGCACGGAGCCCGGTATTCCGGACTCAACAGTTGGCTGGAAATCTCTTGATGGAGCTTACAGCCAACCTTTCGAGGGGTCTTTTGGGAGTAGACCCCAGGGATGGGGGTTTAGGGGGATTTCACGTGTTAGTGTATGTTTTGTTTTGTCTGTGCATTGGGTCTGGTTGCGTCGCTGGAGTGGTCCTGAGGGGAGCTAGAGGTTATGTATAGAGTATGCACTATAAATGCTCGGGGCATTCATTCACCCCAAAAAAGAGCCCTGGTCCACAGTTTCCTGAGACAAGAAAAAGTAGATCTATGTGCATTACAGGAGACACACTGGAAATGTGGTGAGGAACAGAGAATGGTCTCAAAGAACTACCCAGAGATTTTTAGCTCCTCATTAACTGATAAAAAGAAAAGAGGAGTGGCAGTGATGTTCTCCAAAGATCTAGCGGTTGAGATGGTGCATATCGAGAGGGGACTGGATGCCAGGTATCTGCTTCTGATCTGTAAAATTAATAATGTTCTGCATACAATAGTTAATCTATATGCCCCTAACCAGGCTCAAGTCCGGTATATACGGAAGATATTGTTAAAGATCGACAGGGTGAGGCAGGGAACCCTAATTCTCCTGGGGGATTTCAACTGCATAATGAATGCTGACCAAGATAGGAGGACAGCCGGAGAGAAGGGGAATAGCAGGCAGGACAATAACAACTCTAGGAGATTAAGGGAGCTCATGAGAAACTCTGGGCTGTTGGATTTATGGAGGGTGTTCCACCCCCGGGAGTCAGACTTTACATGCTTCTCAAAAACCCACTTATCATATTCAAGACTGGATATGATTTTTGGAGATAGATATCTGACAAGGATAGTTAAAAACATATACATCAAACAAGTGGCTTGGTCTGATCACAATGCGGTGGTCATGACTCTCGGGGGTGGAGACTCTCAGGGCAGGTCTAACTGGAGACTGAACAGCTCCTTGTTGTCAAAAAAGATCTATCAGCAGCATCTAAGAGAGACTATCTCAAACTTTTTTAGGGAAAACAATGATAGAGGGTCCTCCAGAGTAATGGTTTGGTGTACCCTTAAATGTGTTCTGAGGGGGGAGCTGATTAAAATTGGCACCAGAGAAAAGAGGAAATTTAATAAAAGTCTGGAAGAACTTTATATGTACCTAGATGCTCTCACAGAGTTGAATATTAAAAAGGTGACTTTGGAGACTACACAGAAGATACAGCGAACCAAGGCAGCCATTAATGAAGCCTTGCTGGAAAGGGTTAATAGGAACCTGGACCAGCTAAACAGGAAGTGGTACTATGAAGGGAATAGAGTGAATACCATGATGTCAAATAGACTAAAGAAACGCAACGCCAGAAGGAGGGTAACCTCTATTAAATCACGAGGCAAGCTTCTACTGTCCCCGGAAGAAATAGGGTCAGCTTTTAGAGATTTTTATGAAACTCTGTACAATCTACCGGACCAACCATCTGTAGATCAACTGGCGGAATATTTCTCAAGGACCTCATTCCCACAAGTAAATAGGGAGCAATTGGCCGCACTGAATGAGCCGATTAGAGAGGATGAAGTGCTTAGATCAATAGATGCCTTACAGCCAGGGAAGACCCCGGGCCCGGATGGATTTAATAACCTATTTTATAAAATCTTTAAGGATGGCTTGAAACAAGACATGTCCAAGACATTTAATGAGATGGCAGAGGAGTCTAGGGCGCCCTCAGAGATGCTTCAAGCCAATATTACAACTATACTGAAAGAGGGGAAAAGTCCAGACCTCTTAACTAACTATCGCCCAATCTCTCTGTTAAATACAGATATAAAGATTTACAGCTCTATCTTGGCCAACAGGTTAAAATTAGTAGTTCCATCCTTGATCCACCCGGACCAGGTGGGGTTTGTCTCGGGGAGGTCATCTACTAATAACATCAGAAGATTAATTGATGTACTCGATGCGGTTCACAGGAGAGGTATACCCCACCTGACCCTGTCGCTTGATGCTGAAAAAGCCTTCGACAGGGTTGGGTGGGGTTTCCTTCGAGAGGCCCTGAGAGCATTTGGGTTGACTGGTAGAATACTAGAATCAATCATGGCTCTCTATTCCTCCCCCTCAGCAAGGGTTTTTCATCTGAATGGTTTCCACTCTCCAATGGAACAAGACAGGGGTGCCCACTCTCCCCCCTTCTGTATATCATCTCAGTTGAATCCCTTGCTATACATATTCGGGAAAATAGAGCCATTAGGTGCTTCAGATCCCCGCTAGGGGAACTGAAGATCAATTTGTACGCGGATGATGTTATTCTAACCTTAGAAGACCCGGCTAATTCCTTAAGAGAAGTCCTATCGGAACTGTCCACCTTTTCAAAAGTATCCGGGTACAAGCTTAATGAGAGCAAATCCCTAGCTATGATATGTAATATTCCCCCTGAGATGGAAGTGTCACTAAAGGAAAATTATAAGTTTACCTGGTCAACAAGTATGAACTATTTGGGTATAGAAATAGTCCCGGATCCCTCGGAGATAGTAGAGGCTAACTTTCTGCCACTTATGAAAAAAACCAGTAAACAACTTAAGGAATGGTCCAAAATGCCTTTCTCGTGGTGGGGCCGCATTAATATCATCCGAGCTTATATGGTACCAAAATGGCTCTACCTGTTTCGAATGATCCCTTTGACCATTCCCAGCAGTTGGCTCTCCCTGATACAAACATTGTTTAATAAGTTTGTTTGGAAAGGGAAAAAGCCAAGAATCAGTTTACAACGGCTTAAAAAGAAACCAAAAGAGGGGGAAGCTTCAATGCCAGATATAATTGAACTGTACAGTGCCAACCTGCTCGCTCATGCCTTCAACACACAAAAGATTGGAGCAATAGAGGAGCAGTGGTACGGTATAGAACAGGACCTCTCCGATACAAAGGACCTATTCGGGTTGTTTTGGGGAGTAAAAAAGGATAGAAAACATTATAATAGTATAGTCCTGCAAAATTTGATGGACTTCTGGTCTAAATTTAAAAGAGAACATAGGTTAGAGGGGAAAGTGGTATACTTCCTACCAACTGAAGTCATAACATATAACGTGGAGAACTTAAGCATGACTAGGTGGATAGAAAATGGCTTTATTAATATTCAGGACTTCTTGAAGGAAGGAGGGATTAAACCCTTCTCTGAAATAGCTGAATCCCATAGACACCTAAAAACAGAAGTGTTTCCCTATCTGCGCATTAAAGGCTTCCTCCTTAAACATCTATATAGAGACCCTATAGCCTTAGACGTTGGAATTAAGAATATTTTAGACAGGGTAAAAACCAGGGGAACACTCTCACTCTGCATAGACCTGATAAGGACTAAAGAAGGCAATCTCCCAACTTCTGGCTTAGCTAGATGGGAGAAAGAGCTGGCTGTTGAGATCCCCCGGGACAATTGGTTTGGAGCCCTGTCGACGCTTTATAAAAGAGTAAGATCCCTGAGTCTGGTGGAACTACAGTTCAGGCTTATGAACTGGTGGTATCTGGTCCCCTCCCGGTTAAACAAAATGTACCCAGACCAACCTAAAGAATGCTGGAGGTGTGGAACTGACATTGGTGACATGGTACATATATGGTGGAAATGTGAACCTATTAGGAGATTCTGGGAAACTGTTGACCAGAAGATCTGTGAATTTAGTGGGAAGAAGCTTCCCTTCAAACCAGAAGTCTTCTTATTACACCTAAATTTTCCAAAAATGGAGAGTCAGAAAGTAGATCTTGTGGTACATACTCTATTAGCGGCTAAACTGGCTCTAACAAGAAACTGGAGGTCGTCCCTTGTCCCCAGTTGGAAGCAGGTAGAAGTTCAACTGCTATATCAACTGAGGATGGAAAAGGGAATTACCAAATATCAATCAGCCTCCCCCGAGAGGAACGAGGAATGGAACGTATGGATTCAGATGATTGCCCCTATTTGAGCATTTAAATATTAGTGCATGTCCTGAGACAGTGAGAGCTTAATAGCTCCACGACCGCAGCCCCCAGGGATCACTCTGACGATTAGCGACCGACCACAAGTATAGGCGAAGGATTTTGGGATTGAGTCTGGGGTTGACCGAGGGGTTGAGCCAACCCCAGACCAATATATAAAAGCACAGTGTTTTGTTTTGTGTTTTGTGACATACAGAGATGGAAAGGTTAAGAAAGAATTAATGGGATCCCTATTTAACATGAATGGCCTATCTAAAATTATTTGTCCCCTTCTTGTTTACATAATCTATAAAGTATTTTGTGAGGTACCGCCTAACTTGCATTTTATTCTTATGTGGTTTGGGGGAACTGAGCAACGGAATCCGTACTGAATAGTACTCGGTAACGCACTTAGCCACTTTGCTTTATGAAATATCGATAATATTTAAGTCATGATGCTGTAAAATGCTATGTTTATATTCCATCTTATGTATGCTTGTCTGTTTTGTGCCATCTGTAGGTAATGTCAATTTGCAGTTGGTTGTTTGTATTGTCTTTTATATCAAAAATGTAATAAAAAAGTAAAAGATGAAAAAAAAAAAAAACATTCAAATAAGTATAAATGCAACTAGTTATAGAGAGAGAGATAGAGAGAGATGACTGTGTGTATAGATATGTATTGTTTTAGAATTGTACAATTGTCACCTCATGGGGCTCCTGTGTGTCGCATAATAAATGGCGGTCCCATGTGTGGCATATTTATTGGTACCCATGTGTGGCATAATTAAGTGGCTCTTTTGTGTGGCACAATTATGGGGCGCTTGTGTGTTGCATAACTATGGGGCGCTTGTGTGTGGCATAATTAAGGGGCACCTGTGTGTGTGTGGCATAATTAATGGGCCATCTGACTGGCATTAATGAGGAATATTTATTAGACCCCATGTATGGCATTATTAAGGGGCTCTGGTGCGGCATAATTTATGGGTCTCTGGTGTGGCATAACATATGGGGCTCCTGTGTGTGCCATAGTTATAGGGCTCCTGTGTGTGGCATAGTTAATTGGCTCCTGTGTGTGACATAATTTGTGGGGCTCCTATATGTGGCATATTCAATGGGCTATCTGACTGGCATTACTAAGGAATCTGTTTGCCATGGTTTTGGAGGAAATCCAGCAGGGGTGACACCATGAGTTACCGCACCGGGTAACACCAACCCTAATGACGCCTCTGCTTATTACACTATGATTTTCTTTGTGTTTATATTGTATCATGTCAAATCCAGCGCTGCTCCCCCTTTCAACCTATTTTTACATTTAATTACTTTGAGGAGTACTGTGAAGCAGTAGCGTTTTTCACATACAAATAAGTCGGTTTAATTACACAGTGGTTTCACTTCACTTTTTTCTATATTGAGGTTGTACCCTGGGCAACTAAATTGCTTTTACCTTCTGGACCAAAAATTGCCAGCCATCCCCTGTGTGTTATTTCACTAAAGTCTGACACAAATTACTTCAAATGAATGGTATCTGAAGTCGTCCGCCATCTGACCATTGATGCCAGCCCCCTGGTAGAGCTGTACAAAGAAAGAGAGCTCAATAAGATACTGTATTTATACTCTTTCAATATGACATTTTTGTTTTAAATACCTACATTTACACTTGAAAACAACTGTCCATTAAGAGCTGGGTGTAAATGTAATTAAATCTTTTCATAATAAAGTGTTTCTGCTTAATCCTCTTCAGTAATCTATTAAGTGTTACTAAGTAGGATACCATCTTTAAAGTCTACATTTCAAATAGTGCTGGTGAGTGATGTTCCATTCTTTTTCCTCTGTTAGCTATTAAATTACGTGCTATCAAGCATTTCACAAGTCAGACCAAAAGTAAATCTGATGTGTTGACTTGGCTAAGCTAACACGTACCTTCCTTGATTTTGGCAAGTTATGGGCTTTAATGAGGCAGAGTCTGGCTTCCATTAGGTCACAGGGAGTTTCAGTTCATTAACGAGACACCCCCCACCCCCCTTCATATACCATTTTTAATCTCCGTACCTTTACAAGAGGTGCTACTGCAATAGAATAATTAGATGAGAGGTTCAGCAAAAGGACACTGATTGAGAATAAGACATTGCCATACATGTCTTTTTTGTATAATAGGGGAACTGAAATCCAATACATTTGAATTCATCGAGAGCAGGGTGATTTTTTTTTTTTTTATGTGTAACATTGCAAAGCCTTCAAAGTCCAATCACTCATTGGGAAAGATTTGGTCTTCAGATAAAGTAAATATGATTGTAATAACTTTTCACAAGAATATATTAAACGTGACTATATAAAAAAAAACTTTGACATATTGCTAAATGCACTCTATTTACTGTAAAGCAATCTCCAAATTAAGCATGTATTCACGCATTAATGGGGTAATGTACAAACCTGCTATTATAGTGTTAAATAACACTACAAATCCAGGTACGAAAAAGTACCACTATGAAAATATATTGATGCATTGCATCATTTCATACACCAGAAATACTTATAGTGTTCACAGCACCCATTAAAGGGATTGTCTAGTCCTCAAACTCACTTTGGTGCAAGTAAGACTACTGCTTGTATAGTTCACAGGCTTTTTCCAGCGGGATCTGATGCAAGCATTCTGCATAAATCATATTTTTATATTTGACTCAATCGCTCCCCATTGATTACTCTGTATCTATACTGCAGGTGCAGCAGCACTGGTTATATAGACACTGAGGTTATAAAGTTTTATTTAATTTATTCACTTCCTGGGTTTTAGGTTGTATTTTATCTATAACTACTCTGGTTTCAGATTCTTCAATTGGTTGGTTCAACATATCCAATTGGATAGTAGACAGATCACATGACGCCAGGTAGTCTTGTAAATTATTATGTTTACTAGACATTAAGCCCGTTAAATTAACGGGTGCTAGAACATATGTGGAGGGGGGGAGACATAAGGGGGCAACATAGGGGCAAGCACCCTGGTGAGGGGGGGAGCCTTGAGGGCTGCCTCATCTTGATGGGAGTTGTGATCCTCCTGCTGTATTATTGATGCCGCAGGGGGATCACAACTCCCATCAAGATGAGGCAGCCCTCAAGGCTCCCCCATCGCCAGGGTGCTTGCCCCTATGTTGCCCCCTTATGTCCCCCCCCCCCGTTACTTACCACCTTAGCGTGGTGTGAAGGGCGTGGGAGGTGGGTAGCGTCGCTCCGCTCGCGCATGCGCAGTCTTTACAAAGTTACAGCTGAGTGATCAGCTGTAACTTTGTGCGCATGCTCAATGAGTAAATTCTCCTGCGATTGCGCAGGAGAATTTGCTCAAGAAATCTGTCAGCAGGGCCGGCCTTTCTCTCTAGCCCTGTTCTGTCTCTCTCTCTCCCCCATTCCCCCTGTTCTGTCTTTCTCTCCCTCCCTCCCCGTCTGTCTCTCTCTCCCCCTTCCCCCTGTTCTGTCTCTCTCTCCCCCCCTGTACTGTCTCTCTCTCTCTCTCCCCCTTCCCCCTGTTCTGTCTCTTTCACCCTCCCTCTGTTCTTTCTCTCTACCCCCTGTTCTGTATCTCTCTCTCCCCCTTCCAGCTGTTCTGTCTCTCCCCCTCCAGCTGTTCTGTCTCTCCCCCTCCCCCTGTTCTGTCTTTCTCTCCCTCCCTCCCCCTGTCTGTCTCTCTCTCCCCCTTCCCCCTGTTCTGACTCTCTCTCTCCCCTGTTCTGTCTGTCTCTCTCTCCCCCTTCCCCCTGTTCTGTCTCTCTCTCCCTCCCTCTGTTCTTTCTCTCTACCCCCCTGTTCTGTCTCTCCCCCTCCCCCTGTTCTGTCTCTCCCCCCTCCAGCTGTTCTGTCTCTCCCCCTCCCCCTGTTCTGTCTCTCCCCCCTGCCCTGTCTCTCTCTCCCCCCTGCCTGCCATTCCTCTGTTCTGTCTCTCTCCCCCCCGTTCTGTCTCTCCCCCCCTGTTCTGTCTCTCTCCCCCCCCCTGTTCTGTCTCTCTCCCCCCCTGTTCTGTCTCTCTCCCCCCCTGTTCTGTCTCTCCCCCCCTGTTCTGTCTCTCTAGCCCTGTTCTGTCTCTCTCTCTCTCCCCATTCCCCTTGTTCTGTCTTTCTCTCCCTCCCCGTCTGTCTCTCTCTCCCCCTTCCCCTTGTTCTGTCTCTCTCTCTCCCCCTTCCACCTGTTCTGTCTCTTTCTCCCTCCCTCTGTTCTTTCTCTCTCCATCTATCCCCCTGTCTGTCTCTCTCTCCCCCTTCCCCCTGTTCTGTCTCTCTCCCCCTTCCCCCTGTTCTGTCTGTATCTCTCTCTCCCCCTTCCCCCTGTTCTGTCTCTCTCTCCCTCCCTCTGTTCTTTCTCTCTACCCCCGTTCTGTATCTCTCTCTCCCCCTCCAGCTGTTCTGTCTCTCCCCCCTGCCCTGTCTCTCTCTCCCCCCTGCCCCTGTCTCTCTCTCCCACCCCTCCCCTTCCTTGGCCTTCAAAGGTTGATACAGGGAGGGGGACGGAGCTAACCGGCTGAGCGGTGTAGCTCCGCCCCCACCCTGTGTAGCAGATCAGCGTCTGCTTCACTGGTAGCCCAGGTCAGCAAGAGAAGGTGCTGCTCGGGCTCCCCATGCTTAATACAGGCATGGGAAGCCTAGCAGCACTTTCTCAAGGTGGCAGTGGCTCCCCGTGAAGCAGACACTGCTCTGCTTCACAGGGTGGGGGCAGAGCTACACCCCTCAGCCGGTTAGCTCTGCCCCCTCCTCGTACCCAGCACAGCATGCCGAGCAGAGGGCTGGTGAGGGGGGATCTTTTGATCTCCCCCACCCAGTGCCTCTACCGGATTTTTTTTCTTCTTTGGGCGGGAGGGCACCCCCTGGGGTGTTGCGCCCTGTGGCTCGCACAGGTCGCACACCCCTAAGGCTGGCCCTGCCTGTCAGAACACTGTTCTGACAGAAGTCTCTGTGTTCCAAGTCCCAACGGCTGTCCGTGGGGCACATGCGCAGTAGCGTAATCCAACGGACACAGGGACTGGTTGCAGAGACACTTGAACATTATTATAGAGGACAACAATTCCTTTTCAATGGGGCTTCCCATTTAAGGTTATACATTTTTTTTTATAAAATAAAGCGAATGCTTCCGCTATCTATTCTGGAGAATACAATGTTTTACCATCACTCTCTATTTTATAAATTCTTAGGATACCCGTTTTCTTTTTAAGTTTGGTTGATACCATTTTGTCTGCTCCTTTTGTCTGCTCTGTTTTCTTTGGTATAAAAAAACTTGATTTCATTTTATCAACTTTATTTTGACCTCCTGCATTGATATTTTATTGATTTCCATCTTGAGTTGGTTTATTTTCTCTACATGACCTAGGAAAGGAGAATCTTTATTTTTGTCAGAAATTTCTTTCAATTCTATATATAAATCCAAGAGTGTGCAAAGTGAGAATTTTATTCACACACAGGCGACGTTTCAACCCTCGTGGGTTTTTTTCAAGCCTCATTTTTTTCATTCTTGGCTCAAGCTCCTAATTTTATAAAGTGTCCCCTCATGACACATTTGCAAGTACACCAAACATTATACACCAATATATCTGCTGTCAAATTTTCTTTAAAAAATTTGACCCCCTCAGTACTCTCATATGAAGTCCAAAATACTGCATTATGGTCCTACCATGTATTTTCCATTATCACAATTTTATCTATTCTTTTCATCATTTGTAGATATCCCAGGACCATATCAATTTGTGAATATGAATTGTGTATACTTATACTAAGTATAATGCCTGAGTGCATATAATGCAAATAATGCGGGCCATCTTTGGGAAAAATCTAAAAGGTTCTAAGTATGAGAATGTGAGCATTTTTCCAGATCTTTATTTCCACCCGAGAAGTAAAAGAAGAGAATTTAGGCCACTGTGGGCCTGTAGAAACCAGAAATTAATTATGCATGGAGATTTTGGAAAAAGTCTTTATTTTGAAGAAAAATGGTAACTTTTTAAATGACCACAGGATTTATATGGCAATGGAAGAAATCATCTTAAAAGGATCTTAAATCTAAGAAAGTGGTAAAGTGATGGATTTAGAAGATACAAAATGCATGTGGGAAGGGAAAAAAAACCAAATATGAATCTGAATAAAAAAACTGACATGTTTACTTGGAGCTTTAATAAGTGATTTACATGGTTTAAGGATGGATATTATATGAATAAGGAAGATTGAAATCCTTTGAGCAAGAGAAGTAAGATAAAATAGGTACAGAGCACTGAATACCATTTTAGGGAATGCTAAGTTACAACACTCTTAAAGGTTTTGTACCAGCCAGATTATTAAAAGAGCAGTTTAAGTAAGTGCAGTGTCTATTTGTGTAGCAATATTAACAACTCTGCAACAGTGAGTTATGTATCTTGAGAAGAATTTTAGGAACAGTTTATTACATTTAATTCTACCTTGATATCCTACATATTTTGTGCCACGTTAAGCTTCTTTTACTCTCTCTCTGTCTCTGTCTCTGTCTCTCTCTTTTTTGTTTATAACAGGGACCTGTCATTTTCTTATTTAAATGGAATTAGACATCTGTATATGCCCTTCATGTAAATTAAAGGAAACTGGATACAGGCAGCAATATGAAAGTCTAGAAAATGCTAAACATGTCTGTCTGAGGGCTACATCTGTGGTAGTATTACTTATTCTTGAAGAAAAAAAATTGCCTAAGAAGTACCTGTCATTGAATAATTAAAACTATACACCTGCTTCTTCAGGCCTGAATAAGAAACACCCCTTGGCCTTAATCACCTAGGCTAACAAAAAGAGATGCCTAAATGGGTGCTTAGATCTTAAAAATACTGAACAAGTCTAAAACAGGTCTAAAAAAAGCACTCCTCAGACATAAGAAGATGTAGAAGTAATTTTTGATCATTAGATTGATTAAATTAAGTAGGTAAGTGGTCAAACACATCCCACAACATAGCATAGCATACACAAAGCATAAATCTGCATAAGCAGTAGGGAATAAATCACTGTGGTAATCACTCTTGTGACATCATTTTTATGATGATTTCCTTACTGAATCACTGTTTGTACAGTAATTACTGTGCAAAACAGTGTTTCTTACGATTGTTTTTTAACGGGTGAGGTAAAACTTCCATTGCAAGTATATGGTTTATTTTAACAGTTTCGGTTATGAATATACTGCTCCCATTAACATCATCAGGGGTAGACAATGAATAAAAAATTGCCTTTAGGGTGGCGTGTCTAGTAGTCAATGTGAGCAGACGTTTTTCAGAGCTGCTCTCTCCACATGGCCGTTACTTTTAGCCAAACAGCAAGGTGCCCTTAACCTCTGCGATGGGGAAAAACTCTGCGAAACGCAGTACTAAGCCGGGACAAACGAGAGGAGCAGAAAAGAACTCTCCGCGGTCGTTGAAGTCATTTCTAGTCCCGATGCAACTTTCGAGCTTGAGCCCAAGATGGCGCCCGGAGACCTCTCTAACGATTTCCCGCCATTACCCTCCCAAGACACGGAGGAAGATTCGGATGAACTGTCGGAAGCGGCATCCACATTCACAATGCCTTCTATGACTTTATCACCTTCGCGACCCGTATGCGGGAAGATATGGCAGCCATGGCTACAAGCATTACAGCTACCATAAAACAGAAATAGCTGACATGAAAGTGGGCCTCCAGCAACACGCACAACGTCTAGACACAATTGAAGCAGATCAGACGACCCTCCATGAAGCTATGGGAAACATGGCCCAAGACCTCACAGAGCTGAAACGAATTTCCAGTATACTTACCCAACAACTTCTCGAGCTGGACAATAGAGGCCGGAGACAGAATCTGCGTGTTAGAGGACTGGAAGAGGCAGAAGGCCCAGAGGACACCTTTAAACTGCTGGCTGAGCTCTTTAACACAATTCTAGGCAGAGAAAAAGAGGTACCTGTGTTGCTAGACCGAGCACACAGGGCCTTAAGGCCCCAAAACTTAGAAGGCCATTCCCCACGTGACATTATCTGCTGTTTCCATTCGTATTCACTAAAGGAACAAGTCCTACAAACCACAAGGAAAATGCAACCCATCAATTTTCATGGTTCCCAGGTGTTGATACTCCCTGATGTGGCTTGGGCCACTCTTCAAGCCCGCAAGCTGTTGCACCCCATGGTGGAAGCTCTTCGGGCGGCTGAGATTCCTTTTCAATGGGGCTTCCCATTGAGTATGAGGGTACGCAGAGGCCCCAATGTATACACCCTGACTACTCCTGATGAGATACAGGGATTCTGCTCTGATTTGAACATCCCAGTACCGGATTTGTCTGAATGGGCAAAAGCCAGCTCTAGAACACTCGCAATACCACAATTGAAGAATCAGCCTTGGATTCCTAGGCCCCAACGTCGCCACCGTCCCAGAACAACGCAAGAGAGACCCACAGCACACCCCACGAAAGGTCATTCCCAGCCAGCTGATCTAACAGACTGGTCACTACCAACACCCCTATGAAAAGATGCCAACCTGACTGCTGAAAAGTGGAGAATCCTCAGACAGAGTTGGACTCCATCTGAACTCTGCATGAGTGCCCGCTTCTTATAAACTGGATTTACATAGACTTACAGTGTCGATGTGGCCCATGCACACCTTGCTGCGATTTACCCAAGCCTCCCAAATACGGCTAATATAATGATCTATTATCCTATTATCTCTACTACCTTCCCCCCCCCCCGTTGTTTTTTTTTTCTTTTTACGAAAAACCGCCATTGCACTTAAATAATCATTACAGTGCATCGTATAGGTTTGTTTATCTGCATACTATCTATAGCGGCCCTGAGAGACACCTGAGCCCTTCCTTATTACATATGGTTGTTGCCACTGCCCCCACAGTGTGCCTTTGCGATGATGTAGAAAAGGAGCCCCCCCAACACCAGCTCCCGGTGGATGCACAAAAGTGCTCTTAACCCCTCTTCCAAGAGTCTCTTTCTTGGATTGTTGTTTAAGTTGTCTTTACAATGGTTTGTTCTTATAAATGTTATTGTTAGAGATATAGGTGGTCTGACAAATTGGACGCCCGATGCCCTCCCCCCAGCCTGACGATTGATATATGCCTAAAGCAGAATTACAAGATATTATAATTACCTCAATAAATGCTAAGGGTCTTAATGCCCCATCTAAGAGATCCCGCCTCTTTGGCGAACTACAAGCCCGACGAACCTCTGTAGCTTTGGTACAGGAAACCCACCTCCTGCGTTCTAAACCTCTCCAACTACTCACAAGGGTTTTCACCCAATCCTTTCACTCATACTCACCGTTTAGAAAGACCAAAGGTGTAGCCATCCTCATATCAAAACATTTACCCTTTATCCTACGGCAATCTTAATCTGACAGTGACGGTACAGCAATTTTCGTTAAAGGGCATGTAGGGTCTCATTTGATAACCTTAGGTAGGGTGCTGGACCCTCCTCTTGATACCTCCACCGGGGCGACCCATCTGCGATACTCCAAGATCAGACAGGTAAAAAATGCTTTACACACGGCCCAGCTTGCAGACATCTGGAGGATACTTAACCCACACACTAAAGACTATACATATTATTCCCCCCCCCACATAAGAGATATTAACGCATTGACCAGATCTGGATTTCCACTGAATTGGAATGCAGAAATGGTAACCAAGGCGTACATAGGTAACATCACATGGAGTGATCACACTCCGGTAACCATAGTGATTCGTATCCCGACTTTCCCAAGCAGAGCCCCTAATTGGAGGCTTAATGAGAATATTTTTAAAAATGCAACCCATATCACAAAACTAACTGAAGTTCTGAGGAATTATTTTGATGAAAACAATGCATCTGGCTGTAAACCCTCTATGATTTGGGAAGCCCACAAGGCAGTGATGAGGGGACATTTGATTAGCATCGCCGCATAAGAGAAAAAACAGAGAAACTCTGAAATAGCCTCCCTCCTGAAACAAATTGCCTCCCTAGAAACTAAACACAAGGCATCTCTCTCGCATATTGACTACCAAACCCTCCTGTCTCTGCGCTCCCAATTAGCAACCTTATGTACCCAAAAGACCCAACTCTTTTTTCTCCTGGCCAGAAGTAAGCTGTATGACCAAGGCAACAAACCTGGTAGATACTTAGCGACTGCATTACGTGCAAGGCATAATTCAACTTTTATTCCTAAAATAAAGGACCAGCACTTACAACTAGTTCATTCCACTGCACAAATAAAGGAAGCTTTCCAATCCTATTATTAGGGACTATACAATTTACAGAACTGTACCGCTCCACCCTCCCAACAATTCAAAGGTGAGGTGAAAGGCTATCTGGAGACTCACTTCCATACTAAACTTTCGCCAGAAGATGCCAATTGGCTTGACTCGCCTATCACAATTGAGGAAGCGCTGGCAGCTATTAAAGAGTCGCCCACGGGCGAAAGCCCGGGCCGAGATGGTCTGACACTCACGTACTATAAATTATTTGTGCCAACCCTCCTAGCCAATTTGTATACGCCTTTAATTCCCTTGCTCAGGATTCTACACTCCCCCCCAAGCACAGGAAGCCCACATTACTGTAATCCCCAAACCATGTAAAGACCCAACCCTCTGTTCCAGTTACCGCCCCTTCTCGTTACTAAACTTAGATGTAAAACTTTTCGCAAAAATAATAGCCACTCGATTGAAAAATGATATCCCTTCACTAGTTAACCGTGATCAAGTTGGGTTTGTCCCTGGACGCGAGGCCAGGGATAACACCACCAGACTTCTAAACTTAACCCCTTGACGACAGATGACGTGCCAGGCACGTAACGGTTAATCGTGGACTTGCCGACAGGTGACGTGCCTGGCACGTCATGCACTAAATAAAGTAAAGAAAGCGACTTATCAGTGTTGCTACAATGCCTCTATGTAGAGGCATTGTGCAATACGAAAAAAAAGTGCAGGGGCGCGCTACGATCACTCCCCGGAGTGATCGTAGCAGCCATTTAAAAATGGCTGCGCCACCTGCACACATGTGCTTAGAAAGCGAACGATCGTTCGCTTTCTAAGCATCTCTGGTGTTGCTAAAGTGCCTCATTAGTAACACCATAATGCTGTACAGGCAGCGCTTCCCTTCTACTGGCAAGAGCATCGGAAATGAATGTATTTCACTTCTGTTGCTCTAGGGGGAGCCAATCGATACCTGCACATCAGATCTGTGTGATCTTTGTGCAGGCATGTATGATAAGTGCTCTGATGAGCCCTTATCATACAGTCAAAGACAATATTGGTAAATATATCCTTTGACAAGTATCGATCTGCCTAGTTTTAGTGAGGGAGAGAGACAGATCAGATAATGTAAAAAAAATATTGTTTTAATAAAATTTTAAAAACCAAGGGCTTTTCTAAAAGCCATTTCAAGTGTTTAACCCCTTCCCTGCCAATGATCGCTGTGTACGCAGTGATCATACACAGCAGCACATTTTTTGCTGTCTGTGCATTTTTTAGGGGTTAATTTTTTTACTGTAATTCATTACAGTATAACAAAGGCTCTTTTAAGAGCTATTAACCCCTTGCTTGCTTGCTGTAGATCACTGCCTAAGCAGCGATCTGACGCAAATGCAGCAATCTTGCTGCAGAAGCATTTTTATAAAAAACTTTTTTATTACACCTGTCACGGGTTAATTATACTCGCTAGGGGATAATGTTTAACGTAAACATTTTTTTTTTTGCTGTCTGAGTGCATGTATAGCGATCAGTAACAGCTGATAAGTGGCAAAGGCAGTTTGGCGATTGCTCAGGTGAGCATCACCATTCGCCTGGTTAGATCAATATTTGTCAATATTTGATCTGACCCGTGTAGATCTGCCTCCCTCTCACTTGAGTTTTAGTGAGGGAAACAGACAGAGCTGTATAATGTAAGTTTTTAATTATAATATATTTAATAAAATTGAGACACAAAGGCTTTTATAAAAGCCGTTTCCAGTGTTTAACCCCTTCCCTGCAATTGATCGCTGTGTACGCAGTGATCTTACACAGCAGACATTTATGTCTATCTGTGCATTTTTTTAGGGGTTAGTTTTTTTTACTG
This sequence comes from Pelodytes ibericus, assembly GCA_036172795.1. Lineage (NCBI taxonomy): Eukaryota > Metazoa > Chordata > Amphibia > Anura > Pelodytidae > Pelodytes > Pelodytes ibericus. Next base: position 50,389,251 of record CM069865.1, on the reverse strand, counting down.
TGATTTATTACAGTATATCAAAGGCTCATTTAAGAGCTATTAACCCCTTCCTTGCCGTATATCACTTCCTAAGCAGGGCATATGGTCACTGCCTAAGCAGCGCATATGGAGCGATCTGGTCGCAGAAGGATTTTTTTTGCTATCAGCATTTTTTTTTTTGTCACACTCACTAGGGGTTAATTATACCCACTAGGGGGTTAAGTGTATTCCTTTTGAAGCTGTCTGAACACGTGTATAGCGATCAGTAACAGCCGATCAGTGGCAAAGGTGGTTTGGTGATTACTCTGATGAGCATCACCATTCGCCTGGTTAGATCAATATTGGTAAATATTGTTCTGACCCATATGGATCTGCCTCCCTCTACTCACTTGAGTTTTAGTGAGGGAAAGAGACAGATCTGTATAATATAATAAATTTTTAATTGTAATAAATAAAATGTTAAAAAATTGTGAGACCCAAGGGCTTTTATAAAAGCCATACCCTTTGTATAGTGTACCCTGTGTATTAACCCCTTCCCTGCCACTGATCACTGCACAGCAGAACATTTTTTCTTGTCTGTGCATTTTTAGGGGTTAATTTTTTTGTACAGTACTACAAAGGCTCTTATAAGAGCTATTAATCCCTTCCTTGCTCTACGTGTCAAAATTCCAAGTTGGAAAATCAAAAAGCGCACCTCTCATATGTAGCCTTTCAACCCCCAACAAAGCTGACAAACCTATGCATGGGTGGTATCCCTGTGCTCAGGAGATGTTGCTGAACACATATTGTGGTATTGTTTGTCAGTGACACATACCGAAATATGTGACTTTGTGTCTAAAGTACAATGTATGTGGGAAAAAATACACAATAAAATTACTACCATAAACTTTGACAAAGGCTGGTGGTAGAATTGGTGCATGGAAAGTGTTAAAATACCACCATTTAAAATAGCCTAGGGTGTCTACTTTTACAAAATATATACTTTTTTGGGTAAAATACACTGTCCGGCTTAAAAAAAAAGTCCCAAATGAAAGATGGGCTCAGGCTGACTACACGTCAAAATTCCAAGTTGGAAATGCGCACCTTCAAAATGTAGCCCTTTAGCCCCCAAACAACCCAACAAACTTATGCATGGGTGGTATCCCTGTACTCAGGAGATGTTATTGAACACATATTGGGTTATTGCTTGGCAGTGACACATACCAAAATCTGTGAATTTATGTCTGAAATACAATATTTGTGAAAAAAGAAACACACAAAAATTACTACCACAAAATTTGACAAAGGCTGGTGGTAGAATTAGTGCATGGAAAGTGTTAAAATACCACCATTTGAGATAGCCTAGGATGTCTACTTTTAAAATATATATGGGTTGATGGGGTAAAATACACTAGCTGGCTTCAAATATGTCCCAAATGGGACATTGGTGCAGGCTGTCTGCATGTAAAAATTTCAAGTTGGAAAACTAAAAACTGCACCTCCCAAATTTGGCATTTTAGCCCCCAAACAACCCAACAAACCTATGCATGGGTGGTATCCATGTACTCAGGAGAAATAGTCGAATCTATTTAGCAGGTTTTTTCGTTCGCTTTTGTCGATGAGGAGAAAATGTTTCAAATAAAAGTCAGGAAATTTGTGTTTTTTTTTTTTTTACCATATTTTATTATTTTTTTTATATAATATTATAAGATATGGTCAAAATGATGGCATCCAAAGAAAGCCCTTCCCAATAAAAACAATATATAAAAATGTGTGGGTACAGCAAATGACAAAGAAGAAAATTACAGCTAAACACAAACAGCAGATGACCTACTGTTTATAACCACGCCCCCATTATTTCCCTGCCAAATCTGATACACGAAATACACAAATTCGGGCACCTCTCTAATTTTAAAGTGAATTTTTTAAAATCCGAAATCCTTTATATCTCTGTCCAACTTGAAGATGAAACCCAGTTAAAATTGAGCTTTCCTTTCCGATGGGCTCAGTCAAATATAACATACTTAGGTGTCTGTATCCCTAGGGATCTTTCTACTGTTTATGCGCTGAATTTTGTACCATATAAGATATGTCCAGATGGTCAGTGAAGCATGTTTCTTGGTTCGGACGCATAAGCGTAGTCAAGATGAATATACTTCCCAGACTGTTATATCTTCTTTAAACTCTGCCCATTTTCATACCCAAATCATATTTCAGAGACCTTAAATCCCTTATTACACGTTACATTTGGGGTAAAAAACACCCTCGCCTAGGGTATAAATACCGTACCCGACCTAAACACTTGGGAGGAGTTTCGCTTCCAGACCCAGAATTATACTACACAGCTATACATTTAACCAGAGTAGTGGAATGGTTTAGACCGGCGCAACAACTTTGGGTATCTACGGAGCAGAGCGGCCTTAGTGTCCCCATACCAACAGTAGCTTGGCTGCCTACCTTACAACATGTGGTGGAATCACAATCCCACCCCACGATAATACCTACATTACATATATGGAAAAACAATGCAGACCGATATGGTCTTAGAAGGACCCCATCCCCTCTGACATCATTAATTTTTAACAAACAATTTCCACCAGGCTATGAAGTACAAAACATACGCAATCTTTTCCAAGATGACATACAATACCCTAGGCTGAGACACCTAATGAAAGATGGAAAACTTAAAACATTTGATTACCTCACACAGGGTAGACAAAAAGACCCGACAAGTTATATACATATAGGCAAGTGCAGCACTATGTTCAGACACTTTAAAAGGACATGAATACCCTGACACTCTAACTCCTTTTGAAGCAATGTGTCGCAATGAAGATCCCCCTACTAAACCTATATCCTTAATCCAAACCATCCTCCTAAACACCCAATCTGACACAAAACCATATTACTTTCGATTGTGGGAAAGAGATACTCACATTACTTTGACTGACCAGCAGTGGACCAAAATCGCAACGCTAACACATACATGTTCCCCGTATGCCCTGGCGCAAGAGAACGCTTACAAACTTTTAACCAGATGGTATAGAGTGCCGAACACATTGCATAAACAATTTCCGAGGGTCTCTGACATGTGTTGGAGGTGCTCGGCACATAAAGGAGACTATCTTCATATATGGTGGGCTTGCCCAATATTGAAACCTTTGTGGGACCTAGTCCTTCACACTATTCGGTCCATTGATGACCCAGATTTCCAATCAAATCCTCTTCAAGTACTACTACACTATACACCACGCTCCACCAAAACATACAAACACTCCCTAACTCCCCCCACCCCCTATTAAATGCAGCCAAACTGATTATCCCAAAGTTATGGAGGAAAACCAGATCCCCGACATGTGCAGAATGGGTCGCCTCGGTGGAGCAGACAAGGAGGATGGAAGCGCTAATCTTAACTTCCCAAGGTAAGGGGGTAGACGTGATGACTAAATGGCTTCCTTGGTCTATGTTTATAGAATCTTTTCTACAATTGTTACCTACGCTACCCTCCAGCTTGCTAGTGTAAGGATGTCTTTAACTACACAGGGGCAACATTCCCCACTCATTACACCATTTGTTATGTTCTGAATGTAGTTTATAAATATCTGATTATATTAATTGACTGCGAAACTATTCCCAATTGTAAATAGCAGACCTAACTGAGAGCACCAAATATCCGTGGAATCCAACACAGACAAGTGGGGATATAAGATTGTTCGTGTATTGTGCACATATGTCATTCCTAATGGAACAAAACCTTAATTACTACCTGTATATGGACAATTATCGAATTGGTGAAGATAGTGGGAGTTGTACTCACAAATTCAAGAGCAGAAACACTGCTCTATGATTAAGCATAAGAGGAAGTATCCCGAAGTGTTGAAGGACTTCAGCTTTGCATAGTATATGGAGTCAATGTGCTTGCATGAGTGATTGCTCGTAATGTTGACATACACATGGAAGAGAGAGAAACAGTTTCGTAGTGAAGCACAGTAAAAAATATAATTTTAATGAAAGCAGGGAAACAAAGAGGCTTACTTAAAAGCGTTGTGAGTGTAAATCTCTTTAACTCACAAATATCACATAAAAATACAGAGCTGTCCGATGTATATCACCTGGTCCGAGGGTTTGAGAGCGTGGGTATATCCAAGCGACAGGCAAAGGAGCTGTACGATTTACCAGCGAAGATGAGTAAAATTGTAACAGAAACAATATCCGTGAGATGCAGCAGGAACAATGTCCGTAAAATCAATTCGTCTGTTTCAACAGAACGACAGGATCGGATAAAAAAGTGGAAGTGTGAGGAGAGGAGGGGCGTGTGACAGACGCGTTTCGCCGGGCGGGGCTTCCTCAAGTGTACACTTTCCTCCTCCCGATGCCTCTCTTAAATCTGGCTCCAAACGGACACACCTCCTCTCTGCAGTTCCACGATTGGCTAGTTCTCATATACAGGTGATAGAAACAGCTGCTACATATTATCGCTTGTGCAAAAGTCAGCAAGAAATCTTTAAACACTGAAGGCATGTGTCATTAATGGTGTTCGTCCCGGAATGTTTTATTTTAACTTAGTAGCCGGATAAATGTAAATGGATTAATTTAAAGAATGAACTAATCGGAAAGAGAGAGTTAAACCTGATAGCTCTTGTAGGTTCTTGCAGTTAGTATTGCTTAAATGTATCAGGTGTCAAATGTGGGGTAATCCCAATATCGTATATAGAGAACTCTCCTAATAAGAATGTAATGTATAAAATCCATAACGGTGATGGCTATAACACCAAAAATGACAGATGACTTAAAAAAGCCTGGCAAAACAATTCCGTATTTCTACATCTACCTGTTAATACCCTCTATACATCGATATTAGCAATATATAAAATACAAACAATGTCAATGAATAATAACAGCGATCATAATGGTGTATAGCTATAAACAAATGACAATTAATATAATATTTATTATACATAAATAAATATGAAAAAACAATATAAAAATCCATATATCTAAAAAATGTCATAACGACACTGTATATACACCCTAAAGACATTAGCGCCCATGGGACTTAACATAGAATTTGATTTATTCAATTTTATATAGATTTTGACATTATATCTACTTTAATAATCATTATCCATCATTTTTATTCTTATTACCGTTTATTATTCTGATATCCTTCTTATATTTCTTTTTTTCTTTTCCTTATATTAATTACATTTTCCTTTTTTTCTTAGGTTTAAAATCTATGTGCAATACAGTGTCGTTATGACATTTTTTAGATATATGGATTTTTATATTGTTTTTCATATTTATTTATGTATAATAAATATTATATTAATTGTCATTTGTTTATAGCTATCCACCATTATGATCGCTGTTATTATTCATTGACATTGCTTGTATTTTATATATTGCTAATATCGATGTATAGAGGGTATTAACAGGTAGATGTAGAAATACTGAATTGTTTTGCCAGGCTTTTTTAAGTCATCTGTCATTTTTGGTGTTATAGCCATCACCGTTATGGATTTTATACGTTACATTCTTATTAGGAGAGTTCTCTATATACGATATTGGGATTACCCCACATTTGACACCTGATACATTTAAGCAATACTAACTGCAAGAACCTACAAGAGCTATCAGGTTTAACTCTCTCTTTCCGATTAGTTCATTCTTTAAATTAATCCATTTACATTTATCCGGCTACTAAGTTAAAATAAAACATTCTGGGACGAACACCATTAACAGAGGCGGCTCTCTAATTAGGCGAGTTAGGCAGCCGCCTAAGGCCTCGCACTCACGGGGGCCTCGCGGCTGCCTAACTCACCTTATTGCCATTGATGTATCAGGGAGCTTAACGCTGCCGTTAAGCTCCCTGTTACACTAACCTGGGAGGTTTCCTCCGTGCATCTTCTCTCCTGCACGGAGGAAGGAAGTTCCGGTCGCTTTTTTTTTTTTTTTTTTAAACTTTATTGAACCCGCGCAGCTTCAATAAAGTTTAAAAAAAAAAAAAAACCGCGACCAGAACTTCCTTCCTCCGTGCAGGAGAGAAGATGCACGGAGGAAACAACGGAGAGCAGCATGGAGGTAAGTACTAGGGAGGGGAGGAGGGTGGTACAAACGAGCAAAGCCTGGCATAATGAGTGGCTAAATATTGGCACAGTGTGGGGCAAAATCCTGGCATAATGAGGTGAGGGGCAAAATCCTGGCATAATGAGGCGAGGGGCAAAATCCTGGCATAGTGAGAGGCAAAATTCTGGCATACAGTGGCAAAATCCTGGCATATTGAGAGGCAAAATTCTGGCATTGTGAGGGGCAAAATTCTGGCACAGAGTGGCAAAATCCTGGCATAGTGAGAGGCTAAATCCTGGCATTGTGAGGGGCAAAATAGTGGCATTATGAGGGGCAATATCCTGGCATACAGTGGCAAAATCCTGGCATATTGAGAGGCAAAATTCTGGCATTGTGAGGGGCAAAATTGTGGCATAATGAGGGGCAAAATCCTGGCATAGAGTGGCAAAATTCTTGCATATTGAGGGGCAAAATTCTTGCATATTGAGGGGCAAAATCCTGGCATAGAGTGGCAAAATCCTGGCAAATTGAGGGTGCAAGATCCTGGCATAGAGTGGCAAAATCCTGGCATATTGTGGGGCACAATCCTGGCATAGAGTGGAAAAATCCTGGCATATTGTGGGGCACAATCCTGGCATAGAGTGGAAAAATCCTGGCATATTGAGGGGCACAATCCTGGCAGATTGAGTGGCACAATCCTGGCATATTGAGGGGCAAAATCCTGGCATATTGAATGGCTTAATCCTGGCATATTGAGGGGCTAAATCCTGGCATATTGAGGGGGTCAATCCTGACATATTAAGGGGCTAAATCCTGGCATATTAAATGGCTAAATCCTGGCATATTGAGTGGCAAAATTCTGGCACTTTGAATGGCTAAATCACAGTGCATCCGGTGCTGTGAGGAAGAACAAAGTGCCAATCTTCTAGCACAACGTGGTCTGTGAGACCACTTTCAACATTGAGCACCTTTCCTTCTGGCTGAGTGTTTCTCTTAGTGTGTGATTGTGTGCTTTCTGAGTGTGTCTGTGAGTCAGTGTGTGCTGGCTGAGTGTATCTGTGAGTGTGTGCTGGCTGAGTGTGATTGTGTGCTGACTGTGTCTGTGAGTCAGTGTGTGCTCACTGAGTGTGTCTATGAATGACTGTGTGATATGTGTTAGTGTTCACATTTAGGACACAGCAATAACAATGTGAGTTAGTCAGCCGCACACAATTTTATCTATACCAAATGTTTATAGATGTTTGTAGAATAATTATGAGACAAATAAAATTCTAGGAGCTGTTCATTTCTAGAAGCTGGGATTTGAGTCTGATCTTGAAATATGCTATTTCTACAGTTCATTTTTATTATCACTTGCATATATTTTATTTAATAATGTGTGTCCGTGAGGGCCTCATGTTCGACTTTCGCCTAAGGCCTCACAAAGTCTAGAGCCGCCACTGACCATTAATGACACATGCCTTCAGTGTTTAAAGATTTCTTGCTGACTTTTGCACAAGCGATAATATGTAGCAGCTGTTTCTATCACCTGTATATGAGAACTAGCCAATCGTGGAACTGCAGAGAGGAGGTGTGTCCGTTTGGAGCCAGATTTAAGAGAGGCATCGGGAGGAGGAAAGTGTACACTTGAGGAAGCCCCGCCTGGCGAAACGCGTCTGTGACACGCCCCTCCTCTCCGCACACTTCCACTTTTTTATCCGATCCTGTCGTTCTGTTGAAACAGACGAATTGATTTTACGGACATTGTTCCTGCTGCATCTCACGGATATTGTTTCTGTTACAATTTTACTCATCTTCGCTGGTAAATCGTACAGCTCCTTTGCCTGTTGCTTGGATATACCCACGCTCTCAAACCCTCGGTCCAGGTGATATACATCGGACAGCTCTGTATTTTTATGTGATATTTGTGAGTTAAAGAGATTTACACTCACAACGCTTTTAAGTAAGCCTCTTTGTTTCCCTGCTTTCATTAAAATTATATTTTTTACTGTGCTTCACTACGAGACTGTTTCTCTCTCTTCCATGTGTATGTAAACATTACGAGTAATCACTCATGCAAGCACATTGACTCCATATACTATGCAAAGCTGAAGTCCTTCAACACTTCGGGATACTTCCTCTTATGCTTAATCATAGAGCAGTGTTTCTGCTCTTGAATTTGTGAGTACAACTCCCACTATCTTCACCAATTCGATAATTGTCCATATACAGAGAGCACTATTTTTCTCCTTTGTCTTTTTTTGTATGTACTAAATTGAAATTGGGAGAGACCTTCAATCAATTAACAAGAGCTTGTTAGAAGCTATAAGTATATTTTAAATATTTTTGAGTCTGACCTCTCACTATAACAACACCTTTTTCCCTCTCTATCACAATATATTTACCACAGATTTCACTAATTTTTATTTTTATTTTTTTGCGCTCCTCTCATTATCCCTCTCTTGTATTCTGTGTTATTTGTAGAAATAAGAGGTAATTTTCTACTGAGTAGTGAACTGCATTCACTAAATTATTTGACACAAAATTATAGTAGCGCCTTACACTGTTAATTCTTGTTCTTAATTACTACCTACCCACCATAATTCACATGTTGATTCTCTGGACTGAGTATGCAAGTTTCATGTGCTTTCATAATACACCACAATCTGAAGGGGCCACAGATGCATGATATCTTATCGAATGTATGTGCCGAAATTTTTACTATCTCCCAAGATTGTGATTACGCGTTAGACCATGTGATAAAGGATTATTTGTCAATGTGAAGCAAGACATGCTCTGTCAAAATCTTATCTTCATGTATGTACTCTCGACTTGGCATAAGTACGCATACTGCAACCATATAATCATTGTGTAAATATCTTTATTTTAGAGACATATTTTAAATAAAACAAATTGCCTTTATTTTACTGCTAATGCCACTTTTCGGTTTAATGAATAGACACTTTATAAATACAACAAATAGCCATTTTTGTCCCAAGCAGTTTGCCAGAGCAATTTTTATCCCCAAACAGCTTGCCAGTGCCATATTTGTCCTCAGTTTGTCAGTGCCTACTTTGCCCCAAAACAGCTTGCCAGACATTTGGTCCCCAAATAGCTTGTTGGGTCAATTGTTCTCCCAAAACAGCTTGCCAGTGCCATTTGTGTCCGCAAACAGATTATCAGTGCCATTTTGGTACCCAACACCTTGTCAGTGAAATCTTTATATCACACCACTTACCTGGACAACTGGAGAGCAAATCAAGAGTGTTGTGTATTTCTGCCTCTGTGCCATGTGAACACTGATCCTGCATGCAAGAAGTAGATGTGAGGTCATTTCTTGGATGCACAATGAGTCAGATACAGCATGCAAGGAGAGTGTGTGAAAGAGATCACCCAATCTCTACACACCATTGTTGGTGGATTACCCATAAATAGCAGCTTTTAAAATGGGTGGACATGCAAGAATTGGCAGGCCTGGGCACAGTTCCATGATTGTTATCCCACGGTGTATTAGGGTTACCACATGTCCAAGATAGTCCTGAATCAGGGCCTTTGGGCATCACAGCAGGGGGGGTCAAGCGGGGAGAGCGGCACCAGAAAAAGTTTGCCGGTAGAGGCACTGGCTGGGGAGATCATAAGATCTCCCCTCACCAGCCCTCTGCATAGCCGGAGTGGAGGACCCGGGGAGGGGAAGGACTGCACTGGGTGAGAGGCGAAGGTCTGCCCCCACCCTGTGAAGCAAAGCAGCATCTGCATCACAAGTGCTGAGCCGCAGGCAGCATAAGCTCTGTTTGTTAAGCACACACGGAGCTCAGTAAATGCTGCTCGTGCTCCCTGCGCTTAGTGATGATGCAGGGCATCGGATTTCGGTTATGTTTAACATACAGAGCTTATGCAGCCCGCGCTTCAAGTAAGTGGGGGAGGGAGAACAAAGGTGAGAGGAGGAGGGGGAGAGAACAGAGATGAGAGGAGGAGGGGGAAGAGAACAAAGGCATATATATATATATATATATATATATATATGTATACACACACACACACACACATATATATATATATATATATATACACAGTGGATATAAAAAGTGTACACACCCCTGTTAAAATGTCAGGTTTCTGTGCTGTAAAAAAATGAGACACAGATAAATCATTTCAGAACTTTTTCCACCTTTAATGTGACCTATAAACTGTACAACTCAATTGAAAAACAAACTGAAATCTTTTAGGTAGAGGGAAGAAAAAATATAAAAATAAAATAATGTGGTTGCATAAGTGTGCACACCCTTAAACTAATACTTTGTTGAAGCACCTTTTGATTTTATTACAGCACTCAGTCTTTTTGGGTATGAGTCTATCAGCATGGCACATTTTGACTTGGCAAGATTTGCCCACTCTTCTTTGCAAAAACACTCCAAATCTGTCAGATTGCGAGGGCATCTCCTGTGCACAGCCCTCTTCAGATCACCCCACAGATTTTCAATCGGATTCAGGTCTGGGCTCTGGCTGGGCCATTCCAAAACTTTAATCTTCTTCTGGTGAAGCCATTCCTTTGTTGATTTGGATGTATGCTTTGGGTCGTTGTCATGCTGAAAGATGAAGTTCCTCTTCATGTTCAGCTTTCTAGCAGAAGCCTGAAGGTTTTGTGCCAATATTGACTGGTATTTGGAACTGTTCCCAATTCCCTCTATCTTAACTAAGGCACGAAGACCCAGCTGAGGAAAAACAGCCCCAAAGCATGATGCTGCCACCACCATGGTTCACTGTGGGTATGGTGTTCTTTTAGTGATGTGCAGTGTTGTTTTTGCGCCAAACAAATCTTTTGGAATTATGGCCAAAAAGTTCAACCTTGGTTTCATCAGACCATAACACCTTTTCCCACATGCTTTTGGGAGACTTCAGATGTGTTTTTGCAAAATGTAGCCTGGCTTGGATGTTTTTCTTCGTAAGAAAAGGCTTTCGTCTTGCCACTCTACCCCATAGCCCAGACATATGAAGAATACGGGAGATTGTTGTCACATGTACCACACAGCCAGTACTTGCCAGATATTCCTGCAGCTCCTTTAATGTTGCTGTAGGCCTATTGGTAATGTCACTGTTGTGCCATATTTTCTCCACTTGATGATGACTGTCTTCACTGTGTTCCATAGTATATCTAATGCCTTGGAAATTCTTTTGTACCCTTCTCCTGACTGAAACCTTTTAACAATGAGATCCCTCTAATGCTTTGGAAGCTCTCTTTGGACCATGGCTTTTGCTGTGGGATGTGACTAAGAAAACTTCAGGAAAGACCAACTAGAGCAGCTGAACTTTATTTGGGGTTAATCAGAGGCACTTTAAATAATGGCAGGTGTATGCTGACTCCTATTTAACATAATTTGGAATGTGACTGCTTAATTCTGAACACAGCTACATCCCCAGTAATAAGAGGATGTGCACACTTATGCAACCACATTTTATTTTTATATTTTTTCTTCCCTCTATCTAAAAGATTTCAGTTTGTTTTTCAATTGAGTTGTACAGTTTATAGGTCACATTAAAGGTGGAAAAAGTTCTGAAATGATTTATCTTTGTCTCATTTTTTTACAGCACAGAAACCTGGCATTTTAACAGGGGTGTGTAGACTTTTTATATCCACTGTATATATACACACATACACATATATACACACAAACACACACACATATTATATATGCCTTTGTTCTCTTTTTGCTCTGCTTAACATTGTATGTATGTATATATATTTATATATATATATATATATATATATATATATAATTTTTTTTTTAATGCCCCATGCAACTCATTGGAAACCATGTGAATGACCCTGAAGCGGAATAAAGATTCCTATAATCAACCACAATAGAGGATTATAATCCAGCTTTAATGTGTGCAATTACAATTTTTCCTAAAGAAATGTACAGGTATTTGTATTTTTGTTACACTTTTTGTAGTGAATCTTGCATTTTGTGAGTATGCTTAAGAAAAAAAATAAATAAAAACAACACACCAATATAAATATAGTAAATAGATGAGTTTACTTTCTATAGTAAACATAAAATTCTCATTAGATTTTCCCCATGCACCTTACAATTTCAACAATTTTAATGACATGTATGAGGACTGGATATTCAAAAATAGGTGTGCAAACATAATTATCGCATGTCATAGATCAAGGATGATTTACGCATTCATCAAGTTTACACTTGATATAAATACATATTCAAAAATAAAAATCAGTGCAGTTTCAAAGATACAAATTTATGATCTCCAATTGTAGAAACCACACTGCTATATAAGGAAGCATGAAATCAATTATGACTGGGTGCACATGCTTAACATTAGATCACAGCTTTAGTCAATCTCAGGCAGCTGCAAACCAAAGCAAACCGTTATGTACAAATAGTGAAATAAATGCACAATGTCAGATTCTGCAACTTCAATACCTCATTTGGAATATGAAGTGTGTTTTTGGCACCTGTGCATAATGAAACTGGAACAGGTTCAGTGGATGGCTACAAAATTGGTTAAAGGAATTAAATACTTCCGCTACTAAGAAAGTCTTTTCGAATTGCCATTGCTTTCTTTGCAGAAAAGATATCTTTGTTGAGATAGTACTACCCTTCACAAGGATGTTCAAAAGGTCAAAACAAGGACCTTTCTGCATGTCATTTTATAAGATGTAACAGTTAAATTGTGTAATACCGTATTTGCTCGATTATAAGACGACCCCCCAAAATTTGGATATTCCTTTAGGAAAAAAACTAAAAGATATAAGACTACCCTATAGGAAAAAAGTTCAACTTGTATATATTCACATGTAAATTGCTTTTTTAATAAAAAATATCAAAAAATGCATTTCTTGTTTTTATTTCCTTTTATGTGCCAATGCTGCCTCTCTCTTTCCCTTGCCCCCAGCTTTGTCTCTCTCCCCCTCCCTTTGACGCCCCCCCTCGTTTCTCTCTGCCCCCCTCCCCTTGTCTCTCTCTTCCTCCCCTCGTTTCTGTCCCACCCGTCTCTCTGTGCCCTCACCTGTAATTCGCTCCCTAGAGGCTAGTGGGGGCAGTCAGGGGATGTCTGCACCTCCATGCTGCCCGACACCTCCGTCTATTATGACGGATAGCCGGTCCGTCATAATAGACGGCAGTGTCGGGCAGCATGGAGGATGTCTGCACTATCGTGCAGACATCCCCCAGCTGCCCGATTCTCCCTGGTGGCCAGCGGGGCAGCTAAGGATGTCTGCGCGATGAGCGCAGCCGTCTCCTGCTACCGCCCGGCACGACCGCCGGGACTTTTATGACGAAGCCGGAAGTACCCGGCTTCATCATAGAAGTCCCGGCGCTCATGCCGGGCGGCAGCAGGGGGAGTCTGCGCTCATCGCGCAGACATTCCCCTGCTGTTAGAGAGGGGGATCCAGGTCCCCTGCAGCTCTGCTGGGGACCTGGATCCCTGTCTTATAATCTGACCTCAATTTGAGGTAAGATTATAAGACGAGGGGTATTTTTATGAATTTTTTTTTTCTTATAAATCGAGAAAATACAGTAAATATCTAAAGTAGTTTTGGTTGATTTAAAAAAAAAAAAAAAAAGTATCATTTCTAGAAATGAAAACACATACAGGGCAATGAAAATGTAGCTAAGGTAATGAATGATCCAGGGTGAATCCTGGAGTAGAGATTTTTTCTTTCCTTTCGCTCCAAAAATATGCATGTTTGAAGGTTGAAATTTATGGAACAAGTGTTTGTTTTAAAACTAATTAAAAAGGACAACTAAAAAGTGCCCCTATTTTTCCTATAAATAGTATAGGAAAGACCAGCATGTATCTGCTTTCCAATAGATTTTAAACAAGGGTTACCCCCTACAATTTGAAAAGCTCTGCTTAACACTGTATTAAACCAACTAAAAATGCCCCTAGTATGAGGATAAAAAAGCATGTATCTGCTTTCCTGTAGGATTTCAACAAGGGTTACCCCCCCTATAATTTGGAAAGCTCTGCTTAATGTTGTATTAAACCATATTGTACGGTTATTGGCAATACATACCAGTTTATCCCCTGACTGGCAGCTGCCATGCACAAGGAGCAAGGGTTAAAATAAAAGGTGTTTTTTTTTTTTTTTAAATCATTTTAAATTACATTTCTGTTTCTACATTTTTTAGGGCCACTCCAAGCAAAAAATTATACACGCTCTGACTATTCTAGATCATTAATTCTTAACCAACCAACAGCATAGTCCTTCATTTACAGTTAACTGTTGCACAAGGGTTTGCTTGTCCATTACAAAAACTAAAAGTGTCTGCTCCAAAAAAAAAAAAAAAAAAAAAAAAATAAAAAAGAAAGACTTGTAGAGAAATGAGAATTTCAAACTTAAGGACAAAGTAGATTTAGAAATATTCTCATAATGACCTGCATTGGAGAACTTTTCCAACTCAGTTATAGTGGCCTAAGGTTTGAAATTACCATCTAAATTTCTGCAGTGCTCTCTTTATTGAGTAGAGCCTTAGTACTTTGGTCTTAAACTATACGAGGATAGTCAAATACAAAAGCTTTAGTATAGTAACTGAAGGTAGATGGCAATTTAGTAAGTCTGTCAGTAGATCAATCGTAAAAAAAACAAAAAAAAAAACCTCAGCCATAGAGTATAGTTATTTTCCAATGAAATATAAATTAATGCATGAGTGTGGACTATATGCATTATGATCATTTTTAGAGTTAAAATACCAAAAACCCATACATTTTCAATAGCAAAGCTAAACAAACTAAATATATGCTCAGTACATTTTTTTTTAAAGTTTGCTTTAAAATGTATTGTCCCCCTTTATATTGTGCACCCCCACAACCCCATTCCTACCCAACACACACACAAAAAAAGAAGATTTTTGAGAAGTGAAGAATGGCGTACATATTGAAAAGATTGATAAGTAGCAATCAGTTGACAGTAGTATCCTGCTCACCGAGAACAGAAAGTCTTTACTGAGCAATGTTTGTTTCTTGGTCACTAGATGCACCCAAACAAACAGTGTGTGCATTTATTTCGCCATCTTCACAGGTTTCTTTTACAAGGGACAGTTGATTATTTTCTTGCACTGGTGAAGACGTTTGCTCCTGTTCTCTTTGACGAGCTACTAGATGCTTTCTTGCCTCAGCCACTTGGTGCTGCAGCATCTGATCAACTTCAATCTCTAGTTCTAGTTTCTCCTCATCAGCCTCAACATCTAGCTGTAGCATAAGTTCCTCTAAATGTTTAGCTTTACGCACTTCATTCTCCTGTATGATGGTGCATAGGTGTTCTGTCAGCTGCTCCTTAATCTCTGTCTTCTTGTGTAAATCTAGCTTAGCCAAAATGTACTCGTTTTCAGCTTTATCGTATCTTTTTCTGCAGGTAAGAAAAAAAAAACAACAAACATTAGCTCACTTGCTACTTTCAAAAACAAAAGCGAAATACTATATTTATATGTCATGTCAGAAATATCCTCTATCTTTCACATAAACTGGAAAACCTAGGCATGGGTGTGTGTGTGTGGGGTAGTAATCACTGTACTTGGCAGAAGTAGGAGAAAATAAATTAGCGAGTTTTCTTGTAGTATCACATAACAGGCTGTTAAAATTTCAAAAAAAATGTAAAAAATTTTTTTAAAAAATTGCAGACTTTTTTTCACCTCAAACCTTGGTAACCATGCGAGGTAAAATGTGCACATGGTGTTCCATGTTTTTCTACCAGCCTTGATATTTGTACTATTTTTTTTGCTAACGAAACTTTACATAAATTCACTATTTTTGCATTAAAAGAGCGCCTATCTGCAAATTTCTTCTTCAACAATCTTCAAGAAGTCTGAGGGCTTCTCTTCTAGGAGGTGGATATGGAAGGGTGTGTGAATTTTGGAACACCGGAGCTTTTCAGCTTCACCTTTAAAAGCGGTACATGAACAGTGTCAAACAGACTGAAAGAAATAACCTGTGATGTCTACTTTTGAAATATATATATACACTTTAGTATATATGTGTGTTTTAGGAGATGCTATTATTTACAGAAATCTATTTATTGTATATTTATGTTATAAGTCAATGGTACATAGCATGGGGTTGAGTCGAAGCAGAGATTTCCTCAATGGGGAACCCCATCTTCTCAAAGTGTCATGACATGGAACAGATCCACCTACAACTTATGCATTACCACAACCTTATGTTGAATGCGCTGGTGGTGTGCAAAGTGGCATTTGTACCTTGTAGTACCACCTTGGATGCTCCCCAGACCTACAACTTATGCCCACCTTAGTGTATTCCATGGGCTATTTTGTCTTTCCCAAACAAAACAAATGATGCTTGAAGCACAATGAGGTCTCTGCAGGGTGCACTTGCACAAAAATTACTGGTTTCCTCAACCTGGTAGCATTGCTAGCACATAGGAGTGAAAAAACAACATCCTATCTCCTCCCTGGAAGTATCCTTCCATAAATATGGCTGCTCACATATGGATTTCTGCCTTACTTTTTGTACTTACCACCTATGTATATTTACATGTATTACAAACAATAGTTGGTTTTGCTATGTTCCAATGATGACAGAGTTCCTTTAAGGCAGCTACACTGGTTATAACAGATAAGATGAAAGCAGAGGTGCTCTGTTCATTATTCTGTTCAGGTTATTCCCAAAAGGAATGGATGTCATGGATCTTGCAAATATGGCTAACAAAGACCAACAAATATAAGATGGAGACAAAAAGTAAATAGTTTTAGGAGTAATTGACTATATAACAATAACTTGCATGCTTCCTATGAAATGGTAAGATTTAATGTGGACCAAGGAATAGTGGTGGATGCAGCAATGTATATAAATGATATACATTGGCCTTGTGATATGTCAGCAGATCTGCCACATGATGTAAGGGCCTCCTATTGCTTGTGGGTCTGATAATGGCAATACAAGGAGTTGCTGCATGAAAAAATAAGTTACATACTTGGCTTGTGTAAACTCCACGCATGCCTGATCGATCCGATTCCGTAAAATGCCAATGTCAGTGGACACCAGGTCATCCAAGGCTTGAAGCTGCTTCTGGATTCGCTTTAGTTTTACAGTTTCTGCTTGTGTTTTTTTAGACCTACAAGTAAAAATAAAATAAAATAAAAAATTAAAAATCTTTTTTTATAAAGGAGCTATAAACTGCAGTTCCAAAGAATGGGCTACATTAAATGAGATTGCTTGGTCAACCCAAATATTGTTTATACTGTGAATGCAGGAGTGTAAAACCAGATCTATACATTGTGTAAACAGAATTTCTAGCAAATGAATAAAGAAAGAAAAAATTAAAAAATTGATTTTAAATGTATGTGTGGTGACTCCTGTTTATGACACCTCCTTGGCCTGAGATGCAAATTACGCATTTGCCACAGAAAATGACTTCAATGTCATGTGATAGACACCACAGCTATTTTCCTCTTAAATCAATTGCTTGTAATTACACTAACAAAAGTAATAATTTCATACTCTACATTTGCGGTATAAAAAACATTTAGGTTGACAAACTAAATGTAACTCTTTACGATCACAGAGTCTTGTTTGGCAATACTGAAACCTAATTATTCATATTTCAGCATTAGCACTCCCAACAATTAGTCTCACAGCAAAGGAAAGATCATATTTGTACCACAAATCTCTAATATAACCCTTCCAAAAGTCTCAGTATACATCATTAAAACCCAGGCATCCCAAAACATATGCATATTTACTAGGACACTGGTCTAGTCTACCAAAAAACTGATGAACACACAAAAAAAAAAAAAAAAAAAAAAACACTGAACACACAAGGTTGTATACTAAGGACAAAATTGTTACAATTAGATAACATAGCAGAATGATTTACTTTTGTACTAAAATTCAGCTTAATTGTGCTCACCTTTCAGCAATAGCTTTTGCAAGGAGAGCTTTCTTACGTTTATTCTTCTCTTCAATTAATCTCTGTTCCAGTTGAAGTTGACCAAGACGAGGCTTCTCTTTCCTGTAGGTAGACCTTGGATTATAAGTGCACATTTCTTAAAGTATTTAAAAGGACATCTCATGTATTGCATGCAAGTAGTTATTGTTAAAATAAATTACATAATAGAATAAATCCCTCTTTTTCCCCTGCCCAACCTCTTGTTTACTACTTACTTTTTTTTCCTTCTGTTTATACTAAGGAAGAACAGATAGATGAGCCCCTGCTACCGGAAGTTACGGAACAGTCACTGCAAACATGGGATTGGCTGACACAGGAAAAAGTGTTTATGCAATTAAACTCTGTTAAGATAGACAAGGCCCCAGGGCCAGATTGTATACACCCAAGGGTCCTTAGAGAGTTAAGCATAATTCTGGCCAGACCAATATTTATGATCTTTAGGGATTCGTTCAGTTCAGGTATAGTGCCAACAGACTGGCGAAAGGCGGATGTCATTCCAATATTTAAAAAGGGATCAAAATCTCTGCCTGGTAATTATAGGCCAGTGAGCTTGACATCTGTAGTGGGGAAATTATTTGAAGGATTGCTAAAGGTGTACACTCAAGAATACATCTTGAATCAGAATATAATTAGTAAAAGTCAACATGGTTTTGTGAAAGACAGGTCTTGTCAAACAAACTTAATAACATTCTATGAAGAGGTCAGTAAAAATATAGATCTAGGTGTGGCAGTTGATGTGATCTATTTGGATTTTGCTAAAGCATTTGATACAGTTCCACACAAAAGGTTACTCTACAAATTGAGAGAAATAGGATTGGGGGCAAATGTATGTATTTGGATTGAAAATTGGCTAAAAGATAGAACACAGAGGGTTGTTGTAAATGGTAAAGCTTCATATTGGACCAGGGTAGTGAGCGGAGTACCTCAGGGGTCTGTTTTGGGACCTCTTCTTTTGAATCTGTTTATTAATGATCTCCCACTTTGTGCTGAGTGCCATGTCTCAGTGTTTGCTGATGACACAAAATTAGGTAAGGTAATAAAGACTAATCTTGATGTTTTTACTTTACAGGAAGATTTGGACAGAGTGGGGAACTGGGCAAGAAAGTGGCAAATGAGGTTCAATATAGACAAATGTAAAGTTATGCATTATGGGAAAAATAATAACAAAGCAACATATACGTTAAATGGTATTTCCCTGGGAAAAACTACTAACGAAAAGGATTTAGGAATCATTGTAGATAAACTTGGCAACAGTGCAGAATGCCAGTCAGCAGCTGCAAGGGCCAATAAGATATTGGCATGTATAAAACGAGGTATAGATTCACGGGAGGAGGACATCATCTTGCCTCTTTACAAATCAATGGTAAGACCTTACCTTGAATATGCAGTACAATTCTGGGCACCAGTCCTTAACAAGGATATTAAGGAACTAGAAAAAGTGCAAAGGAGAGCTACAAAATTAATAAGGTGATTCGAGGATCTTAGTTATGAAGAGAGACTTAAAAAATTGCATTTATTTACTTTAGAAAAAAGGCGTCTTAGAGGGGATATGATAACATTATATAAATATGTGCAGGGCCAATATAAGGAGCTCTCCAGGGACCTGTTCTTTAATAGAAATGTACAAAGAACAAGAGGTCACCCCCTGAGACTGGAAGAGCAAAGATTTCATAGGCAGCAAAGGAAGGGATTCTTTACGGTAAGGACAATAAATTTATGGAACTCACTGCCAAGAGAGGTAGTGCTATCAACCACAATAGATGCATTTAAAAATGGTCTGGATTTTTTTTTAGAAAAGCAGAACATACAGGGGTATTAATAATAGAATAAGCATTGATAATAGAGCTTTTTGATCCAAGGAGAAATCTGATTGCCCTTTTGGAGTCAAGAAGGAATTTTTTTCCCCTAGGAGGCAACATTCGAAAAAGCTTCCTTGGGTTTTTTTTTTGCCTTCTTTTGGATTAAAATGCTGAAATGATAGGTAGAAGGGTTGAACTTGATGGACTTGTGTCTTTTTTCAACCTAAATTACTATGTTACTATGTTACTGGGTGCTGTAATCTTTGGCCGGATCTGACCAAAGATGCCTGTCCCGCTCTTTCCCAGGGGCTAAGCGCATGCGCTGATGCAATGTAAATATTGTGCATGCCCAATATGATTGCAGAGGATCAACAGTACAGGGGCAGTGCATTATCAGAAAGGCAACCGCATGAAAGCTTGGGGATGCACATCTTATTAGCATGACAGAACGCAGTAAATACTGAACAAGGGGTTGGGTACAGGAAAGACATTAAATTTGTTTTTGTAACAATAGGATATTAACTACTTCCAAGTATTTTATTACAAACAGTAAAAGAGTTGTAAACGAGCTCCTGGGAAAAAATACACAATTAATATATGTAAATCTATAAAAACACTGCTGCAGTGGACACACTGACCGTGTCAAGCACTGAGTCAGTAGAACAATAAAAATAGAAAAAAAAATGTTGGTTCCCGCAGCGTGTTTAAAATAATATGTGTAATAAAACATAAAAACTGAATCAAAGTCCCATAAATAAGCATTCTGATAGCCTGTTTTATGCACTTTTAGGTGTAAAAACTGCAGGTTTGCCGCCTTTAATATAATTATGTTCTCAAACGAGGCAACTGCTCCCACAATATATAAGGGTGAGAACATTGCATGATATTACAACCCTGAGGAAGATCCCATCGGGACGAAACACATTGGGTGTGCGGATCCAGCAAACATCACGCGAGTGTGTGATGATGCCGGGTCGCTGTCAAATTCTAATTTAATAGTGCCAGTGAGCTCATTTTTTCTGTTTGCCAGATCGCCTCCATTTACTATAAATCATTGGAGCAATATCTACATCATATTTTGCTCCAGGTGCTTTAGGAGCAAATCTATTTTAGTGTCATTCTTATGTTTTTAATTTTTCTGATATAATACCGGTAAATAGCTATGGAAATTTAGTTTCTTTTATATGGAACATATGCCATTGAGGAATAAATTCCATCCAGTTCAAGGACCGGACGGAAATGTATTACATATTGATTTTACACTCTTTATCTTTGCTCTGGGTTCGAATAAGAGCACTTTCCCGTGAGTTGGAAATTTGCATCTTTCAACATATTACTGGGTTGTTACAGCATTACCCTATATTTGTTTTTTTCTTTTTCATATGTGCAGAAGATTCTGAATTTCTTCTTTAAACTTTTGCTCATTTATGGGACTTTGATTCAGTTTAATGTTTTATTATGCATATTATTTTATACAGGGCGGGAACCAACCTTTTTCTATCAAGTTTTTTTATTACACAAGATGCCTTTAGCACTTCAATTGTCCATTAAATAATAATTTTAAATACACTGTTTGGACAAATGGTTATCAAATACTCTGCTCTCTTTAAACCATTTTTTGAAGGCCTCTATTTTGCAATACCAATATTTTTATGAACTAGACTTACTAACAATTCCATTTCCTTTGTCGTTATGTGCCCATCCTGTTCAGTACTGATTTCTAGGGACACTGAGTTGCTGGTGCCTGACTCTAGTGATCCAATGTCCAACTGATTTGCAAGGGCTTGCATTTCTTTAGGTGAACATGGCACAGCTACCGTTGCTGAAGATGGCATGACAGTTGGTTTGGAAAGTAGTATATCCGAGGGAGTAGACATGGACCCATTTTGCTTTGCCAATTGCTCACTCTGTAATTGCAAAGCCTTTCTACGCTGAATCTGAAGTCGACTTGTAGTTGCTGTGTGCTGCCTTTTGGGACGATCAACTGAGTGTGGTAATTCTGTAAAGTAAAAAAATAAATAAAAAGTTCACATAAAAACAATGCAGGTTTCACATTTTGCTTCTTTGATTAGCAGAAAATTCAACATCTTCTGGGAAGCATTTATACGTTCTCCTGTTGATTTAGAGGACAAAAAACTAAAAGGAACACTCAGACAGGAAATAAATGGGGCAAATAAAGAACTTTTCTTCAGATTAGTAACATTTTAACAGATTGATCATGGTGTTATTATATAACAAAACTATCTCCAAATGTTCCCAAACGTTTCCTGAGTTATTGTCAACAGGTGCACTTTTAATTCATGTTCACAAGAGCCAATTGCTCAAGGAATTTGCGATTTACTTAATTCTCGAGGGTACTACAGGGAAAAATAAAAAAGGCCAGCGTTATGTTGTTCAAGTCTGACCATCTATTTGCTCTATGGAAATGTGAAATTATGTTCTCTGAATAGACAGCACAAGCAACCATAGAATTCTTTCTGAAAAATGATGGTAACGTTGTACCTTGCTGCACCTTTAACCTCCTGAGCTCGTCCTCGGAGAATCCAGCCCAGCCAGCCATGTCTCATCAAGCTCAGTCTATATTTCCTTCACTTCCGCCTCACTTGCAGACCTGCCACGTAGAAGACCCAGCATAGCTGCCTTCAACTGCCTGATACAGGAGATGAATTTTGGGAGGGTTTTTTGCCGCCTGTTTATAGGGAGTGGCGGGTTGCGTTTTTTTGAGTTATTTTCTCTCCTGAAGAATTTATCTCTACCTGCGGCTGCGCTTCGAGAAGCGAGTCCTCCAAGCGGGAGGACTCTGATTGTGACAGCAGGATCATCTTGGCGACGCGTCGCAGGCGGCTGACGTATAGGGAAAGGAAACCCTTCAGCCCGCCCAGTACTCGCCCCCTGTGTACACATACATTAGCGCAAAAAAGTTTTACGCAGTACGCAGCAGTTTTGTTGAATGGCAGTTGTGCAGCAGCAGCAGCAGCAGCAGCAGCAGCAGCAGCAGCAGCAGCAGCAGCAGCAGCAGCAGCAGCAGCAGCAGCAGCAGCAAGCAAGCTGTTCTATGAATTAGCACAACATTTCTATCAGCAGAGCAGTTGTATTAGATGATCACAGCAGTTGTATCAGTTCAAACAGACAATGGCAGCAGTTCTCTAAGTTGAATCAAATTATCAGAGCATTTCTATCAATTGTATTAGATCAACACATCAGTTGAATCAAACTATGGAAGCAGTCCTATCAGTGGAATCTAACTTAACTGACACTGCACTTCTATCGGATGAATAAAACTGTCGCAGCACTTCTATTCGTTGAATCAGACTATCACAGCAATACTATCAGTTTTATTAGATTATCACAGGAGTTCTATTCGTTGAATTAGACTTATCAAAGTAGTTCTATCGGTTGAATCAAATTATCAGCGCTCCTGTTGTATTAGACTATCACAGCTAATGTATTGGTTGTATTTGACTACAAGGGCAGTCTATCACCTGAATCAAACTCACAGCTGTTCTATTGGGTGTTTAAAACTATCAAATCAGCGCTATCATTGGTATTAGACTATCATAGCAGTTCTGTCTGTTAAATTAGACTATCAAAGCCAGTCTATTGCTTGTATTATGACTATCAAAGTCATCTATCAATTGAATCAACTATCACACACTTCTATCAGCTGAAGCAAACTATCACAGTAGTGCTATCAATTGTTTTGGCAGAAAAAGTTGGTGTGTCCACAGTGCTAAAGAGATGCAAGCTGCAACCCATACTGTGTAACCCTAAATCACAGAGTTTTTTGAAGTTCTCTCTGTTGTGTTAGACTATAAAATCAGTTCTGTCAATTGTATTAGACTGTCAAAGCAGTTCTTTCAGTTTAATCAATCTATCCCAGTAGTTCTATAAATTGTATTAGATTATCAAAGCAAGTCTATTGGTTGTATTAGATTATCACCGTAGTACAATCAGTTAAATCAAACTATCACAGCACTTCTGTGGGTTAAATCAAACGATCACAGCCGTTCTATCAGTTGTATTGAACTATCAAAGCCGATCTATCAGTTGACTTAGACTAAATCTGAAATCCGCTCTCATTTGAGTGATTTGATGTCTAATGCAGCAACTGAGAAACACCATCACAATGCTGGAGTATTTTCCAATGGCAGAATGAGGAATCGCTTTGATGTTGCCTGTAATACTAAAACCTCGGACAAGACAGTGAAGGTTTCTGCTGTGGTTTATTGAGGTGAGCTGGTAAAAAAAGATTTCCGATAAGGATCTTTCTGTCCTGCAGACAAGATGCTCAGCTATTATGAAGAATATTTTTAGTCTGACCATGCTCCAAGACCTCTTAAAAGATTTACGAGTCGCTTCATGCTCAAAACAATTATCCATAGAGTTGCATGCTAATACAGTTGTGCATTAAAGAAGATAGTCACATTTTTTGTGTCCCTTTTTGAGTTTGGTAAAGCTGAGGAAATCAGAAAATCCTTTCTATTGTAAGCTGGCAAGTGATGGATGTAATATGTCGGAAAAACAATTCAGTGAAGACAAAGTTCTTGAATATTTGCCCTGACATGATTCACATTAAAGTCGAACTAAACTTTAGTGTTGCCGACACAGAGGAGGATGACAGTCTTGCTGAATGCATCTACATAGCACAAATTGGCCCCTGTAGTGTGGTGTTACTGACCCCTCACAAGAACCATGGGGTCACTGAGGTAGGAACAAGTGTATGCTTGCCAAAAACAGCTAAAATAACTCAAATTAAAAAATGAAGGTGTTTTGTTGGATTCATTGATGACTCAGTGTTTAAAAATACTGTCAACAATAACGTTTAGTTCTACTTTAAGTGCATAAGTCAATTTATACAGCTGTGTTCATCAAGTGCTGTAAAGGACATGCAGAAACGTAATGCTTTCTCCCACTACTGTGTGTCAACAAAAATACAATGCTTTGTATTCTTCTGTAAATGTTGGTGAAGAGCCACTGATAATTCTAACGTCATCTGATAAAACTTGGTTTTCTATTGAAAGGTAGGCTCAATTAGGGCCACTGTAGAGGGCAAATTTAAGTGTTTTGTTGAAAAGTTGTAATTCTGAAACTTACCATTCAGATGTTAACATCTTCTGACATTTGCTGGCCACTTGTGGGAACAATATTAAAGACTGAAGGAGAGACAAAAGGGAATTTAGCAAAGAACTGCAGAATAGGAAAAGGGTTTTAGTAGGAACTGCAGTATGAACAAAGAGCTATAGCAGGGCCTGTAGACAAAGCAAAGGTCGGGGTGGAGAGTTAAACAAGGGGAGAGGCCAGAGGCAAGGGTTAAGGACAGAGGTAAGTAGCTAAGCAGGCACACCCAAGAGGGGGTGAAGTCAGCGGTAAGTAGCTAAGCAGGCACACCCGAGAGGGGGTGAGGTCAGAGAAGGGTAGCTTTAAGGGAACAACTTAGCTGAAGAAATCTTGATGTAGTCAGAGGGTCTCAGGAGATGCTGAAAATCATCTACTGAGATGGTTGAGCCACTCAGGTTCAGATTTGCAGTTCCTGGACAGGGTCACAATGCAAATGTGCATTAAGCAGAGGATCAGGAACAGAATCAGCAGCTCTCAGAAGTCAGGCATCCAACTTCAGTGCAAAAGCACTGTTTGCCAGAAACTGCAGCTATTAAACCTGGGTGTGAGCAAAAGGTAACGAGCCCACCTGACACCAAACAGAGGGGAAGGAATACAGGAGAAATATAAGCACAAAAATAATGACTTTTAAATGCATGAGTCAGAAGGTACAGTTACTGCAAAAATTGGGAGACATAGGCTGAAAATGAAAAATTTGATTAGTAGATTACAAGATGTGGTATAAGCATTATATAAATATTATTACTGGTCTACTTTTGGGAGTAATAGGGCTAGATCTTTGTGGAAAATCGGGCTACTTTTGGGAGCAATTGGGCTATATTTTTCCTCTCCTTACCGTCACTATAACCATACCACCCCTGGTCTAATTGCTCGTATTTCTTACCATTGGAGTTGGGAGGCATCATGGGAAGTGTAGCTGTCGACATCTCAGATGCCATTTCCTCTCAGCTGTCAAATCTGTGGCACGAGCATGCACTGTTCACTTGGTAGTAAGAACTGTATTCCCAACCTTTGGGAATTCAGTTCTTACCAGTGAGTGAACACAAAATGTGTGAAATCACACATTTGACAGGTCGTAGAAAATGTGTCCAAGCGATGACCAGGCATGCACAAACAGCTGCAATACTTCCTGTGATGCCTCCCGTCAACGTTATGTAATCTGCGTGACTACACATTTGAATATATTTATGGAGCTGTCAGAACACCTACATTGACATTATTTATTTTATTTTAAATAATAGGAAAACTGCCCATACATCAAACGAGCTAAGTATATATGAAAGAAATGGTGGGAGCACTATAAAGATAGAATGAAATGTTCTCTTTCTGATAAGGAATCTTTCAAAATGATAAGCAAATATCAGGAACTGGCAGAACCTGCTTCTCTAAATGTCATGATATTAATGGAATGAAAATCCTAAAAATACAGTTCAAAACAATACTTCTTAAAAATACATACAGTCCATATATAAATTCCTTATATTTTGAGGTTGTTATAACGCCAGATGGTTGACCTGACGTGTTTCGCCGTTATGCCACGGCTTCCTCAGAGGTTTTCAAAGAATACAAAGAACAGGATCTACAAATAATATACAAAAAAATCTAATTTAATGTAATATATGAAAATAAAAATGAAATAAAATCAACACAATCGCATTTGTATTGTAACTGGAAGTTGGTTCTGTCGTTCTAACCAAAACGTCCCAAATCTCCTCAAAGCGTTATGATATGAATCATTTAGTCTATGTTCCTTCACATAATATGCTTCTTTAGGACCACATTGATTTGGGCGGGGCAATATTTTTATAAGCCCTTTCTCAATGAAAATAATGAATAAAAATATATGTTATTACCATGACTAACAGTGCTTATGTGATACAAATTCTAGTCTCACCAAACAATAATTCTTCCACAATTTAAAAATTAAGCATTGATTCCATGTTGATGTTCACATCTGTATACCACACAGAAAATTCCTTAGATAAACCCATATTTTAGATCTTTACAGTGATTCACAACAATATTAATAATGCCATAGATCAACACTTATTTCTCAATTCAACAATACTATTACAGTGATATTTATCATGCCAAGAGGACACCCATGCCAAAAAAGAAAAATGGGAAGAAGAGGATATTTAAACAAATGGTTTCACTAAATCTTCTGTGGTCAGAAAGTAAATACCTTTATGGATTCTTGTTAAGCGAACTTCAATAATATATTTTCATTCCAATGTGGCAAAATATGTGTCCAAAACTTCATCTGGAGCTGTGTAGTAAACACAATGTTACTTTCTTTGGGACTGAAAGAACTTTTATTTTTGACAAGTTATAACAAATGATTACGTTAAGCAGGAATTCTTACCTTGCTAGCTGATGATGAAAAACAGAGCATCAAAAGAAACCTATTTGCTTTATGCAGCCGGTTTTTGAATAATGTCGGTAAATAATTCCTATGAATGACAGTTAAACTTTTCACTTTATTTGTCAATGTTAAAAGGAACCTTCGAATGAAGAACGAGGCATTGTCGGCTTCCCTGTTAACTAGCTTGTGACACGTAGACGGGCAAAGGAAGAATACCGGTATAGGCGTTCCTTTTATTCCTTTCACTCTGTGGGCTAAATGACAATTTATCGTCTACAACTGTCATTCCACCATATGGGTTAAATAATTTATTGCCCATGATTATTTAAGGGGACCTCTTATTCTTTTAAGGTTTTCATATACGTGTATCGATCTCTTATAAAAAAAGAAAGAAAGAAAAAGGGGCTTGTACATCTGTGTTATTATGATCATGCTCCGGTTACTAGGTCTTTTAGTTTCTATGTAAATGGATGTTAATTAGTCTATGTGTTTATCCCCACTTTAAAGCCTTTATTGGAAAAGAGGCATTTTACTCTTCTAGTTAGAGGGTAATGAGTTTTAGAAAATAATAGATTTTACAAGATAATATGTTTTAATTAAACGGTAATGAAATTTTATACTGTGTCATCCAATCTTTTCCGTTTTAGATATGTGGCCTTAACTTTCATTTTAGACCTCCCTCTTGTATGATCAACTACTTATTAGTTATAGTTCTTAATTTAAATCTTCATTTGGGTTATTTATATCTTAATTACTTACTTTGGTAATTTTATTGGTCATTTTTATTTTCATTTTTAGACCAATATCTAGTATAATCTTCAATTTAATAATCCATATGATTATTTGTTCCTAATTTTAACTTTAATTTGGATTTTTTTTTTTTATACATAAACAAATCTCTCATGAGTCCTCTGAACATAAACAATAGTATGACATTACACATCAAAGAATGAATAGAGGTATGAAATGTAACCCATGAGAATAAAAAATGTGAAGAAATATTTTAAGGAATCCCCAAAAATACATAAAAATTGAAGATTATGCTAGCTTTAGTGTACTAATAATCTTAATTTTAATAAGGACAGGAGGCGAGTATTTTGCATTAACTCTCTTTACTAAACTCCACAGCAGTAAAGAAAACGTAAAGAGTAACAAATAAATCACTGAGCAGCATAGTATATAAGGGTCATGCTGCCTGTACACTTCCTCTTTCTTAAAGCGACATCCAAGTCCAGATAGAGCTCGAACATCCAGAAACTCAACGAAACGGTAACTGCGGTCTCTGGCGAGCGGAACTTGAGGAGACTCCTGGTAACGAGATAGGAGGAAAGACCAAACGAAGCCGTCATCCCATCTTACGGAGTCGTGAGGTTAACGAACCAGCGACCAGCGGAGGTCCTGAAGAGGGTTACACTGAAAGGAGAGTATAAAATCGATTAGGTACTGAAACGTAACTGTTCACGCCTGTGGGCTTTAACAGAATGGTGTAAATTAGACAGTACAGACAGAATGTAAGCTGGCCATAGGCTAAATATGTGTAGGTGTAAGCATGTTGTACAACTAAACTGTCCGTCTAGATGGAAACACTGGGAATAGAGATGGAGGGGATACCGAATATGTCCAGAAGATAGTGGAACCACAATATGAATCCCAAATCCATCACCTTAAGATCCACTCCCCCGAGGAGTCAGGGTAGGGAACAAAAGGGAGGGAAAATACTCGCCTCCTGTCCTTATTAAAATTAAGATTATTAGTACACTAAAGCTAGCATAATCTTCAATTTTATAACATGACAGGAGGCTTCCTATTTTGCAATTTTAACGCTGAAGAAGTGACATCCCAGCAGAAGGGGGAGTGCGAAAATAAAATGTACGAAAAGTGGATTCCCTAGACCAGTCCGCCGTTCTGAGAATATCTGAGAGGGACGCCCCTGCCAGGAAGGCAGATGAAGCCGCCGCACCGCGAACGGAGTGGGCACCGAATGCGGGGTCTATACCTGCGAGGGAAAGGATCCAGCGGATCCATCGGGCCAAGGTGGTGACCGAGACTGGGGCATGAGGGCGCACGTAGGAGACTAAGAGTTGGCCCGACGTAGAGGACCGGAGCGAGGAGGTAACCGAAACATACCTGCGGAGGGTGGACACGACGCAAAGCTGCGGGTCGTCGGGAAAAAATGGGTAAAAGACCGAGGTCGAACCCGACTTAGTGCGACGGGAAATGTGAAACGTGACCCCTTCAGGGGCCACTTCGAAAGCGTCCACGTCGAAGGCCCGAACGTCCGAAACCCGTCGGAAAGATACGAGACAGAGGAGGAAAGCGCACTTAGCGGATAGTTGGCGTAGGGAGAGGCGGTCATTCGGAAGCCAATCCCTGAAGAAGCGGAGAACCAGTCCCACATCCCATAGGTGAGGGTATCTGGGGGCCGGGGGACGGCGGAGCCGCATACCGCGGAGTAGGCGGCAGACCAGAGGGTCTTTGCCGACCGGGAGGTCCCCGACGGGGGTGTGAGCCGCCGAAATCGCGGAGCGCACGACGTTGACCGAACGGTAAGAGCGGCCAGATGAAAACAAGGAGGAGAGAAAATTAAGAATCATGGGAATAGGTGCTGTAAAGGGATCGGAGTCCCGTTCCATGCACCAAGTAGACCAGGAGGCCCAAGCTGAAAGGTAACAGCGTCTAGTTCCCGGGGCCCATGAGTCCCATAAGAGGTCCCTAGCAGCCTGCGATAGTCCGCTGACTCGCCAGGAACCCCGGAAAGAGACCAAGCCACCAGGGATAGCCGGTCTTCCAGGAGTAGTGGGTGGAGATGCCCTTTGGGATCCGTGAGCAGGTCCGGGAAGGATGGTAGGAGAAGAGGGTCCCTGTAGGAGGAGGCCAGGAGGTCCGGGAACCATGGTTGGCTCTGCCACAAGGGCGCTATGACAACCAGTTTGATCTGTTGCGTCCATATCTGGTGTAGTGTTCTCGCAATCATGGAGAATGGGGGAAAGGCGTAGGCTCCTGTCGACGGCCATTGTTGGAGAAATGCGTCTGTCGCCTTGCTCTCCGGGTCCGGGAGCCAGCTGAAGAACTCCGGGGTCTGGTGGTTGTTTCGAGAGGCAAACAGATCCAGGTGAAAGGGACCCCTCCGGGCTGCAAGGGCCCTGAAGATTCTCGTGTTTAGCTTCCAGTCGCTGACGTCTCTCCAGTGACGAGAGAACCAGTCGGCTGTGAGATTGATTTCTCCTGGCAAGTATTCTGCCTGTAGCGTGATGTTGCGAGGGAGGCAATAGTCGAAAATGCCTTTCGTGATATCCGACAGCAGGCGAGAGCGAGCGCCTCCCAGGCGGTTGATGTACTGGACTGCGGATACATTGTCCATGCGCAGGAGGATGCAGCAGTTGGATCTTTCCCGGGCCAAGCTGCGAATCGCGAAGGATCCTGCCAGGAGTTCGAGGCAATTGATGTGCATGGAGAGCTCCTGCGCCGTCCATGTTCCCCCCGTGGAGATGGTTCCGTTGGTGGCACCCCATCCCCACAGGCTGGCGTCTGATTCCAATACGAAGTCTGGGGCGTCTCCGAATATGGCCCTGCCGTTCCAGGCTTGCATGCTGTCCAGCCACCATGATAGTTCCTCGCGAACCTCCGTCGTCACCGGGACGGGTTGGTCGTAAGTGGGCCTGCGGCGTAGGTATTTCGCCTTGAGACGTTGCATGGCCCTGTAGTGGAGGGGACCCGGAAATATGGCCTGAATGGAAGCCGAGAGGAGTCCTACAATCCTGGCCAGATTGCGTAGTGGAATGGAATCGAGACGGAGAACCCTGCGAATCTCCTTGCGAATGGCTGTGATCTTTGAGGCTGGTAGCCTCAGAGTGCATGTCGTCGAGTCGATCTCGAAGCCGAGGAATTGTATCGTTTGGGTAGGGGTCAGCTCCGATTTCTGTTGGTTTATGATAAAACCCAAAGACTCCAGTAGGGATACTGCCAGGTGAGTGTGTTGGCGTAGTCTGTGTTCGTCTGCGCAGAAGATGAGGAGATCGTCTAAGTAGATGATGCATCGAATGCCCCTTGATCTTAGGTGGGCCACCACTGGTTTTAGGAGTTTGGTGAAGCACCATGGGGCTGAGCTGAGCCCGAAAGGGAGGCAAGTGAATTGCCAAGGGCGTCCGTGCCAGAGGAAGCGTAGGAGTGCTCGACAGTCCGGGTGCACCGGGACTGACAGATACGCATCCTTTAGATCGAGCCTGGTGAACCAGTCGTTGCTTCGAAGAAGGTCTCGCAGGAGGTGGATGCGTTCCATTTTGAAGTGGCGATAGACCACATATGCGTTGAGGGCGCGTAGATTGATGACGGGGCGGTATTCTCCCGATTTTTTCCGAACCAGGAAGATGTTGCTGAAGTAGCCGCCCCCGTCGCGGGCCGGCTGGATAGCCCCTTTGTCTCGGAGCTCGCGTAGCTCCGTGTTGACGAGGTTGTGGTCGGAGGATGACATGTGGATGGGGCGAGGGGGTCGAACCTGAAAGGGGGTCCCCACTAGGTCTATGATATATCCCTGTACAGTTTGTAGGATCCATGTGTCTGAGCATAGGGCGGCCCAATTCTGGAAAGAAAGGGAAATACGGCCCGCAGTGCGGGTACATGGTAACAGTGGAGGAATATGGGTCCTTACCTGCGGCAAAGCGGGAACGTCCGCGTCCGCGGGGTCCACGACCTCTATCCGAGCCTCTGGAAAAGGATTGATGCCGGTAGTCTCTTGTCGGGTAAAATGGTGTTGGTTGGGTGCGGGGGCCTGAAGGCCAAAATCGGCTGGCGGCACGGCCCCGTTGCCGGCCAGCCCTTCCAAAAACCCCTCTGGTAGGGTTGCTTCTGAAAACTCTGCGCATTGAGGACTGCGCTTTATTAAGGGAGGTGAACACGTTTACGTGTTTGTTGAGTTCCTTGAGGAACGGTTCACCAAATAGTTTCCCTTGTGCCTGGGGCCCAATCTCCTTTGTGCCAAGGTCTGCCAATTTGCCGTTAATACGGTACAACGCTGCTTTTCTTCTCTCCGAAGAGAGCGTAACATTGGTGTTTCCGATTAAACAAAAACACCGTTGTGCCCATTCACGAACATCATGTGCCCATTCCCTGATGTCCTCAGCGGAGAAGGAATCGGCTTTGGTGTAGGCATCATCAGCCAGATACATAATGCGAGCCAGGGGGCCTACAGAATCCAGCAGGTTATCTTGGGCGCCCCATAGGCCTTTCTCTACCCCTCGGCGAGGGTCTCTACCACTGCGCGTCATGAAGGTTGACATAACCTTATCGAATTCCGGGGTCTGAGCGACCTTATCCGGCAGGGAAGGGCGTGGGCATTCAGACCTGAGACGGCTGCGGACCTCTTTCTCCAGAGGTTTGCGGAGCCACAGGTGCATAAACCTTGCAAGGTGTTCTGGAGGCGACCAGTCACCTGATCTGGGGTGCCGAATGTTGCGGGGGTCGAACATCACCTGGCCTGAGGGGTCCAAGATGGCGTCTGAATCAAGAGGAGGCTCTGCGTCCGCAGTGTCCTCAGCATCTCCTCTCTGGGCCGCACCCAGTAGGGTCTCTCGCATAAAAGCGGAGACAGATTTCTCGTCCGAGCCCCATGCGTCGTAGTCCGAGTCAGAGGCGTCAGCTTGCCATTCATCCAGCACTGACATGGACTGTGCGTCCTGCTCTTCGTCTGAAGAGTACTCCTGACGCGGGGCCGGGGTGTGTAATTTGGCAGACTTGAGCTTGGCAGGTGCCTTACCCTTATGCGGTTTGGGTGTGTAGTCTTCGCCTTTGTCATGGCGTTTTTTAGGGCGGGAATCCTCCCGTGCTTGATGGTCGGACAATTCAGAATCCGATTCGTGGCGTGGACGTCTGCATTTAGGTACGTCAGGAGCCGAAGCTCGGGCCTTGGAGAGTGCCTTCTCCACAGAGGCAGCGACAGCTGCGTTAATCATGGCCTGGAAGTCCACAGGGACGTTCTGGGAATCTTCCATGTTAGGGTAGGCTTATAGGTCACTGAGAGGCACAGCAATGAACGGGCACCCAGGTCTTGATAGTAGGCGTAGGGTCAGATTTGGAAGTATGGTGGGAACAAGCCCAGAATAACCCCAGCAGGGTATAGTAGTGACCTTATAAACTGGGGCTCACCCAGTTAGAGAGAACTGCCA
Source organism: Pelodytes ibericus (assembly GCA_036172795.1). Classification (NCBI taxonomy): domain Eukaryota; kingdom Metazoa; phylum Chordata; class Amphibia; order Anura; family Pelodytidae; genus Pelodytes; species Pelodytes ibericus. The sequence continues at coordinate 50,355,879 of CM069865.1, read as the reverse complement.
CAGCTAGTCTCCCAGTAAGCAGCGTCTTTATAGTGGGGGCTCACCCCGGTTGCACAGGGTTGGTACCCTTAAGTGCAGGCCACAATAACAATAAACAGGCAGCAGCACTGACCTGACTGACCCAGCCACAGGATAGCTTGATAGAAGCAGATGAGGCACAGAGACTGAGTAGCAGGTTGAAAGCAGCAGATGGAGTTGCTGGAGCAGGTAATCCTTCAGTCACAGGGGTGTCAGCCACAAAAGGTGTGAAAACAGCAGCTTAGGAGGTAACAGAAAGCTAACACAGCCACCCTGAGTCCCTAATGAGATGCACGAGGCAAAACTAAGATGGCCGCGAGAATCTCTCGATATCCGCGATCCAAAATGGCGGCCGCGAGGTAGGCCGCAAGCCGGGGACTAAATTTTGAGGCCGGCCGCGGGCGGAAGCGGGCCGGCGCGAAAACGGCCGCGAATAAAACCGGCCGCAAGGAGGAAGTCCAGGAGGGCACTCCAGGGTAGGGGGGCAGAGGGGGGACCTGGGGAGACCAAGGGGAAGCCCAGAGAGGGTCCCAGGAGGCACAGAGGGGCAGAAGGAGGTAGGAAAACCCACAGAAAGCCCCTGGTCCCCCAGCCCTGGTATAGAACAAGGAAATAAAATGAAAGGCTAAAACAATGATAATAAAGAATATTGAAATAGCAAGGAATAAACAAGTATTACACTGAATGAATAACAAGTAGTGACAATAAATGTATAAAGCTCCAGGGGAGCCAATATTCTGACCTGTCTGCGATGGAGCAGTAAAGAAAGAGGAAGTGTACAGGCAGCATGACCCTTATATACTATGCTGCTCAGTGATTTATTTGTTACTCTTTACGTTTTCTTTACTGCTGTGGAGTTTAGTAAAGAGAGTTAATGCAAAATAGGAAGCCTCCTGTCATGTTATAAAATTCATGCAAAATACATTCACCTTAAAAGTACAATATAACAAATACATAGAATCTAAGGTAAAGCCCTCAATGCGGAACACTCAATCCCTGGGGCAGTGTGGAGAAAGAGAAGGACAGATGAATAATATGTATAATGCATAAAGAGGACAAATAGAAGACAAAAAGAATAAAGAATGGGGGATGTGGACAGTTGGGTGATTATAGAAAATTACACAAATCAAAATCGGCATTAAGTCCCCCAGATCTTAAAGTTCCAAGTTCAGAAATCCACCAGATCTTTTTTTTGGCTAATTCCTTTCTCTGCTCGTCCCCCTCCAGTGTTTTTGAATTCTACAGATGGCATGGAATTTTATATTTTTGGGATTTTTATTGTGTTTTTTGGCAAAATAAGAAGATAGGATATGTTTCATATATCACTTTTTTATATTGTTTATATGTTCGCCCACCCTAGTTTTTAGACACCTTGAAGTTTTTCCCACGTACTTCAGATTACAGGGGCTGGTTAGACGTATACAACATTGGAACAACTACAGGAGAGAGTTTCTTTAATTTTATATTCCTTTTTTGTCTTTTCTGATATAAATGTGCTTTAACCCTATTGTCGAAATTATTATTCTGACAAGGGATACAGGTGTTGCATCTATGGAACTCATTTTTTAAATGGAAGGGATGTGTTGTGTTTCTATCCTTTTTGTAAAAAGCTGGTCACAAGGTTTGATCTTAAGTTAGGGGCCCCTCTAATAACAACTCTGGGGCTATCTGGAAGTATCTCGTAGAGGAAGGGGTCTCTTTTTAGAAGATCCCACTGTTTTGCCAGAATATTTTTTGATGATGTATGTTGAAATCAAGTATTACAGGGATTTCTACTGAGTTCTTACTTCCTCCTTTTTGATTATAACTCTGTAATCCCTGTCGATCCAGGGACAATGTATTAGAAATATCATTGGTGAGTGTTTCCATGGGGTATCCTTTTTCGTCAAAGCGTTTCTTCAGTATTTCTGCCTGTTCGATGTATTGGCTAGAATTGGTACAATTTCGTTGTAATCTTCTGAATTGTCCCTTGGGTATATTGGACAGCTATGGTGAGTAATGGCAGCTCTTTAGACATATATACCTATTTACATCTACAGGTTTGAAATAGGTTTTAGTCTTTACGCAATAATCCTCTATGTAGATCTCAAGATCCAGGAATGTTATTCTTTCCCGGCTCCATTCACTTTTCAATCGTATGTTCCAATTGTTGTTGTTTAGGTGGTTTAAATTTTTTTCCAATTCTGCCTCGCTTCCCTACCATATAATTAACCCCTTAACGACAGATGACGTGCCAGGCACGTCACGGCAAATCGAGGACTTGCCGACAGGTGACGTGCCTGGCACGTCATGCACTAAACTGAGTAAAGAAAGCGACCAGCGACTCTACTCTTACTCTAGGTAGAGGCATTGTGCAACACCCCCCAAATCTGCGATCGTTCGCTTTCTAAGCATCTCCGGTGTTGTTAAAGTGCCTCGCCAGCGAGGCACTTAACAACACCTTCAGGCTGCCCAGAGCTGATGGTGGTCTCTCTCCTGAGCGACCCCATCGGCTCAGTAGAAGGGAACGCTGCCTGTACAGGCAGCGCTTCCCTTCTAATGGCAAGAGCATCGGAAGTGAAAGTATTTCACTTCCGATGCTCTAGGGGGAGCCAATCGATGCCGGCACAACAGATCTATGTGATGAGCACTTACCATACAGTCAAAGGCAATATTAGCAAATATTGCCTTTGACAAGTATTGATTTGCCTCCCTCACCTTACTAGTTATAGTAAGGGAGAGAGACAGATCAGATAAAGTAAAAAAAAAAAAAACAATAATAAAAAAAATATTTAATAAAATTGTAAACACCAAGGGCTTTTATAAAAGCCATTTAACCCCTTCCCTGCCATTGATCGCTGTGTACGCAGTGATCATACACAGCAGCACATTTTTTGCTGTCTGTGCATTTTTTAGGGGTTCATTTTTTTTTTACTGTAATTCATTACAGTATAAAAAAAAGCTCTTTTAAGAGAGATTAACCCCTTTCTTGCTGTAGATCACTGCCTAAGCAGCGATCTGACGCAAATGCAGCAATCTTGCTGCAGAAGCATTTTTAAATTTTTTTTAACTTTTTTATTACACCCGTCACGTGTTAATTATACCCGCTAGGGGACTACGTTTAACGTAAAAAAAATTTTTTTAGCTGTCTGACCGCATGTATAGCGATCAGTAACAGCTGATAAGTGACAAAGGCGGGTTGGCGTTTGCTTAGATGAGCATCACCATTCGTCTGGTTAGATCAATATTTGTAAATATTTGATCTGACCCGTGTAGATCTGCCTCCCTCTCACTTGAGTTTTAGTGAGGGAGGGAGACAGAGCTGTATAATGTAAGTTTTTAATTATAATATATTTAATAGAATTGAGACCCAAAGGCTTTTATAAAAGCCGTTTCCAGTATTTAACCCCTTCCCTTCAATTGATCGCTGTGTACGCAGTGATCTTACACAGCAGCACATTTTTTGCTGTCTGTGCATTTTTTTAGGGGTTATTTTTTTTACTTTGATTTATTACAGTATATCAAAGGCTCTTTTAAGAGCTATTAACCCCTTCCTTGCCGTATATCACTTCCTAAGCAGCACATATGGTCACTGCCTAAGCAGTGCATATGGTGCAATCTAGTCGCAGAAGGATTTTTTTTTGCTATCAGCATTTTTTTTGTCAGACTCGCTAGGGGTTAGTTATACCCACTAGGGGATTACGTGTATTCCTTTTGAAGCTGTCTGAACGCTTGTTTAGCGATCAGTAACAGCCGATCAGTGGCAAAGGTGGTTTGGTGATTTCTCAGATGAGCATCACCATTCGTCTGGTTCGTAAATATTGTTCTGACCCATATGGATCTGCCTCCCTCTCCTCACTTGAGTTTTAGTGAGGGAAAGAGACAGATCTGTATAACATAATTTTTTAATTGTAATAAATTAAATAAAATGTTAAAAAATTGTGAGTCCCAAGGGCTTTTATAAAAGCCATACCCTTTGTATAGTGTAGTGTATTAACCCCTCCCCTGACACTGATCACTGCACAGCAGAACATTTTTTCTTGTCTGTGCATTTTTAGGGGTTAATTTTTTTGTACAGTACTACAAAGGCTCTTATAAGAGCTATTAACCCCTTCCTTGCTCTACATGTTCAAATTCCAAGTTTGAAAATCAAAAAGCGCACCTCTCAAATGTAGCCTTTCAACACCCAACAAAGCTGACAAAGCTATGCATGGGTGGTATCCCTGTGCTCGGGAGATGTTGCTGAACATATATTGTGGTATTGTTTGTCAGTGACACATACCGAAATATGTGAATTTGTGTCTAAAGTACAATGTATGTGGGAAAAAATACACAATAAAATGACTACCACAAACTTTGACAAAGGCTGGTGGTAGAATTGGTGCATGGAAAGTGTTAAAATAACACCATTTAAAATAGCCTAGGGTGTCTACTTTTACAAAATATATACTTTTTGGGGTAAAATACACTGTCCTACTTTAAAAAAAAGTCCCAAATGAAAGATGGGCTCAGGCTGGCTACACGTCAATATTCCAAGTTGAAAATGCGCACCTTCACAATGTGGCCCTTTTAGCCCCCAAACAACCCAACAAACCTATGCATGGGTGGTATCCCTGTACTCAGGAGATGTTGTTGAACACATATTGGGTTATTGTTTGGCAGTGACACATACCAAAATCTGTGAATTTATGTCTAAAATACAATATTTGTGAAAAAAAACCACACAAAAATTACTACCACAAACTTTGACAAAGGCTGGTGGTAGAATTAGTGCATGGAAAGTGTTAAAATACCACCATTTGAAATAGCGTAGGGTGTCTACTTTTAAAAAATATATGGGTTGATGGGGTAAAATACACTGGCTGGTTTCAAATATGTCCCAAATGGGACATGGGTGCAGGCTGTCTGCATGTCAAAATTTCAAATTGGAAAACCAAAAACTTCACCTCCCAAATTTGGCCTTTTACCCCCCAAACAATCCAACAAACCTATGCATGGGGGGTATCCCTGTACTCAAGAGATGTTGCTGAACACTTATTGGGGTGTTATTTGGCATTGACACATACCAAAATCTGTAAATTCATGTCTGAAGTACAAGGTTTGTGAAAAAAAAACACAAAAAAATTACTACCACAAACTTTGACAAAGGCTGGTGGTAGAATTAGTGCATGGAAAGTGTTAAAATACCACCATTTGAGATAGCCTAGGGTGTCTACTTTTAAAAAATATATGGGTTGATGGGGTAAAATACACTGGCTGGTTTCAAATATGTCCCAAATGGGACATGGGTGCAGGCTGTCTGCATGTAAAAATTTCAAGTTGGAAAACAAAAAACTGCACTTCACAAATTTGGCATTTTAGCCCCCAAACAACCCAACAAACCTATGCATGGGTGGTATCCCTGTACTCAGGAGAAATAGTAGAATCTATTTAGCATGTTTTTTCGTTCGCTATTGTCGATGAGGAGAAGTTGTTTCAAATAAAAACAAAGAAATTTGTGTATTTTTTTTTTTTTACCATATTTTTTTTTTATTTTTTTAATAATGTGATAAGATATTATCAAAAATATGGCATCCATAGAAAGCCCTTTTTGTCCCGATAAAAACAATATATAATATGTGTGGGTACAGCAAATGACGAAGAAGAAAATTACTGCTAAACACAAACAGCACAGAAATTTTAAAATAGCCATTGTCCAGAAAGGACAAAAATGTTTCAAAGGCTCTGTCCTTAAGGGGTTAATATGTCATCAGTATATCTTGAAAATGTTCTTCCCAGTCACGCATAAATAGATTTGCGTAACTGGAAGCAAATTTCGTTCTCATGGCCGTTCCGTTCTTCTGTAAGTAATATTGGCCTTCAAACCGAAATAAATGTTTTTTTAAAATGAAACGTATTCCTTCTGTCAGGAATTCCCTCTGCTCCTTGGGTAGTTCCCCTTTTCTTCTAAATACTTGTTTACCGTTCTAATTCCCAATTCGTGCTGAATACAGGTGTACAGTGATTCTACGTCACTTATGACTAGAACATAGTCTTCTTCCCACTTAATATCCTTCAACTTTTGACGGACATTTATGGTGTCCTTAAGATAATACCTTCCCTCAAGGATGTATGGTTGTAATACTTTGGCAATGTATTTTGAGAGGTTATTGAATCTATCCCTGATATGATGGGTCAACCTGGAGGATGGGTAGAATTTTTATGTATTTTCGTTAGAGTAAAGACGACCAGAGTTTTTGGATAGTGGACTCAGATAAAGTTGTATTCTTTTTGATTAAGAATTCCATTTTCTCTACCTCTATAAGTATATATGTTTTCTAAACTTTTAATCTTTAGCTTTTTATTCATCTAGCTTCTTATTCAAATATGACTTGCATTTATTCAAAATGTATGTAAATATTATGAACTCTGCAATGTAAATATAACATGATTAAAACAATATTTATATTCAAGCCATATTTATGATACACATTTCTGGTTTAATAATAAATAATGAAATAATAAAAAATAAATGATTTTAGTTACATAAATTAAGTTGACTCTTCCAAATTGGCTCTTATTTCAGAAAATTTGTAAATGTAATCTTCCTCCTGCACTGGGCATCCCTCTATGTCATCCAACAACATTTATCCTGAGCCAACTCACATTTCATACAGAAAAAACTGTCATAAAATGGCACCATTAACTTGATGCATTTAATTGGGGATTTCTGAATAAGTAATCAAAGTTTTACTATATGAAAACCATGTTAGCTCACCCAATATTCCACTGATTATTATTCCGATTATGTGATGCCAACTTATAGCTGGAATGACATCAATGGTATAATTATACCACAAGATATGTTATGATGGAGTGTAAAATAATATTCTATATTCAATTCCCCCATTAACCCAAAGAGTGTCATTATAAGTACATTAACGTCATTTGATGCCCAATGGTAACACCATTCAAACAAAATTAGAGCACCGGCTACAAAGCTCCCATCTTTCAAAGGAGGATAACTGCACTGTTAAAACAACATAATTGAAACATTGTTCTGTGCGGTAATTACAAGGGCTCCCCCAATGCCTTTCACTCACCCTCCAAAAAAATAAAAAATTATAGACTTTCCATTGACCTCCTTAAATAAATAGGCCGTTTTGACTGTGGGCCTGTGCTATCACCCCCGGGCCTTCTCACCTTTTGAGTGAAAATCACTGCCCAAACCATGCCACACAGAGTGTGCTCTATTTGGACAAAATACCTGTATTCAGTGTCCAACGACGTTCAGCAATGTCTTGGATCCTCATCTGTGGCCTAGGGAAAAGGGATTTCGAATTGTGGTCCATTTTTAGCTGTGCTGTCTACCATAAAAAATACTGTAATTGCACTTTTTCCGGTTTCTGTACAATTACAAATACACATCTTACCCATTGCAATGATGATGCCCTTTTTTTTCTTCCAATCTGTGTGCACTGGTTTGGTGAGCATGGCAACCAGTGTGGCCACAATTGACCCACACCCTTTCCCCCTTCCATAGCCTGTGTAAAGGAGAGTAAAAACCTGGTCACAAAACATTTCTAAAGGCACTGCTTTTTTCTGTTAATGCAGTTAATACACAAAGTAGGTACTTACTTAACTTCAGAGTACATACTGTGTTATATTACAACATGGCATCATTGCTTTGATAGATATAATATTTTTACTTGGTCTCACATGAGAAATAAGTAATGAAATGTGTGGTTTTACATTTAATAATTATCAGTGAACAAAGATGTGAATGTGTGTCACTTAACCCCTTCGTGACGTTAGGACGTACTATGCCATCCTGACTTTAAGTGCCTTAAAGTCGTTAGGACATCATAGTACGTCCTGTACTAAACAGCTCATCGCGGCTCCCCGCGATGAGCTGTTTTCGGATCCCGCTGCAGGCACTCACAGCGGGATCCCACCTGTCAGATGAGGCCACTTTGAGTGGCCTCAGTCTGACAGGGAAAATGTAGCCGGTACTCAAAGCGAGCACCGGCTACATTTTGCTAAATCGCGCTGTGCCCGAGCATCCGGGTTCGGGCACGCCTCCGTGACGTCACACGTGACGTCCGGAGGTCTCCCGATTTTTTGGCAGGGACCCACAGGGTCTATTAAGACCCTGATCGGGTCTCTGCCAGAGTGTTCCTGGCTACCGATCACCTTGTGATCGGTGGACAGGAACAAATTGTGACGTTTTGGTGCTTGTGTCGTTTGGGACGCAAGCACCATGCGTCACGAAAGGGTTAATAGATTTACCTGTCATTTACATATTTTACTACATTCACATCCATCCACTGACATAACAACCAATCCCAATATATACAGCAATGATAATTTTCACTGATCAAGCTTCAGTATGAGAGATTGAAATAAAGTAGTTTGAGCAATTAAGATGCACATGCTGACGACCACAGTAACAAAAGTTCTTACACATAGGTAAATGCACAAGACAGGACTAAAGTACTGATAACAAATTTTTATATTTTCTTAGATACATAAAAGAAGGCATAAACGACAAATGGTACAAAGTAATGGAGAAAATCCATAACTCACAGCCCAAATAAATATCCAAAATATAAAACTCTTTAATACTGAAATTACAAATGTGCATGTACGTAATTGTTATAGGCACGCATTTTATTTATGCTAGTTTTTTGATCATATACTCAGATATCACTTAAATAGCAATATATATATATATATATATATGTATATATACCATATTTTCCGGCCTATAAGACGACTGGGCGTAAAAGACGACCCCCCAACTAAGTCGTCTTATAAGCCGGAAAAATCGCATCTATATTTTAACTTTTTAGGTTAAAATAAAGAGTCTGGGACCCTCCTCCCCCCTTCCCCAATCCCCAGTACTTACCTTCTTTATGATCTGTCTCCCGCTGTTAATCCGGTCCGTGGCTGTGAGGGAAGCGTTGTGAGCTCCCCTCCAGCCGCGCGGTCAATAAAGTTTGTTTAAAAAAAAAAATGTAAACAAACTTTATCGAAGCTGGAGGGGAGCTCACAACGCTTCACTCACAGCCACGGACCGGCTTAACAGCACGACTGAAGACAGAGCAGAAAATAGATAAGTAAATCCCAGTACCCGGCGTATAAGACGACCCCCCAACTTTTGAGAAGATTTTCAGGGGTTAAAAAGTCGTCTTATACGCCGGAAAATACGGTGTATATATATATATATATATATATATATTGGTTTATATGTGTGGGGTATATGCAGGTGGCTGTTGGTCTAAGCAACAGTGTTTCCAGGTAAACATGCTGGCTATTGTTCAAGGCTGGACTGTAAACAACATGGAGTCTGACAGTTTGACAGTCTGGTCACCTGACCAGGGTTACTATGTAAAAGCTCTACGAACAAGGGCCTGCATCTAAAGACATACACAGGAAAGATTTGGCAGAACTCTCTAAGCCAGTCCTTCCATCTGTACAGAGTTCTCCTGGCTTTGCACATTTTCACCCTAACTGTTAAGACTAAGTATCATCTTTTATTATATTTTACTTTACTTTCTTTTTTTTCCTTTTTTTTTTTACACTCAGACTCTGCAACACATACTACAATTAGACAGGTGTTCCCATTGCTTTCGTGTGTTATCAGATCATCCTTGTGCTTTTCTTTTGCCTTCTTTCATTTCCTCTTTTCCTTTTCTTTTCTTTTTTTTCAAAATTTCTATTGTTATTGATATTTTTAGTTTTATATTGAAAAAGAAATAAGAGCTTGAATAGAGTTAACTATTCTTTTTTATATTAATAGACTGAGTATTTTAGCATTGTTTATTTGTATAACCTATAGTAGGTATTGTTGTAGAGTTATCATTAAACTTTGTTATGCTTTAACCTATTCAAGTGTGTGGATATTCTGTTATTTGGTTATTGAATATAACTCTCTAATAAAACCTTATGGAATAATATAATAGTTGTATTGTTATATTATTTCCATTTATAAATTTGTTGTTGAGGTAATGCTCATTTGATATTTGGGATTTGTACATAAGAACCACTGTATCAATTAAAATTGAATAAATCTCTTGCACATATCCCAATAGGTACTGGGATTGACATTAACAACAAAATGCTCTATATTTGCAACCTTTGTTTAAGAGCTAACTGAAGAAACATACATTGTGTCGATTACTGTATTGGATGGTGAAGATTAGTTATTGTTATGTGTAACCATTGGAACCAAACTGTAAAGTTTTAAACAGACAGCAATTGATACCATATGTGGTATTAATTTTGATAGAGAATTAACTAATCTTCACCATCCAATACAGTAATCGACACAATGTATGTTTCTTCAGTTAGCTCTTAAACAAAGGTTGCAAATATAGAGCATTTTGTTGTTAATGTCAATCCCAGAACCTATTGGGATATGTGCAAGAGATTTATTCAATTTCAATACTAAAGAAAACAATTGATACAGTGGTTCTTATGTACAAATCCCAAATATCAAATTATTTATTTATGATATTAGTCAGTGGAATTAGATAACAAATATCAAAACTGTATTTACTGATCATATCCAATTAAAATTAATAAAGAATGTGGCTTTGGCCTTGAGACTTATAACATTAAACATTTTTGAAAGTGGCTCAAAATTAAATTCCAGAAAATGTCTATATATCGAAATTAATATTTAACATATATTTCAGATTACATAACAAACACATTCTTAATTGAAACTGTTGGCAATTTGGGAACATGATTTTTAGATCATACCACTGGTATACGATCTGGTTTAGGAGAAGGAATCCATATATTATAAAAGATAGGTGAAGTTGCATGATATAGCATCACTAATTTTTAAGGTTGTATTTCACATGTATAATCTTTGTGTGTCTCTTATCTCGGATAAGAAAAGCTGCATATCTGAACTGTCACTAAAGATGACACTGTCACTAGACAGATGAATATCACATTGTAGTAATAATGCCAAAAGAAAACTTGCAAACGAAAACACAATGCAGAGACGCAAAAAATGCTTGCAAAATGAATTTACTAAAGTGTATTCTCAATAAAGTGGACCCTTAAGTGTAAAAACGTACACAAATAGAGCAGTAAGAAGGTGGAGGTAATACATACCACAACAAAGTTAAGAGTGACCCACATGCGAGACCCCCAACAATTCAGCAACAAACTGTTTTCTTTATTAAGTATATGATGTAAATAGTTAGTTTACATGTAGTGTTTATCCCCTTAGTAACACAGACTTTTTTTCCTGCTTCTGTGATTTTTGTGTTTAAAGGAACACTGCACTTTTCTTAACCCTTGCTTCCGTCAAGGACTGTGTATATGAGTGCCTGTGAATGAGTGTGTCTGTGTGCATCTGTGACTGTGTGGACCTATGTGCATGTGTTACTTTATGTGTGTCACTTCGTTTGTGGCTTTGTGCACGTACATGACTGTGAGTGTAATTTTGTGGGAGTGGGGGCAGTATTTGAGTTTTGGACCCAGGCAGCACACTATTCCAAATCAAATAGTGTGGATCTGCAGTCGTACTGCAGAGTGTCTCACCTCAACCGCCAATGCAGTGAAAATAATCATTAACTTATTTCCAGGCAGCATATTGTCTTGGGCAAGTACTGGCCTGACTTGGGGATCCAGCATGTGGGCCCTTTTGTACGAGTCATCCTACACAAAATGTAAGTGCTTACAAGCACTGCGTAAGAAGGTATGATAGTTCAATCCGAAGCAGTTATAAAGTAACAAAGCACCCCTGGCTCCCTTATCATGTTATACATTTTTTTCTGTTTTAAATTATTCAGGGGTACGAGAGCACGCTAAGCACTCTGGGATGCCATCAGCAGCTTTTTGTGTGCGCAAGTGTACTCGTCTCCATCAGCAGTCTTTGTGTATTTTTTCATAAAACCTTCCACCTTTATAAAACAATTCTATACATGTGCTATTCATTTTTTAGGCCCCTGACAAAGGTTTAAGCGAAATGTGCACCATGCTGCTTTCTGCCTGCTAGCAAAACTTAAACCTTGTTTAATTTTACAGTGATCTATGTTGGACTGTCAAAATGAAAATTGACTAAGGAGGGCTGTAGGATTACGTAAATGGACTCTATAAAACAATATGTTTTAAATGTGTCTGTGGTTTCTCCTTCTTATGACATCACCTGTGACTTGATAGCCAAAAGCAATGTCATAAACAAGGAAAGCACATACGTTTAAAACATGTTTTTCCGTTATTTTGTGAATTTGCATGCAATGTGACTATTACAACATATATAAACCATTTTTTAGTCTCTAGATACACAGTATAAGCAATGTTTAGGTTGACAGTCCCTTTAAGCAATCAAAGACTTTGTGTATAACAAGCAGTTTTGTAAATTGGGGATAGATACCCCAATAACATATAATTATTTTACCTGAAATTAGTTTATAGTGTCGATTCCAGAAGCTCCACATTTCTTAAGAAAACCTGAACTCCGAGGTTCAGACTCAATCAGATCACATTGGTGATCTGATTGGTCCTAATATCTGCCAATGTTGCCAATTTATGAGCCGATGCATGTTAGTTGAACTTCTCTGGAGTTTGGCTTCCGAAATGGTAGCCTTTGTCTTCCCACAGACCACTTGGTTAGGGCCTCTGCTAATTGTGAAATAGATTTGTTATTTAGCAGGTTCAGAAAATTTCTGCTTTTAGCTGAACTAGTTGTGCCACATTTGCAGTCTATATCTGGGTAATTAAAATCTCCCATGATTAAAACTTCATTCATCAATACTATGTACTAATTGCAGGATAGTGCAAACGCAGGAAAGCCGGGAGTGCAGGTACAAGTCCCCAAACAGGAAGTAAAATAGAACTGGAAGTGATGTCAGTGCTTCTAAAGTCCTACGCGTTTAATAGATCACTGCCTACTCTAAGAGAGCAGAGCAATAAACTGAAAGACAAATGAATAAAATTAAATGAGTGTACAACTAAGACAGGGCTCGACAAACCCCGGGCGCCAGGTCTCCATGGCGACCAGGAAATCAGACCTGGCGCCCGGGTAACGTGAGCCCCGCGGGGTGCCCTCGGCAATGGGATTGTTTTTTCCCTTTTCTTTTTTGCAGAAGCGGTGCACGAGGGAGCAGAGTGAGTGCAACGGCTGCACAGACTTCCTGCTCCGCCCCCTCGCGCACCGCGTTATAACTGATCACCTGGAAGCATAGCAGGGAAGCTTCTCTGTGCCACCGGAAACGGTGTTTGTGTGTATGTATGTGTCTGACTAGATGTGTTTGTGTGTGTGTATGTATGTGACTGACTGGATGTGTTTGTGTGTGTGTATATATGTGACTGACTGTGTGTGTGTGTTTGTATGTATTTGTAGAAAAACAAGGTGTAACAGGTTTCGCACTCAGTAGTGGAGCGTGCAAGGAGAGGACTTTCACCCTAGTGAAATAAAGGATCCTGTATGTATATGGGACAGACTATGTGTCTGTGTGTGACTGCTTGTGTTTGTGTTCCGTTGTCTGGCTCCTAGATTCTTTAGCTGGCTCCTAAAACTCAGATAAATTTGTCAAGCCCTGAACTAAGAGCATAGACGGTATACAACAGATAAAAAAATACTTTTATATTTTTTTCACATACATAAGAAATAAATGGAATCTTTGTTAGAGCTCATAGAAAGTGAGAAAATGGAAAAGACACTCAAAGATAGGTTCAATGAACTCAGATGAGAAATCCTAGCAGGTTAAGTTTAGAAAAATTGAGGTAGAGGTAAGCCTTTGTAAGGGTGATGCAGAGCTGGAACCACTGTGCAGAAATAGGAATGGCCTGCGTAACGAAGCCAGGCAAGTGAATAGAATTATTCTGCCTGAAGGAATTCCACCCTACGGTTGAGCCTCAGGTTTTCTTCCCCCAGGACTTTTGTACTCTGACACTTACTAGGCTACTGAAACGTAGCCAGGAATAAAACTGACATGGAGGAAAATACTGAAGCGAAGGTACAGCAGGAAAAGGCAGGAGAATGGTCAACTAGCAGGAATCAAGGCTGGCAGCAAACGATCGGAGTCAGGAGACAGGCGAAGGGTCAAGAAAGGCGGCAATCGGACAGAGTAAAAAAACAGGCAATATAAGCAACAGGAGTCAACAGGCAGTATGCATACGCTAGAAACGGCTTGGAGCACTATTTTAGGCAAGGAACAAGTGCACAAATGAGGTTTAAATAGCCCTCCTACCAAACAATCAACCAATGAGAATCACAGAAAAAAAATTAATTTTAAACATGGCCCTTTAAGGTGAGTATGGGCAGGAAGCCAAAAGTAGAACTGCCCATGTGCAGAACAGTAACCTAGGGTTAGTCATGAGAGGCCTGCTAATGGCTTGTGTGTCTGGCTGTGAGTCCCTGCAGAAGACCCAGAAGGTAGTGAGACAGAGCTCCGTGGAGTTCTGAGCAGGTAAGGAGGGAGTGATTGGCAGTGTGACGGTGCTGTCGTGACAACCTTTTGGATATATCAGCTATGTACTATTGTGTCAATTCACTTAAATTTGATAATATCTCGAGGAGGTTGACTTTCATTTAAAAAAAAGTTAATTTCAGCACCCAAGTTTGAGTTAAGAAAAAAAAACAGGTTTGAGTCTTCCCAATTGAAAGTAATGGTAGGCAAAATGATCAAAGTTGACATCACTCCAGGTTCTTGTTTACTTCCTGTCTCGATCGTGTACCTGCATTCCATCTGGCTTCCATGGAGACATCTTTACAGTGTTGCTGATACAACTTGTGGGCCTCAAGGTTTCTCGAGCCTTCTACTTTTATACCTTTTTTTATTAGCAGCTTCTTGTAAGTAGCCCATTGGAGCATGGGGGTGCTTGTTTGTTGACCCCTTAACCCCTTGACGACAAAGGACGTGCCAGGCACGTCCTGGGAGAAACTCCCTTAATGACAAAGGACGTGCCTGGTAGTGAATGAAGCGGTTTTCGCGATCAACGATCGCGAAAACCGCTTTAACAGTGCTGGTCTATTGCCACGACATCGAGGCAATAGCCAGCACCTAAATTTCTATTTTGGGACCCCCACGATCGCCCCACGGAGCGATCGTGGGGAGCCATATTGACGGAGCATGCTGCTCCGTCAATATGGCTAAGCCCTCTGCTGGTCTGAGCTTCGGAAGTGAAAGTAACTTCACTTCCGTCGCTCTGAATATGCTACTTGACTGCCCCTAGTGGTAGTTTAGTAGCATTGCAATGGAAAATATTTAAAATACATATTTAATTGATTAAAAACAGGTTATTTAGCTATATTAGCCTATAGGGTTAAAATTAAATATTTTTTAGCATAAGGGATAGGGTTAAAATTAAATTAAAGTTAAAAAATATTAATGGATATGATAAGGATTAGAGTTGGGGTTAAATTTAGTGTTAGGGTTAAATTTTGGGTTCGGGTTGGGGTCAAAAGATCAATATAGGAAAAAACAAAAAAACACTATTTTTGGTTTTTGCCCCATAACTCGCAAAAAAATACCGAACAATATGGAAACATGCATATTTTTTAACTCGGGAGAACATTTAGAAACTATTTAGACGGGGTCTTTTTTAATGATTTTATTTGTGTAAATTATATTTTAGGTCAAAGTTAGAAAAAGTGGTTTTTTTTAAATTTTTCATCATATTTTATGATTTGTTTTGTAGTAAATTATAAGATATGATGAACATAAGGGTATCTAATGAAAGCCCTTCTTATGACGATAAAAACAACATATAATTTGTGTGGGTACTGTATGTGAGAAAGAAAACAAATTACAGCTAAACACAAACACCCTAGAAATGTCAAAACAGCCATTGTCACCAAGGGAAAGTCAAGGTGAAAATGTCTTGTCACTAAGGGGTTAAAGACCAGGGATTTTCTGGGCCAAGAACCAGAGCGATTTTTCAATTTTTAATATGTGGTTGTTGAAACATAATTTTCCTCTCTGTCATACAAGTTAAATGTTGTGTTTTAAAGGACAGGCAGAGCTTTCTTTTGGTCTATACATCAAACTCTACAATTTAGTATTAAAAAATACAAATAAAAGGGTAAAACATTTTCCCAATAATAATCTACACAACTAGTACAACACTAACCCACTTATCCCAACTAATTAACTAACTAATAAAAAATAAAAATATAGGTTCCCAAACCCCCCCAAAAAAAATTCCAGAAAAAAACTCTGACCAGTGTGATGTCAGAGCCATAAGAATCATAGAACGACCACGCAAGGGTTAACTGTAATTAAATTAACATATTACAATAAAATGTATTTATTAAAAAAACTTTAAAATTGCACACAAAAAAACTAAATGGGTGCCAAAAGGTAGGAAGGAAACTGATCACAGTAACAAATGGTGCTTTGTGTTTGCATAAGTTATCCTGCACCAAGCTCCTGAGGAAGTTTGGTGCATGAGCAGGGGTGCAAGCATTTTATTCCAAATTTTAATAGATTTTATTCATCAGTATTATTTTCTATATTGAACGTGTAAGAAGAAGCTTTTTGGAGACACTGGGCCACCATTGATTTGGGACTGCATCACATATTCAGACGAGAAGCATCAGGTCCTTTTTGGTGATTGGAAGAAATCTCCTTTGCTGTTGGGGTAACCCCTTCCGTAATTCACATTTTAATTGCACTAGAGCTGGTTCTCTGTGCATTGATTTTTGTGAGAGTGTCTATAATAAATAATATTGTTATTCTTTCATCAAACAATACTGCACCATTGGTCTTTTCCCTCTTTTCGTTTCCCACATGTCTACCCATGTCTCTGAGGAGACGTCCAGTCTACAGATATTGAATTGTGATATTCCGTTTTGTACACAAGTTCGGTCCTGGGATTTGAGGAGTCCTTGCAGATATCCAAAAGGAGAGTATTACTCTACTTGTTTGTGTGTTTTTTTATGATACATGTGATCAGCAAGGAAAGGATTAACTTTTTTCTTTTTACAGGAATTTTTTTTTTTTACATTTGCTTGTCACTCTGTGCTTCACTATAAGTATGTGAAGCACAGGGAGTGAATTAGAGGCAAAGTCAGTGTGTGAACACATCTAATTTGCATGTTATCATGGTGATCACCACAATCACATCCCGATCGGGTCCAGGAACTTAGTCTCGGGAGCGTGGCAGAGTCCTGGACCCGTTTCTGACCGGCTGGCGGTTAACTCGTCATAAGGTCGTTAACACTGCGGCTCTTATGACAAGTTAACTCGTCATAAGGTCACGAAAGGGTTAATCAATTCTACACTATGGCAGTCCTTTGTCACACCTCTGTTTTAGTGCCACTGGAGCTGGTGAGGGGGTAATGGAGTAGGTGAGGCAGAGCCAACATCAATGCTCTAATTTTCTTACTCCAGTCGCTGTAGAGAGAGAATGCATGTCGCAAAAAAATATGCAACAGCCTTTGTAACATCTGTGGGTATTTATAACTGCTAGCTTTAATAAAGATTGCATTCAAATATATAATTTTAATTATGCAAAACAGTAAAGGTGTTTTTCACCGCAGAAAACTCACTTTAATGGGCAAATCAACTGGTATAGTTTATTATGAACAGGCTGAAGTTTTTTTTTTTTTTAAGATTGGCTATTTTTGCTTAGACAAAGTCATTAGTACTAAAGTCCTTTTATCATTTAGTTTGACAAAAAACAAAAAACTCCTATACAGTTGATACCAGAAGAGGTATTTACTACTTTAGTACAGCTTGCATAAAAAGTCACTTTTTTTTGATGTTAAGGTACATGCAGTACATTTTTGTAATGCTGTATAGTTGGGGGGTTTTCTGTGCCTCCTGAAAACAAAATTGGGGTTACAAATTAATTAATTAAAGATTTGTCAATCCCTGCTATAAAATTAAATGATTAAACACATTTTGAGACCTCCAGGTCCTAATATTCTTGTGTCATATTCTTGGAAGAATGTCTGTGTACTCAATAATTTTCACATTTCAAAATAATCATTATTGTGGGCCTTTGCACATTAGAGAAATATTTTTAATGTTAGGATTCTTTTTAAATGAACTAGTGAAACATAGAATGTGTTGTTCAGTGTAGAATTATGTTTTTTTTTTCCATATAATATTGTTTATTTTCTCCTGTTACATAATCAGGAATGTGTGATTACACATAGTTTACACAGCACATGTAAATCATATAATTTGAAATTTGGAGTGGATTTTTTACTTTTCCAACATTTTTTAAATCTTGCACCTGGCAATATATAGCTATGGATGTATAGCTCAGTGGTGACTGTTAGCATTAACACAGTATACAAAAGCTTATTGCATTTTAACTAGAATAAGTCAAATGCATGCCAAACCACTTATAAGATCTCTGCCTCCATGTTGTTTTATTATTATTTTTTTTTTGCTATCATGCATTTTCATAAGAAGATTGAGTTGGGATGTGTTTTGAAAGCCATGTATTCCTAAAGTATGATGAGTATATATCATATTGTTAAAAAGTTTACTTTTAATTTATGACTTTTTGCAACCTTGAACTCAATAGCAGTTAATTCTTGCAATAATGTACATGAGATTGACAAAATAACAGACACAACACATTACATTACATTTATAGAGCTCCAACAATGTTCCATAAAGTAAAAGGACTGTTACACCCATAAAAGCAGCAGCAAAGATGATTCGTACTAGGTTAGTTAACGTCTTAACCCATTTGGACATATAAATATATACATCCTGGTAAGCATGATCCTATGTCCATTTTTCATCGCAGGACTTCAAAAAAGAAAATTGGAAATTATGTATTATGGCGTGGAAGCTTGTTATAGGAAGTGGTCATTGGTGGCATGTTCTGCTTTAAGACCCTAGTGGGCCCTGGGCAAAATCTTTTGCAGTGGGCCCTCCTGGACCCAATTTTTCTAAAGTTGCTTTGTAAAAACCTATGTAAACTTTTTAATATTATATGCAGCTATTTTTATATCACATTCAGCTATTTCTATATGTAATAAAAATGTTATTGAAAAATTGCATTTCTTGTTTTTACTCCCATTTTTTGCACCCACATTACACCTAAAGGACTTAACACAGCACCATACAGTACCCACAGCACTTGCCATGCACCTATACTGCACCCACAGCACTTGGCTTGCACTCATATTGCACCCACACAATTTGGCATGCCACAGTGTCAATTTGCCTCATAGAACATACCACAGTGTCGCTTTGTCCCACAGAACTGCCCCTGCAGAACAAGCCACAGTGTCACTTTGTCCCATAGTACATGTTATTTAATTTTTAATTTATTCTTTGAGGAATTCACTTCCGTCGCTCTGAATATGTTGCTTGACTGCCCCTAGAGGCAACACTGCAATGTTAAAAAAAGAAGATTTAATTAGCTTAAAACTAGTATTATGATTAGATTAGCCTATATGGTTAAAATAAAATAATTTTTAGCATAAGGGATAGGGTTAAAATTAAAATATATTAAGGGATAGCATAAGGGTTAGGAGTTGGGGTTAAATTTAGTGTTGGGGTTAAATTTAGGGTTCGGGTTGGGGTCAAAAGGTCAATATAGGAAAAAAACAAATTAAATATTATGCAGAGTGAGAACAGATAAAGAAACAAAGAGCTAGGGGTTGCAATAAAGACTGAAGGAGAGACAAAAGTGAACTTTAGCAAAGAACTGCAGAATAGGAAAAGGGTTTGAGTACGAACTGCAGTATAAACAAAGCTATATAACAGACTGTAGACAAAGCAGAGGTAGGGGTAAAGAGATACACAAGGGGTGATGCCTGAGATAGTTAGCTAAACAGTAACACCCGAGAGAGGGTGAGGACTGAGATAGGTAGAACCCTGACAATTATTATGCCATTAATATGCCAGTATTACTTTTGCCATTGATATGCTAGTAATATTTTACCGTTAATAAGCCACAGTCAATTTGACCAGTGATATGCCAGTATTATTTTGCCATTCATAGGCCACAGATAATTTGCCCAATAATATGCCAGTATTATTTTGTCGTCAATAGGCCACAGCCAATTTGCCTAATAATATGCCAGCATTATTTGCCGTCAATAGGCCACAGCCAATTTGCCCAATAATAAGCCACAGATAATTTGCCCAATAATATGCCAGTATTATGTTGCCATTAATAAGCCACAGCCAATTTGCCCCATAATATGCCAGTATTATTTTGCCATTAATAAGGCACAGATAATTTGCCCAATAATATGCCAGTAAAGAGATACACAAGGGGTGATGCCTGAGATAGTTAGCTAAACAGTAACACCCGAGAGAGGGTGAGGACTGAGATAGGTAGAACCCTGACAATTATTATGCCATTAATATGCCAGTATTACTTTTGCCATTGATATGCTAGTAATATTTTACCGTTAATAAGCCACAGTCAATTTGACCAGTGATATGCCAGTATTATTTTGCCATTCATAGGCCACAGATAATTTGCCCAATAATATGCCAGTATTATTTTGTCGTCAATAGGCCACAGCCAATTTGCCTAATAATATGCCAGCATTATTTGGCGTCAATAGGCCACAGCCAATTTGCCCAATAATAAGCCACAGATAATTTGCCCAATAATATGCCAGTATTATGTTGCCATTAATAAGCCACAGCCAATTTGCCCCATAATATGCCAGTATTATTTTGCCATTAATAAGGCACAGATAATTTGCCCAATAATATGCCAGTATTATTTTGCAATTAATAAGGCACAGATAATTTGCCCAATAATATGCCATTATTATGTTGCCATCAATAATCCACAGCTAATTTGCCCCATAATATGCCAGTATTATTTTCCCATTCATAAGCCACAGCCAATTTGACTTATAATATGCCAGTATTATTTTGCCATTAATAAGACACAGATAATGTGCCCAATAATATGCCAGTATATTTTTGCCATTAATAAGCCACAGCTAATTTGCCCATTAATATGCCACCCTCCTCGCCCCTTCCCCAGTCTTCACCTCCTGGCTGCTCCGTGTCCCCGGTCATCTCCTCCATGCAGTGTTCCCTCTTGCACGGAGGAGGGAAATATAGCCACCGAATATGACGTGAAGTCAAATCCGGTGGCAATGATTTAACTTTTTTTTTTCCAGTGGCACGATTCACTTCGAGGCAGATGCCGGCACCAACGGTGTCACCCCCGCTGGGCGACACCCGTGGCCAGTGGGGTCCCCCTTAAGCAGTGGGTCCTGGGCAAGTGCCCAATTTGCCCTATGATTAAAGCAGCCCTGTGTGTGAGAGAGGATGGGTTTCATGACAAACCAACCATAAGGACTGCAAACTAAAAACAAATCTCAACATCTATGATGCTTTAACAATAGTAAGATGGGGGTCCAAATATATTGGATCCATTAACATTTAACATTGCCATGGGTGGTGTCAAAGGTTAGCCACAACGGATTCATCCATGTTTTTCTCTCTAAGCTGCTATGACTAAGACAAAAATATGTGACACTTGATACCAATGAATAATATTGCACCAACACGTACAAAACAAAGCTCTCCTCACAGGACTTAGAAACAGAAATGCAGACAGCACATGTTGGAAAAAATACACATAATAGTGTGATATGTATAAATCTTTGTGAAACATAAATGATTTAATTTATGCGTTCACAAAAGGAGATGCTATGTATGCTCTGTAAACTTTCTGATATAGTGCATAGAATCCGCGAGGCATAGGGGTCACCAGACACTCCAATTTACAAAACAGCTAATGAGGATTTCACATTAATGGACATTAAGCTTTGAATGGTAAACCACCAAGGACTAAGTTGCTCCATGCACTGTAATGCTACAGCAGAGGAGGTCTGAGATGCATCTAGATACTATAGAATGAGACTAGTCAGTAACAGATGGCAGGATACTGCAGACAGGAGACAGACTGAGGATTGTTAGGAACAGGCAATAGGTCTAAAAAGGCAGCTGATTGTATAGGTCAGAGTACAGGCTACAATTGAGGCTGGTGGAGAACATGCAGAAGCAATACAATCAGTGGTCAAAACCGGGAGATCAGGATACCGAGGAATTTACAAAAGAGTAGTTGGGTCACAAGTGGAGTTCAGGGCTGGCAGGGTCAGAATATAGGCAGGAATCAAAAATACAACTAGTGAGGCTAGAGAGCACTATCACAGGTAAGGGGCTGTTGTGGAACTGAAGTTTAAATACCGTATTTTCTCGATTATAAGACAAGGTTTTTTCAGAAATAAACGTCTGAAAAAATGACCACTTCTTATAATCGAGGTCATCGTTTAATCAGTCCTCAGATCAGCCCCCTCTGATACCTCATACCTCTGATGCCAGCCGCCACTGGAGCCCCATCAGACTTCATGCCACTGATGAACATCCGTTGGAAGCGGATGGAGCATTAACTTCATACTAAAAGAATCGGAGTCATGTGAGAGCTGCGTGACCCACGCTAGGGACTGAAACTTTATCTGTAGTGAGCCCGAAGACAGGCTCACTGCAGATACATTATTAGCCCCTAGCGGAGTCACATGGGTCACGCAGCGCTCACGTGACTCCGCTTCTTTTAGTAAAAAGTTAATGTGTCTATGAGTGAGTGTCATTTTCACTGCATGTAACGCCATGTGTGCTTATGAGTAAGTGTCATTTTCACTGCATGTAACGTAACGTACCATACGTTTATGTGGAATAAAAATAACATTACCATGAAAACACTTTAGAATACACATATCATATACAGTAACAGAATAGCATGACTAGTGTCTTCTTATTGTGTTGGCTTTACAGTACCAGACACATGTTTTAACAATGATCTTTTTCCCCATATGGGAGTCTTATATTCTGGCTTTTTTTTAAATCCCAATAAGATCCAAAATGTGGATCCTATTTGGGATCATCTTATAATCAGGGTAGTCTGATAATCGAGCAAATACGGTAGCCCTCCTGGCTGTGGATTATCCCCTGGGAGAAATTGAATGGGAGGAGGGAAATCTACTTATAGCCCTTTGACTGGGCTTCATTAATATTCATGAAGTTGTCCATCCACGGATGCGGCACTCGTTCGCCACTTGTACATTGAGGCTGACTATAGGCAGGTAACATGCTCCAAATAATCCACAAAGGGGATACTGGATATTTTTTGTAGGCTTTAATATCTGTTTATATATATAACAATTTTCATGTCTCCTCTCTCATTTGTGGTAACTTTAATTATCGATATCCACACTTCCACATATCTCTCTGTTATCTCCTTTTGTCTTACAAAACAAACTCCCCTCTACATGAAGGCAGTGTATCTTGGTTTTGTGCTACCCTTGGCAGACACACTTCGGGGACCCCCCCACCCACATTGCACACCCAAGCATGCCCCTTCACCCACATTGCACCCAAATTTACTCTAGGGCATCATATAACCAAAATACACCACTGATTTTAGACCTCTTTAAAGTGGGCATATGAAATGCATCATAAAGTTATGGCAAAACCACAATTATTATTTACCATACATACTCATCAAAGAACCATTTAGTTTTGATTATGCTCCATACTTTGGAAACCAGAATATTTATACACCATTTCTTCTTAGGGACTGAGGAGAAATATGGTGGAAAATTTTTGATTCATTAAAAATGCAGACTATGTTTGGATCTCCACGATGGAGGTTTACTATAACAATTATAAATAACATTTGTATGAGCAATTTTCATAATAAGCATGGTGCTTTCAAATGGCCAAAATATGACTTCATATGGTTATAATCATTTCAATAAAAAAGCTAGCAGAAATGACTGCCAATTAACTGCTACAAAAAACAGCTATTTTGCCTTACAGCATAATTTATATTTAGCCATTTTTATTCCCTTTATAATTGTCATCCGAGAATGCTGCAGTTTTAAGTGCAAAATATAGGTTACAATTAAATGAGTGTGGTCCTTCATTCATTTATTAGAACAAAAGTTTCTTGTATTTCTTTACTGTGAATATCTATGTCATACACAGTATGCTATGTATGGCACATTAAAATGCAAGTCTATTGAAAACTGTATAATTATCCTTATAATTAACAAGTTTCCAATAACCTTCTCTTGACAAATGTACTTGAATTTCTAATATACAGTATTCTGCTTACTTTAAATGGATAGTCCTCTGTAGCAGATAGTGGAGTCAGTTCTGTGAGGTGCAGTAACTTAAAAATAGCAGTTTGCGTTACATTCCATTGATTCAATGGCCTTCGTTTAGTCCATTGATGGGTGTGCAATACTGGCTACATACCTGGTAAAGAATCTAGTACATGGAAATGCACCCTAGTGCACAAAGGCAGTGACCTCTATTACAAAGTGATGGACAGCACATTGATACATAAAGGAAAAGAAAAAAAATGTAACCCTTAGAAGAAACAAAGGTTAAAATGTTAGTTTTACTTGTTACAGATATACATAGGTTTTCTCTCGGCTGTGTCTCAGAGCTGAGGCAGAGATGTTCAGGTGGCTAGCCACACCCATCTGATAAGGGTCTTTTGGGTCTGGGTGTCTCTCTGTTTTCAAAGGGGATAAACAGGGGACCTTGCTCAGGAAGGGAAGCATCATGGTGCCAGTCAGAGGTCAAACTGGCATGTACCTTCAAAAATGTCAGTTTATCCCCATACTAGGGTCATTTGTGCTTCTACATTAGAAGCACAAATGAAAAGAACAGTTTAGTATCTCTTTCCTGGCTGTTAAAGTGCATAATGCTGCTTAAAAATGTAACCAAACAACTAATGCATGAGCAATACATCCAAAAAAAGACATTTAATCTCAAAAAGGTATATTTCCACTTCCTTCAGAAATTCTGTGCTAAGATTACCTGATCAAGAATTACAGTTTATTCTAGAGTTGGATGCCTCCAATAATGCAGTGGGAGCTGTCCCTTCTCAAGGAGATAAACTCAAAAAATACATTCTGTTTAGTTTATTTCCAAAAAGTTCAATGAAGTATAAATAAATTATCATATTGGGGACAAAAAACTCCTGGCTATGAAGATTGCCTTTGAAGCATGGAGGCATTTACTTGAAGGAGAAAATTTCCCAATCCTCGTATGTACTGACCACAAAAATCGGAAATATTTCAAATCTGCTAAATGCTTTACTCCTCGTCAAGCTCATTAGTCCTAAGTTTTTCAAAGATTCCAATGTGTGGATGTATGTCTTAATATTTTTGTATTGGGTTGATGTTGAATATTTGTAGAAATGTGAAAGAGCATTCAGATGAAGTCAGTGAAGAAATGTGACATATATTTTACGGTAGGGTGCCTATCGAGAATGTGTATTCCTCTACAATTTTATTATATTTTCACTCCAATACTTTTTAATGTATTTTTGTAGATTGGAAAATAAAGATTTATTTAAATTAAAAAAAATAACCTGTATCTCTGCTGAATGTATATATATATATATATATATATATATATATATATATATATATATATAAAAAAAATTATATATATATGTTGTGCAAGGCTGGCTGGTTCATAAATCACAAAAAGGAGGTCTTTTTTTTTTTTTATTAAATATGTGTCAGGCTTTATACAGCATGCAGACTGTATTTCAGGCATAACAAAACATGGAAACAAATGCAAATAAAATCCTACTCCACTCAGGAGTCTGACTAACATAAAAGTTCCCTCTCTATTCTACTGGGCAGCTAAGCGGGCCCCAGTATTTAAATAACCAAAATAAAGACTTGCAAAATAGCTTTCCTTGCTTTACAGCTTGACAGTGTCTTTGCCTCTCATGCTCACAGCTTCTGTGTCTCAGCCCCAGCTATTCACAGGTCAGAGACTGATTGCCCTCTGCATAGGGTTAATGCAGCACACTAATTAATGCTCTAAGAGCAACCTGATATTTAACTACCTCTAGTCAGCAAACACTGGAAGTGCCATTCTGGGGCTAATATAGTGGTGTTCACTCACACTGCCACTTAATTACGGTATTTAATAAATCATAAAATCTTTGGTCCACCAAATCTACATTGAAGCACTTTCCCTTGTCCACGATTTCTCTTGTCCCTCTGGACATCTTGAGTTCTATAGAACATATAAACTATTCTAACATTTTGTGGTCAAAATGTAAAGATTTCATAAAAAGATTACATTCAATCTCGTGATACATGTGCTGGATGGACAAAAGAGTTTAAATTAAAAAATATAGTGTTGTGCAGTGAAGTAATAATGCTTGATGATACTGATAAAAAAAAGACTGGTATTTTGCTGTTTCTTGAACTCAGAATGCACATAAAAAAACAATACAAAACATGTATGCGTGACACTAAAGAACAATGGATAATGTTCTTGTTCCCCCCAAAGGGATATACTCACATGTACCAGAGGTCTAGCTTGAAGTGCAGACTGGGACTTCAGGTCCCACCTTCCATATAGAAATGCTGTGACCCAATAGCAGAGATCAGGGACAACCACAGAGTATCAAAAACAGAACGGAGAGAAATGCGGACATAATATGATATGTATAAGCTAGATATTTATTTGCCACCACTAAGTTAGGCTTACTTGATAAAAGATAAAATGCTCATATATGTAAAGCTTGTATGTGCATATATGTAATTCAGAGAAAATGTGCTGTGCATTTCAGTTCTTTAAGGTTCCATTCTCCACTAAAATCTGGATAATTGATATGTGTTAATTTCATATATGTTTCTTGAATTCAGAGTGGATTTGGGGGTGATCGGCACATTTTATGTTGCTTAGATTAAATGTTTTTCATGGTGAAGTTGGCATTATCCCAATGTTTATGATGTTTCGTGTTCAGAATGGCTCTGACATCTGATTTGGTTCTGAAATAGACGATATTTGGTTTTATCAATCTGACCCCATTTCAGCACAGTTTAGTCTATTTTGAGTAGACCATAATCTTTCTTCATGTGATTCCTCGCCATATAACGTCTGACCAAAGTAACCAATTCTCATCTAAAATGTGGTCTTCCTTTTCTAAATATCTTCAATTTAATCACCTTATGACTATCTCTTTTCCCGCATAATCACTTACCTAGCTCATGTGATTACCAACCCTGCATTATAACAATTGTGCATTTTGCCATCTGCAACCTATAACCTGCATAAGTACTTACCTTGGACCTGTGAACTACAATCCTATTATTCTGCCTCTTTACAGGTAAATGGTAAGGCCACACCTTGAATATACAGTTCAATTCTTTCTTAAAAGAGACTTTAGTGAACTGGGGAATGTGTAGTTGAGGGCTACAAAACTAATAAGGGGAATGGAAAGTTTTAGTAAAAAAATAAATATTTGTACACGCTAGAGAAATGATGTCTTTGAATAACGTTCTATAAATATACACAGGTCCCATACAAAGAGCTCTCTAAAGACCTGTTCATTATGAGAATTGGAAAAAAGGACAAGAGGTCACCTGCTAAGACTTGAAGAAAGGAGATATAGTCTACGATTTTTTTTTAGAAAGGACAATAAAGATACGGAAATTACTGCCGGAAGAGGTGGTGCTATGAAATATATTAGATGCTTTTAAAATGGACCTGGATAATTTTTTAAAGAAGCAGGTCTTTGTATGTTAGCATAGGCATTAATATTTATTTAAGGGTGTACTCAATAAAGTGAGCAGTGCAGGGAATTGAGATGGGAAATTCAAACTTAGGCCAATATAGCTGAGTTGGAATAATTCTCCAATGCAATGACAGTTTTGTCATTCAGCGAGTAAGAAACAAAGTCTTAAATCTTTTATTCCATTTAGGAAGTGACATTTGGACAAAGCTGGTACGTGGACAGTGTGGGTGTGCTGCAATGGTGGCATTATGTTGTGATTTGCTACATGGTCAGAGGGTAACGTGACAATCTTATCATTGTGGTCCAGTGGCTCCTTTTCATGCCACTTCCTAGCACACTCACATATGTATAGATACACTTTCATATCCAAAGTGGAAAACGGTGCATTGGTTATCAATGTTGCCATCCACACAGTGGACATGAAACAGTGCCATGATACATGTGGCAAAATGGCAGGAGGGTACATAAAACCTAACAGCTGTTGACCATGAACAATAACTGGTGATGTGATGCCAACATGCAGCTGGCATGGCATCACGGGTATGGTGACCACAGTGCTAGATGGTATGGAGCAGAAGCATATATACTGTGATAACCCAATTAATCACAAAAAGTAAAGAAATAGAAAAAAGTGGTAGTAGTATATAAAGGTTATTGTACCCACCACCGTGTGTGATCCAACATATTGAAATATGACATAACCTTGTAAACTGCAATGTATTATATGTTCTATTTATATTCCAATAGACACATATAAAGCAAAAAACACAAACAAAAACATAATAGTGCAATATGTCTGTTGTAAGTGAGAGATGCTCCAGAATATGAAAGCAATCACAGAACAGAAGATATTTATTGCCAAAAGTGCATGTAGGGGTTTGAGTTTGTTTCAAGCTTTCAGTCTCAGGAGCTTTGGGATTCACCATCAGACGTCTTTGTATTGAGATTGAGACCCCTTCAGGCATCATTTGTTTTGTTTGGGGGTGGGTAATGGAGGCAAGACAGTATAGCCCATTGAATGCACTATAGTGGACATAAGGTGTAGATCTGGGCAGCATCACATGTGTACCATGAAGTATGAGTAAATTAATAGTTTTTAAAACATTTGAATTCTCCAAGTGGGAGACCACACCACCAGCACATTCAGCTTCTCATTAAAATGAATCATTAAACAAAATAATAATAATGCGGTAATCCATAACTTGTGGTTGGAACTGTTCTAGTTCATGACACTCATAACAGTTCATGAGGAGCTGAGGTTCCCCATTCCGGAAAGCTCTGCTTATTCAACCTGACACAACTTTAGAACAATAGAACTGACAAAGCAGACTATGCACCATGGGCATTTCTTAAAACACCTAATAGACCTAATAGTATGCCACTCACAGCCAAATAAATAGTGAAGGAAAATTGTCAGTAGATCAAAGAGTAGATAACCTCTAATATCTTCAGAATGTAAAAAAAATTGATTTGAAATCTGTGTCCTGTTTTTTTCACATGAGCTGTTTGTCTGGTTGCCAGAAGACAAATTGACATTATTTCCCCTGCTGGGAGGAAGTGCTTGAAGCCATTTCAGCAGTTTGTGGGCAATTCTATACAATTGACATCAGTTCCACTGAGGAGTGGAAGTGCTTGAAGCCATTTCACCAGTTTGTGAGCAATCTTATGCAAGTGACATCACTTCCCCCGCAGGGTTGTGCATTAGCATATCATGCCACATTTTACTATTGGTGGCCACAGTTATGCAAATTTGTGACTACTTATAGTATTTGTATCAGTGTTAAATGGACAGATACCTTCAATTTAGTAGTATTCTCACTGCTTGCCAGGGGCGTTGCTAGCAGGGGCGTATCCTGGTTATGAGAGAAAGGTGTGCGGCTACTTAAAAACAATAACAATGTAATGTCAATGTCAGATACCAGGAATATTGTGCCAGTCAGATGACAGTAATAGTGTGCCAGCCAGATACCAGGAATATTGTGCCAGTCAGATTCCAGTAATAGTGTGCCAGTCAGAGTCCAGTTATAGTGTGCCAGTCAGAGCCCAATAATATTGTGCCACTCAGAGCCCAGTAATATTGTGCCAGTCCGGTACCAGTAATATTATGCCATTCAGATGCCAGTAATAGTGTGCCAGTCAGAGCCCAGTTATAGTGTGCCAGTCAGAGCCCAGTAATATTGTGCCACTCAGAGCCCAGTAATTGTGTGCCAGTCAGAGCCCAGTAATAGTGTGCCAGTCAGATACCAGGAATATTGTGCCAGTCAGATACCAGGAATATTGTGCCAGTCAGATGCCCAGTAATAGTGTGCCAGTCAGAGCCCAGGAATATTGTGCCAGTCAGATACCAGTAATATTGTGCCAGTTAGATGCCCAGTAATATTGTGCCACTCAGAGCCCAGTAATAGTGTGCCAGTCAGATACCAGGAATATTGAGCCACTCAGAGCCCAGTAATATTGTGCCAGTCAGATACCATGAATAGTGTGCCAGTCAGATACCAGGAATAGTGTGCCAGTCAGAGTCCAGTTATAGTGTACCAGTCAGAGCCCAGTAATATTGTGCCACTCAGAGCCCAGTAATATTGTGCCATTCAGATGCCAGTTAAAGTGTGCCACTCAGAGCCCAGTTAAAGTGTGCCACTCAGAGCCCAGTTAAAGTGTGCCACTCAGAGCCCAGTTATAGTGTGCCACTCAGAGCCCAGTAATATTGTGCCACTCAGAGCCCAGTAATAATGTGCCAGTCAGATACCAGGAATATTGTGCCACTCAGATACCAGTAATATTGTGCCAGTCAGATGCCCAGAAATATTGTGCCAGTCAGAGCCCAGTAATATTGTGCCAGTCAGATACCAGGAATATTGTGCCACTCAGAGCCCAGTAATAGTGTGCCAGTCAGATACCAGGAATAGTGTGCCAGTCAGAGCCCAGTAATATTGTGGCAGTCAGATACCAGGAATAGTGTGCCAGTCAGATACCAGGAATAGTGTGCCAGTCAGATGCCCAGTAATAGTGTGCCAGTCAGAGCCCAGGAATATTGTGCCAGTCAGAGCCCAGGAATATTGTGCCAGTCAGATACCAGTAATATTATGCCATTCAGATACCAGTAATATCGTGCCAGTCAGATGCCCAGTAATATTGTGCCACTCAGAGCCCAGTAATAGTGTGCCAGTCAGATACCAGGAATATTGTTCCACTCAGAGCCCAGCAATAGTGTGCCAGTCAGATACCAGGAATAGTGTGCCAGTCAGAGCCCAGTAATATTGTGCCAGTCAGATACCAGGAATAGTGCCAGTCAGATACCAGGAATATTGTTCCACTCAGAGCCCAGGAATAGTGTGCCAGTCAGATGCCAGGAATATTGTGCCAGTCAGAGCCCAGGAATATTGTGCCAGTCAGAGCCCAGGAATATTGTGCCAGTCAGATACCAGGAATAGTGTGCCAGTCAGAGCCCAGTAATATTGTGCCAGTCAGATACCAGTAATATTGTGCCAGTCAGATGCCCAGTAATATTGTGCCACTCAGAGCCCAGTAATATTGTGCCAGTCAGATTCCAGTAATATTGTGCCAGTCAGAGCCCAGTAATAATGTGCCAGTCAGAGCCCAGGAATATTGTGCCAGTCAGAGCCCAGGAATATTGTGCCATTCAGATACCAGGAATATTGTGCCACTCAGAGCCCAGTAATATTGTGCCAGTCAGATACCAGGAATATTGTGCCAGTCAGATGCCCAGGAATAGTGTGCCAGTCAGATGCCCAGTAATATTGTGCCAGTCAGAGCCCAGGAATAGTGTACCAGTCAGATGCCCAGTAATATTGTGCCAGTCAGAGCCCAGGAATAGTGTGCCAGTCAGATGCCCAGGAATAGTGTGCCAGTCAGAGCCCAGGAACCACCCTCCTCCCCATCACTTACCTAGTAGCTGCTGCTCCGTGTCCCTGGACGGACACCTCCTCCCTGCAGACAAAAGCCCGCGAAACGGGCGAAATCTCGCGAGAATTGGACTTTGAAAAAAGTTTTTCTCACGGCGGCTCAAATCCATAGGTGTGCGGCGCACACCTAGCACCAATGGAAGATCCGCCACTGGTTGCTAGGTCTTCGGATGATCTGGGGCTAGAGCCCCGATGAGCTCAGTCACACACACGCCGTCTCTCTCTGTCTCTCTTTCTCACACACGCCGTCTCTCTTTCTCACACACGCCGTCTCTCACTCTTTCTCACATACCGTCTCTCACTCTTTCTCACATACCGTCTCTCTTTCTCACACATACCGTCTCTCTCTCTCTTTCTCACACATTCCATCTCTCTTTCTCACATATACCGTCTCTTTCTCACACACACTGTCTCTCTCTCTTTCTCACACACACCGCCTCTCTCTTTCTCACACACACCATCTCTCTCTTTCTCACACACACCATCTCGCTCTCACACACTCACACTGTCTCTTTCTCACACACAACATCTCTCTCTTTCTCACACACAGACACCCTGAGACACACACACATACAATTACGCAAACACCCTTACACACACACTTACGCAAACACCCTTACACACACACATACACTTAAGCAAACACCCTTACACACACACATACACTTACGTAAACACCTTGGCACACACACCTAGACACCCAGACGCACACATTGAGACACCCACACACACACATTGAGACACCCACCCACACTCACACACATTGAGACACCCACACACATTCACACACACTGAGGTTCCCACACAAACTCACACACATTGAGAAACACACACTCACACACATTGAGACACACACACTTTCACACATTGAGACACCCAGACACACACTTACACACATTGAGACACCCAGAGACACACTTACACACATTGAGAGACCCAAGCACAAACTGAGACACCCAGGCACACACTGAGACACCCTGACACACACACCTAGACACTCACACACAGTCACACATTTCTTCTATTTTTTACTTACCTTACAGTTGGTCCGTTATCCAGGATCTTCTGCCAGATGTCACCTGACATCCGGCGAGCAGCTCTCACAGCGCGACGGGGGCAGAACTTGCACCAGTCGCGCTGTGGTCTCTATGGCCAGGAGGTGCGGTCACCACAGCCACTTGCTTGTGGGATGCACCTCGAGGAGGAGAGGCTAGGGAGAGAGAGCTCCCTATAGTCTATGTCCCAGATGGAGGAAAGCTCACCGGGGGATTTTAATTTTTTTTTTTTTAAACAATTATAGCCCTTTAGCCCCAGAGTCTCCATTCGGGGCTATGAAGGGGGGACTCGGGGCTATAGCCCCAGCAGCCCACCCCTAGCAACGCCTCTGCTGCTTGCACATCTGTTGTGTATTTAGTGCACAAAGTCTGGTTGCTGGGGTCTCAGTATACACTTAAAGGGACTGTCTAATGCCCAAAATGCATCTTCCAAATATTAATGCATATTAATGTGCTTTCAAAGTACTTTAAAATGCATGTCTTACATTTTGCATTGCTTAAAATATAAAATACTTACAGCTAGAAGAAATTGTGAAATTACAGCAGTTTGCATGAAATAAGACTGCCCACACTAGATGAGTAAAAGTAATTTCCTTTTTTTTTTGCTGCAGGATCCAATGAAAATAATGCCATTCAAATGAATAGAATATCCTGTCTCTTTAGTGATGTCATCAGACAATGTGTTGCACTGTTAAGAGATCCTTCTGTGTAGGTCACTCATAGGCCACTCAATAGAATCAATTTGAGGAGGACAGGAAGTGACTATATGAAACTAAACTTTATATCTATCGAATCAATGCTGCCGTACCTGCAGTAAACATGCAGAGTAATCACCAGGGAGGGTTTGAGTCAAATATTAAAAATGTGTTTTATACGGAATGCCTTCAACAAATCACACAGGGATAAAATCCTGTGCATTATACAAGCAGTGATCTTCATTTTGCACCAAAGTGAGTTTGGGGACTAGACTGTCCCTTTAAGTATAATATCTGATGTAAGAGAGCAATATCAAAATCAAACAGAATTGCAGATATGCACAAGAACTTCCCTTCTAAATTAAACAACAGGGGTTTACTAACAATTAACGTGATGTCACATTAAAGGTGGAAAAAGTTCTGAAATGATTTATCTTTGTCTCATTTTTTTACAGCACAGAAACCTGACATTTTAACAGGGGTGTGTAGACTTTTTATATCCACTGTATATTCAGCAACCACCAGAGCATAGCCGAAAACTGGAAAGGATCCCCACCGACAGTCCTGATGATACTTAAATATTCCTGGACCACCTCTGCTTTGGAAAAAAAATCACAGTGAAACTAGACAGAATGTTAAAATACACAAACATCTAAGAACCTTGGACCAAAACCCATGGAGACCCCGCCATGGATCCAATAATCTACTCTCTATAAAATCTTTGGCCGCAGTTGTCAAGTGAGACTTGCTGGAAGATTTTGGAGACTGTTTCATCATGGGTAAAAAATTTAAATGGATGCTGGAGATAAACACCTAATTTTATTTTTACATTTATATGCAATTAATTCAAGCATAGAAAAAAAAAAACCAGTGGCATATTTCTTATATATATGTTTGTTTGAAATGCACAAGGTAATCTAGTTACATCTTATGTAAGTGGTAGTGTCCATTTAATCTATTAATTACAGCATATTATGTGCACCCTCTTTCACACCATATTGTGCAAGTCTTCAGGGGTGCTGGTTTCACCCATCTGCTAACTGGTACTCCTGTGCTCCCTCTTACTTCATCTTTGTCAGGTTTTCTCTGCTAGTTTAAATATAAACCCTTTCCTTCAGTGAATTAACCAGCTGGTATTAACGAGCAGAGCATTCCAACACTATTACCATGGTTACTCACCTGGCTGCTATTAGCCAGCCCCTTTGCTGCTCAGAGCTGGTATTTAAGCAGCTAGTCTCTAGCTCATTTGCTCTTGTGTTGTTTCTGGCTTCCAAGTGCAGTTTCCTGGCTTTGTTCCTGACTCCGACTGACTACCTGCTTTGGTTCCTGACCCCGGCTTGATTCCTGGATATTGCTTTTTTAACTATTCTTACCTTTTTGCTATTTATTATTAATAAAGGTGTTTTGCATCTTACCTTCTGTCCCCATCTGGTCCCTAACAATCTCCTTCCTTCTTTACATTCACATTTCACTACTAGTTGTCATTCTTCCTAACTACGTATACATCTGTGTTCACATTCTCCTTTGCATTCTCCTTCCCATTCACAGAAATGTTCCTTCCTCAACACTTAAAATCATTGACATGCTGACACACCGTGAGAACCTAACAGTTGCTTGAATGACTTGGTGAAACAGTAGCTTCACAAACTTATTTCTGTCAAGTTATTGTTTTAAGAACAACAACAGTGGAATATCTTTTAAATAGTAGTTCACAGAAATACCATTTGAAAACAATTTTAAACAGAGAGAAAGGGCCATTAATACTTGGGGGGTTTGTCCCTCTCTAATAGAGACTCTGTTAAGTGAAACTTGTAAGCAATTTTTATAATGCTAACTCAAACCATATAAACATGAAACCTGAAAGTCGTTTTACAGTCAATGATATTTTTGCATCCAAGCATCTAGCCAATAAACTTTGCTATGCACTTTGAGATTGAGAATCCAAGGAAATTAAGTTTGCCAAAGGTTTTCACCTAATCCATTTTTGGCAGCTCCAGCAAACAGTGAATTACCTCTTGCTCTGCAGATTCAAATCCGTTTAATTTCAAAAGCAAGCTCAGGATCATTGAAAATGTATTAGCAAAGAAACAGTGACAGCAATTTTAAGGTTAAAACCCCAGACAGTGCCTTAAGGGCAAAACAGCACCAAGGCGCCTTCAATTCCATCTATTAATTTGCTGGACACACACAGGCCAGCATGTAGCCTCCCCTACATTGAAGTTGAGTGCAAACCAGCAAACCATTAACATTTAAAAATATTTGCAGAAATCAGAAGGGAGAAAAAGCATTAGTCTGTGTACTTCCATCTGTACCAAACATTGCTGGCATGGCATATTTCTTGATATATAACAGCTGGGTTAATGTTGGATTGTACATCGTTTGCTTGGGAGAACAAAAGGTTTTTGTGCAGGAATGAAAGAAAAAAAAATCCCTTCAAAATGTGGGATAAAAATATATAAATATTCACTCTTTTTCCAGCAAGCAAATGTTTTATTCTGCCACAAAAATGCACATTCCTGGTTGTGTTCAGATGTTTTATGTTTAAAAGTAAAGTTGCTCTTGTCATTTTAAAAAGCCACACATTTATGGAAGATTAATAATTGATGCAGTTAAATAGACCTTAAATAGATATAAACTGATTTTATATATGTGCAAATATTGAATATAATTTGTTTTTCATTTCTTAAACCAGAACAATGGACAAGCTGCAGAACTTACTCAGCATACACGTCTAGACGTATTTGAAGCATATCAATAGGAAGATAACACCTGAATTTCAAGCTACTCGGGTATCTACAAAATGCATCCGAATATGGCTGGACTTCAGAAATCATAGGTGATCAAACAATGATAACCATCAAAAATCAGCTAAAACAAAGCTGAAAGGCAGCAAGACTAATTGGTAGACTCAAATGTCCAATTATATCCTATGGGAGGTATTGCACACTGAAAAAAATCACCTGAAATTAATTTACATAAAATGAACCACCAATAGGAAAGGTTAAAGAAATGTATACAAATTATTGGTAGAATCCACTTACAAACAGTCACTGTCTGCAACATACAGCAAAAAAATCAATAAATGAAATAAAGAAAAATAAATGGCAAGCCAGGAAGCAGGACAAGGGGGGACCAGGACATTGGTAGACGAATAAGTGAGGTCAACGCCTAATAGGGACTATTGAGACCATTACCTAAGAGCCAGTTATTAAGGGTTAAGAGGATTGTACCGAATCGAGATCAAACTAAATGGTTGAGAGAGATGAGTCTTACATTTTATAAGCGGGGTTATCCTAAATCTCTGTTGAATCAAACCTTTAGTGATGCTGTCCAATTAGACAGAAAAAAGCTGTTACATAGAAGGGTTCTGGTGCGTGTATCTGATTTTAGTACCCATTCTCAGAAGATTTCCACCATCTTTTTTTAGAAAGGCTTATTGTGAAAAATGTGTATTACAGGCTAAATACACCTCAAAGAAGATTCAGACTCAGACCCATTTTTTGAGTTCCCATAGGAGAGGGAATTTTTCATCCAGTTTTCCATGTAGCCTGTTTAGCAATCATTAAAGATGGGAGATTTAAACACCCACTTAAGGATCGCTGGTATGATATAAAATCTTATTTTACTTGCAGTTCCTCTTGTGATATATTTATTGTAGTGTACAATTCAAAAGGTGAGAGCTAGATTCTCAAAACATAAATCAACCATACGTCTTAAGAAAATTGAACTACCGGTGCCACAGCATTTTCATGCCAAAGGTCACCTACTCTCTGATTTACATATTTAAGTTATTAACTCTATTCCTAAATTAAGGAGAGGGGGTGACCGGGAATTACTTTTGAAGAGGCGGAAAGCCTGGTGGATAGGCTGGAATGCCTATTTCCTAAGGGCCTTAATAGGGAGCTTGATTTAATTTCCTTTCTGTAGTTGGGAATACATGCATTAACATGTTTTATGTTTATAAAATAAAAAATAAGGTATTTGGTTAGGATATAATATCCAAAAGTTGTTCATGTTTATATAATAACTGTTTTTCTCTTCTCTTTTGTAGAATGCTGACTCCCTGATTCAGATTCAAGGCACAGCTACTCCTGTACACATAGAAATAGATAAGAGTAAATGTAGTTTATATTTTTTCGATTTCCATGTATTAATACATGATTATTGTATTAATAACTATTGCTGTAATGCATTTATACGTGAATCTGCGCTTGATATATATGTATATTGTTCTTTATTTTTCAACCCTTTTAGATCTGTTTTGAGATCCATCTGTGTCAGTGTGCTGTGAAAACATTTCTTTTAATTTGTTCTTGTAATGTTTTTTTCTTGTGCACTTTTTGGAATATAGAAACATAGAAACATAGAATGTGTCGGCAGATAAGAACCATTCGGTCCATCTAGTCTGCCCAATTTTTTTTTTGAGTACTTTTATTAGTCCCCCGTTCCTGGTCTTATAGCTAGGATAGCCTTGTGTCTATCCCACGCATGCTTAAAATCCTTGACTGTGTTTACCTCTACCACTTCTGCTGGCAGGCTATTCCATACATCCACTACCCTCTCAGTAAAGTAATACTTCCTGATATTACTTTTAAATCGTTGCCCCTCTAATTTAAGACTATGTCCTCTAGTTGTGGTAGTTTTTCTTCTTTTAAATATACGCTCTTCCTTTACTGCGTTGCCCTTTATGTATTTAAATGTTTCGATCATATCCCCCCTGTTACGTCTTTCCTCCAAGCTATACATATTAAGATGCTTTAACCTTTCCTGGTAAGTTTTATCCTTCAACCCATGAACCAGTTTAGTAGCCCTTCTCTGAACTCTCTCCCAAGTATCAATATCCTTCTGGAGATACGGTCTCCAGTACTGCGTACAATACTCCAAGTGAGGTCTCACCAGTGCTCTGTACAATGGCATGAGCACTTCCCTCTTCCTACTGCTAATACCTCTCCCTATGCAACCAAGCATTCTGCTAGCATTTCCTGCTGCTCTATTGCAATGCCTACCTACCTTCAAGTCCTCTGAAATTATTACTCCTAAATCCCTTTCCTCAGATGTTAAGGTTAGGACTGTACCAAATAGTCTATATTCTGCTTTTGGGTTTTTATGCCCAAGGTGCATAATCTTGCACTTGTCCACATTAAATGTCAGTTGCCACTGCTCTGACCATTTTTCTAGTTTAGCTAAATCATTTGCCATTTGGCTTATCCCTCCATGAATATCAACCCTGCTGCAAATCTTTGTATCATCAGCAAAAATACATACTTTGCCAACAAGACCTTCTGCAATATCGCTAATGAAAATATTAAAGAGAATGGGTCCAAGTACAGATCCATGAGGTACCCCACTAGTAACAAGACCTTGCATCGAATATACCCCATTGACTACAACCCTCTGTTGCCTGTCACTCAGCCATTGTCTAATCCATTCAACAATATTGAAATCCAAACTCAAAGATTTCAGTTTATTGATTAGCCTTCTATGTGCGCCAGTGTCAAACGCCTTACTGACATCTAGGTAAGCAATGTCTACTGCACCACCCTGATCTATTATTTTAGTTACCCAATCAAAAAAATCAATAAGATTAGTTTGGCATGATCTCCCTGAAGTAAACCCATGCTGTCTCTGATCTTGAAATCCAAGCGACTTTAGATGTTCAACAATCCTATTCTTTAACAAGGTTTCCATTATTTTCCCCACTACTGAAGTAAGACTTACTGGTCTATAGTTGCCCGCCTCCTCCCTACTATAGTTGCCCACAATATGCAATGTGAATTTGTTATTTGATATATCTTATATATATATATATATATATATAAATATATATCTTCGACAAAGATTCTAAATAAGCACTGTCACGTTTTCACAGTGTTGCACTTTTCACTTTATATATTGGATCTACGTTTACATACTTGCTTGACAGTGTGTTATTTTGATTGCCTTACACAGTTGTTTGTAATTGGGTGTTACTCCACCTCCTCCTGTTTGTTCACTAACGATGCAGGGAAGTATATATAGTGTGAATTCATTAACACATTAGAAGCCTTGACAAACACACCTCAGGGGGTTGAAACGTCGCTTGTATCTGTGGAATAAAGCACCATTTTCACTTTAAGTGCTGGTCATCTACTATATTATTTTTTGCGATTTGGAGGAATTGGGTGAGACCTCGACCGTGTCGCTTTTGGTGTGCAGATCCACACATTATTTTGTAATGCCTAATAGGTGTTAGCAGAGTTTTTTTTAGCGGAGGAAAACCAGGCATTGGTATGCAAGCTGTGCTATTATTACATCTGGATAATAGGGGCAACAGCAAAGAGGACAAGCCAGAGGAGTAAATATGAACTCTGGCAGGAGGTTTATGGAAATAACATGTCTAAGGAGGTTGTGAAGGAAAGGTAAATACATTTAAAATACGTCTGCACCATAGGCAGCATGTTATATTGCACTACACACTGAACTCACACACTTGTAGTTCGTGTAACGCAAGTAGTAGCTGTGTGAAGACCTATCTACGCCACCTCCCAGACAAGTTTCCTCCCACCAACTGCCAGCACCTGTTGTGCAGACCCAGGGATCCACCCCCCCTCCCCCCCCCCAAGGTGTACACATGTACGCTACATCATTCATGTCAGATGTTAATGCAAATGTAGTTAGTTAACTCAATATATGTACTAACGATGGAAACATGGACATGAATGTGCGCTACAGTAATAGGCATGTGTAAGCCCTGATAGGTTCAATCACAGGATTAGCGTGAATGGTTGCCACCTTTTCCTCAGAAAAATACCAGCCAGGCTACTGCCTCTATAGACTTAACATTGGCCTCAAGCCAATTTTTTACCGGCCTCCCAGTAAAAAACGGCCAGGTGGCAACCCTATTAGCATGCAATGAGTTAAGCTGGGCACCTGTGTTATGTAACTGCTAGCTGATTCTGTAATAGCTATGATAACTGGAGAAATTATAAATTGGGTTATACATTCTAATGACTTAAATTAAAAATGTAATTTAAGTTAATGATTTTAAACTGATATATTTGTGTGTGTCTTGTTTTCAGGTTACTTACACAGTTCATGGGATCCTTATATTTCCACAGTATGGAATCATTATACATGGGTTCTCCTTCCATTTCATTGTGATTACTCAGTAGTATATGTGCTGCACTTGTGTTTTGCTGCATAACAATCCTTTTGAGCATTTTTTGTACTGACATTATTCTATAAATGTACAAATATCATCCTTTGAACAAGTAATGTAGTGATGGACATTTGTATGATTTATTATATCGGGCCATATATGAATCCATTTTCAGTGTAGAAAAAAAAACCACTTTAAAATATTTTGTACTGTACTTTACAGACCATTAAAGTTCAGTCCTGCTAAAATCTGGAGAATTGAAATTTGCAAATTTCATATATATGTTTCTTGAATTTGGAGCATGCTTGGTGGTAATCAGTGCATATTGGGTAGCCAAAATTGTATGCCTTTCATAGCAAAGTTGACTGAATATGAATGCTTCTAAAGTTTCAGTTTCCGAACGTCTAAGACATCCAATTCAGTGCAGAAATCAATGATATTGAATAGCCAAATTTCAGAAATGTTGACTATATACTTTGACTTGGCACCACTTCAGGCCAGATCTGTCAATATTAAGTAGACCCTGACAGTTTCAGTTAAATTAATACAGAAATATTAAGAAATAGGAGAGAAGAACAAAGTACAATCATATACCAAATGTAGAGAAAGTTAATATACTTGATAATCTGGACCACATTAGGGATAACACACAACATGTGGTCAAACAGAAGTCTATAGGACAAACCAGAGTCAATGTGGGTGCCTCATGTCATATTGATCATAACTATTTGCTATGACTAGAAGAAAATTTCTGAGGTCCCAAATATGAAAGTACAGGAGTGTGGTAGAAAGGAGGAGTTTGGAGACAAGAAAGAAATATGGTGCAGATCAGAAGAATAATGAGAGTTATAATGTATTTACCGAGACAGTAAGTCCATAGGTCTAGAATTGAAACACAACATTTCACACCAACCGGTGTCAAGGTGAAGGTAAAATCAACACAGTGCACACATGCATAAATACGCCCTAATTAATTAAATAGCTGATACAAAGTTGCATAATATTTTTCACATGGACATTTAATTAGGGCATGTATATATACATGTGTGCACTGTGTTCACTTTGAAAATGGCGTATAACACGCTGAAAATGGTTGATTCTTTTCTGTGCTGAATAAATCTACACAGCTGTTTAAACGGAGTATCTTTCCTGTTCATCCATGACATGGTAACAATTGATATTTCCAGCTAATAGACACAGTGTTGTCAAAAATTAACAAATAATAGCTCCTCTGATCCCCCTCTGCTTTATAGTGGAGTGTCTCGCCCTTGCGCTGTCTCCCACAGAGTAGAGCTTTGTTACAATTTATTTATCAACCATCTGTGTGCTACGTGGCTTTGTCTTTATCTAATAACGTTTAATACCATGCTGTGTTTTTTAAAATATGGTTGTCTTTACCAGGTCAGGTAGGAGTTTCAGTGCAGGGACAGGGAAGGTGTCTGGTTGCATGTTGTTATTCATTGTACAGGGTGAGAACAGATATATAAGCAAAAGAGATAAGGATTGGAATAAGGATTGAAGCAGAGACAAAATTGAACTTTAGCAAGGAAGCCAGAATAGGAAAAGGGTTTGAGTATGAACTGCAGTATAAACAAAGAGCTTTAGCATGGACTGTAGACGAAGCAGAGGTAAGGGTAGAGAGGAGGTTTAACAAGGGGTGAGTCCTTCGGTAAGAGTAACTAGCAGGAGCAAGCCAGAGAGGGTGACTGAAGCAGTTGCACCCCAGAGCGGGTGACTGAAGCAGGTGCACCCCAGAGAGGATGACTGAAGCAGGCGCACCCCAGAGAGGGTGACTGAAGCAGGCGCACCCCAGAGAGGGTGACTGAAGCAGGTGCACTCCAGAGAGGGTGACTGAAACAGGCACACCCCAGAGAGGCTGACTGAAGCAGGTGGGCCCTTTAAAGTAATAACTTACTTGAATTAATATTGCTGTAGCCAAAGGGTCTCAGAAGATGCTGCAAAACATCCCCCGGGCTAGTTGAGCCATCCAGGTTCATTT
Organism: Pelodytes ibericus; assembly: GCA_036172795.1. NCBI lineage: Eukaryota > Metazoa > Chordata > Amphibia > Anura > Pelodytidae > Pelodytes > Pelodytes ibericus. The sequence continues at coordinate 50,313,562 of CM069865.1, read as the reverse complement.
TCTCAGTTCCTGGACACGGTACAAATTCAAAATGAGCTTTAGCAGAGGATCACAGACTGAAGAAGCAGCTCTCATAAGTCAGGCATCCAACTTAAATGCAAAAGCACTGTTTGCAATAAACTGCAGGTATTTAACATGGGTGTGTTGCACATGTTAACAAGCCCACCTGACACCAACACAGCGGAAGTAATACATGAAAACAAAAGTAGGGAGACCTCTAGAGGAGGAAAGAGGTATGTAAGCACAAAAGTTAGTACTTTTAAATGAGAAGGTTCTCTTAATCCACCTTTTCAGCATGGTAGAATTATAATTTAAAAAATGTGGATAAATAGAACCATTTATCCAGAAGGGAGGGGCTTGGCTTCTATATGGGTGTAGCTTGCACATGGGCGGTCTCAAGGGGACCCATGATTTTCTATTACCCAGGGCCCCCACATGTTGTGAGTCCACCCCTCTTTTATACAGTTGCATATTTTGACTTCTTTTCAACCTCTAGGGGTCAGTAGAAATTAATCAAGGTCCTGTAGCTTATTTTAGGCAGTAGTGCACTTGACCACATGTAACTGATAGGCTCTTTGAATGTTTTTCCGTATGTGTATATATAAATATACCTAATATACAAACCAAAGTGCCATACTTTTCAAGCTCCATTCTGTAATAAACAAGGATTTCATAGAAAGTGAGTAACTAGCCTGTTTATTTAGCATTCAGCCTCTCAGCAATAATATATTACTATTTTAGCCGTGGGCAGCATAAGTAAGTGCTGCTCGCGCTCCCCGCACACAGGATATCGTAAATCACCAAGCGTATGGAGCGCGAGCAGCACTTACTTATGCTGCCCGTGGCTCCCCGTGAAGCAGACGCTGTTCTGATTCACAGAGTGGGGGTGGAGCTACACCTCTCACCAGGTGAGCTCCGCCACTATCCTGTAAGTAAGAATGGGAGGGGGAGGGAGAACCGAGGAAGGGGAGGACAAAACAGAGGAGTGGGGGAGGAGAGAACAGAAAAATAAGGGACAACAGAGGAAGAGGCAGAGAGAACAGAAGAGGGGGGAGAGAACAAAGGAGAGAGGGAAGAGAAGAGAGGAGGATAGGGAAAGAAGAGAACAGAGGGGGATTAAGAGAACAGAGGAGGAGAGAAGAGAAAAGAGGGGGTGGAGAGAATAGATTTGGGGGAGGAGGCGGAGAGAGAGAACAACTATGGGGGGAGGAGGGGGAGAGAGAGAGAGAGAATAGATATGGGGAGGAGGGGGAGAGAGACCAGATATGGGGAAGAGGTGAGTTAGCCAAGATATGGGGAGGAGGGAGAGAACAAATATGGGGGAGGAGGGGGAGAGAACAGATATAGGTGAAGAGGAGGAGAGAATAGATTTGGGGAAGGAGGGGGAAAGATAGAGAGAACAGCTATGGGGGAGGAGGGGGAGAGAGAGAGAATAGATATGGGGAGAGAGATGAGATATGGGGAGGAGGGGTAGAGAGGACAGATATGGGGAGCAGGTGGAGGAGAGAACAGATGAGGGGGGGGAGAGAGAACAGTAGAGGAAAGGGACAAACATGGGAAGGGAGAGACGATGTAATATCGAGAGGATCGACGTACCGTGATTCAGAAGTGGAGCCCCAATAGCAGAAGTGGACATCCCTTGCCAGGTACCAAAGATACTGAAAAACTACAGGAGATAGCAGGCCTCAGTAGTGATAACAGGAATTAGTGTCTGGATGGTAACTAGGAGGACACAGGTACCTGCACAGGAGTAGTCGAGCAGTAGTCCAGGTAAGAGAGCCAGAGAAGGAGCAAGGTCAAAATAGCAAGCTGGGTAGGGAGCACAGGAAGGTCGGGGAAGCAAGCCAGGTCAGGGAGTCCAGAAATCAGCAAAGTCTCTCTTACCTGGACTACTGCTCGACTACTCCTGTGCAGGTCCCTGGGGAGGTAGCCAAATAAGTACAGGAACAGGCACAGAGGAGAATCCAAAAACAAGCTTAGTCGGGAGTCCAGAAGGCAGGAAAAGTCTGAAATATAAACAAGGTAAAAAAACAGATATATAGCAAGGTAAACACTGGAACAAGCTTGTGTAATAGTCAAGCAATTTTGGATTCTGGGTTGCATTAATCTTCCACTAGATCAGTAAGCCATTTCAGGGTTGGAAAGGGTAGAAGAAAAATAAAGAAACAGAGAGAAGGTAAAAGGAGAACGGGATATAAAGGTAGGTGAGGAAAACGTTAAGTGAAGGTTAACAAGTGAATTAGGATATATTGTGAGCTGGCACAGGACTATAACACTCTGTGGGTCAGGGACAAGTACACAATTTATCCCTCAGTGGAAGGGCTCCTAATTAGTATGTCACTAAACACAAAGGTACAAAATAAAATCTTAATAATGTATGTTGTGTTGCTTGCAGTGGGACTGCAGGGTGCATGGGTTGGAGAGTCAGAGCTCCGATCCAAAACAAGGAGTCAAGATGGCAGACATAACAGGTGCAGCAGTTGCTGCTAAATGGTAAAATAACTGAAAATGTTGTACAAGTTTGTTTTTTTTAAGATTGGCAGAGCTTATATATTAGGCATTTTTTTCAGGCAAAGTTACTTAAGGCATGACAGCTGTCCTTAAAGGTATATGATTTTTTATTATTACTACTTTTCCCATAATGCATAATTTTACATTTGCCTATACTGAAGCTCATTTGTATTATACTGTCCACATCTACAGATGCTTTTATGACATGGCTTACACAAGGGTGTTCATACATTGGTAGATGATTTAGAAAAACAGTGACATTTTGCTAACTCAGATACTAATGTTTGTAGGGTTATGTGCAGCTGTCTTTTACGTTTAGTTATTTCTAGGCTTTATAATCTGTGTCATTCAGTATCAGTTTATTTAGCCAATCACCTGTCATTTTAGTATCAGTCAAGAGAGTAATTCCAAACTATAGCGTCTACTCAATAATGACCGATTGGCCAAATTCAGTTCAGGGACACATGCCTGATAGTCAATAAGTAGTCAATAAGTATCCAGATAATTGGATAATTGAATAGAAAAAAATGGGTTGTTCTGAAAAGCTTGGTGAATTCATGCATGATAATGTGATAGGATGCCACCTTTGTAATAAATCAGTTTGGGAAATGTCATCCCTGCTAGATATTCCACGATCAACTGGAAGTAGTATTATTGAAAAGTGAAAGCATTTAGAAACAGCAGCCACGAAGCATAAGGCCACATAATGTCACAGAGCGGAGTCACTGAGTGCATGGGCAAAAATTCCCACAGAAACACTGTTCGGTAATTGCTGAATTCCTCCCATTGACCTCTATTTGTGTTCCATACCGAACTGAAAGGATTAACATGGGAATATATCGGCTGTATTATGCATATATAGGTTGCCTTTTTTAAGCTGGCATATTAACGGAAAAAAATGTATGCTTTTTTTGCCAGTTTATTCCAGCCTGTTCTAATTGAATTACTGCAGTATTTGCCACACCGAACAATGTTTCAATACTATTTTTAATGGGTGCTGTAATGCATGATTGTAAGTATAGGCTCTTTTTTAATGGTGTGAACGGCAGAATTTGAATCTAGAATGCCCTTCTATTTTACCACTAACACCAGTTTTCTGTATTAATGGAGGCCATTGAATTTACCCCACTGACTTATTTCTGAAACAAATGAAGAAAAGTCCATTGTTCTCCTAAGCAAACTCCTCAAATGGAGTACAATGTGTTGCCAATCATTTGGGAGAAGAGAGTTAAAATATGTTACTGAAAAAGTTCATATGAAATCACTGGGCATCAGAAACTACTCCAGGGATATCCACTTTTCACGTTCCATGGTAAATGACTTTTAACTATAAGTAAGGTTTGTTAAATACATTGACCCTTTGAAGAGAGAGGCAGATAGGACCTAAGCCAAAAATGACCTTTAGTAATTAAAGGCTCACTGCCTTGAAGCTAGATCACAAGGTTAGAGTTAAAGGTCAAAAGGAGACATAATGCTTTGTGAGTGCACAAATGAAAAACCTTTTGAATAGTGCAACCCATGGCTTTAAATATTTACATAAATTCTTCTTATGCATTACATATCAAAATATTTGCAATGCGATATGTCTAGTGTTTTATATCAATGTCTGATGGTGATTGCTATAGGGAAGGAAAAATCATATTGGGGACTTGAATATTTATAGTAAAGATGAGCAATCATAACTATGTGAAATACTACTGTATTGCATTGCTCATTTGGGCTATTTAATAAGGCCCTTTAAAAAATGTAATAAATTAACAAAATATATTAAATGTCCAACATTAAATAACATATCATTAAAATGCCTATACCACACATGTAAACATTTAAGAAACGCTAGACTGCTAGACTATTCAATGAGGTCTGGGGAAAATGTACATTTGTGTCCATACGGTTTAGGTGTAAACTGTATTTGACAGTTCCCTCCCCTTTAAAGTCCATAGGGACCCACAGTTGGGAGTATGGAAATGAAGGCAACACCCAAGGCCCCTGGCCTGCCCTTGTAAATTACAGGGACAGAGGACAGCCTAAAGGCATGTGGCCACAGTACAAAATAAAAAATCAAAATGTTGTCACCAATTATAAAGGGGCCGGAATGCTTAATCCCTGACCCTCAATATCACAAAAATCCTACCCACCTTTTCTCTAAATAGGTAAAGATGTTGAGGTCAATTCATGCAGGGCACCCATCAGGCTGTGACAGGTGATACACCTGTCATGGCCTGGTAGTACTGGTGGGCACACCTGGGATATTTGCACATAGGCACAAATGATCTCCTCTCACCAGTCTCTCTGGCATCTGGGTGTCTGTGCCCTACCATTGCACTCCCCACGTTTGTTCTGAGGTTAGATCATCAGGGGTCACTTGACATGCCGGTGCTTTAGTCCACGTGGGGAGCGCGACAGGATGCATGGTAGGATATCTGTGTGCCTGGGCAGTGCACAGACACCATGCTGCCTGCCACTAGACACAGGGTTTTGGCTTGGCTAATTCCTGGGTCTGTAATGTTGGTGGTGGGGCATGTCCTAGGTGTGCAGTGTGGGTGATGGAGCATGTCCTGGGGTAAGTCCTGATTGTGTTACGTTGGTGATCGGGTATGTACTACAATATTGGTGACTGCTAACCTCCCAACATTTCAAATGGCCAAGGAGGGGACTGGCTGAAGGTGTGGCTATGGGCAGGACATTTTCAGAACGTTTTCAGTGACTTTATGGCCAATCATTTACAAGTTATGTAATTTGGGAAGTCATTTATAATAAGAATAAATCATTTTATTTACACAATTTAAAATAATAACACAGTACATGCCCAAACACCCATGGAGCATATATTAGGGTGCTGGGTCTGCAATATGGGTGATGGGGAATGTCCATGGTTGGCAACGTAGGTGCTGGTGTAAGTCTTGGATGTGCAATGTGGGTGATGGAGCATATCCTGAGTGTGCAATGTGGATGATGGGACATGTCCTGGTTGTGCAATGTGGGTTGTTGGGTATGAGCTGGGGTAAGTCATGAGTCTGCAATATGGGTGCTGTGGCATGCTCTGTTGGTGCACAGTGGGTGCTGGATGGGATAAATCCTTGGTATACAATGTGGGTGACATATCCTGGGTGTACAAGGTGGTGCCATCACCACTTAAGTAACCTCTGGTGTGACTCACTCGACTTTCACAGTTCCCCAATACCTTCCATTGCCACAATCAGCTTATACTTTTACCAGAAAAAAGCATGTGCAGTGGGGTGGGCAATGATTTCTTTGTTAAATGAGTTTCATTGAATATAGTCCATTATGTCCAAATAGCTACACTTTGGATTAGGATCAGAGTTTGTTTAACCCTTATAAATAGCCATCACTACCAAAAGCAATTGTTGGCCATCAAAAACCTTTGTAATGTTGATGTGGAAAATAAACAAATAATAACTTTATTCAGTACTTTCTGATAAATGGATTGCACACTAAGGATTCTCTAATCCCATATGAACACATGAAGGCCCAAACATATATACAGGTTGAGCATTCCTTGCCCAGAATGCTTGGGACCAGAGGTATTATGGATAATGGGTCATTGTGGATAACAAATCATTTTCATCAAAAAGATAAATGAAAGCCTCTCAGGACTCAATAAATACAGTAGTATCATTGTATATACTAGGAAATAAGCTGGAATAGAGAAGTGCAAAGCAAACAATCTTATGGTGAAGTATTTATTAGTAAACAGATAGATCAAATCAACCTCGTCAAGCCAATTGGCTACTTACAAGAGAGAGAAGAAAGTATGCTTTCTTGTGGCTGTAGATGGTGTGAGCGCTTTAAGTCACCTTCGATGTTTGCTGGAAATGAAAGTAGTTCATCTCTGCCACAAGTCACAGTAAACAGAAGTCTCCTTGGATCAAGATTTGGAAATCTGAATTTCTCCTAAGGGTTTCATGAGAGCTTGTTCACTTCATCATTGAGATGCTGGCTTCTCATTGCGGACAAATTTTAAATAAGAATCAATGCTTGGGTGCACAGGTAATACAAAATATAATATAAATGAAAAAAGTGAGAGATGTTGAAGAGAAGGGGGTCCACTTATGTTCCTCTATTTCAGTTCCCTTTACCTATCGTACACTAGTTGTGTTAGGTAAAAACTCACGATTCAGATGAGGAGCCCAAATGCAGAGATGGACAGACTTGCTTAGAGTAGTACACACAGGAAAGGATCTGAAATGGAACAGACTCCCTGGATGTAGTTACAAGCATGAATGAACTGTGTATGGACTCAGGATACCGATGGTACTGCAGGAACTGAGGAACACTGGTGCAGGACTCAGGATACCGATGGTACTGCAGGAACTGAGGAACACTGGTGCAGGACTCAGGATGCCAGGAACGGAGTAAGGTAACCAGCAATCTGAATAACTCAGGACTCAGGATACCTATGGTAATGCAGTAGGTAATATATAAACAGAGCCGAGGTCAGGGAGTCAGAAATACAGTCCAATATGCAAGCCGAGGTCAGGAAGCCAGAAATCACAAATCCAATAACAGAGCCGAGGTCAGGGAGCCAGAAGTCACAAAATCCAATAAACAGAGCCGAGGTCAGGGAGCCAGAAGTCACAAAAAATAGGGAGCAGGAAACTGAGGACAAGCCAACAAAAGCACAGGATAACTGAGCAATGAGAGAAAGGAAGTGGAGGGTTTAAATAGGCTGAGTCATGTGCCTCAGTGATTGTTTCACAGGGGTGTGGCCGTTGCCGTGGAGATGCTGCTGAAGCAGCCTATGTGCAGTGCAGTCTGGGGGATCGTCTCTGCATGAAGACAGGGGAACTCAGCTGTGTGGGCAATGTTTTGCACTTGGATTGCATGCGCGGGGACCTCCGTCAGGGGCAGGGTAGCGCGGGCGATCCTCTAGAGGTGCGGGCATAACAAGTTGCTATATTGTTTACTGATGAGCACCCCCACCCCCTATATTGATCTGACCAGTTAGGATCTGCCTCCCTCTCCTCACATTTTTTTTTAGTGAGAGAGAGAGAGACAGATCAATGTTATAAAAGTAAGTAAAAGTACTAAAAAAAATTATAAATACACAACACACGAATAATAAAACAATAAAAAAAATTATAAAAGTAATTCCCTGCGTTTAACCCCTTTCCTGCCACTGATCTTGCATAAGCAGTGATCGTGCACATCAGCGCATTTATTTTTGCTGTTTGTGCATTTTTTAAGGGTTCATTTTTTTTGTACTCAAAGGCTCTTCTACGAGTTATTAACCCATTCTTTGCCGTCGATCACTGCTTACGCAATGATATTGACGCGAAAGCAATTTTTATCTGTCTGCATATTTTTTTTTATTTTTTACATACCTGCTAGGGGATTACGTGTAAAGTAAAAATATTTGAGATTTTTTTTTTAAGCTATCTGAGCGCGTATGATCAGTAACAGCGAATTAGTAGCAAAGGTGGTTTGGTGATTGCTCAAATAAGCTTACAATTCGCCCTGGTCAGATCAAAATTGGTCGGATTAATATTCACAAATATTTTTTTTTTTTTTTTTTTTTTATGTCATGTTATTATGTCTATAAAATAAAAAATAAAAAAAATAAAAAAATAAAAATAAAAAAATATTCACAAATATTGATCTGCCTCCCTCTCCTCACTTACATTTTTGTGACGGAAAGAGACAGATCAGTATTAGTGATATAAAGTAACATTTTATAAAATTGTCAGGTTTTATGAAAGTCTTTCACTGTGTATTAACCCCTTCCCTGCCATTCATCACTGTATAAGCAGTAAACTTGCACAGCAACAGTATGTTTTGCTGTCTGCACAGTTTTATGGATTCATTTCTTTGTATTGTAATGTAATACAGTACTAGATAGGCTCTTCTAAGAGCTATTAACCCCTTCTTTGCTCAAGATCACTGCTTAGGCACTGATTCTGAGGCTGCGGACTCAGGGTTTGATTTTGACCCTGGTCAGCTTTCTGATACATCATCTAGTGATGTATCGGTGGCTGCTGAGCCCTTGCCACAAGGAGTGATGGGTGTCTACCTTTAAAAAATATATGGTTTGGTGGGGGTAAATTACATTGGCTGGCTTCAAAGATATATCCCATATAGGACACGGACACAGGTTGACTACATGTCTAAATTCCAAGTTGGAATTTTGAGATGCGCATCTCACAATTTGTCCTTCTAGCCAAAAAACAGACCAACAAACCCATGCATGGGTGGTATCCCTGTACTCGGGAGATGTTGCTGAACACATATTGGGTTGTTTGGCAGTGACATATACCAGAATCTGTGAATTCATGCCTGAAGTACAATGCATGTGGAAAAAAAACTTCCAAAAAAGTACTACCACAATCTTTTACAAAGGCTGGTGATAGAATTAGTACATATACAGTATTGAAATACCACCATTTGAAATACCTTAGGATGTCTATTTTACAAAAATATATGGTTTGATGGGGTAAAATACATTGGACGGCTTCAAAAATGTTCCAAATGGAACATGGGCGCAGGCTGACTACATGTCAAAATTCCAGGTTGGAAATGTGCACCCCCTAAATGTGGCCTTTTAGCCCCCAAACAACCCAACAAACCTATGCATGCGTGGTAACCCTGGACTCAGGAGATGTTGCTGAACACATATTGAGGTGTTGTTTGGCACTGACATATAACAGGATCTGTGAATTCATACCCAAAGTACAATGTATGTGAAAAAAAATTACTACCCAAAACATTGACATAGGCTGGTGGTATAATTAGTGCATGGAAAGTGTTAAATACTACCATTTATAATACCCTAGGGTGTCTAGTTTTAAAAAATATATGGCTTTGTGGGGTAGAATACACTTTCTGGCTTCAAAAATGTCCCAAATGGGACATGGGCGCAGGTTTTCTGCATGTCAGAATTCCAAGTTGGAAAACCAAAATGCACACCCCCTAAATGTGGCCTTTTAGCCCCAAAACAAACCAACAAACCTATGCATGGGTGGTATCCCTGTACTCAGGAGATGTTGCTGAACACATATTGAGGTGTTATTTGGAAATACCCCTTCACATTTTCAATTAATGTTTACCTAAATTGCAATCTATGTGGAAAAAAATAAAAAAAATAATTTGCTGCAAACTTTGGCAAAGATTGGTGGTAAAATGGCTACATGAAATGTGTCAAAATACCCCAAGTTAAATGCCCTGAGTAGTCAAGTTTTCAAAAATATGTACATGTTGGGGGTCATTCATGGATTTAGTACAGATAACAGTGTTACAATGTCACTATCGCTAATTTTGGAAAAAAAAAGGATTTTAAAATAGCTTTGCACTACTTATAGTTCTGGCCCTGTAACATGAATAAAAAAGCACAAAAACATAAAACATGGGCTATTTCTGAACTCAGGACATATATAAGAAACTATTTAGCAGTGTTTATTTGTTGTCTCTTGTACATGAGTATACCATTTTTCAAATAATTTTTTTTTACATCAAATTATATGCTATTATCAAAATAATGGTATCAAAAGAAAGCCCTTCTTATGACGATAAAAACGATATATAGTTTGTGTGGGTACACTAAATGAGACAGAAATAAATGACAGCAAAACACAAACACCTCAGAAATGTTAAAACAGCCTATGTCACCAAGCGTCAGACAAGCCAAAAAAGTCATGTCACTAAGGGGTTAAAGTCTGTCCCTAATGTTACATCTCTTGGGGCACATTTATCCAATTTGATATTGATAAAATCCCTTTTACAGCTTGATGTACTTTATCAAGCAATGGAATCCCTACCAGGGATTTCTGTAAGTCACAATGGACCCAAGAGGAAGAGAGGCTGAACAGGCTCTCTTCCTCCCGGGTCCTTCGCAACTCACAGAGTATACCTGCCACGAATTTAGTGCAATCTCTCCAGTTTTTATTTCTTTCAAATTTTTATTTATTTACTTTTTTCGCACTTCTGCTTCTTGTGGATTATTCCTTTTTTCAGTGCTATAGCTGATTTTTTTTTTCATACAACAAACACATGTGAGATAAACACAAGAAATCAAACATAAATGAATCAAATTCTGGTTAAAAGAATAAAAATGATTTCTTCTCACCTTTACTGACAGTGCTGAACACACCCAGTCAGCACTGGATTTAGGAAAAGCTTGACTAGATTAAATAAGATAAAACCATAAAAACTCTCATAATCACTAATGACTAATATGAAGGTACATATAGGAAAAGACATTGATCAGCAATAATTAAAGTCACAGGTAGTCACATGTACTAGCCTAATCTGTGTAAGTGGACAGAATAGCAGAATAACAAAGTAATAAAAACCTGTGGTCAGATCACACGGAATCAGCATGATTTGATAAAAATGACCTAATGCCTTAAAACATTACCTGAGCTCTGCTCCGGTCGCCGCACCTCGAACTGCACACCGCACGAGAAGCTGTGTCGGGGAACAAAGTTCCCTACACGCACAAGTGTGTGTGTGTGTGGGGTAAGTGTATGTATGTGAGTGTGTGTATAAAATGTGTATGTGTGTGGGGGTTAAGTGTATGTATGTTTGTGAGTGTCTGTATAAATGTGTATGTGTGTGGGGGTAAGTGTATGTGAGTGTGTGTGTGTATCAATGTGTGTGTGGGGTAAGTGTATGTATGTGAGTGTGTGTGTGTGTATAAATGTGTGTGTGGGGTAAGTCTATGTATGCGAGTGTGTGTATAAATGTGTGTCTATGTGAGTGCATGTTAAGTGGGGTGGGGTAAGTGTATGTATGTGAGTGTGTGTGTATAGATGTGTATGTGTGTGGGGTAAGTGTATGTATGTGAGTATGTGTGTATAAATGTGTGTGTGGGGTAAGTGTGACTGTGTGTGTGGGGAGGGGGGGGGGTATGTGTGACTGTGTATGCATGTGTGTGTTTGTAGTTAATGTGACCACTGCACATTAGTGTGAAATATATATATACATACACACACATGTATATAATTATATATAATATTCTCTCAATGAATGAAAAATGAATGCGGCCCACACACGCATACATTTCTAGCGAAGTGGCCCTTTGCAGAATAAACTTGGACACCCCTGACTTATATGATTAATGCTTAACTAACTGATTGAAAATGTATAAATACTGAAGTGTGGAATATTCAAATCAGACTTGACCTAAAGAGGCTTTCATACCTCTTGGTTGACTCTTCTATTATTGCGCAATAAAGACACCTTTCCTACCTCCAGCTACTCCGTCTCTGTCTCATAATTGACTCCGTGAAACAGAGGTAACAACATACCTAAAGACCTGACACCTTGTACTTTTGTATATTCTAAATGTTTGACAATCAGCAAACAAAAATACAATGTGACATATTCAACAAGTGCCTACTACTGCTACATGTTGTTTTTATTTGTTTTTAAGTAAGCCTAATGTATTGGGGCCAATAAATTGTTTCCTTTAAATGTTAAACTATGAGTCCTGCTATATGTTTTCCTAGCAGTCTCTTGCCTATCAAGCCCTGCAGCAATCTTCTTCACAAAAATGAATTGAAGTTTGTCTGGATACATCCTGAGGATTTTTGGAATTGTTGTTCCACAAGTGCATTACTCTAGAACCAGATTTAGACTCTGGTATATGTGAGTGCTATTCTCAGGGGGAAATATTCCTATTATTTTTCTACGCAGTCACACATTGTTTGTTTATTTTGGTTTTTTTTATGTGTATGAGTTTTATGTATATTCAGCACCCTGGGAAGGGTGTACCAGTTTTTCTTTACACCTTTACGGATTTATTTTCATCAGTATATTTTGTACTTATTTTATTTTCCTTTTTTTCATTTGCGAAACACTCTTTTGTTTTTTATTATATGAACAATTAAAGCCCTTGGGGCAGATAGACCGTCCATTGGTGTCCCCTCTTCAATAGTCAGCGCTGAATTAACTGGTTACTGACCAAATAGGGCTGTACTACATTGCCAATGAATGAGGGGTCTAATTTTCAGAGAAGACATGCCACATAAGGGACAGTAGCCCTGTCCTATGACAGAAACCAGGAGGGAATAAGGCATAATTACTGAATACTCTAAAACTGACAGACGCTGCCAAAACGAAAAAGTTTTTAAAAAAAGCTTGCAAAAAGTTGATTTGGAACAGCCAGAATATGCCCCCAATAAAGGGAAGCTCTGCCTTGCTAAGACAATGCCCCCCACAACCCCTAACCAATGACTACCCTTTGTGGGAAAGGGATTTTTACTGTATTTTCTTTTCACTTTTATGTATATACATAATTATCATATAAGGTGGCGGCACCACAAAATAATCTCTATTATAACTAAAACCAATAGAAGTTATATTTTACATTCTTCAGACTCCACTTCTCAACTATAAATTTCCACAACACTTTTTGAGAGCTAGGAAAGCTGGAAACTTCCCTTGTCTCAGCTGTGTCACCTATTTGAGTATCTTAAGGGGAGGTAGGTTTAAAGATCCCTCTCAAAGACAAATGGTATCATATACAATCAAATATGATTTGCGATTCTACTTATGTTGTATAATCTTTGATCTGTCCATGTAGGTTTTTTTTTATATTGGGAGACCATGCAAAAAATTAAGGACTGTTTTCCAAGCATAAATCCGCTATTAGTACCAAGAAGATAGAGTTTAAATTAACAGATTTTAAGTTTTGTATGATGGAACAGGTAACAAAACCCAAACAGGGAGGGGATAGGGAAAACCTTTTAAAACAATGTGAACCTTGGTGGATTTATGAATTGAATAGTTTAGTACCCATTGATAGGGATTTGGATCTGACACATTTCCTATGACCCACACCCCTCTTAGCATTACTCTTTTTTACACAAACTTGTGATTAGTAATAATGTGATTGGTAATATCCTGTTACTCTGTGTATGATTACTCACTATTTTGTCCCACTTACAGATCCATTGAAGAGACACATTGGTTATTTTACATCATGATCACAGCTGTTCCTGTACTTGTATTCCAGCGATAGTGAAAATATTTGGGTCGGGAGACTAGGGGATAGTAGAACTATGAAATAAATTATCTCTATTAGGCAAGAACTTCCACAACCATTTATGAAGCTTACAATCTTCTAAGACTCATTAAGCGCTAAGGAGCACAGATCTAATCTAATGTGAACTGTCTCTTTACTATTAGTATATGCTCTGTTTTGTAGGGAGTAAAAGATCTTTATATGCACATAGTGCTGACAATCTGTTCGAAATGTATCAGGAATGTGGAGATATATATATTTGTTTATATATATCATTTTTTTTTTTTATTGCAAAAATACAAAATTACAATCCATAATCCATAATTAATGTTTACAATTTACAACGATTTATACAAAACTTGTCCTATATTTGTAATACATTCTTTCGTTAATTCGTCCATTCATTCCACCATTGGCTCTATTTCTTCAGTGTTTCATCTCTATTTATTCAACTAAAATACCCAAGTAAGGTTGTACTTTTCCAACTGCTCTGCATTATTTATGAAAAAGCCTCTTTCCATTGTTGCTTGGTAGTCCAGTTGTACATATAGATCTTCCATTAAGATTTGGCAAGTTGACTTCCAAGCCTGTTCAATTAAAATCTTTACTGCTGAGAACACAGCCAAAGTGGAAAAGGGTCTACCCTGCGTGAATTTTTTTCTCTCTCCCATAACCTTTGTCAATAAGAGCAGAACCTAGATCACTAAAGATTTTACCAATCCAACAACAAATGCCCAAGCGTGCCTTTATGCCTATGACATTTCCAGCACACATCATCTGACCTTATACAGATCTTTTTCAGTTTCACGGGTGACATATTACATCTAAAAATCATCTTAAAGTAGAGCTCCACCAAGTTCAAAGAGTGGACCGCTTCTTTAGTTGTTTTTATAGCCATCATCCACTCTTCGTCCTCAACTATAATAAACCTAATTCCTCCTTCCATTTATTAATAATTGTGAACGTATTATCGTCTCCCTCTATGATGGAAGAGCCTTTCTTGCCAAGCTTATTTTTCCATTGAGCATTAAAGAAGGCATCCATCAATTGGATTTCAATGTGGGTTATTGAAATAATATCCCTTTCTGTAAAATTGTTGATCCTAAGAAAGGAAAATTGCTCTTTTGTATGCAGGTCACATTTCTCTATTAAAGCTACTAAGGGAATAACCTTGTTATTTTTTATCAGTTGATGAACACCTTTTTTAGCCTCCCTCCAGGATTTTAAATCTTGTGTGAGCCTGCCTAGGATTTCCATTGACATATGACGCTCTGTTACATAAGAAGTAGGATATTTCTGTTTGATCCTCCTCCACAAATAAATAACATTTTCTACTGGGGGGGTTTCTATTGCCTTAGGGGAGTTTATGCTCCAGCGTACATATTTAATTGGCTGCAGATCTTTTTGTTCAAATACTAACTATGAGGATCTTGTTTTATCTAGATGGGACCATTTTGCTAGGTGGGTTAACAAAACTGCATCATGTATTTTAATAACATCAGGAATTCCTCCACTTTTATATGGTCTAGATGTTACACTAAAGTCAATTCTTGAACATTTGCCATTATAAATATATCTGTTAAATCTTTTTTGAAATAACTTCAATAGTTTATTATCCACTCTCAATGGGATTGATCTTAAACTGAAGTATAGTCCTGGAAGAATGTAATAGTTAACCACATTTATCCTGCTCAACCACAATATATACGTTGAGTACTTTAGCCCTGCATTATCTTAATAAAGGTTGGTCGTTTTTTTCTATCATGTGTTGTGGGCTACAAGATATCCTAAGTCCAAGATAGTCTATACATTCAGTTCTCTATATATAACCATACATCACCTTCAGATCCCTTAATTCTGGATCTTTTACACCTATATGCACAGCTTGATATTTCCCATGTTCAATTTTTAAAAAGACATGATGGAAAATGTGTTGATTGCTTTCATTAGAGCCTTCAGATTACTTAGTGTCAACATTATCTCAACTGCAAATAAAGATATTTTGAACTCTTGAGTTTTTATTTTAATACCCTCTATTTCATAATACCCTCTATTTCAAAGTCTAATACTTTGGGCAAAAGGCTCCAAAGAGATGACATACAATAGGGGTGCAAACAGACATCCCTGTCTTGTCACATTTGCTATGTGACAAGGAGGGAAAACAACCCCCCGATCCCATAATCCTTGCACTGGAGTTTTAATAAAGACCCGTTCGCACCAAAAGCCTTCAGATATAATAAATTAATATTCACCCTTTCCATAGCTCTCTCTTTAATCTTCCCTTTACTTATTTTAATCTGTTCCCATACATCATTCCTCATGTCCTCTTTATGTCTCTTTCCAGCCTAGAACCTATATTTTCTTTAACTCCTTATTATGTTTCGCCTTTTAACCCCTTAAGAGCCAGGAAGTCAAAAAGGGGGGTGGCAAAGCATTCAGGAGTTTCCCAGTTTTATTCTTATATGTTCCCTTTGCTTATGACCTGTATTCCTACACCCTTTAATTGATTTGCCCTTGTCTAAACCTCAAAAGCCAGGGGTGAATAGTATAAAGATGGACTGTCACAAAGTGAATCATGATAGCCTGTGTGACTGGGGCTTTTGGAGCACCCTGAGGGCCAAACACTTCCCTGTGAACTATGGACCCTCATAGGGTAAAGGACTACCCCTCCCTGAAGGCACCCCTGTCACTGGAAGGGGTTATTATTGAGTAGCTCTATGTTGTCCCCGTTCCTAAAACCCCAATAGCCTATCAGTACCCAGGGCCTTTGCCCTGCACACACAGTAGTGGCAGTGACCTGAGACACCTATTCAGTGCAGAAAGGAATTCAACACAAGCTGCCCAGGCAAAGCTATTCCAAGTAGTGTGTGCAATGTTATTATATGTTAGTGTTGAAACGAATTAAATATCGAATCATCTGGCCTTGGGTAGCCGTCCTGTTACATGGGCTTTTACAAGTTCAGCAGTTTTGCAATTTTGGCTTGTCTTTACTGCTGCTTGGGGTCAGAGTTCACTCCTCACGGATTTACTTCATATTTGGCCCCCTTAGGGTCCACAAGCCAATTGCATTTATTTTAGCTGTTAAACAGAGTTTTCCCATGACGGTTATCTCTTGTACATAAGATTCCCCCTGCCTGCAGTCTCTGTTGATTCCTCTTTACAGATCCGTAACATGAAGAGATCAATCAAAGGTTTAGTAGTTCTGAAAACATTTTCACGAGTCGAGTACAGCTGACTTTTGCAGATTTGACGATTTAGCAATTTGAGTTTATTTTTTTCCACTACTGGGGCCCTCGATTATTCAGCTCACTCCCAGCCCCCTTAGGGTTCAGCAAGCCCATAGCATGTATGGATCAGACAAAATGCAAACAACTAAACAAATGGTATTTTGGTCAGTGTGCTATGGAAACCACCACCTATTAAAAATTTAATGTTGAGGGTGAGGGTATCTTAAACAACGTATACAGCTTAGTACAATTCAAATGGTATGGAAGTGTGCTTTTTTGGCTGTTTTTCACAGGATGAATTTCTTGAGTTTTCTTTTAAGCGCTTCTTCTCCCTTTTGTCCTCCAATATTTGTGAATAGGGAAGATACACAGAAGCAAAGATAAAGTGAAAAAATGTATCATATAATTTAATAAAAGCAATATATGCTTACATGTATATTGAAGTTTTACAGCTTGCAATCGTTTGCTTAATGGCAGACACACCAGCAAAAGGGCGACAGAAGAAAAAAACAGAAATTACAGGATAAGATAAACGTATTAAATAAAACACAATAAAAATGTTCCAATGTGCTTAAAGATCTAGGGGATATAGTTGCAAATTGTGAGAAAAAAAGACACGCTAAGCGTTTCACCCTCTCCGGGGTTCCTCCTGGTGTCCTGGCATGTATGGAGCAGTAGACAATTTTAGCCTCAGCACTTCAATGAATTAATAGGAAGCCAACAAGTTTTACTGGCCAAAAGCATATAAAGATCAGTAGAAGTTGTTTCCAAATCAAATGCACAGGATACACTTTGCAGCAGTAAAATGTATAGACCAATAAAGGTTTTAGTTAGTACAAAAAATGTTCACGTATCAAGTACAAACTGACTTTTGCAGGTTTGACAGTTTTGCAATTTGGGCATATTTTTGCCACTACTGGTGCCTGTGTTCACTCCTCAATTGTTTAATTCACCTTTAGTGCCCTTAGGGTTCAACAAGCCAGTAGCAAGTATAGAAAGCAAACAAGTATAGGAAACAAACAAGATTTACAGGCCACTAGCATATGAAGATCGTTAAAAGCTTTAGCTGTTATAAAAAGATTTCCAGGTTCTGCAAGTTAGCAAATTAGGGCCTATTGTCACTTACTGGGGCTCTGTTCATCGCTCGGTGCCTTCATCCTCATAGCACCGGAGTTCTCGCGTTCTTATGGTGGTAATGTTTTTGGAGTCCGGAAGTTGCGAGTGACTTCTGGTGACATTTTTCTTCTTCGGCAGCCATCTTTTTGGAGTCCGCTTGCTCTCTATGCTGACTCCAAATAGATATACTCAATTCGTGTTTGTTTTTAGTCCTCCAGTTCCAAATCACTTAGGGAACTTTAACATTCTATTTAATGATATAAATGCATATATATATATATATAATAGGTATTCTATGCTTTCTAGTTGCCTGTGCACAGAGTATTCTCTCTATTATTTTGGACTATTGTTATTCATTTGTCTTTTTGATCTCAACCCTTTGCTCGTTTACTGATTTATCTCCGCCTGCCTCGACCCTCAGCCTGTTCACTGACTTTGCTCGATATCCACCTTTTCCGACCTTCGGCTCGTTTCCGACTTCACTATTCCTGTCACAGCTCTGGTCCCAGCTCCGGTTTAGTGTGTTATCATTACCCATTACTGGTTAATTTTAGGTTGTATTAGTGCTGCACAAGCCCCTGGCAAAACATTATCCTGGGCTCAACCTTCGGGTACATATTTGTCAGGGTGAACACCACAAACAACTTCTCAAGAGATGATCTTTCTACAAACACCAATTACATATTTTGCACAGGCCAAATGGATCCTGCAGATCTAACCAGGATGTCCCATAGACAAGACCACCATGACCAGATTCTAACAACACACTCTGCACACCTTCAGTCCTTAGATCAAAAACTCAATGTCATGACGGAGCTGCTTCGATCATTAACGGCCTCTGGTGGCCCGGTTCACTCCAGTATTTCCTCTGCAACAGATATATGGGTGCAGATAGGAAAGAGAGACAGGCATGGGAAGAGAGAGGAGAGAGAGAGACAGGCATGAGAAAGCAGAGGAGAGAGAGAGGCATAGGAAGGGAGAGGAGGGAGAGAGAGAGACAGGCATGGAAATGTAGAGGAGATAGACCGGCATGGGAAGGGAGAGGAGATAGACCGGCATGGGAAGGGAGAGGAGAGGGACTGGCCTCGGAAGGGAGGGAGAGGGACAGGCATGAGGAGGGAGAGAAGAGGGACAGGCATGAGGAGGGAGAGAAGAGGGACAGGCATGAGGAGGAAGATGAGACAGACAGGGGGACACATTAAGAAATGTACTTTTTCTTTAACAAGAAAAAAAACTGCTCGCTTGTGTGACTGTGTGTTTGTGTGAGATTGTGCTTATGATTACGTGATTTATGTGCTGTTGTCTGGCCCTAATTAACACACTGGAGAGTATAAATACCATTATTACAAAAATATATGAAAAAGTATGAACATTTATTATACAGAAAACACTAGAAATGTTCAATACACATATTCATTAAAAGGTACCAAAACCATTACAACAATAGAGAATACCTAGCCTAAATGCAAAAGGAGTAGAATTCATCAGTAAACTTATCAAACAAATGCTTATATGTATATTAACAATGATATGCACATATGCCCCTGTATTTCAATGGACAAATAGGTTCAAATGCAAAGTGGTAGTCTGAAAGATATCAGTGGGCCCCAAAAGAGTATATTATATCCCTTCTGTGGACCATACCCAGGAACTTGCCTCTTTTTTATAGTCTGTTCCTGGGAGCATACAACAAAATAACTAACTGTTCTTAAACGCTGCAACAACTCAGTGTGACCGTGCTCCACCAGATCAGTGGAAAAGGCTCATTCAATTTGCTCACTAGCTGTGTGAGCTTACTGTTAATTAGCACATAGCAGTCAGTTGTTGAACTGTAACTGCATACAAACATAAGTTGTATATCACCTGCCTGCTGGCCAAATAAAGGTGACTCCTTCCTTGATGCTGTCCTGCCTGTGCTCCATTCCAAGTGAACACAGCATATATTCAAATGCCAGCACACAGGTCTGCATCTATGTCCATGTGCTCCACCTTCGGTAGGTCAGGCCAGTTTGTAAGATTGTTAGGGATATCCCCACATACGCAAGTCACTCCCAAAAGCTGCACAGCTTAGCAGTTATATTATCCAAAGTGCACCATTGTACTCAATGCTTTAACTAATAAATGTAATACAAATGCACACTTTAATGCCTGTATTTCCTTTTGGGATCCTATTAAACTGAATTTATATATATATACACACTCTTTTTTAGTGTTTATTCTTCGGTATAATTTCATCTTTAGAGATTCCAATTTATGTCTATGCTCTTATATCACAGAATTTAACATTTCAATAAATCAATTTACATAATGTTAATTAATTAGTATAGCCACTTTGATACCTCGTACAATGTCAATATATTTTTTTAAACTAATGTCTTTATCATATTATAAGAATTTGTCGTAAGTATTGTTCTCAGACACTTTACTTTTCACACTAAGCACACTTTATCAACATGATTTTCTGATGCCTGCTGGCATCCATTGTGATGAACTGCCAATCCACTGTTTTGGTTGTGACACTTCTGGAGAGACTCTCCACAAACTGACGAACTTCGGGGGAGATTTCTATGTGTTGATAGAGGCAGACCCTGTCAAAGGAGTGCAGAAAATGGGACTAGTCTGATAGTGGATGACTTCAGACCCAGAAGGCACATCATATTCCTCTGAGAGGATGAAAGACCGAATATTCAAAATTCAATCCGGAGAAAGGAACAACATGCCCAGCTTCTAGGAAGAGTAATTGTTGAGATGGAAGCAGTTGGCTCTTGTCCCAATTGACAAACCATCCAAACTGTCCCAGAACCCGGAGGCATACTTCCCTCTGGGTGGACAGTGGAGTCTGCAACAATCAGGATGTCATCCAGATAATGAAATATGTTGATCCGCTGGTGCCGGAGATGGGCCATAAGATATTATCTGGAGCAGGGGCATGGATAGAAGAGCCAGCTGCCAAAGTTAAACAGTCTTGACACAGACATTTGCTTGGGAAAGATCTCTTGCCACATCCCTCGCGTCTGGAGGACTTGTTGGAATGCTTCCTAGCTTAATGGTCGGCAATCCTTCCTGGGGAACTGAGCATATAACTAAATTAGCTATTAGCCACAACATGCACTCTTTTAACCAGGGAATAGTCCAATAAACTTACCTAACTGGCTTACCTATTAACCTGAGGTTGCAGGAGAGACAGATCTAGACATAATTGGGCAGCTGCAAGGCAGAGGCCATCCATGAGATAAAGATCGATATTACCTATGATTATAAAAGCAATTGTCTTAGCAGCAGTCACCATACAGACAGAATTAATGCAGGGAAAAAACAGAGGTCAAATCTCAGTAGCAGGAGTAAATAAAATGGGCGTCTGAGCCTTAAACTAATTATAAAAGACAGGATCCAATAGGAAAGTATCATTGCGATGACATCATCATCACCGCGATGCTGAGGGAACAGCCCTCCAATAGGAAACAAACGTTGCAGCCGCATCTTTGCTATCATGGCGCTAACATATGAGGACCAACCAGGAACTAGCGTTGCAGTGACATCATCACTTCCGCGATGCTGGTAGAGTCGGAAAAGACGAAGTGCAGCTTAAGCCAATCCCTTACCAGTGTCTCAGCCGCATCATCAACGTTGTGACGCCAATAACATAAGATGGGAACTTATCATGCTACAGATTTAAATAACCAAACACTAAACATGAAAAAAGGTAAAAATTCAAACGAAATGTAACCACAATTGCAATAACAATAATTAACAATACTATCTTGCCACAGACATGTGTCTGCTATGAAGCAGGTAAAATCACAACCGTCTAGGTCAGAAAACACCATATACATGGCCCATCCCCCCGGTTGCAAAAGGGGGATCTCCAAAGGAAACTCACTGCGATAGGAGCTGTGTGCTGGATGCTTCCCAGGAAGAGAGGCTGAACTTCCCCAGGCAGAGCTCAAGAGGGCTCAGGTAAGCCAAAAATAAAACATGACATTCCATAAAAGAACCACCTGTCAGCCTCAGAACACAAGCAAAAGAAGACTGAGGTCTGGGGTTGATGGGGGGTCTATTTGTATCACCTGTGAGTTTGTTCCTGTCCTGATATACCCACTATGTGCTCCAGCCAGACAGATATACCCAGTGTGTGCTCCAGTCGGCCTTATATACCCAGTGTGTGCTCCAGCTGGCCTGATATACCCACTGTCTGCTACAACCAGCCTGATATACCCACTGTGTGCTCCAGTCTGCCTGATGTACCCACTGTGTGCTGCCTGAATCCAGCCCAAAACTGTGAGTTACTACTATCCAGCTCTGTTATAAACAATGCATATAATTGTTAATTGTACTGTCGCGGGGCTCTGTGATACACACACTGCATATAGTTGTTAATTGTACTGTTACGGGGCTCTGTGATATACACACACTACATATAGTTGTTAATTGTATTTTTGCGGGGCTCTGTAATACACACATTACATATAGTTGTTAATTGTGATACTCATATTGCACATTATTGGGAATTTTATTGCTGTGGAGTCTGTGATAAATTCACATTCTGCACCTTACTGTGAGTTTTATTGCTTTGGAGCCCTGACACCACACATTGCTATGAGAAAGCATTTCTTGTAACTGCCATAAACTCTTTCTTTGTTGCACAAGTTGCAACCTTCCAGGATCATCTTTTCAAGCCCTGACACTGGATAAATGGCTTAAAAATTCACAACCACGGGACTCCCATATGACTGAGGAATGTGCCAGTAGTAGCAATGAGCCACCAAAAAATAAGACACGAGCATTGGAAGTGGAAAATTGCAAGATCAAAGAAGATGGCAGTGGGAGATTGCACTCATTTCCCATTGCTGAACTCCACTGAGCTCAGTAGAATCCCAGATTTTAAACAACTGCAGAGGTATTTGCTTGAAACCAAGTCACAATTTCAAAAAAGGTTCAAGGACTTTGATGAGTTTAACTCATGCTTTCAGTTTCTTCGCCTCCCTTTGGAGTGCAAACCTCAGGATGTGTCTGAATAGGCACTATCAACATGGCAAAATTTCAAGAGGAACTTATTGAACTGAAATCAAACAATGCCCACCAAGGAGCCTCTGGAAGTCTTTGGACTTTTGGAGTCAAATTTATAAATCTGAAAAATATCCGGAAATTTCGACCTATGTTGCCAAGCTGTGGGCAATGTTTGAGTCAACTTGGCTCTGTGAAAGCATATTCTCATTTATGAAGCTGCTCAAATCCAAGCTGAGAGCCACGTTAAGTAATGTCAAGTGAATAAAGAAGGCTGCCACATATTCAATGAGACATGCTTGAGGGAGGAAGGAAGATTCCACAAATGACCACATGTAGTGTCCACCTCTTAGAGATGACCATCAGGTATTGGTTATTACCTCTGTGGGAGGATACTGGATGGGAGGTTACCTAAGGCAATACCAGTAGCTAGAGAGTAAGTTTCATGATATGGGTCTGAAGAAGCCAGGTGTCTCCTGAGGTGCTCATGTACATCCATTGAACATGTGGCAAGGAACTCACCTCATTGTTTCATACTGAATGCTGTTTCAATTATACTGTGTAAGCTGCTGAGTCTCCACTAATAGAACTAAGTAGATTTCCTACCTGACTGTATTGTTTACAGCAGTGTATGTTAAAGTATGTTTTGTGCTTGATCTTGTATTTCCAGAGAATTTTTGTTTATACGTTCATCAACATTTTGCCCTTTGTCTGTTCTTTTAAGATATTCACAGATATTTGTGTGATTGCCAGTATGCCTTTTATTATTATATTATTTGGTATTATTTCATATTTATGAAATTCTAAAGAATAGTGAATTTACATAATTTGGCATTGCACGAAACCTGCTACAAGTGTATTATAATGCTATCCACATAGGTAAGTGAATGCTTTTCTTCCTCATTAAAGTTAATACCAGATATATGAGATTCTCCAATTTAGTATCTCATGGGGTCCAGGTGACATGGGTCCCTGAGCATCCAATTATGGTATTCATTAGACACATTGCAGAAATGAAGACACAGGGCAGGGTAACCACACTCCGCTGAGGGCTTGACCCCCCCAGGTTGGTGCAGCCACATACCAGGGCCCTGAGCTAGGAGCTGCTGGATCCAATATATGGCAAGACAGGATTTGCAGACACCTTGGAGCAGGCATGGAACATAACACCACTGACAGGATGCTGCAGGCCATGCCGAGCAAAGAAAAATACAGAACACACAGACAGGATACAGGGCATTGGGTAAAAGGACAAAAGAGATATCAAAATAAAGGTCATACTTGGAGCAGGACATACTGGGAAATTAAACCAGGAATGGCTCAGAACAAGAAAATACAGTTAAAAACTAAGCAATACAAGAAAAGGGCAAGCAAAGATAAAGTTTAAATAAAGGAGAGCCCTCTGATAGGGCACAAGACAGGGAAAGACCTCTGACTGGGCACAGGAAAGCCCTCTGATAGAGCATGGGGCAGGGCAGCCCCTCTGATAAGGCACAGGCCAGGACAGCCCACTGATAGGGCACACATAAGGCACAGGATGGGGATACAAGGAAGGGGAATGAACAAACATAAATCATAACAAGAAAGTAAATAGAAATGACTGGATACAGCCTGGATGAGCCTGCACATTGGTTGTACTATTACACCATGTACACTGCCCACACATTTATTGGTTCTCATCAACATCTGAGCATTGCTCACCAATTTCACCAGTTTACTATGAGATGTTTCTCTTTCAGTTTTCTGTATTTGAAACAATGTATAAACATACAAGATAACAAATATGTAACACTCAGAGTATAGAATCCATGATGCAGGACCTGAAGTAACAGGATCTTTAAATTTTCTAGTACAACCGGTCACCAGGTCTTTGAGAGGTAGTAGGAGGTCTTCATTTCAAATCAGAGATACTGTTGTTTGAGCTGTGGGCACTGCTGAAAAGGTAAATAGCTGCAATTCTACCTCTCTCTGAATACTGGATAGGGAAGCATGAGTACGTGACAGTAGGTTCACGAATGAATGAACTTTGGATACTGGACACACAGCCTCTGGTACTGAGACACTGGATACTAGACACACAGCCACTGGTACTGAGATACTAGATACCGGACACACAGCCACTGGTACTAAGATACTGCATACTGGACACACAGCCACTGGTACTAAGATACTGCATACCGGACACTTAGTCATTGGTACTGAGGTATTGGATAGCAGACACACAGCCACTGGTACTGAGAAATGGGATACTGGATACACAGCCACTGGTACTGAGATACTGGATACATGTTTTGAAGCTGAAGCTAGGATAACGGAAGACAGAATAGTCAAAAGCAAGCCAATGATTTGGCACACTGGGAATGGAGATCAGGAATGATCAAACAAGCCGGGTCAGTAATACTGGGTACAGGAATCTAAGAAAATGCAAGGAAGCAACAACAGCCACCGGAGAACCTATCACAAGCAAAGGTCGAGGACTTAAAGGTAGGTAGGCAATGCAAAGAGCAGCAGGAAATGCTAGCAGAATGCTTGGTTGCATAGGGAGAGGTATTAGCAGTAGGAAGAAGGGAGTGCTCATGCCATTGTACAGAGCACTGGTGAGACCTCACTTGGAGTATTGTACGCAGTACTGGAGACCATATCTCCAGAAGGATATTGATACTTTGGAGAGAGTTCAGAGAAGGGCTACTAAACTGGTTCATGTGTTGAAGGATAAAACTTACCAGGAAAGGTTAAAGCATCTTAACATGTATAGCTTGGAGGAAAGACGTAACAGGGGGGATATGATAGAAACATTTAAATACATAAAGGGAATCGACACAGTAAAGGAAGAGAGTATATTTAAAAGAAGAAAAACTACCACAACTAGAGGACATAGTCTTAAATTAGAGGGGCAATGATTTAAAAGTAATATCAGGGAGTATTACTTTACTGAGAGGGTAGTGGATGTATGGAATAGCCTTCCAGCAGAAGTGGTAAAGGTAAACACAGTCAAGGATTTTAAGCATGTGTGGGATAGACACAAGGCTATCCTAGCTATAAGACCGGGAAAGGGGGACTAATAAAAGTATTCAAAAAAATTGGGGAGACTAGATGGACCGAATGGTTCTTATCTGCCGACACATTCTATGTTTCTATGTAAGGAGCAACTGAGGGGAATAAATACAAATCTGGCACCAATTGCCAGCCAGAGGGTGTAACCAATCAAGGAGCAGAGCTCCTATAAGTTCTGTCATTTTTTGCCGCTCGCGCATGTTCATAGGTTGCCGCACGGGCATCTTGATGGCTGCAGGACTCCAGAAAGATGGAATTGTGGGAACATGGGAGCTGCGAGTAGCCAGGTGAGTATGCGGCGGTGGATGCAAGTGAGGAGCGCTACGGCGACAAGCTGTTACGTTTGTTACACTTGTTACAAAATATGACAGGTGCCTAACAGAGGGGAACAAATTTTATAGAACAGGTGTGAAGTATCATGAAGGTGTCCTGTTAATTTACCGTATTTGCTCGATTATAAGACGACCCTGATTATAAGACGACCCCCCAAACTTTGGATATTCCTTTAGGAAAAAAACTAAAAGCCTGAATATAAGACTATCCTATAGGAAAAAAGTTAAACTTGTATATATTCACATGTAAATTGCTTTTTTAATAAAATATTATATAAAAAAATGCATTTCTTGTGTTTATTTCCTTTCCCTTGCCCCCAGCTTTGTATCACTTTCATGTCAACAGAGAGGGTTGCATTTCACTGTGATAATGATGACAAGGATACATACAAAACATGTAGGTTGCCTAAATCACCATCCGCTTCATCATCTGAATATGAAATCTGACCATAGTATATCGCTAGTAGTCATGAAACGCTTTGGTCCTATATCATGCCTATAACCCAGTTATTTTTGTCCTCCCATGGGGAACTCAACATGGCACACATTCTGGGCCTGGTGGTTCTGGACCTACATGCCCTCTGAATGCCTACTGCCTGCATACATTTATTATTATTGAATTAATAAAAAATGTAAAAAGATAATATGTTTTGAATTTATGTTACATTTTTGTATTCTCCTCCTCTGTGCTTATTCTGACACATCACACATGTTAATGTACCCTTTTATTTATACAGTGGAGAATGTTGCATTGCTAATCAATGTTGGCATCCCCACTTTGGAAAGGAAATGGTACTTTGATATATATTACATGATGGGGCGATGCAGATATCCTAACAACAGTTGATGTTGATCAATATTCAGTGATGTGACATCACCAGTATTACTATTCCATAAGAGCTGTTATGTTGGTTTGTGAAATAATTTATGTTAATGTATATTCATACATAGGTGTGAATTTACAAATGTAAATGAGGTTGTTAATTGGCATATTGGATTCATGTGTGTTTTAATACGGGAAATTAAAAATAACTGATTGATTGATGAGGGAATTGCACCATTCAGGCCAAAATGTAATAGTTTGAATAAATATTCCAATCATCTAATATATTTTCAAATTATGGACTATATTTAGCTATTTCCTTGTCAATTTACCACTTTTCAATATGTTTTAATCTACTTTTTGGCCATAATATGTGCAGTTTTTCAAATCATATCTGTAGAATTGTAATGCTTGAAATGCATTCTGATATGGGAAGGTTGGTTTTAGCTATTTAACAATGAAAATACAGCCAGTGATGCCTCAAATCACAGTTACATCACAGTAAAAGTGACTTATTTGCTCTGTACAGCTCTGTTTTCCTGAGTGCTGAAAGGCTTATCTTATTGGCCCAAAATACTTCTGGTCCCAAGCATTTTGGATAAGGAATACTCAACCTTTAAACTGTAAAATAGTACAAGTTTTCAAAAAATGTTTTAAAATTTGGTCACAATATGTTCCTCATAGAGTGATGTAGGGCATGCCCTTGTTAAACTATGATTTATAGCATGTCTTATTCATATTTTAATTTTCTATGTACTTTACATATATTTTACAAAATACCACTGTCAATAGGCCCCATATAGCTAGTACATTTACATTAAGTGTGTCATATCATGAAGTATAGTTAACATCAGCATAAACCTAATGTGCTTTGTTTAGTATATTTGAGCAACACCCTCAGCGTTTTGCGCCATCACGAGGCGCTTAATCATAGGCATAAATCCAAAAGAAGAAATCCACTCTACATATCTCCCATAGTCCCTCAAGTGACATTGTTAGAAAACATTGATTTGTGCATATTATTATTAGAAATGATTACATATAACTAGAAAACAGTTTTAAAAACAATTCTATGATAGAAAGAGGGAGAACAGTGGATGCAGTGCACACGAAAATCCCTGCCATGCTACCACTTTACTTCATTACACTTAATGGAAACAGACCAGGCAAACAAACAAGGTCTTTGCCCTATATTGGATACCATCCATTAAAATTTTATCATATGTGGGATCTAATTTCAAAATTGATACATGTTTCCTAATTATTTTAATGATTTGATCATACTGTTGTCTAAAGTTTGTACTAAACCTCATTGGACTGTGTACATTTTTGCTGTTCTTATACCTTTTTTGTTAGCAGATTGTTCCAATAAAGTGTCCCTATTTTTATTTTGGGCTATTTGATAGCCCCTCCCTATGTCTGAACTATGATATCCCCTCTCCAAAAGCCTCCCTTTCAGTCAAGTGGCCTGTTTTTCAAAATCATAACCACATCTCTCTACAATGAAAGCTGGCTAGGCAATATCACAGATAAAAAGGCCAACTGCACTAGTACGCCCTGTAGCTTGGCCACCATTGGTTAGATGCCAATTTTCTATCAACAGATCTGGGTTGATTTGGACACTTATGATCTAGGGGAATGGGGAAGGTGAGAAACATAAGGTGAATTGACAACCAGAAGCAAAGGTGGGGAAATCGTAAACAATTATTATAATAAATTGTTGCAATGGAATACATTGGGGTCTGTGACAGCGGAGTGAGTGACACCAGAAGTAACTGGATAGATGATCTAGGTTATATGTATTAATACAGCTTGGATGTAGATTTGTAGCACACAAAAATACATGCTGTACATTTTAGGATTAAAAAGAATACAATGAGTATAAACAATGGAGCCATTTAAAAACAACTCCTCCAATGTTTGTTGCAGAGACTCCATATGGTCTATTACTATCAGAGCATTTCTATTTGGCCTACGTTCTGAGGAAGACCTTTACTTCCATCCAGAGTGGAAAATTCCAAACCCTTAGCCTCTGAATAATAAAAAAAAAAATCAATCAAATCTCCAGGGGGGCATCAGCCTCAGAATATTTATAACACCATCTGGCCCACCCACTGTTTCACATTTTTATAGAATGGTTATTGTATTTTATTGTTTATAGCCTAAAGCACCAGCTAACTCAATTGCCTCAATCAGAAATACATTTTGGTGTGCCAAATTCCCAATGTGAACTGAAAAGAGCCAAGGTGTGTCAATAGCCTGCAGAAAAGCTTGGATATTTTTCAAAACTCTCCATCTCTTTATATTCTTGTGCTTTTGGTGCAGACACTCTGTCAACTCAAGGACCCTCTTCATGCCAAGGTTTGCTGGCAGTTTATATTTTTGCTGCAATAATGCTGCCAATGTTTTTGCATTGTCCATTCAAATTAATGTTTCTTTTTGCACTGGTCTGTATAGATTTACATTCTTGTGTGTTAAAGGAAGATTCATGAAAAAAAACACTAATTAGATATTACTAAATTTGATTAAGTTATATGTGACACTCCTGAAATCTGCACCGTATTTAAAGCATTTAATGTAAAACCAGATTATTCTGTAAATGAACAGAATACATTGCAGTAATGCAGTCATAGATGACAAAAGATTCTCTTAGTAACATACAAATATTCAATCTACAGAAAAATTCAGGAATCAGCTTTTAAATTACCGTACTTGATTAAATATAAGACAACCCTGATGATAAGATGACCCCCAAACTTTGGATTTTAATTAATGAAAAAAATAAATCTAAGATGACCCTACTTATATACATTTTTACTAGTAAATATTGCTTCACATATGAACTGTTTTCCATATTTAATAAAAATGTTATTGAAAATATACAGTTCTTCTGCACATCTTTCATTATTGCCCCATAGCAAAATATTGCACCCACATAACTTGCCCCTGCACCACATTGCACCAGCAACAGGAATTTCCACCATAGCCAAAAGACTTGCAATTGCACATTGCACCCAAAGGACTGCCATTTTGTATATGGCAAGTCAGTGTGTGCATTGGCAACTCAGTGTGTGCAATGGAAAGTCAGTGTGTGCAAAAGATTTGCCATTGCACCCAGCAACTTGCCATTGCACCCAAATTACTTGACCCAGCACCTAGTGATTTGCCATTTCACCCCATGACTTGCCATTCCACTCACAGGCTTGGCATTGCACCCACAGATTTGCCAATGCATCTCATGGACTTACATTGCACTCACATGACTTGTCAGTGCACCAACATAATTGCCGTTGCACCAACAGGACTTGTCAGTACATCCACAGACTTTCCATTGCATCACCAAGTCCTGCCCTTGCTACCACCACAGAACTTGCCATTATCTCCAGGATTTCTCCATGGTGTCTAGTGGGGCAGATGGAGGATGTCTGTGCACTGGTTGGTGCACACAGATATCCTATGATGCTGCACGACACCTTTGCCGGGTCTTATGAGTTGGAACATTGGGAGGTCATGTGACCCCGGTGTTCTAACTCAGAAGATCCAGTGGAGGTTATGAGCAAGCATTGGAGGGTGCAGCACAAAATCATTTTCCGGCTGCAACTGTGGAGGATCCAGGTCTTGTAATCAGACCTCCCACTAACATCCACTGATATTTTCTGAGCACCTGTAGAAACCACTCACGACACAGGATTCATACTACTGATGTTTTGCCTTTAAACCTGGGATAACATACATGATAGTGAACTGGCCTGCACAAACATTCACATATTTTATATAAACAAAGAAATATAAAATGTTTTGGCAGATAAGAACCATTTGGCCCATCTAGTATGCCAAATTTTATAAATACTTTTACTAGTCCCTATTACTAGGCCCTATCATGATAGCCTTGTGCCTATCCCACACATGCTGAAACTCTTTCACTGTGTTTACCTCTATCATGTATGGAAAGGATTTTCCATACAACCACTATCCATACAGTGAAGTAAAACTTCCCCTTTTTTAGGGGTGCATCTTAGGAAAAAGTCATAGTTTAAAGGAAACTGAGAGGTATATTTACCCGAAAGAGCATTGCAGTCCTCCAGCGCTGAAACTCCTCCCTACTCAGCTGAAACGTGAACTTCGGCTGCCGGAAGGCAAATTTTGGAGGCCAAAAACGAAAATCTGTGTCTTACATTTGACAGCTAAAATTACAACTGAATGAAATACCCCATTGCTTCTAAGACGCACCCTTTTTCAGAGCTCTTAAAATTGTGGGAAAAGAGCATATTAGAGTCGAGTAAATACAGTATTAATGCCTATATTAAAATACATAGCCCTCTATGTTCTGGTTCCTTAAAAAAATCATCCAGACCACTATTAAAAGCATCTAATGCATTTGCTAGCACCACCTCTTTGGGCAGTTAATTCCGTACCATTCCTTTTCATAAAAAAATCCTTCCACTGTTACAGAATAAATCTTCTTTCAAATGCGAAACAGCTAATCAGTGCGGGTGCTTACCACGATTGTCTGATCAGGGTCTAAATTTAGAATAAGTACATGCCAGTTTATCCTCAGACTAGGGACAACTAACTTATTAGAAGCACAAGGGAAAATTAGAAATTTGTTTTACTTTAACCCCTTCCCGACAACTGACGTGCCAAGCACATTCCAACAATAAACTCTGCCTATGCTTTGATGGTGCTGATATGATGCCACGACACTTTCCTCCAGGCGCACGCACCATCTAGCTTGCTTAGTGCATAAAAACTTCTCTGGAAGCAGCATATTTACTCTTAGTCCATGCTTGTCCTACAATCTCAGATCCAGCATCAGCCCTTTAATGGCTGACACTCACCACAAAAAGAAAGGAGGTTGAAGTGCATTCTCTTTCAGACTTCCTCAAATGTGGAATAGTCTCCCAGATTCCAACAAACCATTCTCTAGTCTAAAACTTGAGTCCAACTTCTATAAAACAGAATGTACCTGATATTACAAACTTCTATATATACCGTACATGTTTTTCAACATTTTTTAAATAATAAATATATGTATGTATGTATATATATTTTTGTTTAATCTGCTGTTAAATGTGAAACACTGTATACTGTATTTGCTCGAATATAAGACGACCCTGATTATAAGACAAGCCCCCAAACTTTGTATAGTCCTTTAGGAAAAAAATTAAAAAGCCTGAATATAAGACTACCCTATAGGAAAAAAAGTTTAACTTGTAAATATTCACATGTACATTGTTTTTTCATATGCTGCCCCTACCCCCTTCCTCCACCAGACTTTCCAATGCTGGCTCTTCCCTCCCTCCCTCCCTCCCTCCCTCCCTCCCCCAGACTTGCCAATGCTGCCTCTTCCCCCTCCCTCCCCCAGACATGCCCATGCTGCCTCTTACCCCCTACCTCCCCCAGACTTGCCCATGCTGCCTCTGCAACCCCCTTCCTCCCCCCCATACATGCCCATGCTGCCTCGGCCCCCCCTCCCCCAGACTTTTCCATGCTGCCTTTGACATCCTCTGCAGCTGCCCGACACTGTGACAGACCACCTTTATAGAAGTGCAGGGCAGCAGTGAAGGATGTCTGCACGTATTGTGCATCCACTGGCTGCTCCAATATCGCTGGTGGCTAGTGGGGGCAGCCAGTGCACGATACGCGCAGACATCCTCCGCTGCGGCCCGGCACTTCCGTCGGTACTTCTATGACGGAAGCCGGAAGGTCACATGACGCACATTGTGCAGACATCCACTGGTGTTGTGATGGGGATCCAGGTCCCCTGCAGATCTGCGGGGGACCTGGATCCCAGTCTTATAGTCAGACCTCTATTTGAGGTCTGATTATAAGACGAACCTCGAATATAAGACATTTGCTATGAAAAAACCTTGTCTTATATTTCAGCAAATACGGCAATATGGTTCTGAACTTGGTCCCTTAGACATACTTAAAATAGAGAGGTAAAACACGTTCTAAATAAATAAAAAATTCCAGAATTTGACCACCCTAATCCAAAACCAATTACAACCAATTAAAATTTTAATAAGATGATGTCATAAATTTGCATAATTGCAGTCACCAATAGGAGAGTGTGGCATAATATGCTAATTTTGAACACAAACCTTTCCAATGTCTTGTAGAGATTTGTCCACACACCGGTAAATGGCTTAAAGCACTTCTTCCTGGCAACCAAACAGTTCAGAATGTATAAGATTGTGTGAAAGGGACAGATTTCAAATCTGTTTTTGCCATGCTGAAGAAATTGGAAGCCATCTATTGCTTGATCTACGGAAGATTTCTCTTCACTATTTATTTGGCTAGGATAAGTGAGTTATTAGGTCTCTGTAAGGAGGGGGAGCTGTGTTTTTCTGTGTTTTATGAGACACTATTATGTATTTGTCCATGACCTGCTTTTTCAGTTTTATTGTTCTGGGATTGTGCCATGTGGACTAAGCGAAGCTTTCCTGAATCGCGACACTTTTCATCTGCATTACCAATAAAGATTTTTTTTTTTTTATCCAGACATTCTGATGATATATTTTTTGGTCAGCAGTCCATTTTTTCAGCTGCTCTTTGTTATAATAAAGAGTTTGAAGTATATCAGAATGGGAGAAAAATCCCTTCTCAGTTCCTTCTTTCATGAATAAAGCCTTGCACATTGTCAGGGAGATTTTTCTGCTACACATTTAGTTTTTGGACTATGGGGGAGATGCAGGTGGCATTTCAATGCATAAGGTGGCAGTGGTGACATTTTAGGCTAATGAGCTGTGTAGCTGGTGTTTGAGCTAAAGGATTTGCAAGTTGCATGGTAGTTGGTGGGTCACATTGCAGTTGGTGATATTTTAATATTTTCTGGTGAGGCATTTACACAGCACATTGAATTGAGGAACATGGGATATGAAGTAATGTCTGTGTGGCCATTGGTGGCACATTCTGTGTGTGAGAAAATGGGGTTTGAATAGGACTGGATTTATTGTGTCATAGTTCAAGGTTTATGGTGTCTTTTAAGGCTTAGGCAGTGGTGTATCTTGGTTTAGTGCTGACCTAGGCAGATAAAATTTGGGCACACCCCCCCACCCACCCTGCACACACACAACATGTTAAATCTCTGTGTTGAGAAATTACATCCTGTTCTTACTTCACTGCCTTGCATAATTTTGTGTTATCTGCAAAAACTGAGACATTAGAATCTATTCACTAAAATTTGAGCTGTGACCACCACCCTTTGACACACTCGATCTGCCTCCTCTGCCCACATCTGAAGGGGCAGGTGAAGGGGATCAAGTGTGATTGAGGGATGATGGACAAGATGAGCTCTTATCTCGAGTACCAAACTTGAATTTTAGTGAATAGACTCCACTAAGTAAATTTCTGAGGTTGAGATGTGGTGAAAGCAGTCGGGGAAGGTCGATTTGTGATAAGGAGGTTGAGTTTGATGCTGTGGTGCAGGGAGAGTTTGATGCTGTGGGCATAGCGCAATTGGAATTTCAGGATGCGCTATGCCCACAAGTTTTTGTCTCTCCCTGCACCACAGCAATTTTTTCACTATATTAATAATATAATATAATTTCATCATAGGTAATTTGGAAAAGAAAATGGTTTGGCAAAAGCAATGCACTACTTGTACTTATTGCCTTATAAGTTGCAAAAAAAAATTAAAATTAAAAACTTGGGGCACTTCCAAACTCAGAAAACAAAATTAGAAGGAGGCTGGGCGCCTGAAGTATACCAGCAACACTGTGACGAAAGCTCCGGGATCTTGTGGTATTTATCCACAAGTAAGTATTTTAAAATGATGAAATGGATATGACCCTGTAGTCAGGGTAAAAAACCACCGGATTACTACTTACCTCACATTGGCGCTTAATCATAGGCTAAACTGTTGGTATCGGCTACCACCTTATATATCAACTCAATTCTGAAAGGCATAATTCCCTTTATAATTTTACAGAGTTCACTTACAGAAAATATTGAATTTGAGATGCTTTATTAAATTTGGATCTATACTTCTGTGCATTATAGTTGATCTAAAAGTTGCAAATATATATAACAGTAAATTCCTCCATTATTAACTGTAATTTTGAAGGGCATATCGTTTACAAATCTGAATCTTCCACATGTATTATAATATACAGTGTAACAATTATACTGTAAGAGTCCATTTGTAAACAGGATTATAAAGTGAAGGGGCAGTTCTGTGGGGCATTGACACTGTCTCATGCCAAATTATGTAGGTGCATTATGAATGGAAGCAAAGTGCTGTGGGTACAATATAGATGCATAGCAAGTGCTCTGGGTACTGTGTGTGCTGTGTTAAGTCCTTTATATGTAATGTGGGTGCAGAGGAAGCAAATAAGAAATGCAATTTTTGAATAACATTTTTATTACATATAAAAATAGTTGAATATAATATTAAAAAGTTCATATAAGTATAAATGCAACTAGAGAGAGAGAGAGAGAGAGAGAGAGAGAGAGAGATGTCTGTGTGTATAGATATTTATTGTTTTAGAATTGTACAATTGTCACCTCGCTGGGCTCCCAAGTATGTCATAATTAAGGGTCTTTTTTGTGTGGCATAATTATGGGCCACTTGTGTGTGGCATAACTATTGGGCTTTCATGTGTGGCATAATTAAAGGACTCCAGTGCGTGTGGCATGATAATCAGGCTCCTGTGTGAGGCATAATTAATGGG
This sequence comes from Pelodytes ibericus, assembly GCA_036172795.1. Lineage (NCBI taxonomy): Eukaryota > Metazoa > Chordata > Amphibia > Anura > Pelodytidae > Pelodytes > Pelodytes ibericus. The sequence goes on along the minus strand of CM069865.1, from coordinate 50,277,839 downwards.
GCTCTGGTGTGGCATAATTTATGGGGCTCTTGTGTTTGGCATAGTTATGGGGCTCTTGTGTGTGGCATAGTTATGGGGCTCCTGTGTGAGGCATAGTTATGGGGCTCCTGTGTGTGGCATAATATATGGGGCTCCAGTATGGCATATTTAATGGGCCATCTGACTGGCATCACTAAGGAATCTGTTTGGCATTGTATTGCAGGAAATCCAGGGGGGTGACACCATGAGTTACCACACCGGGTGACACCAACCCTAGTGACGCCTGGTGTCTAGTTTTTAATTTAAAGATCCAATATAATTATCTTTTGGTGAGTTGTATGAATATATTTACACCTCTCTTGGGTTTTACTTTTTTCTCTATTATCTGGAATTAAAAATGGATTCTATCTCCACCATTGATGCCTGGAAGTGATTGTTAACAGTTGATTCGACAACATATGACATGCAATGTCATTGAGGTGTTCCCTCAACCTTTCTTTTATTGTTCTGGTGGTACGTCCCACATACAGTTTTTTACACTTGCCACAGGTTATGTGGTACACCACATATGCAGTATTGCAGTTGACGAACATTTTAAAACTCAGGCCAAATATTCTAATCTATTTTGCATGTTTTTTATTAGCTTTTGAAGATGAGTGAAAGATTTTTCAAGTAGAAGCTTGAAAAAGTATTTTTTTATTTTTTTTTATTTCTCACCATATTTATTTGTTTTAAGTCAACAAAAAATCCCATGTTATCCAGAATAAAACAATATATAATCTGAGTGGGTACACTATATAAGAAAGAGGAAAACTACAGTTAAACACAAACACAGCAGAAATGTTAAAAACAGGCATTGTCCAGAACAACAATTTTTTCTAAAACGTCTGAGCATAAAGGGGTTAAGTCATCTGACTAGCAGTGCATCATATAAACTGTATTTAGTAATAGCTAAGGTGCCAAAGATTAGCCATCAGGACGCTGTGGCATTTAAAAAAAAATATTCAGGATGTCTGAGCTTTCTTTCCAAGAAAATCCATTGTTTTCTTTGCTTCTTCTTCTCAAGGTTGAAACACCATGTTTCTTGTGCACATCAGCCTCCTCCATCAGATAGCACTTTTCTAATGTAGCTTGTTTGGTATGTTATGAGTTGGGGAGAGATAGGATAAAGGGAAACAGAGGATGGACAGTATCTCAGACTTCCTAAACAAATACTTAAAACTAATTAGTAATAAATATAAACATGGTAACTGTATTTCCATATTAATGATATCTTAGAAGATTTAATGGAACAGTCTAATATAGCATAATGTGCCAAAATGCTCAAATGTGCAAAAAGTCGTAATTCTGCACAACCAATGCTTTTCACTCTCCATACCTATTCTAAAATTTTCTTGGATTTGTGTTTCCCAGTACAAATTAAACCCTTAGTGACATGACTTTTTTGGCTTGTCCGACGCTTGGTGACATGGGCTGTTTTAACATTTCTGAGGTGTTTGTGTTTTGCTGTAATTTATTTCTGTCTCATTTAGTGTACCCGCACAAACTATATATCGTTTTTATCGTTATAAGAAGGGCTTTCTTTTGATACCATTATTTTGATAATAGCATATCATTTGATGTAAAAAATAATAATAAAATATGGCAAAAAAATGAATTTTTTTTTTTAATGACTTTTATTTGAAAAATCGGATACTCATGTACAAGAGACAACAAAAAAAAAAACTGCTAAATAGTTTCTAATATATGTCCTGAGTTCAGAAATAGCCCATGTTTTATGTTTTTGTGCTTTTTTATTCATGTTACAGGGCCAGAACTATAAGTAGTGCAAAGCTATTTCAAAATTCTTTTTTTCAAAATTAGCGATAGTGACATTGTAACACTGATTTCTGTACTAAATCCACGAATGACCCCCAACATGTACATATTTTTGAAAACTAGACCACTCAGGGCATTTAACTTGGGGTATTTTGACACATTTCATGTAGCCATTTTACCACCAATATTTGCCAAAGTTTGCAGCAAAAAATCTTTTTTTTACATTTTTCACATAGATTGCAATTTAGGTAAACATTACCTTAAAATGTGAAGGGGTATAACACCTCAATATGTGTTCAGCAACATCTCCTGAGCACAGGCATACCACCCATGCATAGGTTTGTTGGTTTGTTTTGGGGCTAAAAGGCCACATTTAGGGGGTGCGCATTTTGGTTTTCCAACTTGGAATTCTGACATGCAGAAAACCCATTTGGGACATTTTTGAAGCCAGAAAGTGTATTCTACCCCACAAAGCCATATATTTTTGAAAACTAGACCCCCTAGGGTATTTCAAATGGTAGTATTTTAACACTTTCCATGCACTAATTCTACCACCAGTCTTTGTCAAATTTTAGATTTTTTTTAAATGTTTTGTTTCCACATACATTGTACTTTGAGCATGAATTCACAGATCCTGTTATGTGTCAGTGCAAAACAACACCCCAATATGTGTTCAGTAACATCTCCTGAGTACAGGGATACCACCCATGCATAGGTTTGTTGGTTTGTTTTGGGGTTAAAAGCCCACATTTAGGGGGGGCGCAATTCCAACCTGGAATTTTGACATGTAGTCAGCCTGCGCCCATGTTCCATTTAGAACATTTTTGAAGCCGTCCAATTAATTTTACCCCATCAAACCATATATTTTTGGAAAATAGACATCCTAAGGTATTTCAAATGGTGGTATTTTAATACTGTATATGTACTAATTCTTCCACCAGCCTTTGTAAAAGTTTGTGGTAGTACTTTTTTGGGAGTTTTTTTTCCACATGCATTGTACTTCAGGCATGAATTCACAGATTCTGGTATATGTCACTGCCAAAATGTGTTCAGCAACATCTCCCGAGTACAGGGATAGCACCCATGCATAGGTTTGTTGGTTTGTTTTTTGGCTAGAAGGCAACATTTGTGAGATGCGCATCTCAAAATTCCAACTTGGAATTTTGACATGTAGTCAACCTGCGTCCGTGTCCTATATGGGATATATCTTTGAAGACAGCCAATGTAATTAACCACCACCAAACCATATAATTTTTAACGGTAGACACCCATCACTCCTTGTGGCAAGGGCTCAGCAGCCACCGATGCATCACTAGATGATGTATCAGAAAGCTGACCAGGGTCAAAATCCAATCCTGAGTCTGCGGCCTCAGAATCAGTGCGTAAGCAGTGATCTGGAGCAAAGAAGGGGTTAATAGCTCTTAGAGCCTATCTAGTACTGTAATACATTACAGTACAAAGTAATTAATCCATAAAACAGTGCAGACAGCAAAACATACTGTTGCTGTGCAAGATTACTGCTTATACAGTGATGAATGGCAGGGAAGGGGTTAATACACAGTGAAAGACTTTCATAAAACCTGCCAATTTTATAAAATGTTATTTTATATCACTAATACTGATCTGTCTCTTTCCGTCACAAAAATGTAAGTGAGGAGAGGGAGGTAGATTAATATTTGTGAATATTGATCCGACCAATTTTGATCTGACCAGGGCGAATGGTGAAGTTAATTTAGAAATCACCAAATCGCAATGCGCTCAGACAGCTTAAAAAAAAAAAAAAATCTCAAATACTTTTACTTTACATGTAATCCGCTAGCGGGTATGTGTAAAAAATAAAAATAAAAAAAATATGCAGACAGATAAAAATTGCTTTGGCGTCGATATCATTGCGTAACCTGCTTACGCAAGATCAGTGGCAGGGAAGGGGTTAAACGCAGGGAATTGCTTTAATAAATTTTTTTTTATTGTTTTATTATTTGTGTGTTGTGTGTTTATTGATTTTTTTTTACTTTTACTTACTTTGATCTGTCTCTCTCCCTCATTAAAAAAAATGTGAGGAGAGGGAGACAGATCATAATTGATCAGATCAATATAGGGTTAATATTGATCTGACCAGTCAGTGGGGATGTTCAGCAGAGCATCCCCACTGCCTGTCAGTGTGCCTGGCAGTCACTGATTGCCTCTGTGAAGAGGCAGTTGTGTGACAGCCAGAGAGCACAGGAAGCAGGTACTTCCTGCCTCCTGTGCTCTTGCCCTTAGAAGGGCAGCGCCATCTTGGTCACTCAGTGACCAAGATCGTGCTTTTTTTTTTGTGTTCCTGATTGCCTTGACTTGCGAGGCAATCAGGAACACTTACTGAGCATAGGAAGCTTCCTATGCTCGTTTTTTTAATGCACGTGTTTTAAAGGCTCTGTGCCTTTAAAACCGGCATTTCGATCGCTCTCCGGAGCGATCGAAATGCTGACGGGCATTTTTTTTAGTATTGTACGATGCTTCCACACGGAAGCATCGTTACAATGCCGCTTGAGCACTGAAAGCGGAAAAACTCCGCTTTCAGTGCTCGTTTTGACACAGGACGGACTAGGTCCGTCCTGTGTCACTAACGCCTCGGAGCACAGGACGGACCTAGTCGCCAAGGGGTTAATGACAATAAACTTTTTGGGGGGGTGTTTGACATAAATGTCTAATATTAAGCTTGTTTTAGCTTAATGTGACTTGTTATACAAAATTAAAAACAAATTAATTGACTCCAAAAATGTCAGACAATCCATAGCAAAAAGGTATTCATGTTTAACAGTATTTATACAACGTTAAAACGTTTCATACGAACAGCTTCACGTAAAAAGAACTTAACAGGGTATATTCAATGACGTCCAATAACTTTTTTTATTGTGCATTTTTCCAGAAACAATAACGTGCGATTCCACTTAAATTAACTCAACTGAACGTGTGATCAAGCACTATTATGGCTGTAAGGCAATAACAGTGTTTTGTAAAAAAAAAAAAAAAGAAACCCATTATCCAGCCATTATAATAATGCTAGGATATCCCTGGTTTCCAACCTTCTTCCCTCATGAAAAAAGGCTGCTGAAATGCCCACACCCCATCAAAATAAGGGACCCTCAAAATGATTTGGGACCTGATAATCATAGAGCCAATGGCTTCCCCCTAATATGTATGGGCTGCCCAAATGACCCTCCTGAAAAAAATAAAGTTTTACTACATATCCCCACCTTTTAGTATTTCAGCAAAAGTCCTGACATGTTCATGATAGGTTTGTGTAATTGGAATTTTATATTTTGAATAGAAATAAAATAGTTTATTTTTGCACATTAAGCTGCATTAAACTGCCCAAAAGAGTTGTTAATTTGCAATGTGAGGAACTAAAATGAAAATTCTAGAATATGTCACAGTCAATTTGTCCATTAGTATGCCACAGTTTTCCCATTAATATGCCACTGTTAGTTTGCCCATGACTATGCCACAGACAGTTTGTCCATTAATATGTCACTGTTAGTTTACATAGTAGTTTAGGTTGAAAAATATACTTGTGTCCATCAAGTTCAATCCTTTTCCTATACCATGTTTAACGTTGTTGATCCAAAAGAAGGCAAGTAAAAACCCCTTCAGCAATATCGAATTCTGCTTTGAGTGGGGAGAAATTTCCTTCTTGACTTCAAATGGCAATCAGATTTCTCCTTTGATCAACAAGCACTAAATAAATATGAATGCCTATACTACCATGCATAGCCCTCTATGCTCAGGCTCCAGAAAAACGTATCCAGGCCACTCTTAAAGTTATTTGCTGGAACCACTTCTTCTAACAGTAAATTCCATTTTTTAATTGTCCTTACTGTAAAAAATCCCTTCTGGTGTCGTAGACCAAATCCTTTCTTCAAGTCTTGGCTGGTGAACTCTTGTTCTGATAATGAACAGGTCTTTGGAAAGCCCTTTGTTTGCCCATGAATATGCCACAGTCAGTATGACAATTGATATGCCACAGCCAGTTTTCCCATGAATATGCCACAGTCAGTAGGCCCATTAAAATTCCCCTTTTTGCTCACTAATATGCCAGAGCTAGTATGCCCATTAATATACCACTATTTGGCCATTAATTTCCACAGCCAGTTTTCCCATTAATATGGCACTCTTTGCCCATTAATATGCCACAGCCAGTATGCCCATTAATATGCAACAGTCAGTATGCCCATCAATATTCCACTCTTTGCCCATTAATATGCCACAGCCAGTTTTCCCATTAATATGCCACAGTCAGTATGCCCATCAATATCCACTCTTTGGCCATTATTATGCCATAGCCAGTGACAAGTATATCACCTGTCACGGCCCTGATGATGGCCCTGTACACACGCATACTCACACTTACACATGCATATTCACAGTCACACTTACACAGTTTCTCTCCCACACACACACACAGACTGACATCTAGACATACATACTCACACTTGCACACACAAAATCACACTCACACAAGCATACTTACACTAACATATACAGATATATATATATATATATTTACCAAGCTGCACGCTGTCCCGTTGCCCTATGTCTTCCCTCCCTCTGAACCTTGCTCATGACATCACGCGTAGGGAGGGGTTTCCACATGCATGCATGCTTTGCAGATTTGGGAAAAGTTTGGTTCCCGACGCTGCTTCTTACAGAGGTGCAGACTGCAGGGTGGAGGTGTGGTCCACCAATGCGCACCTCCATGTCCAACGGGGCTCATTGGAGGGTTGTCATTGGCTGAGATGCACAGGAGTCAATTAGACCCCGGGCACCACAGCCAGTGGCACCCCTCCAATGAGTGGCACCCAGGGCAGACCGTGCCTCCCGCTTAGTTTGCCACTGGTGCACATGGTTTTTTCCAGTGTGATTTTGAACTTGAAAACATGCTTTTTGCATATTTTTTTCCTGGGGGTTGGTCCAGCCCACCATGACATCAATAGCTCCAGCCAAATATAAAAATCCTCTGTATTTCCTGTAAGCCAGTAAGTGTTCTCCCATAGAGTTATATGGAGATATTCACTGCACATAAGCAGTGACATCACACAACTGTTCTGTCCATCCATTCACTGCTGATGAAAAAGAAATCCATGGAAGGCAATTACTAGCTACTGAATGAAGTTGTTACCGCTCATGAACATACTTTCTAGTGATTCTCTTGCTAGTTAGCAAATACAGAGAACCTTTGCAAGAGAGCAAAAACAGTATAATTAACTGAACGAAGAAAAACTAAACCTAAAAGGAAAAAGGCTGGGAAACAAAGTCATATCAATTATGGTTGGGAATGTGTATGGGTATACTACATAATACCCTAGGAAAAGCGAAAACAAGTGAATGAACTGGGTTGACCCTGTAAACACACTAAACACACTCCCAAGCTGCCAAACAGAGAGCAGAGCAAAGCAATATATACATAAAATAAAGTGACAGTGCTAATAGTGCAAATAACTATTTAAGCAGTGTGAACACAGTATCACAAAAATCAATGTAGCAGCAGTATAAATATACTGTAAGTGTAAAAAAAAGAGTGGATAACTAAAGAGCTGAGAGCGCAGCAGTATAGAATATAGTGAACATATGAATAATGTGACAATACACATACAACACACTCAACTATATTGAGGAAAAGGACAACACAAAAGGGAAAAATTGTCCTTAAAAGCAATAAGCAGACAAAGCGGATGACTTACATGGTTAAACTAGAAAGCAATAGTCTTTTAGGTGCTGCAGCAAAAGCGGATTCTCAAACAACTCCAATCCAAACAGGCAAAAAACTTGTTCCAACGACGTAGCCTAGAAAAAGGAATGAAGCCAGAAATAGTGTGTACAGTTGGGAACAAAGTTTTAATTGCGCTTAAAAATCTACTTACAAGATGTTGGATAACATTCTGATAAATCACAACTTTTAAAACCAAAAACGGGTCGGAACTGTCATTCTTCCACTTTTCTTCCACTGAAGCGGAGCTCAATATGATGGAAACAAGCCAGCTGGGTGAATCCCTGCAAAAACGGAAGCGGGAATGAGAACGAGGTCTGAAGTCCGTGACACGCAAAAAAGGAAACTCGCACCCTAAGCGTTTCATGACGGACGTAACTTGCTCAGGGGCGATGGGAGTAACTGGCAAAACATCAGACTTTATATATATACCTGCCTGTTACCATTTATCTGATTAAATATAAAGGGCGAATAGCATCAGTCCAAATAACTGAGGAGAATAGAAAATTGTAAATATATTAGTTTGAGGGTACACACTTTGAGGGCGCCAGTGGACCCCTGTTTTACACTGGACTTCAAATACAGGCTCATTCAGGATGTGAGCCAAGATGTGTACTTTAGGATTTAAGCCTTTGTCCCATTCAATGTGTTTTCCCCAGGTTAAGATTGCATCCTATCCTGTAAACCCCTCTAATTATGTCACCTTAGCCATTGTCTTCATGTAAGTCATTCAGTGTCCTGTTGTACAGTGATGTCATTTAGCAAGTTACTTTAATTGAGTGCACTATGTATGTATCTGATACCTTTGTATCCTGAAAGGTGTGAGACAGGATTTCCCCACTGTATGTCCTTCTGTTAAACTGATTATATTGTGTTGATTATGTGTCTTACTGTGTGTATTGTAATTAGGTTTACTCATGGTCATTTCTATCTCGATTACTAACGCTGTGATGTCATGTTTATTGTATATAAGTCTGTGCTGTTGCACAAATAAAAGAGTTGTTCTTCTTGCTGTACCTAACTGCTAGATGGCCTGTCTATTTGGGTACAAAGAGCTAGGGTCCAGGAAATACTTGCTGGTGAATGCTGAGCTGTAAGTGGGGGCTAAGGAGGTGATTTCCCACAACGGACAGAGGGTCTACTTCGTCCGGTAGACGGTCCGTTACAGGAATTATAACAAAAAATAAATATAGATTGCTATAAATCTACAGGAATACAGGAACATAAAAAATTAAGTGTTGTGTGCATAATATGTGTGCTTAAAATATGTCACTGCATAGTGTCAACTGCTAAAAAGTGATAGTCTCAGTCTCAACTCTAGATGCACATATACAAGTATAGAATTAGTGAATAGAGATACCATATAACTATAGGATTCAAACCACCATAGTATGACTAATCAAGAATTGTTTGTGAATGTTTTAATTCAAAGTCTAAGTTGAGGCCTTTCGGATATAATGTATCTAACGTATAGATCCATCTTGCCTCAAACCTGTCTAGCTGATCACCAAAGCTACCTCTCCAGTTGTTCTTAACCAAATCAATTGCCAGGAAAGTTAGACCAGTTGGATCTTTTCCATGGCAAGTTAAAAAAATGATTGGAGAGCCCATTAGAAGTCAGGCCTTTTTCGATATTTCTCAGATGTTCACACAGCCTTACACTCAAAGTTCTTGAGGTCCTGCCTATGTATAGCTGCGAGCAAGGGCATCTAGCACAATATATGACCCCCTTGGTTTTACAGGTGAGGACATGTTTTACTCCAAAAGTAGCCTTGGTGCAGGTGTTGGTGAAATTCACTTGACGTCTTGGTATATCAACATTATTCCTGCACCTGCACTTTATTTTATGTATATATCGCTTTGCTCTGCCCTTTGTTTGGCAGCTTGGGAGTGTGTTTAGTGTGTTTACAGGGTTAACCCAGTTCATTCACTATTTTTCAGTATAATTAACTGGTTAAACACTATATGATGAACCAAAGTTAATTTGCTGTCTGCAGTGTACCTAATAGAATTTCGCTTGTTTTATATACCAACATGTCTATACCAACTATTCTTGAGAGCCACATCTGACCAAAGAACAAACAGTGCTAAAATAGCCTGTTCTACAGGATAGTACCTACTTAGGAGAGACATTACTGTTATTTTTTGCTCACTTTACCATTAGAGAGGAGACCTCTTCATCAGCATAGCAGACTGGTCCCATCCATAGCATTGTCCAGACCCAGAATAGGTCTCAGTGTGTGATGACTCTAAATCAGCAGTTTTCTGCCTCTACCTAAACCTCTCTACCTAAAGAAAATATCAAAACTTTGGCGAACAGTCACAAATAAAAGATAAGTCCCCACCAACATAGTCAAAAGGGAATTACACGAATTAGGTGACCACACTGTGAAGAATTAGGTGGCCACACTGCGAAGGTTGAGAAGAAAACTGACTAACTAGTAGATTCCCACAAAGGACTTCTTAATCGTCAATCTGAGCTATCAAACTAGGTGCTATTAATCAGAAAAGGCATAATAATAATGTACGCATTAATGGTATCCCCAAGGATGTTCTTCCTGTGAACCTAAAAAAATGGGTTCTGGAGATTTTTTATTATATCCTCCCCAATAAATCAGAGCTGGATTTACTAATAGACAGAACTCATCAGCTGCTAAGGCCCAAGAATCTACCAAGCGCTTTGGGGATGTATTGCTTAGATGGATGTTTTTCATTCTAGCCTCAGAAGACCAGTTTATAGTTCAATATCTCACCACCACCCTATCTTATTTGGTAATGAGAACAGTATCAGTTTTGTTCAGTAGCTCAGTCATAATTTGAACTTGTCACACATCTGCATGTTCTAGAGCTTTTTCTTCCATGGTTTATTCTGTACTTTCTATTCCTTCCCTACCCTCCCCATCTTTCCCTCCCTTCCATTTTGTATAGGGCTCAGTTATTGTGTGAAGTAATACATATGTGTATTACTTCACACAAATGTACCATTCAAATATTTGGGGTCACTTAGAAATATCCTTGTTTTCTATTAAAAAACATACATCAAATGAGCTGCAAGATTAATAGGAAATACAATCAAGACGTTAATGTTTAAAATGATAAACTTGGATTAGCTAACAAAACTTGCCATTGGAAAACAGAAGTCATGGTTGCTGATAATATACCTTTGTATGCCTATTTAGATAGAAACATTTTTTTTGAAGCGAGGGGTCCAATATGCAGAGAATCATAGACGAGATGCTGGATGCTTAAAACATAACTTTTATTGGATATAGATGGTAAAACAAACTTGTCACATGGAAGCCCACACACCATTGAACCACTAGCCTCTGGTGGAACTGTTCATCATTGCATCACCAGTTGAGGCCTCCATAGACACGCCAAGCATTCCATATGAGGTCCTGGTAGCCAAGCATCTTTTGTAGGAAGCGATCCCTAGTCCAGTGGGGGGATTGTTGTGGCCTGGCCTATGCCCGGCAACACTGACTACCAACCAACTCTGAGTTGTCTATACACCAAAGGAGGGGGCAGAGCAACCACCAAGTTACATTCCCACTGCTGGAAAAAGGCGCTCATGGTCCCCAAGATACTTCCCAAGTGGCCCTGAGAACCCATGCTAGCACCCTGTAATTTGCAGTGTGCAAAGAAGCAGGGAGATACTCACCAGTAGTAGTAGTTACGGTCAAGCAGCAGACAAGGGCACTGAAGGCAGCAAATGCCGGTGCAGTTGGAGTGACAGGTAGCACCAGGGGTGCGACTGGAAAGGAAGCAGCGGGGTTCTAAAGAGCAGCAAGGCTGGTCTGGGGCGAGTAGGCAGGCTGCTGGGCCAGAGCAGGAATGCCGGAGGCCGGTAATGCAGGTACAGAAATTAGCTGTGCCCCCCCAACCTCCACAGTGTTCTCCTCTCCGGAGAGTGAGTTTGGCAGCCGCTTCACCTCCCAGCTGTTCTCACCTGGGCCTTCATTACTGCAATTGGGTCTATACCCACTTGCAGTAATGAAGGCCCAGGTGAGAACAGCTGGGAGGTGAAGCGGCTGCCAAACTCACTCTCCGGAGAGGCCATCTGATGCCTGAGAGTCTCCCCCCACGCATGGTGAGGCAAACTCTGGGTCCCTGTGGCAGTCCAGGTGGTCCAGTGGGAGCTCCGGCGCCCCACCGAGTGATCCGGGCACAGACATGTGGGGGAAGCCGAGTGGGCCACACTTGACTTCCGTGCAACCCTCGAGGAGGTGAGAGTATCAATCGCGGCTGCGAGTGGGCGGACCACTGGGTCCTTGGACTGGGCTCCTGCTTCTGGCAGCTGCCTGATTCTCGGCTGAAGGACTCGGTCTTGAGGGCGCGCCACTTGCCGTGAAATTCTGAGGTCTCCGTTAGTGGTGGAGTGAGCTGCATCAGCGGCCTGCAGGTGTGCAGCCTGAGCTTTTAGGCACCTGCCACCATTCAGCAAGGCTTCAGCCCTCAGGGGCTGCTTGAACATCCAAGAGGCTGTGTGCAAAAATGCTCCAGTAACAGATGGGACCTGTTACTGAGCTGGATTTTTTAAAATGGCTGGGGATATTCAAACAGCCCACAGCCTTTTATAATCTCCCATCTGCTCCCCCTGGTGTACAAACCAATTCATGTACCCACATCCATACCACATACAGTTAACCCATTCAAGCCCAACACTCATACAAAGACCTTGTCCATCTAGCTACACTTGTCTCCCAAGGGTCACCAATTGTAAACCCTTGAGAATCAAAACAAATTGAGAACCACGGATTGTGCTGCAAACAAATTAGTAGACATGTGCAAAACTAAAATTTTCGTTTCGTTTTCGTCCATTCGGACGAAAATGTTATTTATTTCGTCTAAAACGAATTTCGTTCATTAGTGCATTCGTTTCAGACGAAATTCGTTCATTATTTTCGTTTCGTTAATTTTTTTCGTTCGTTTTATAGAATACAATGTAATACTATTGGCTTTCTATAAACCGAACGATAGCCCCATTCATAAGAAATTCTTATGAATGGGGCTCTCGTTCGGTTCATAGAAAGGCAATAGTATTAATTGTATTCTATAAGCCGAAAGCCTATAAACCGAACGACTTTCGGTTTATAGACTTTCGGCTTATGGAATACATGTAATCCTATTGCTATTCTATAAACCGAACGACTTTCGGTTTATAGAATAGCCATAGGTTTACATGTATTACATAAGCCGAAAGTCTATAAACCGAAAGTCGTTCGGTTTATAGGCTGTCGGCATTTAACTAATAAGAGACAGAGTCTCCATTCATAAAATTATGAATGGAGACTTTGTCTCCGTGTAGTAAAATGCCGACAGCCTATAAACCGAACGTTCGGTTTATAGGCTGTGGGCATTTTACTACACGGAGACAAAGTCTCCATTCATAATTTTATGAATGGAGACTCTGTCTCCGTGTAGTAAAATGCCGACAGCCTATAAACCGAACGTTCGGTTTATAGGCTGTCGGCTTATGGAATACATGTATTCCTATTGCTATTCTATAAACCGAACGACTTTCGGTTTATAGAATAGCCATAGGTTTACATGTATTACATAAGCCGAAAGTCTATAAACCGAAAGTCGTTCGGTTTATAGGCTGTCGGCATTTAACTAATAAGAGACAGAGTCTCCATTCATAAAATTATGAATGGAGACTTTGTCTCCGTGTAGTAAAATGCCGACAGCCTATAAACCGAACGTTCGGTTTATAGGCTGTGGGCATTTTACTACACGGAGACAAAGTCTCCATTCATAATTTTATGAATGGAGACTCTGTCTCCGTGTAGTAAAATGCCGACAGCCTATAAACCGAACGTTCGGTTTATAGGCTGTCGGCTTATGGAATACATGTATTCCTATTGCTATTCTATAAACCGAACGACTTTCGGTTTATAGAATAGCCATAGGATTACATGTATTGCATAAGCCGAAAGTCTATAAACCGAAAGTCGTTCGGTTTATAGGCTGTCGGCATTTAACTATACAGAGACAGAGTCTCCATTCATAAAATTATGAATGGAGACTTTGTCTCCGTGTAGTAAAATGCCGAAAGCCTATAAACCGAACGATCCGTTTATAGACTTTCGGCTTATATAATACATGTAATCCTATGGCTATTCTATAAACCGAACGTTCGGTTTATAGAATAGCAATAGGAATACATGTATTCCATAAGCCGACAGCCTATAAACCGAACGTTCGGTTTATAGGCTGTGGGCATTTTACTACACGGAGACAAAGTCTCCATTCATAATTTTATGAATGGAGACTCTGTCTCTGTATAGTTAAATGCCGACAGCCTATAAACCGAACGACTTTCGGTTTATAGAATAGCCATAGGATTACATGTATTGCATAAGCCGAAAGTCTATAAACCGAAAGTCGTTCGGTTTATAGGCTGTCGGCATTTAACTATACAGAGACAGAGTCTCCATTCATAAAATTATGAATGGAGACTTTGTCTCCGTGTAGTAAAATGCCGAAAGCCTATAAACCGAACGATCCGTTTATAGACTTTCGGCTTATATAATACATGTAATCCTATGGCTATTCTATAAACCGAACGTTCGGTTTATAGAATAGCAATAGGAATACATGTATTCCATAAGCCGACAGCCTATAAACCGAACGTTCGGTTTATAGGCTGTGGGCATTTTACTACACGGAGACAAAGTCTCCATTCATAATTTTATGAATGGAGACTCTGTCTCTGTATAGTTAAATGCCGACAGCCTATAAACCGAACGACTTTCGGTTTATAGACTTTCGGCTTATGTACTACATGTAATCCTATGGCTATTCTATAAACCGAAAGTCGTTCGGTTTATAGTTTAGCAATAGCATTACATGTATTCTATAAACCGAACGTCGTTCGTTTTAAAGACTTTCGGCTTATAGAATACTATTGGCTTTCTATAAACCGAACTAGAGTCGAGTCCCCATTCATAAGAAATTCTTATGAATGAGGAGGGACTCTAGTTAGGTTTATAGAATGCCAATAGTATTCTATAAGCCGAAAGTCTTTAAAACGAACGACGTTCGGTTTATAGAATGCATGTAATGCTATTGCTGTTCTATAAGCCGAATGTCTTTCGGCTTATAGAACAGCAATAGCATTACATGTATTCTATAAACCGAACGTCGTTTGTTTTAAAGACTTTCGGCTTATAGAATACATGCTGCTATTGGCTTTCTATAAACCGAAAGAGTCCCCATTCATACGAATAGGTCAATTGACCTATTCGTATGAATGGGAACTCAATTTCGGTTTATAGGAAGCTAATAGCATTACATGCATTCCATAAACCGAAAGTCATTCATGTCGGTTTATGGAATGTAGTACAATGCTATTGGTATTGTAAACCGACTCTATTTCGGTTTAGAATGCCAATAGCACGAATGGACGAATGGACGAATGAACGAATGATTTTCGTTTATTAACCATTCGTTCATTCGGATTTTGTTAGTTATTCGTTTTTCGGACGAATGGACGAAAATGCTATTTTCGTCCGAAAATGCATTCGTCCGAAAACGAATGCACATGTCTACAAATTAGCATAACAAAGAACTTATAGATATCCATTCCTATCGCATACAGCAGCAGCTCAGGAAGATGAAAAATAACCTTTACACTTATGTGAATAAGGCAGGCTTATTGTTGGCAATTACCTCATTGTTACCTCATCAGGGAAAAAGATACTGAGCCCTGAAGATATTCCAGATGCTTTCACTGGGTAAGCGAAAAGCTATGCTTTTTATAGCAAAATTGGCCTGATCTGAATACATCTGATATTTCAGTTTCCAAATGGCAGAACCGCTGATTCGATCACGAAATTAATGATACTGAGTAGCCAGTTTTCAGTAATTTTGGAAATTCATAAAACACAAACATACAAAGCAGTAAAAGACTTTAAAAAAGTGGCCTGCACGTGAAAACACACTCCACAGATGGATAGGCATATAATCATAAAAGTAGTCCACAGCAAGGGTAGTAGAATTAGTTCCAAGTGTGGCTTGGGATGGCAGTTTTCAACAAACTCAAAGCGTTTCACCGGGTATGTCCCGGCTTCATCAAGAGTTATAGCAGTGATTCTGAATGAATTCTGTGTCTGTTTTTAGGAAGAACATCTTACCATGGAAAATTAACTTCCTACTTCTGGTAGGCGTAAAACGTCTGACCGGAAGTGACGTTTTGCGTGTCACAGTGCGTTCCACTGTGCGTTTCAACAGTATTTTATTCATTCCACTTGGTGTAAATCTTAATGGAGCCTCAGAGCCAATCATAAATAGGTGGAGATGCTCCGTTTTACACAATTATCATATGGAAACAAAAAGAATACATACATAAATGTATTTTATATGTAAAACAGAAATGACATGCTGTAGAAGGCTAGAGGCTAGCCTTCTACAGCATGTCATTTCTCTTTTACATATACATTTATATTTTATATTTTTTCCCGTTTTTATTCTATTTCTCACAGCACACACAGCGTCCAGGTTGAAAGAGTCCCGTTTTCTTTTCCTTTTTTTCATTCATTCTTTCTTTTATTTATTTATTTTACTATAAAAAATGTAATACACATACATATAAATTTAAATATTCCCGTCTAGAACAAAGGTATAAATAATCGTAATAATACTATAATACTATACAGAAGTAGTCAGTAATATTTTGACTTCAAAGTTATGAAAAAGAAACGTACATCAACTAGCAATAATATGGGAATATACTATCTATCTAACCTTCATTCATTCTAAATTCATCCATCTAGTCTTTGAAGCCCTATATGTTGCCAAGGTAGGAGTTCCCATGAAAATGAATCAATTAATTTAGTTATCTTTCTAACTCTGTTTAGGTCTGGCATAATTCACCCATGGAGTCCAGATATCCCCAAATACCTTAGACTGGCCTCTGTTTTTGTAATGAGCTTCCTTCATTTATCCCTGCAAATACATTTCTTCCCAGAGGATCTTCCCTACTCTTTTCCAGTTTCTGGCCATAATTATTTCGCAAGCAAGAAGTATCTGTATTATTAAGATTTTGGGGCTTCAGTCCCTTTAGGTAATCCCATATGGAAAAGTAATGCATTTGGAGTTGGGTCAATCTCGATTTGCAAGGCATTTTTAATCGTTTCATATATTATTTTATAGATTTTTTTAAACTTCCCCACACTGCCCCATATATGGTTCATTGTACCTTCTGCCTCCCTACATCTCCAACACACACCAGAGGAGTTCCTACTGAATCTGTGGATCAGATAAGTAGTTCTGTGCCACCTGTGATAAATGTTATAGTATAATTCATGTATGTTTGCACAGTGTGAGAATGTCCTAGCGTGTATGCCTGATTCTACTCCTCTAGTGTCTGGGAGATATTCATGTCTTTTTCCCATTTTGCAATACTAGTAAATTTTGAATCCTGGTTTATGTTCTGCTGACAAATCTTAATTAAAGATACTAGTTTTGTTCTGTAATGCTTTTATAAAAACTACTCCTACAAACTCTCAATGAGGTGAGTAATTGTTTAATTTGTACATAGATATAACTTTCAGTTTCTGGAAGTCCATATTTTTCTCTCATTTGGAGCCAGATTAAGATAATATCTGTATCATATAGATCTGAAATGTAGGTTATATTAATTTGATTCCACTTCTTTAAATTACTGAGTCACTATTGGGGTTGAAGGGAAAAAGATGAATCCTATTTTTAGTTTCTTCTTTAATTTACTCAAAGTAATAATTATGTTACTTATAATGTATTGCTCTATTCTATATGTTTTGAAGCCTCAACATTGAACCATATTAGGTTAAATGGGTATGGGTTTCCCACTACTTATTTCTCCAATTCAAACTATGGCATCAGTCCATCACCTAAGTTATCCCAAGCCATTAAATGGGAAAACATGCACTTCTTGTGTAATTCCTTACTGTTCGGTAGATTTATTTATATCTCTAGCGAGACACTGAAAATAAAATCTTGGTTTATTTTCCTGCCAAATAAGTTGAGACATTTGCTCCTGAAACTTATATAGGATTGCGAATGGAACTCTTAATGGAATATATCTTAGCAGATATATAAATTTTGGTAATACATTTTGGTAATTTTGGTAATAAGAGTTCACTGTCCTGGTACACACAGCTGGACACTAACAGACCAATATGTATTGTCCACCAGAGACAGAATATATAGAGACTACAATATACCAAGATTATAGGCAGATCACGGGTGTTACGGTGTACCAGTGACACCCAGGAGGAGGGACCCTTGTTGCAAGATCATCTCTTGGGAAATACTTTGTGGTGTTCACCCTGACAAATATGTACCCGAAGGTTGAGCCCAGGGTAATGTTTTGCCAGGGGCTTGTGCGGCACAAGTACAACCTAGAGGTTACCAGGAATGGGTTGCTGGAGTACTCTGAGCAGCACATGAGACAAGACAGACTGGAACAGGTTGATGATATAAATAGGCTGAGAAAAAGCGGAGTCGAGGAACAAGCCAGGGGGTCGAGGCAGGCAAAAGTCAAGCAATGTCAAAAACAGGCTGAGGATTCGAGGCAGGCAGAGATCAAACGAAGTCAAGGTACTATCCGGGGTCGATGCAAGTGGAGATCAAAAACAGAGTCAAAAAACAAGCCAAGGGTCAATATCAGAAGTCAGACGAAATATAACAATAGCCCAAAAATAGAGAGAACTCTTTGCACAGGCAACTAGAAAACGATTGAACAGGTGAATAAATATAGGAAGTAATTAGCATAGACCAATGGAGAAGGAGATGGGTGTGTCAGGAGGGTGGAACAGGAAAAAACAAAAAGAATACAGAACACTAAAATATATATGCATAAATATTACAATAGAAGAGGTTCCCAAGTGATAGAAAGAAAATAAAACCGAAAATAAAACAAAAATGAATACATCTATTTGAAGTCTGTATAGAGAGCAAACAAACTCCAAAAACATGGCCACCGTAGATGAAAAACGTCTCCAGAAGTCACTAGTGACTTCCTGACTCCAAAAACATGGCTGCCGTAACAACATGAGAGCTATGACGGTGTGAGGAAGGAGGTGACAAGCGATGTGAGGGGATCAGGTGAGTGACAACGGGACACTCTAGATAACTGGAGGCAAAGTAAATGCAAACCATAGGATACTAGAAACAACTGAGGGACATGCAGATCATGGGATATCAGGAGTATACTGGAAGCTATGTGCATACAGGAATTTGTAATCCACAACGATCAAAAAAATCAAACCTTGGTCAGGATGCCTGGAGGATATTAGTAGTTGCAATAGCCAAAACCAGGGTAACAATGCCAGAAGGATATCAGCAGTTAATATAGACAAACTGAACAGGACTGATAGCAAATATGTAGCATGAAGAGCTAACAAGAAATGCTTCCAGTTTGACAATGCGCAGCAGGTATTTAAAGGTCAGACTGAATAGGCAAGTGCTGAACAAGGGCTAGCTGACAACATCAGATTGAAAATAAGGAACAGAGTTCACTACAGGTTGTACGTCGGAATAGCCACAAAACTGGCCATACAGTGCCAGGAATGCTGAGTTCAACCATGACATAGATGGAGCATTGGTATTATAGTTGTCTTTTTTTTTTTTCCCTTCCCCTTAATCTTTTTTATTTTCAAGTTTCAATACAAAAATGATCATGATGTAAAATACATACATACGACATAAAATACATAAAACACATAAATAAGAACATGGACAAACATTGTACCTATTTTTTTTTTCTTTTACTATTCCTCCTTACCACATTCCTGTGATTCCTCTACCTTGATATATTTCTAGAGTTAATCTATGTTTTTAACTTTTGTAGCCCCTGGTAGAACCCATGCTGGGACATACTGATGGGTGGGGTATTTACTGGGTCAGGTGAATTTCAGTTAAGCAATTTTTTTTTATGTTCAGGTCTAAGTATCAATCTTAGCAGGTTCGAACCTCATCCATGTTTAAATTTCCCAAAATGTTTGTTTTTTTACATATAGCCTATCCAACTGAGGCCTCCTTCCAAAGTTAATTAGAGTTTAATCTGGTTTCTCAGTTGGTCTTTGGGAAAAAGAACCCTGATTGCTTCCATGTTCTTGCGATTATAATATTGACCGCCACCAGGGTATGTATTGTTAAAACGAGTTGGGCAGGATTAATTTTAGGCCAATCCAAGTGGAATAAAGCAACTTAAGGCCTTCTTTCCATTCAAACAACGATGAAGTCGGCTCTACCTGCTGTAAATTTGGAGATAGGTGCTACCACGTTGATCAGACGAGGACAGCACAGGAAACAAGATTTGGAGTGCACATCATACTCCAAAACAAACCGATGTTTGAAAAAAGTATTGTGCTTTATTGCAAATAAAAATCAGTCCAACCAAACAGTGCAGACAAGGGAAAGGGTGGTCAGCGGACCCCACCTAACGCGTTTCGAGTATTCCACGCTTAATCATTAAGGCCTTCTTTCCAACTTTATATTCATGGTTTGCTTTATTAGTTCAAAAGCCACATCCCAGATATTCTTAATTCAGCCGCACCCCCACCATTTATGAAGATAGGTGCCTATGTCCTGGCCGCATCCCCAACATATTCCAGACTCTGAATTGTGCATTAAAGCTAGCCTTTTAGGTGTTATATACTTTGTTATTGTTACTTTGTAGAAAGTTTCTACTAGCGATAAGTTGTGAATGTTTTGTTTACATAGCCAAGAGTAGTTCCAATCCTTTGTATCAACTGATAGTTTTAGTTCTCTTTCCCATTTATCAATTACTTTCTGTCTATCGATCTCCTCCTGACTTGCTATAAGGGATTTACCCCTTTGAGAGTGGCCTAGTTATTTTATTGTGTGAAAAGATTGCTTCCACCAATCTTGTCCTTTCCCTCTGTATATAAGTGTTGTTGTATGAAGCTTTTTATTCGTAGGTAATTTAAAATTTGGTAGGTAGTATTGCCTTGCCAAATCGGAGAATGGTTTAACTTTTTTACCTTCTAGTATATCTTTAATTTCATGGATCCCCAAATTTCCCCATCTTGTCAATGAAATTTCAGTTCAATTTGCTTCTATTGCATTGTGTGGTTCTCCCCCTGGTATTTTGTTCTTTAAGCCTAGTTTATTTTTTATTCTGTACCATCCAGCGATTAAGTTGTCCACTATTATATTTTTTCCTTTATGTCTTTTGTAATTCTATCACTATTTATTTTCCATATAATACTGTCTCGGTTGTTTATGTTCACTGCTTCTTTTTCTAGGTTATTCCAGGGTTCTGTTTCTACTTCCTTGATCTGCATAATATGTATATGTGGTATTTTTTCTGCGTTTGCTTCCCAATGAATAAGTGGAAATCCCGCTCCTCCCCTTTGAATTTTTTTTTATATCTGTTTTTAGCTTATGCGAGGGGTTTTACCTTGCCAGATTAGGTTCTTAAATTTGGTGTGAATCATCTCAAGCCAGCTTGTGGGAACTTGAAGCGGAACCATTCTCAACAAGTAGGTCCATTTGGGGATCAAATATGACTTTACAATGTTGATTTTCCCCCACCAAGTTTTAAAGTTGTTCTGCTAGTTTTTCATATCCCTGTTTGTTGATTTTATTAACCTCATACAATTTATTTCCATTAATCTATCTATATTTGAAGGGATGATTATTCCTAGATATTCACACTGTTTTTTCAAACAATCGAAATGGAAATATGTTTGAATATATTTATTAGTTTCCTGATCCATTTTAAGTGTTAGAGCTATTGAGTGTTTAATTTATAGTTGGATATTTTTCTATATGTCTCTATTTGTTCCATAAAATGCAATAAGGTCTTTCGAGGGTTAGACAAGGATGTTGTCTGCATAAAGTGACAGTTTATGACTAACCTGTGGCACCACATAGTGACATCTCTATGTGAGGAGGAGCATGTAGCGCCGACGTAGCTCGCGCTTCTGGAGGCTGGGTGCCGTCGGGCGGTTCAAGGTTATGTCCCTCTTCGGCTTAAAGTTTTTTTTCTCCTCGCTGAAGTTCTTCGTTGCAGTTCCGGTTTAACCCCGATGTATCTTTGAACTCCACGTGGATCATGTTCTCATCCGCATAGGACGCATAGCTGCCTGCTTGTTGCCTGTCACGCTCCGTTTTTCAAGTCTGCTCCAGTCTGCTGCTCGGTGAACTCGGGGATACGAAATGAGAAGAGCTCCTACATCCTGTCTCAAGCTGTATCGTATGTACTGTCGGCAATGAACTGAATTGGAAAATTATTGATCGTTTTGATGCACTGGATACTGGTCTCTAGACTTTAGGCTATATAGCTATATAGCTATACTCAATCTGTCCCTGCTTGATTCCACTGACGCTCTGTGGTAGTTTATTGTGTGCTGTATTGTTGCTCTCTATTACTGGCTACTTATTACTTGGCTACCTGGCTACCTGGCTACCTGTCTACTCCTTACCTGGCTACTCCCTACCTGGCTACTCCTTACCTGGCTACTTACTACCATAGCGCTCGCAGCTTTTCACAGTTTATATTTCCCGCTTAAGGAGTTTGTATTACGGTGACTACGGTGATTACTGTGACTACTGTGACTACTGTGACTATTACTGTGATTACTACTGCATCTGCTTATGCATCTGCTTTTGCTATTGCTATTGCTATTGCTCTGGTTTGGTTTTGTCCTGAGCTTTGGTGGGGGCTACTAATCTGCCCCTGGCTCTTACATTATGTCCAGGAGGATTGCAGATGCCAAAGCTGCTAAACCGCTCCAGAAAAGGGGTAAGAGGTCAGACCAGAATATAGAAAAGAATCTTTCCTCCTTTTTCCCTTCTCAACCTGTTAGTGGCCGGTTGGACCTCCCCGCTCAGAGTTCCTCGCCCGCCCGCCAAGTTTACTGATGGAGGGGTTCACAGACTCAGAACATGAGACAGTTTCCCCGGCTTTACTGAAAGCTAGCTTGCACGGGGTTTTAGAGGAAATTAATCAGAGATGGCTAGGTATTCACAGGGTATCAAAAATGATATTCTTGCTCTAGCCAATAAGGTCCAGTCGGCAGAAGACAAATTTGAAGGTTTTGAAGCCCGTTTGGATGTAGTGGAAGAAGATAAGTCTTCACTAATGAAAAGAATTGATTACTTGGAAGCAAAAATGGGGGATTTGGAAGACAGGTCTAGAAGGAACAATTTACGTTTCAGAAACTTTCCAGACTCCTCAGGCCAAGAAGATGTGCAGTCTGTGCTGTCAAATTATTTTCTGGCCATTGGGCTTCCGCTAGACGATCATGTGAATTATATAGATCGTTGCCATCGTTTACCCAAGCCTAAAAGTCTTCCCCTGGATGTGCCCAGAGATATTATAGTCTGTTTCCAGTCTTTCAAAATTAAAGAGTTGATTTGGAAAGCCAGCAAAGAGAATAGGCCTAGAGATGGGCAGTACAAAGACATATTAACTCTACCCGATCTGTCTTTTACTACGAGATCCAGAAGGAAAAAATGTATTTCTGTAATTTCTATGCTTCGGAAGCATAACATTAAGTTTAGGTGAGGATTCCCGGCGAGAGTGGTGCTTTCTTTTGAGGACTCCCAATTTTCATTTTATGATCCTGCAAAAGTTAATGTTTGGTTGGAAGAGAAAGGCTTTGTTTAGTCCTGAAGGAACCCTGGAGAGGGGGGGGGAGGGTGTGGGATTGAATGGGGAATGTATTTGTATTAGTTGAGTTTTTTTTTTTTTTTTTTTCTTTATACGGTGGTATTTTCCATTACACTTTGATTTTCCTTTCGCTATGAGATTTGAGTACTGATAAGATCTCATTTCTCCTCTCTGAAGAGGAGTAAAAGAGAGGAAAAAAGGAAGAAAATAAAGGGATAAAGGGACACGTTTTTTTTTTTTCCCTTTGCCACCCCCCCCCTTCCTTCGCCTTCCCTCCCCCCCCCCCCCCCCCTTGTCAAGTTCTTTTGTTTAGGTAATTTGTGTGCCGCCCGATATGCCACCCAGCTAAGTGCGGATTGTGCCTTTGCTGCTGATTTCCCGCATAGATTCCTAGTTTCACACTTATGTGTGGGATTCGGAATACTTGCAGCCTTTGCTGCCTTCGTGTGTTTATTTTTCTGCTCTGTTTTTGTTGTTCGGAGATGCATCAGATGGAATGCTCTCCCGATTTTTATGTTTTGTGTAATCGGGCTGGGAGTTTCGGACAGGGTGGTGTTGTACATATATTATGACAAGGCTAAAAATGTTGTCAGTTAATGCTCAGGGTTTAAATTCTTTGGGCAAAAGAGGTTTTTTATATGATACTTTAATAAAACTAAATATACAGCTTGCCTTTGTGCAAGAAACACATTGGAAAAAAGATACTAGCCAGAAATGGGGTCGCTCAAAGTTTCAAACAATTATTCATGCATCTTTGGTGGATAAAAGGAAGAGAGGGGTAGCCATTGTTTTCGAATATTCTTTGAATTTAGAAATTCTTTATCAGGAATTGGATCCTGAAGCCAGATATGTGATAATTATTTGTAAAATAAATTCAGAATTGTACACTCTGGTTAATGTGTATCTGCCCAATAGAAATCCGACAAAATTGCTTACTAAAATAGTTGGGAAGGTAAATAATATTAAGCTGGGCACTCTCATGATTGTCGGAGATTTTAATTGCATTATGGATCCCCGAGTGGATAAAAGGGTTCTTCCCCCTTCCACGATCGATCCATATGTTATTAACCAAGCAAAAAGACTCGGTTCTATTTGTCATAACTCAAATTTGTTTGATATGTGGAGACTCTTAAATCCTTATGCTAGGGATTTCTCTCACTTATCTAAAGTATATGGCTCATATTCTAGAATCGACTTGTGCCTTGGCAATCCCCTGGCTGTCCAAAAAATAAATAAAGTTTCTATGTTAGATAACACGTGGTCAGACCATAGTATTATTATTGTGGAAGTAGGCCCTGCAGTAAGAATGCCCAGAGCTCCCTGGAAATTAGACGACAATTTACTAAAAAATACAGATGACAGACAATTTATTGCCTCTATGTCTAATTTCTTCTTTCAAGAAAACGCTGTAGGTTCCACTAGTGTTAATCTGTGGTGTGCGTATAAAGCTGTTATCCGGAGATATTTGATTAAAATGGAGAAGCTTGGGAGGAGGAAGCAAGGGAAGACTCTCAAAGAATTATACATTTCTTACTATAAATTATGTGCCGCAAATAAGAATAACCCTGCCCAGCTAAATATTAAGTTGATTTCGGACCTACAGCTACAGATTAACAAAAAACTAGAGGAGAACAGTCAGATGGCATTAAAGAAACTTAAATTACGAACGTACTATCAGGGCAATCGAGTAAACAAAATACTTTCTGATAGGCTAAAAAATAAATATGTTAAAAATAGTATCGATAGAATCATTGAGGATGGGGAAATTTATGCATCCCCTGTAGAAATCGGTTCCGCTTTTACAAAATTTTATTCAGATCTCTATAATCTCCCAATCCAAACCAATCCTCTGCTTATTAACGAATATCTGAATTCTATTCCTCTTCCTGTGCTTACAGAGGTGCAATTAGATAAGATTAATTTACCCTTTTCTCCGGATGAGGTCGGATTGGCTATAGATAACCTGAAAGCTTATAAAACTCCGGGCCCAGATGGGTATGGTAACTCCTTCTATAAACTGTTTAAACATAACATTATCCCAGCCTTGTGTTCAATGTATAACGAATTGGTTCTTTCCCCTGAGCACCCGCAGGAACTACTAAGGGCCAATGTCATTCCAATTTTAAAACAGGATAAAGACCCATCAGTTTTGAAAAATTTCAGACCAATTTCTCTAATTAATGTTGATATGAAGATTTATGCTGCTATTTTGGCAGCGAGAATCAAAATTGTGATCTCTGGTCTGGTCCATGCTGATCAAACTGGGTTTGTCCCGGGTAGGTCCTCATATAGTAACAGTAGGCGCCTTTTGGATATATTGGATGTGGCAGATAAGACATCCGTTCCCCTCCTGGCCCTGTCATTGGATGCTGAGAAAGCCTTTGACAGGGTCGGGTGGGGATTTCTTGAGGCGGTGCTTAGGGCTTACGGATTTAATGGTTGGATTCTGCAGGCTATTATGACCTTGTATTCGGATCCAACAGCCCGTGTGGTCGGTCCAAATCTATGTGCAGAGTGGTATAGTATGACAAATGGAACGAGACAGGGCTGCCCGCTATCGCCACTCTTGTATATTCTATCTGTTGAGCCACTGGCAATGAGAATCAGGAGTAATAGTAATATTAAGGGATTCGTTACTAGCAAAGCAGATTTAAAAATTTCACTGTACGCGGATGATATTGTGGTTACCTTAACATCTCCTTGCAAATCTCTACGTTGTTTGCTTGATGAAATTTCCGCATATAGTGTGTTTTTAAATTATAGACTGAATATTGATAAAACTAAGGTGCTATCACTTAATGTCTCGGACTCGACTATGGCCCTATTAAAAACACAATTTTCATTTGACTGGACTAATAATCATATCGATTATTTAGGAATAGTGGTGTCCAATAAAGTAGAGAATATTATGGAATATAATTTTATGAAATTACTTAGACAAACAAGCAGGCTACTGAAAGACTGGCGGCAGCGGGAGTCCTCTTGGTGGGGGAAGATTAATATTTTAAATGCCTATATTATCCCTAAATGGAGTTACCTGTTTCATATGGTCCCTTTTTCGGTCCCTGAGCTCTGGCTAGACATGGTGCAAAAGAGCTTCACCGCTTTTGTCTGGAAGGGTAAGAAACCAAGAATTGGTGCTAAACTCCTCTCTAAGCGATATAATAAGGGTGGTCTAAGCTTTCCTCTGATTAAAAATATATTCCAAGCTAATATGTTGGTGCACATTTATAATATGCAGGTCTTCTCAAATCAAGATGAACCTTGGTATTCCTTGGAATCAGAGAGTGTGGGCACCAGCTCCCTGGACGGTTTTATTTGGTCAATACACTCTAAAAAGACGCTAGCAAACCTTATGTCAAGAAATATGATTTTAGGTCAATTAATTAATTCTTGGCAGCCCATCAGAACCTTATTAGGTTTAGATGGTAAAGTGCTCCCAACTCTGAGAATTAATTCAATAGATCAATTATTAGAGAATATGTCACTTGACCAGTGGTCCCGGGGTGGTGCTAGGCTGCTCGAGGATATACTCTACAATCATACCCTTCTTCCCTTCTCAGTTTTGGTAGATAGATGGCAGATTCCTACAAATGAGCTGTTTAACTATTTGAGAATTAGGAGCTTCTTACAGTCCTCCTTGTATAGTTCTTCACGAGAGAAGGACAATAGTTTAAAACGCTTGTTCTGCTCTGAACCCGTTTCTCGGGCTATGAATAAAGCTAAATACATACTCCAGACATTTGTTAATTCTCGCATATTGCCGATAGCGTCATGGCAGAAAGATCTTAATCTAACAATTACGTCGGCTGATTGGCTGATTGCTTTAACAAAAAGTAAAAGATATATCCACTGTCTAAATCTGGTAGAAACTCAATATAAATTGGCCAATAGGTGGTACCTGGTGCCCAATAGATTAGCGAGGATGTACGCCGACCAGACATCTAGCTGTTGGAGATGCGGAGGGAGAGAGGGCTCCTATCTGCATGTTTGGTGGAGTTGCTTAGCAGTTAGAGTTCTATGGAAGTGGGCTCTTGGCTTATTTTTTTCCTTGTCTGGAGAAATTCTTCCATCTAGCCCAGATGTAGCTTTACTACACCTTAATTTGAGAGGTATTTCCCCCTCTATTCAGCCGCTGGCAATCCACTGCCTGATGGCAGTTAAGATTCTAATTACGCGTAACTGGAAAGTGAGCCTTCCATTCCGTAAAAATCACCTCATAAACCAACTGAAACACCAGCTGCTTATGGAGAGAGAGCTGGCTTGGTCTGGCGTCCTCTCGCCGCATAGATATACTCTATATGAGGGCTGGCTCGATTCATTGCAAAACTTGTCTAGTCTTTAGCCTTTTTAGGATACTCTTGAAGGGGGAGGATTCCGTTTCCTAGTTTGGACCTAACCCCTGAGCTGTGCTTCTTTTAACTGTCCATAATTATACTTGGATTAATGGCTTCTACCACCTTGTCCGATCCCACCAACCCGAATCTGTCAACTCTGTTTTGTTTTGTTTGTTGTTATGTATATACTGAAAAAAAAAAAAAAAGTGACAGTTTATAATCCTCTCCTTTGTTGGTATATGCCTCTATTAGGTGGTTATTTCTAATATTTATCACCAGGGGCAACAAGGCCATAATATATAGTATTGGGGAGAAGGGGCAGCCATGTCTTGTATCATTTCTTAATTTAAACCAGTTGGAAAATATATCGATACCCACCACTCTTGCTGACATATCCCTGTATACAGCTCCTATAGCCTCCATCATCAACCCACCTAGTCCTGAATGACCCTGTCGAAGGGCGTCTCTGCATCCAACCAGTGGTGTATCTACCACTGGTGCAATTTATTTCCATTAATCTATCTATATTTGAAGGGATGATTATTCCTAGATATTCACACAGTTTTTTCAAACAATCGAAATGGAAATATATTTCTTAGTTTCCTGATCCATATTAAGTGTTAGAGCTATTGAGTGTAGCAAAATAATGGGCACAATAACTGACAAATGATGGGCAAAATAATACTGGCAAATTATGGGCAAAATAACTGTCAAATGATGGGCAAAAAAACTGGCAGATGGGCAAAATATGACTATGAAATGATGGGCAAAATATGACTAGCAAATTATGGGCAAAATAATACTGGGAAATGATGGGCAAAATAACACTGGCAAATGAAGAGTAAAATAATACTGGCATATTAATGGCAAAATAAAATACAGAGGTGACTGCCAGGTGAGTACTGGGGAAGGGGGGAGGAGGGTGGTGGTGTATTAATGGGCAAATTGTCTGTGGCATATTAATTGGCAAATTGTCTGTGGCATATAAATAGGCAGGCTAATAGGGGCATATTAATGGGTAATTTGTTGTGGCATATTTATGATCAGGCTAATAGTGGCATATTAATGGGAAATTGGCTGTGGCATATTGGCAATCTGACTGTGGCATATTAATGGGCCGGCTTATAGTGGCATATTAATGTGAAAAATGGCTTTGGGATATTAATTGGCAATCTGAATATCTGGCTGTGGCATATTGGCAATCTGGCTGTGGCATATTAACGGGAAGGCTAATTGTGCCATAATGGAAAAATTGGCTGTGGCATATTAATGGGCAAATTTGCTGTGGCCAAAGTGATACTGTGGCATGTTCTGTGGGGCAAAATAACATGTACTATGGGGGAAAGTGACACTGTGGCATGTCCTGCAGGGGCAGTTCAGTGGGACAAAGTGACACTGTGGTATGTTCTGTCGGGCAAATTTACACTGCGGCATGCCAAATCGTGTGGATACAATATAAGCCATGTGCTGTGGGTACTGTATAGTGCTGTGTTAAGACCTTTAGGTGCAATGTGGGTGCATTATATATGAAAATAGTTGAACATAATATAAAAAAGTTCATATAAGTATACATGCAGTTAGTTATATACATATATTTGGGGTCCACCTCAAGCTTTTGAAAAGGCTGGAAATATTTTAATGTTTTTTTGTGGTCAGAAAAGTAATATTACAGGGAGTGCAGAATTATTAGGCAAGTTGTATTTTTGAGGATTAATTTTATTATTGAACAACAACCATGTTCTCAATGAACCCAAAAAACTCATTAATATCAAAGCTGAATATTTTTGGAAGTAGTTTTTAGTTTGTTTTTAGTTTTAGCTATTTTAGGGGGATATCTGTGTGTGCAGGTGACTATTACTGTGCATAATTATTAGGCAACTTAACAAAAAACAAATATATACCCATTTCAATTATTTATTTTTACCAGTGAAACCAATATAACATTTCAACATTCACAAATATACATTTCTGACATTCAAAAACAAAACAAAAACAAATCAGTGACCAATATAGCCACCTTTCTTTGCAAGGACACTCAAAAGCCTGCCATCCATGGATTCTGTCAGTGTTTTGATCTGTTCACCATCAACATTGCGTGCAGCAGCAACCACAGCCTACCAGACACTGTTCAGAGAGGTGTACTGTTTTCCCTCCTTGTAAATCTCACATTTGATGATGGACCACAGGTGTCAATGGGGTTCAGATCAGGTGAACAAGGAGGCCATGTCATTATATTTTCTTCTTTTATACCCTTTCTTGCCAGCCACGCTGGGGAGTACTTGGACGCGTGTGATGGAGCATTGTCCTGCATGAAAATCATGTTTTTCTTGAAGGATGCAGACTTCTTCCTGTACCACTGCTTGAAGAAGGTGTCTTCCAGGAACTGGCAGTAGGACTGGGAGTTGAGCTTGACTCCATCCTCAACCCGAAAAGGCCCCACAAGCTCTTCTTTGATGATACCAGCCCAAACCAGTACTCCACCTACACCTTGCTGGCGTCTGAGTCGGACTGGAGCTCTCTGCCCTTTACCAATCCAGCCACGGGCCCATCCATCTGGCCTATCAAGACTCACTCTCATTTCATCAGTCCATAAAACCTTAGAAAAATCAGTCTTGAGATATTTCTTGGCCCAGTCTTGACGTTTCAGCTTGTGTGTCTTGTTCAGTGGTGGTCGTCTTTCAGCCTTTCTTACCTTGGCCATGTCTCTGAGTATTGCACACCTTGTGCTTTTGGGCACTCCAGTGATGTTGCAGCTCTGAAATATGGCCAAACTGGTGGCAAGTGGCATCGTGGCAGCTGCACACTTGACTTTTCTCAGTTCATGGGCAGTTATTTTGCGCCTTGGTTTTTCCACACGCTTCTTGCGACCCTGTTGACTATTTTGAATGAAACGCTTGATTGTTCGATGATCACGCTTCAGAAGCTTTGCAATTTTAAGAGTGCTGCATCCCTCTGCAAGATATCTCACTATTTTTGACTTTTCTGAGCCTGTCAAGTCCTTCTTTTGACCCATTTTGCCAAAGGAAAGGAAGTTGCCTAATAATTATGCACACCTGATATAGGGTGTTGATGTCATTAGACCACACCCCTTCTCATTACAGAGATGCACATAACCTACTATGCTTAATTGGTAGTAGGCTTTCGATCCTATACAGCTTGGAGTAAGACAACATGCATAAAGAGGATGATGTGGTCAAAATACTCATTTGCCTAATAATTCTGCACTCCCTGTACTTTACTGAGAGGGTGGTGGATGAATGGAATAGTCTTCCTTAAGCAATGGTAGAGGTTAATACATGCAGGAGTTTAAGCATGCATGGAATAAGCATAAGGCTTCCAGCAGAAGTGGTAAAGGTTAATACAGTGAAGGAGTTTAAGCATGCATAGGATAGGTATAATCCTAGATAAAAGAAAAAGCGGAACAGTTGGGAGGCATGTAAGTGACATTTCTGGGGTGGAGTTGCATGGTGGGGTCAGGCGGCCCCAGGCAATTTTAGCACCGGGCCCGGTGGTTTCTAGTTATGCCTCTGCATCCATCGACAGGGTCAAGATGGGGACCCCTCCTCGCTTGCTCCATCTAGAATGTTGTGTAAGGGCAAGTGTCCTGTTATGAAACCTAGCTGATCTGGGTGGATGACTGAGGGTACCAACTGCTTCATTCTTTCAGCCGTTATAGATACAAATATTTTTAGGTCTACATTTATTCCCCATTCTATTTATTATATTCAAGATTTCCTCTTTAGATATTGGATGGTTTATCTGCTCCAAGCTGCTCTTGGGGATTTTAGAGATTTCTGTGTTGTCTAAGTAATCACGGATTTCCTTTGCAGTGGCTGTTGTTGTTAAATTGTATAATTTGGTGTAAAACTCTGCAAATGCCTCTCCTATTTCTTGTAGGGACCTACACAAATCCTTTCCTGTTCTAATCCTCGAGATCTTTTCTTTCATCCTTTTCTTCTTATGTTTTGTCAGTATTTTATCAGTTCTATTGGATATGTGGAAATATTTTATTTTTAGTTTCATCAAATTCCTCTCTATCCTTTCTTGTTGTAAACTGGATATTTGTTTTTCACTTGTTCAGGTTCGTTCATATTTTCTAAATTTATGTTCCTTTTCAGATCCAACACCAGTTTATATGTGGGGCAAATATCCCTGGTGTCATTTTCAATGAAATATAAATCAATTTGTTTGGCTATGTGTTCTTTATCTATAAACCCCCTTAGGAGAAAATCATCCAATTTCCATGTGTTTTTTTGTCCTCTTTTTGTATTGTTAATGTTGAATAGAAGCATGCTGTGATCAGACCAAACATTATCCTATATTTGTATATCACCAATATTTTGAAGTAAACTGGGCTCTGCTACTACCATATCTATGCGAGAGAATGAGAGATAAACCCTGGGGAAGTGGGTGAATTCTTTCTCCAAAGGATGAGTTGTTTTCCATATGCCCAGCAGACCTGATTCCTTAAGTACTCTATTTAGTGCAACTGATTGTTTTTTAACTGTTTTATCCACTGTTTTAGATGGATTTTTTTTTTTTATCTAATGAGGTTTCTTGTACGCAAGTAAAATCTCCTGTGATAACAACCAGTCCTTTTTTAACCCTATCAATTCTCATGATTATTTTTCCTAGGTACTTAATTGGGGTAACACTGGGCAGATAGACATTTACAAATAAGTACATCTGATCATTGATCTTGCACGCTATCATAACATAATGACCCTCTTTATCTCTTTCTTGGTGGATATGTCCCACGTTAATATTGTGGGAACAAAGCATTGCTGTACCTCTCTTTTTTCTTTTTCGATTGTAAACCTGACTGAACTATTAGTGAACATCTGTTCTCCCACCACCTCAGGTCCATCTCCATTTCCCATTGGGTCTCTTGCAAAAATTCAATATCAATATTTTTATTCTTCATAAGATCGTATACAGACTGTCTTTTATATTGGGTGTTTAGACCCTGCGCATTTAGCGATATGCACCTAACTATAGCTGCTAGTTTCTCTCTTCCAACCCCATAAACACATACATTTAGACAACATTATAAACAATAATATTCTCCTCTTCCCCTGCTTACAGTAGTCCTGGGCCCTCTCCAGGTCCACTGTTCTATGCATTAACTACCCTGTTAATGTGATCCTAGGTTCTTAAGAACCCAAAGCGGGCCAAAAGAGCCAGTGAAAAGTGTCGAAGGAAGCCTTATCTATTTTGATCTTTTAATATCCAAGTAGGGCCGTATAATCAAATATTACTAATGCGTTGTTTTGGAGGTCTCCACTATTAGTTATTACCTCATCCTTTTCTACGGCTATTACTATAAAAAAAAGTGTTTTATCTATTATCTATGTATACGGTGTTCAGTGTTCTTCTAAATTATTTAAGTTGTTTTTGTTCCATTTCCTTTCTTTCAATATGAGTGTGCTTTGTCTGTGATCTTTTATATGTTTTCCCCTGTGGGAAAAAAGAGAAATACATAAATAAATAAAAGGATTTTAATTATTATCTGGGTATTTAATGTTCAGTGCTCTTTATAAGTTATCTAATTTATTTGATTCCATTCCCTTTCTTTCTTTCAATTTGTGTATACTTTTATCTTGTGATCTTATTACTCACTTTATATCCTTATTTTTTCTTAATGCTTACTATAGCTACGTTACTTTTAACACCATGATCATATTTTCTTTACCCTTATTACTGATTATGTCATAATTTTTGTGTATTAACCTAAAAAATCCGAGAAACAAAGAAACAAATAAAACATAGTTATCATATTGTCTGAAGAGTTTCCCCCCAAAATGAAAGGTATTAGTTATTTTTCAATTTCCTCCTCTGTGATCCATTCTGAGGCCTTTGCGAGAGATTCAAAGCTCATATTGCGTCCTTTCCATTCTATTAGTAGGTGTTTTGGGAGACCCAATCTATGCTTAATGTTCTTGTCTCTTAATGTTTGTAGAACTGTTGCAAATGATCTTCTCCATTGTCTTGTCTGATAGGAGATATCTCGCAAAATTATTATGTTTTTGAAATCTTCTATTCCTATTTTTTTTTTTTATCTTTATAATTCCTACGAATTTGCTCTTTGGTTTGGAATGACAGATAGTTTGCTATTATGTATCTTGGCAGCAATTCCACTATATTCTTTGGTTTAAATAGAAGATGGACTCTTTCTATTTCTAAATTATAAGCTGCTTCTGTCACACCCATATCCTCAGCCATTTTTTTTAGAAAGACCCGTAATTTGTCTTGAATGATATCTTCCGGTACATTCCTGAAGCGCAGGTTGTTTCTTCTTGCCCTGTCTTGTAGATCGGCCTTTTTCCTTTCTAGCTCACTCATCTCAAGTTTTGTCTGTTTTGGTTTTTCTTTCTGTGTTTGTTGTTTCTTCATTATTTCTCTTCCATGGATTTCAATTCTGAGGACGATGAGCCAATTTCTCTTCTGATTTCATTGGAACTTCGAGCTATTGTTAGCTTTATGTCCTACATTTTTTAATCCGTATAATCCATCATTGGGGTACGTGGGACCGTTTCCATATCCCTTTCTAGATCAATTTCAGGGAAATCCGTAGTGTTTGTTTATGAGGAATCCTCTGGTGTTTTGGTGAAAACCTCTCTGCTTATCTGGGGGGAGAAGAAGGAGGCTATTGTTTTTTCTGTTTTTTTCATCCTTCCTATCTATTTTAGTTTGTCATTTCTTAAGTGTCATGTTTCTTAGTTGTTTTCCTTTCTTGTGGGGTTTAGATTTTTGGGGGTTTTCTCTTTACTTTCTTTTTCCTTTTCCTTTCCACTTTTTCTCGAGGTTTGGGAGTGGATTGGTTAATTTACTGGTTTGGCTGATGCATCCACGCTTGAGTAGGGTTTTTTCAGTTTGTTCTTTTTTATTCTAAACAGTTTGTAATAAGCTATGCTAGCAGCCATACTTCGTACAGTATTTGGGGATTCTTTAACCAGTTATTGGTAGTATTTGATAACAATTCCACTTGAGTGGAATTTGCCAGCAGTGACAATTTCCAGTGATGCTTTTATTGGCAGTTCCACTAATCTAACTTCAGCAGTTTAGACTTGGATTTTTAATTGTGAGGGGCAACAGTCACAAACCTCTTTACCCTTTTTCAGTAATTAGAACGTGAGTTGCTAACAGTAACGTAAACTGCTTGTTAGGTATTCTGAGTGTTCTTCACCACTACCAATTTTATATATCCAGATTGTATGTTCTCTCCTTTATGCCAGTGTTCTCATCCAATTTAAATAGAATACATTGCTAGCTTAGCTTATACATTTTTTAGCTAGTAAGGTAGGAATCTTTATATCCAAATTATATGGAGGTTTATATTGCACAAAGGTTGGAAGGCTTCCTCTTTTTACAGTTAATAGCTGTTTTTGGTTACAAAGGACAGGTTTTCTCTCCCTTTTTTTAGTAATCTCATCCGACTTAGGTAAAATGTTTTGCTAATTTAACTTAGCTTATAAAGTTTCTAGCTGGTAGGATATGAGGTTGCCTGGGAGTGATAAGATTTGTATTTGCTGTGTATTGTAGTCAACTAAATATTCTACTTGTTCGACTCCTAAACGGATTATATGCCACAAAAATCTGTGTCTGCTTGCTCTTCTCCAAATCTAATTTTATACTTTAAGGT
Source organism: Pelodytes ibericus (assembly GCA_036172795.1). Lineage (NCBI taxonomy): Eukaryota > Metazoa > Chordata > Amphibia > Anura > Pelodytidae > Pelodytes > Pelodytes ibericus. The sequence continues at coordinate 50,242,689 of CM069865.1, read as the reverse complement.
TATAAGTAGGTATGTGTTTAACACAGGCCTCTTGAAAGTTTTATGGACTTACTGCTTATGTGTCCAAAATAAATAGATATTTGTGTAAAATCAAATGGTAACGACTCTCCAGTATTCTGGTAGTTCTTACTCACTTCGACTTTGGTGGGTTTAATTTAGTATCAGGGTTTAGGTGTAACTCTATATTCGGTGTTTATTGTAGATAACAAACTTGGCAACAGTGCCCAATGCCAGTCAGCAGCTGCAAGGGCCAATAAGATATTGGCATGTATAAAACAAGGTATAGATTAACGGGAGGAGGATATCATCTTGCCTCTTTACAAATCAATGGTAAGACCTCACCTTGAATATGCAGTACAGTTCTGGGCACCATTCCTTTAAAAGGATATTAAGGAACTAGAAAAAGTGCAAAGGAGAGCTACAAAATTAATAAGGGGTTTGGAGGATCTTAGTTACGAAGAGAGACTTAAAAAATGCATTTATATACGTTAGAAAAAAGGCGTCTCAGAGGGGATATGATAACATTATATAAATTTGTGCAGGGCCAATATAAAGAGCTTTCCAGTGACCTGTTCATTAACCGAAAGGTATAAAGAACAAGAGGTCACCCCCTGAGACTGGAAGAGCAAAGATTTCATAAGCAGCAAAGGAAGGGATTTTTTACGGTAAGGACAATAAAATTATGGAACTCACTGCCAAGAGAGGTAGTGCTATCAACCACAATAGATGCATTTAAAAATGGTCTGGATGTTTTTTTTAGAAAAGCAGAACATACAGGAATATTATTAATAGAATAAGCATTAATAATAGAGCTTTTTGATCCAAGGAGAAATCTGATTGCCCTTTTGGAGTCAATAAGGAATTTTTTTCCCCCTAGGAGGCAACATTCGAAAAAGCTTCCTTAGGGTTTTTTTTTGCCTTCTTTTGAATCAAAACGCTGAAATGATAGGTAGAAGGCTTGAACTTGATGGACTTGTGTCTTTTTTCAACCTAAATTACTATGTTACTATGTTACTATGTAACTATGTTTATCTTTAGATCCGTTTTATTTGTGTTTAGTCCCCTAATTTTTTTTATTGACTCGAATTTGATCGGCTAGAGGTTCCACTGATAAAATATACTATTTAATAGGGGGACAAGGGACATCCCTGGCGTACACCATCGGATACCTTGATCCACCTAGAGATAAAGCCACTGCTGCATACAAGAACAAAAGAGAAAACTAGCCGGCTCCACCAGAGAACAATTGACATATGTCTCGTAAATATCACCTGATAAAGGGTGCTCCAGTTGGGCTGTAGTGGCAGCGCTGATAATGAGGAAGAAAGTAGCGAACAAAGGCGTATGCACTCCCAATACGGTGAAACATAGATCAATATTTATTAGAAGGATCCGATTAAAACTCCATATAAAATCCACAAAAACAGAGACAAGACATGGGGTACAGCAATATGCCTTACGCGTTTCGCGTGAACACACGCTTATTCATAGGCTTAACGAACAATAAATGCACAATGATTATATACTGAACTTTCACCAATGAAATAAAAGGTCACATTAATTAAACAATTAACAATCACATGTGTGGTAAAATCTAGCAAGGTGAAGTGAAAAATAAGAAAATAAAAATGGTGTAGAGAAAATGTACTGTGGGACTACGAGGACCGATAAATAAATAGAAGTGATGTGAAAATAGAGTTAAAAAATGTGAAAAAATGTGTGTACGGAGAGAAAAAAAAGGGGTGGGGGTACTGGTGAGTGTAAAATGAGTGACTAAGACGGTCCTGTGTGTAAAAATGACAATGTATGGTAAGGAATAAGTGGAACGGTGTGACTAAATACAGGTGGTGAACAAGTAAATAAATTACTCACAACATATAACAGCTCTGCACCACTGAATAGAGGGAATATGAACAAATTATATATAAATTACTAATAGAGGAAACGGCTATTGAAGCACTGATACTTGCTACTAATTGGATTGATATAAAGAATAGGGGTTAGGTAATAGGATATATAGATATCACAGGATGTAAAGAAAAGTAAAAATTGGTCACATATTGATTTATCCACAAACACATAACAATTGAGGTTTAGGATAATAGGTTTTAGGAACAAAATACAATACGTCACTCACAAGAGGATTATGTGATTAGAGCACTGATTTGGGCACTGAGGGGAAAAGGGATAGAGAAAAGTATAATAAACTAGCTAAACTATAAATAAAGAGATCAATGGTAGAATTAGGGGTGCGAATTAACAACAATAAATGGGCCTTGAGTGGACGAATAAAATAGATACGGTCTGGTTCCTTTGTATATGAGATATCTTCTAGTCACCTGGGGGGGAGGCGATTTTGGCTAGGTAAAGGGAAATCTTGGTGAGATGTTGTGATACGCCCCCCCCCCCTTCCTGCGGGTGGGTTGTGGGTGATTGCTTGGGTGGTGGGTGTTGGGGTTAAAGACTATTCCATCTGTCTACGACAAGTTGTAATTTATAGCTTGAGGCTTTGCATACCTTCTTATCGGCCTCTTAGCTTGACACTGTACAATGGGTTATGTACAGAGTGAAGCAATGGGGGTAACAACTTGGCGATTAGACCAGTGTAGTTTTTATATATATATTGTGTTATTTATGTTAGTATGTTTTGTGGAGACGGCTTCTAATAGGATGGGAGAGGGGGGGGGGAGGGAGTACTGGGAGGATAAAGAGACCAACATGGTAACTAGGATAATGACCCTGAATGTTCAGGTAATGAACTTACCCCAAAAAAGAATAACATTGATGGACTTCCTGTCAAAACAGAGGATCGATGTAGCAATGATCCAAGAGATGCACTGGAAGGGGGAATTTGCAGAAAAGATATTTTTTAGCAAATTCCCAAATATGGAAGTCGCCTCCCTACCAACACAAAAGAAAAGAGGTGTTGCCATATTGTTCTCAAAACATCTTTAGTATGAGCTGATATTTAAACAGCAGGACCCCGAGGGCAACTTTGTATTCATCATATGTAAATTGAATGATAAGGTATATACGTTTCTAAATGTCTACGCCCCCAATAAAGGACAGGTTAGCTTCCTGAATGGGCTCCTGCTGAAGTGGCAGGACCTCATTCAGGGATCATTTATAATGTCGGGGGATTTTAATTGCATTACAGACCCAGACTAGGACAAAAAAATAGCTTTGGGTGTACAAATGGATAGATCAATTCCCAGCCTGGCTAAAGCATTTGGGAATCTATTGAGAAATCATAAATTGTACGATTTGTGGAGAACAATAAACCCCCTTGAAAGGGAATACACATTTTATTCAAACAGATTTAAATCATATTCTAGGCTGGATATGACCTTAGTTCATGCGCCCATGGTCAAAAGTTGCAGAAAGTCCGAGATAATACAGATAACCTGGTCAGATCATAGTGCAGTTGTAAGCGACTTCCAGAAGGGTCCCGAGTCTCCGAGACCTTCATGGAGAATGAACAAAAGTCTACTAAACGATAATAAGTATATGGAAGATATGGAGAATATGACTGAGTTATATTTTAATGAAAATCTTGGAGATGAGGTTTCTATGACCAATGTATGGGAAGCATACAAATGCGTATTAAGAGGGAGATATATATTAATAAAAGACGGGCAGAAAATCTGCCAGAACTCTATATTAAATTGGCAAGTCTCTCTGAAGACAATAAACAGACTTTTAACATACAGACTGATAGAGCCATTAAACAAATTAGACAAGAGATAAATGAAAAATTGGCAAATAAAGCCAATACAATTTTACTACGGTGAAACAAAAATGGTACTATCAAGGTAACAAACAAAATAACAAATCTAGAATATACAAAATTGTTAAAGATAATAAAATATCTATATCTCCATTAGCAATTGGAACAGTATTTAAAGATTTCTATGAATCACTGTACAATCTAACAGACGAGTTTCAATCCAGAGAGCATATAAGGAAATATATAAACGAGGCTAATTTAAAGAGACTATCAAAACCCCAGCAAGAAAAACTTGAGCAGCCTATTAATGAACTAGAGGTGACCAAGGTAATAAAGCAACTGAAAAACAATAAAACTCCGGGACCTGATGGGTTTCCTGGTCTGTTATATAAAAGAATGATAGACCAGTTAACTCCTCACCTGACCAAGTTCTTCAATGAAGTAAAAGATAGGAAAGTATTTACGCAGGAAGCTATGAAGGCGGCTATTTTACCTATCCTGAAATCAGGAAAAGACCCGGAGAATGTAAAACATTATCAACCAATCTCCCTTATAAATATAGACACTAAAATCTATGCAGCTATTCTGGCTAATAGAATTAAGGGATGTATACAAACCTTAATACATAAAGATCAGACTGGATTCATACAAGATAGGGTATTGAGTGATAATATCAGGAAAGTAATGGATATAATGGAATTTGCACATAATACTGGGAGGCCCATGCTGGCCCTGTCGCTAGATGCTGAGAAAGCTTTCAACAGGGTCAGCTGGGACTTCCTTGAAGCAACATTAGGGGCCATGGGGATTGGGAACCGGATGTTTGGAGCAATTATGGCACTCTATAATAACCCTATGGCAAAAGTTATTGGTCAAAATATAGAATCTCCTTGGTTCGATATTCGTAATTGAACAAGGCAGGGGTGCCCTCTTGCCCCTATTTTGTATATAGTCTTCCTTGAACCATTGGCAAACATTATCAGGAATAACAATAAAATAAAAGGAGTGCATATAGGATCCATGGAATATAAACTATCCATGTATGCGGATGATGTACTGCTAACGGTAGAAGATCCCGAATGTTCTATCCCTGAGCTGCAAATATAATAGATCGTTATGGAGAAGTATCAAATTATAAATTGAATTTAGCAAAATCCCAGGCTATGTGTATCGCAATGCCAGAAATTATACAGCAAAATCTAAAAAACACGTATCCATTTCAGTGGGCGGATTCAGGGATAGAGTATTTGTGAATAAATGTGTCCCCGGATGCTAAGAAGATGGCTGATAACAACTTAAACAAGGTAGTTACAGAGATGATAATAAAACAAATGGCGGCAAATCCCAGTTTCATGGATGGGGAGAATTGACATCATTAGAGCTTTTGTTATCCCAAAATGGTTGTATATCTTCCGGATGATTCCAGGGGAAATTAAGCTAGAGACACTCAGGGTTATCCAAAAAAAGATGCTAGAATTCGTATGGCAAGGGAAAAAGCCCCGGATCAATAGAAAAACTCTATATCTAGACCCAAAAAAGGGAGGAGTGGGTATGCCAGTGGTGGAAGAATATTGGAAGGCCAGCTTGCACATGCATGTTAACAGAATGCAATGGGCCACAAATAGAGATATTGACTGGTGGCATATTGAAAAAACAATTACGGGTTTAGAGGATTTGAATAGTTTGTTATGGCTTGATAAGAAGCAATAAGCTTATATGAGAGGAAAAATAAAAGGAAATTTAGTGGTAAGGTTAATGTATAAATCAAAAAGAAAAAAAACGGGTTAGAAGATAAGATATTGACATCTTCACCACTAGAAACTCTAGAATGTAATATGATAAACATAGACTTAACTGAGTGGAAGAGTTTGGGAATTAATACAGTAGCTGATATATTTCTAGATAATAAGATTGGACAATTTAAGGATAGTAGGGACAAATACCATATTCCCTTAAGAGATATATTTAAATTCCTCAGAGTAAAACATTATATCCAAGTGGCCATTTACAAACCCGGAAAAGAGATTGACCATAGGATCACAACTCTGTATAACAGAGCGTCTAAGAAAAGTATTTTTAGTCTATGTCTCGCACTAACAAAACAGAAAAATACCTTCATGACACCAACAGCGTGGCGATGCTGGGAGAGAGATTTAAACATGCGATACGGTAGGGAGGAAAGCGCTGAGTTGTGGCAGAAGGGGTGGAATGAAATAAGAAGGCATATCCATTGTCTAAATTTACAAGAACTATTTTTTAAACTAACCAATAGATGGTATCTAACACCATCTCAATTGAATAAAATGCATCCCAATAATAATGACAGGTGCTGGAGATGCAATCTAGATAAGGGTACATTGAGACACATATTCTGGGATTGCTAGTAGATAAAAACCTGCTGGGAGATAACGTTTAAAGAAATTTTGAGAGTGGTGGGTAAGGAGATAACACCGTCTCCACAGAGAGCTTTATTACATCAGGACCTCGACATCATAGAGAGGAAAACGATACAGTTGGTATTACATATATTATTAGCCACAAAGCTTATCTTAACAAGAAACTGGAAAAAACCTGGAAAGATCCAGTGGATCCAGATAAAGAACCAAATATATTCACAAAAAATAATGGAAAAAGGGTATTTTATGAACAGAAAATTGTGCAGGTAGATATTATGGAATCCACAATTTCTGTTCATGGTAAATGGTACGCAGTTGGGAGTGGGGGATAACCTAGTTTACAAAATTTTTGAAGCACCTCTTGGTCATCATCCGCCCCCCTAGAGCATCTAACAATAGTAATGAATAGTTGAAGCCGTCTCCTCAATGTAATGTTTTGTATGTATATGTGGTGGTTTTATTGTTTTGATATGAACACCTTCAATTTGCCAATGACTGTACAATTAATGTTAAGTGTGTTCATTGAAGGGTGTGAACTCTTTATATGTATTTTTTGTCTTTTTGATATCTTTATAATAAAAAAAAGTAAATAAATTACAATGTGTGATAAAAAATGAGTGGGTGTGACTTGGTACAAATAGTGAGCGAGTACATAAGTGTAAAATGTACAACAAAGTAGTATGCATAAAGTAAAATACAATATAACAATATATAGAGAATTAATATTTCGAATCACAACATTTACACCTAAAAGACAGGATGGCTAGTTAGAAAGTGGCAGGCTGGCAATGAATAAAAAGAGATGTTTATAATAAAGATATCATCACAGTTGTTTTTAATCAATAAAATAGATACTATGTGGTAAATCTGCCAGGTTCTTAAACCGCAAATGCTGTCTGAGGGCATATTAATGAGTGCACAAAAGTGAGTTAAAAGAAAAACAAACGATATACTGATACAGATTGCAGAAGTACTGATAACATTGATGAAACATTGTAGATATGTCGATAAGAAAGAGGAGGGGCCTATTGGTCAGTCCTGGAATGCCTAATGGATAAAACCAACATATATTTAAGTAATGTATAACAAGGAGAGGCAGACAAATATTCCAGAGAGGATATCGTAATGACATATTAAAAAATATGGAAAAAAATTAAATTAAATTAAAAAATAAATAAATAAAAAATAAAAATAAAAAAATAAATAAAAAAAAGGAAAAAACCGCTAAGCACCATAAACGTATACACGGTGCGCGATGTGCACAGCAGATGAGAACTAATATGAAAAATATATATATATGAGAAAAAAAGAGAAAAGAAAAAAAAAAAAGGAAAAAAACGCTAAGCACCATAAGCGTATACAGGTGCGCGATGTGCACAGCAGATGAGAATTAATATGGAAAATATATATATTTGAGAAAAAAAGAGAAAAGAAAAAAAAAAAAAGGAAAAAAACACTAAGCATCATAAACGTATACAAGGTGCTCGATGTGCACAGCAGATGAAAACTAATATGAAAAATTTGGAAATGTCGTGCTACAGGGGTATTGGTTTTGCTAGAGATGTCATTTAAGTGTTCACGAATACAACATTTCAATGCCCTGCTGGTTCGACCTACATATTGTTTGTTTGAATGAGTGCATGAGATAACATATACTACATTAGTGGTGTTATAATTGGTGTAGTGTGTGTTGATGAAGCATTTACCATTAGCACAAGATGTTATGTTTTGTTTTTTGGTGACGTATTTACATGTTATACATACTCTGTTGCCACATGGGAAGGTACCCGTTGCATTGAGCCATTGGCCCCGACTCGTGCTGGGATTGGTGGTACTTGCACTAAATAGACTAGGTGAGAGTATATTTCGTAAAGTGTTGGATCTTTGTGCTGAAAATCACACACCTGATGTCAGCACTTGTTGATATAACTCATTTGCTGAGAGTATGGGTAGGTTCCTCTTTATGATTTCTTTAATACGAGGGAATTCTACACTATAAGATTTAACAAACGGGATGGGCTGAGTGTCATGGTTTTGGTACATGACCGCCCTTCTGTTTTTGTTAGCTTTTTTCATTAGATCATCTCTGGTACGTGATTTGGTTATAGCAATGGCCAGCTTGATCATCCAGTGTTTGTAGCCTCTATCCAGAAGAATCCTGGTGAGGTCTATACTTTTCTCTTGAAATGTGACAGTGTTAGAGCAATTACATCTTAAAGTTATAAATAATCCCACAGGAATATTGGTTATGACTGATTTTTTGTGGCAGCTATTTGCATGTAACACTGTATTGCCGGATGTGCTTTTTCTCAAAGAATGAGTTTCTATTGTGCTGTTCTCACCATTGCCCATAAGAGTAAGGTCCAGAAAATTGATTGTATCTTTTGACTTGTTCATGGTGAATTTAAGGTTAAGGCAATTGTTATTTAGAAAGTTAAAGAAACCTTGCAGTTGTACATCTGAGCCTTGCCAGACAAACAACAAGTCGTCAATGTAGCGTCCGTACTGTAGCGCCTGGCTGTATATTAATGAATCCTCAAAATCAGCCAAATACAAGTTGGCATATGATGGGGCAAATTTTGAGCCCATGGCCGTACCTTGATTCTGTAAAAAGAATTCCTTATTAAACATAAAATAATTGGGTGATAAAAGAAATTCAGTAGCTTGTATAAGGAATTGTTTCAAATCAAGTGTGAAATTACTGTATTTGTCAAGTACGTGATCCAGTGCCTGCAAACCCGAAATGTGAGGTATACATGAGTACAAGGAACATACGGCCATTGTGACCGAAGTATAATTATCCTGCCATTTTACTTGTTGTAATTTAGTAAGTACGTCTTTGGTGTAAGAAACTTTTCTGGGAATTAACCAAGGGTTGAAAGTAGAAGTCGACCCATTCAGAAAGACCCTCTCCTAGGCTGCCAATACTAGAAATGATCGGACGACCCAGGAGGATTATTCAGATCTTTATGAACTTTATGTAAATAATAAAAAATAGGTGTAATCGGGTCTTCTTTATATAGGAATTTCATTTCCATTTCATTTAATATTCCTAAGAATTCCCCTGTGTCCAAGATGTTTGTAAGATCTTTCAAGAATCTTTGGGTAGGGTCTGTATGCAATTTTGTGTAGGTGTTAATGTCATATAGCTGTCTTTCTGCCTCTAACACATAATCACTTCTATTGAGTACAACTACTGCCCCACCCTTGTCAGCTTCTTTGATAATGATATCTCGATTGTTCTTTCATTTAGAAAGAGCAGTTTTTTGTGACACAGAAAGATTATGATTGTTATTGCATTACATTTAGCAAACATTTATCATTAAAATTTAGATCATCCAATGTCGATTGCATATCATTGCTAGTGTTAACTGCAGGGTAATCATTATTATTTGTACTATAATCTATACAATGTTGTGTAGGAGTATCACTCACCCTCAGGATGTTGTCTGTGCATGCAAAATGCTTCTTGAGAGTGATATTCCGTATAAATCTGTTAACATCTAATAAAGTCCCCAAAAGATCAAAATGTCTATCAGGTGAGAAAGTAAAATAATGAATGCAGACACCAGCACTCAGTGTGAAGTGAGAAACTTTAATCACACACTTGGCGACGTTTCAATCCTATGACGGATTTTCTTCAAGCCTGAAGGCTTGAAGAAAATCCGTCATAGGATTGAAACGTCGCAAAGTGTGTGATTAAAGTTTCTCACTTCACACTGAGTGCTGGTGTCTGCATTCATTATTTTACTGTGTCAGAGACCTGGGAAGCGTCTTGGACTGCTTGCACCAAAACCTGTCTTTATATTTGCGGATCTGGGACTAATTGATTTCTTATCAGGTGAGAAAGACAGTCCTAGACCCAATACTTGTTTCTCAGCAGTGGTTAATTGATAGTTTGAAAGGTTGATGACATTTGAAACGTCTAAAATCTTCTGTTGCGAGTCCCCTTGCGTAGGTAGTAACGTTGCTCCTCTTCTTCCTCTACCTCCTCCTCTTCTTTTTTGTTTGCCTCTCCTGGTTACCTGATGTGGTTGCCCATTTTTTTATGATTTTTCTTTGACGACCTTCAGTTGTATCCATTGACATGTTTCCAAAGGAAGCCAGTGATGAAGCAGAGGCAGGGGAGGAGACGGCTGAATAATTGGAGGAATCAGCTTCGCTGAATGAGACACCCCTGTCCCTATTTCTTTTTAAAATGGATTTCTTTGGAAGTTGTTTATTGCTCTTTTGACGATAAGTAAAGTCATTTGTTTTCCAATTATAGATTTGACCAGTGGCATAATCTGTTTTGTCTCTGATGAATTTTTCCTTTTTTCATTGTGAAATCTCCATGTTCAGCTTTTCTTTGAATGTATCCAAGTCTTTTTTTAGTCGGTTAATCAAGGGAGTGGCTTCAACTGTCATTAACTCTTTCAGGGATGATTGAAGATCATCCTGAGTACTGAGGAGTACATTTTTATTATAATCCACCAAGATTTCCATCAATGAGAAGGAACAAGTGTCTAAAGTAGCATTCCATCTCAGTTTAAAAGCTTCACTATCATTTATGAAGGTAGGCATTTTTTAAGGTGCAGGCCTCTTGGAATTCTTTTAATAGCAAGATATTTCTCCAGGCTTACAATGTCCCACAATAAACTGATTTTTTTTTAAAAATCGTTGTATGTCTGTGGTGGGATTGCTATCTAGTTCTGCATCTAGAGAAAATGTACTGTGGGACTATGAAAATATACTATTTAATAGGGGGACAAGGGACATCCCTGGCGTACACCATCGGATACCTTGATCCACCTAGAGATAAAGCCACTGCTGCATACAAGAACAAAAGAGAAAACAAGCCGGCTCCACCAGAGAACAATTGACATATGTCTCGTAAATATCACCTGATAAGGGGTGCTCCAGCCGGGCTGTAGTGGCAGCGCTGATAATGAGGAAGAAAGTAGCAAACAAAGGCGTATGCACTCCCAATGCGGTGAAAAATAGATGAATATTTATTAGAAGGATCCGATTAAAACTCCATATAAAATCCACAAAAACAGAGACAAGACATGGGGTTGAAGGTGAAGTGAAAAATGTAGAGAAAATGTACTGTTGGACTACGAGGACCGATAAATAACTAGAAGTGATGTGATTTTTCTCCGTACACACATTTTTTCAAATTTTTTCACTCTATTTTCACATCACTTCTATTTATTTATCGGTCCTCGTAGTCCCACAGTACATTTTCTCTACACCATTTTTATTCACTTCAACTTGCTAGATTTTACCACACATGTGATTGCTAATTGTTTCATTAATGTGACCTTTTATTTCATTGGTGAACGTTAAGTATATTATCATTGTGCATTTATTGTTCGTTAAGCCTATGAATAAGTGTGTGTTCACGCAAAATGCGTACGGCATATTGCTGTACCCCATGTCTTGTCTCTGTTTTTGTGGATTTTATATGGAGTTTTAATCGGATCCTTCTAATAAATATTCATCTATTTTTCAGTTCGCTCCTTTCTTCCTCACTGCTGCATACCCTGGCCATTGGGTTCATATATAATACCATTATGTTTTCCAAAATCCTCCAGGAAATTTTTTTCCCAGCGTCTGGTGCAAAAAGACCCAATTGACCATGTCGAAGGCCTTTTCGGCATCAAGAGACAGGGCCAACAGTGGTGGAACATTTTTATGTGCAAAGTCCATTGTATCTATCAGTCTTCTTACATTATATATGATATCATATTTGAGCAAAGCCTCCCCGGGACGAACCATGTTTGAGCCTGGTGGACCAGTGATACTATTATTGTATTACCTTTTTAAGCCTCTTGGCCAACAAGGAGTCATATATTTTTATATCCACATTTAAGAGTGTGATTGGTCTATAATTTGCAGTTATGTCCAAATCCTTGTTTGGTTTAGTTATTGGTACTACATGGGCTTTTAATAATTCCAGTGGGATCGTTTTTTGTGTCCCGAATTCCTCAAAGGCGTCCAATAATTCTTTCTTAATATTCTCTTTCATTATTTTGAAAAATCGATTGTTGAACCCATCCGGGCCAGGCGTTTTATTGTTTTTAAGTTTATTAATAGCATTTATAGATGTGACCTTAATACTTTTTAATTTTGACTTTAAATATTTTTATTCACCTCTCCCTTCTGGGGTCCCCCATGTTTCCACGTCTTACACACTTGACAATACATATAATAAGAATTGGCCCAATTGTGGCCATAACAGACAAAAAACAATGACCCATCCCCTGAGTGCAACCCAAATGGATGCACTCAAAACCACTCATTAGGGAAGATGCCCTATATGAGAGTTCGGTTCCAAAAGAACGATATGCTCGCCATAACCAAAAGCTAAACATTGCGGCATTGCTGTTGGTGAAGCTGGGACCCCAAAACCATTTTTTTTTTAAATGGAGAAAAAGGGCACCCAGTTCAACTCACGTATCCTCCTCTCCTCCCACTCCCTGCGCATACCATCTCTCAAGTTTAGCATCATTTAGCCCACCAATGTGTTGTTCCTTGGTATGTATATTCGTATTTCTGCTTTGGCCATATACCTGGTGAAGCTCCAATTTCTGAGATGTTCGTTAATGTTTATTTGTGGTAGAATAATTGGTGATTCACCTTGGTATATTTGGCCCCATGTTTATTTGCTCATTTATAGCATTTGATAAAGCCAGCAATTAGCTCTGTCATTTAGAGATGGTTCTGTTTAAAGTTCTTATATCTTCAGCCCACCCTTTTCGAATAGGTTTTCCCTTTGCCAATATTAATTAAATGTGTGAACATCTAGTAATCATTCCCTAGATTCCCTATCCAAATGATATGCTAAAGTTATTGGACTACTCTTAGTGTCATGTGACCCCTCCCCCATAACCCTTTCCCTCATTCCCCCATCAATTGTGTACGTATTGTTATTCCAGTTAATTGCCCATTCTTGTGCCTTCTAACCCTAATTGAATGAAGTGACGCCCTATCTGGGCCATGGTAACAAATCATCTATACCTAGTGCTAATGCAAATTGCCAATTATTATTTCTACCCTTATATGTTCTACTACCTATGTAATATTATGTCTACTGTCCTAAGTTATACAGACAGGGACTTCAAGTGTACCCACCCCTTCACCCATTTCTTTCTAGGTATCTTATGACCCGTACTGTCTATTCCTTTTATGTTTACTGTGAACGTTGTGTGCACTTTTAGTGCTTAAGGAGGGCTATTACAAAAAGAAAAATATTCTCACATATTTCATGTGTGTGTTTTATACCACAACCACACATAACTCTGTGCCATCCTAAATATAATGTATAAATATATGAAAGGGCTGTTTGTATAGTCATCGTTATACCATGCATATGTCTAGAGTCTAAGCATTCGGTGCTAAGACCTTGAACTAAATCATACCAAATTGAGCAAAAGGGAGAGGAGAATAAAAAAAAAAAAGCAGAGATGAAAAAACAAAAAGGGAAAACCCTAAATCAGATATATAAGTACGTACAGGGGTCCTTAGTTGTCCTGGGAGATTTTAATTGCATTGCAGACCCAGAAGAAGACAGGAGGGGCATCACCCCTAGAATAATCTCCCCATCGGTGAGAAGCCTTGCGAGAAATTTCCATTCTATGTTGGGGAGATTTCACCTTTTCATGGAGGGTATTTAATTCGCTAGAGAGAGATTTTACCTTTTTCTCTAACAGACATAAATCTTATTCCAGGATCGATATGATTCTACTGGATCAGGGTACAATTAGTTACTGCAAGGGCGTTAAAATCAAAACAGTAGCTTGGTCCGATCATAAGGCGGTGGAGCTGGACATCAAATAAAATGATTCAAGGTTAAGGGGTTCATGGAGGTTGAATGCTTTTTTGCTGAGTAGTCAAACTAACGTTGAAGGTGTACAGGCTATGGCACGGGAATTTTTTTCAACTAATACGAACAGCGAAGTGGACGCCCCAACCATATGGTGTGCATTTAAGAGTGTGGCACGAGGCCACCTTATCAATCTGGGGTCCTATATCAATAAAATACAGGGGGAAAACATCTCAGAAATGAATATAAGGCTAGCTGAATTAAATAGTTTGAACAAAATCTCGGTGGAGGAATTGTGAACTTATGAGATTAAAATACTAAAGAAAGACATCAGGGAACAATTATATATTAGAGCCTCTAGAACCTTGAAGAATGCTAAAAACAAATTGTATTATTCAGGCATCAGGGCTGATAAACTGATGTCAAATCAGCTTAAGGTAAAAAATTTAAGAACAAGGATTTTTAAAATTATAGATGGGCAAAAAACACATTTATCCCCATTAGGTATTAGTAAAGCGTTTGAAAATTTCTATCATGGATTATATAACTTGTCATTATCTAAAGATATAGAGGCAATTAAGGCTTTTATCATTCAAACAGGTCTCCGAAAGATAACTCAGCAGCAGATGATGGAGCTGGAGGCGCCCTTTTCAATAATGGAAATCAGACACTCTATTAATAATCTTAAGATAAATAAAGCACCAGGACCGTACGGTTTTACCGCTTTGTTCTATAAGAAGGTGGCTGAAATAGTTGCCTAGATGCCTAGGGACAACACAGATAAACTATTCACCCTTACTTCTTGATCTCCAACTGAAGATAGGTCAGTGGAAAGGCTTGAATTTGTTCTTTCTAGGGAGGTTGAATGTCATCAAATCCTATATCACACCTAAATGGCTATACCTACTGAGAATGATCCCACTCCCCATATCTGTTACATATTGTAAACAGTTTCAAAGTATAGTGGGTAAGTATACAGGGAGGTCTCCGACGCGACCTTGTGGTGCACTTTAAAATGTTATATATGGGCACTGCTAATAAAAATTGGAGCAGAGAAAAAAAGGGCAAGAGGAGATTCACTAAATAAACAATACATAAAATTGGCCATACTTGAAAGACAACATAAGGTAACTTTGGACACCTCCCTGCTGTCACAAATTTTAGTTGTAAGAGAGATGATTAGGGATAGACTATTTAAAAAACGAATAAAGCCATTAAGCAATTAAAGCAAAAATGGTACTATGGGGCTAACCGCACAGGGAAATTATTAACCAACAAACTCAAAAAAAAAAACAAGGAAGGGAAATAATAAAAAAAATAAAAATCAAAGATAAACAACTGCTGTCCCATAGGCAGATAGGCAAAGCATTTCAAGAGTTTTACAGTGCCCTATATAATCTAGAAGAAACAAAACATTCACCAACCGAGATCGCGGCTTTCCTCAAAAAATTAAATCTTCCCAAACTAACACAAGAACAATTGAAAGCTCTTAATCATCCAATTACCATCAAAGAAGTTAAAGATAACATTATTTCTCTGAGGACTGGTAAATTTCCCGGTCCAGATGGATTCTCGGCCCGGTTTTATCTCTGATTCGAAGGACAATTGGCCCCAATTCTTATGAGATTATTTACTCAATTAACTAAAAAAAAACAGCATTCCAGTAGAGTTGCTCCAGGCTTCAATCACCCCTATACCTAAACCCAACAAGGATCCAACTTCGCCTGTGAATTACAGGCCGATTTCACTAATAAATCTGGACATAAAAATGTATTCCAAAAGTTTGGCAGAGAGGTAAAAAATGGTGATGCTGGACCTGATTCACAAAGATCAAAGCGGATTTGTGATGGGTAGAGGTACGATGGATAATACCAGAAGAGTTTTTAACATTATCCACCACATAGAAGAACAGGAGGTGCCAACTGTCTTGTTGGCCCTCGATGCCGAAAAGGCCTTCGATAGAGTCAGTTGGCGATACTTGGGGGAGGTTTTGGAGGCTATCGGCATCGAGGGCCTATTTAAAGACGGGACCATGAATCTATATTCCAAACCCACAGCTAGAGTTTCGGGTTATATGTGTCATTCAGATTGGTTTGGAATTAACAACGGGGAGAGGCAGGGTTGTCCACTGGCACCTATGTTATACACGTTAACAATGGAACCATTTTCCTCTATGATTAGGAAATCAAGGGGAGTAAAAGGGGTATCTATAAACGCAAAATAAAACAGGGTGGTTCTTTACACAGATGATTTACTGCTAACATTAACAGACCCTTTGAACTCGATTCCAAATATAATTAGTTTGATTGAGAAATTTGGTACATATTCAAACTATAAACTAAATTTTGATAAAACTCAATTGATATCACTTCACGTAGCCATGGAAGATCTAGCGGTTCTTAAGTCCAGGTTTGGTATTAATTGCAATAATAAACACATTGACTACTTAGGAGTGGGGCTGACATTAGATACTATTAAAATAAACTATGAAGCCAAAATAGAAAATAGAAATTAAGAGAAACTTAAGCGAACAGCAGGGGAAAGAAATATCATGGCTGGGTAGAATTAATGTGATGAACGCCTATATAATTCCTAAGATATCTTATATGTTTAGAAATATTCCATTGAAAGTAGACTTGGCCCCTCTAAATTTACTACAGAAAATAACCACAGAATATATTTGGCAGGGCAAAAAGCCCAGACTGGCGTTAAAGCTACTACAAAAAGAGGACAGCTCCGGAGGAGTATCCTTTCCTAATATACACAGCTTATACAATGCCTGTATGACAGCCCATGCTTTAGCCTGGGATAACATTTCATCAACACCACCAATTTGGCTGGAGATTGAAAAACTTGAAATAGGGTGGATGAAGACAATCGGTCTCTTCTGGAGTCATAAGGTGTTGAATAGAAAACACCTTTTCAAAAACCCAATACTCAACGACCTCTGTTACACCATAGAAAAGATGAGAAAGACCTGTCCCGATTTTAAAGACCAGGTCTCTTTGGACACCCCAATAGAGGTCCTCGAATTTGACATCGGAAATATCGATCTTAAATCCTGGAAACTTAATAATATCGACACCTTAGCAGATATAGCACCACAGGGTATATTGTACTCATTTGACCAACTGCAGTCTAGCTGGAACCTCACACAAAGGGACATTTTTAACTATTTGAGGGTGAAAAATGTCACCAACAGAAGGATTACCATTGAAAGGACACCATTTAGTGACCTAATTGCAAAGCACTTAAAAAGAAAAGTAACATCAGGGGTTCTAAAATTTTTCTCCAATTTATATCCACGTGAGAAGGCGATTCCCTGGGTTAGATGGGAGCTGGATCTCGGGGTTTCATTCCCATATGAGTACTGGGAGCAGTCAATAAAATTAATAAAAAAAAACATTAATAGTATAAACCTTGTAGAATTGCAACATAAAATAAATATGAGATGGTATATGGTGCCAATGAGACAGAATAAGATTAACCCAGAGGTGTCTAAACTATGTTGGAGATGTGAAATGGACAACGGCACACTACTTCATACCTGGAGCGATTGTTTACATCTGAAACCCACAATTTCCCTACTCCAGGATTTACTGAGCGGTATGTTAGCATTTCCCCTAATTTTGACTCCAGAAAGGTTCCTTTTTAACATTCAGATACCTGGGAACAATTTACAGAAGAGCCTTATAGTTCAAGTTCTAACAGCAGCGACGATATGCATTGCAAGAAATTGGAGAAAAAAAGGGGTAATTCAATGGCAGGAGATCATGAATCAAATAGACTTCCAATATAAAATGGAAGCAGGCTTTTACTGGAATCTGAGTAAATATAAAAGTTATCAAGACATATATCCATATTTTATCCTTGGAAAAAATAAAATAAAAAACATTATAGAAACATAGATGATATTCTCGCATCGGACCCTGCCCCGCTGCCATGCCTCCAACGTCTACCCGATTTCCTCCACACCTAGGGACCAGAATGAATTGTCTGCACGAAAGATGGATTGAAAGGATGACAGAGTGAGTGGGACTAAATGTGTTGGATGCATGTAGTGGATGCAGTTTTTGCCTATACCCAGCGGATAACGGATGAATGACTGTTGTTGAGGGAACATGTGGTCTTATGTAAGTAGTAGCACAATATTGTTAGTCAAGCACTTAGGCAAATTCGTTTAAGGCCGCTCCTCATGGTAACAAAGAACACTGGGTTGGGTAGAAAGGTTTAACAAGGTTGTTCGTAGATGATTGATGCAGGTCGGTGAGCCAGATGTTATGATTTCATTGTTCAAACACACTAAGTTGCAAAGTCAAGAAAATGAAATTGGTTACCTGATACTTTATTTTGTTTTGAGCAAAGCTCTTTTGAACCTGTAACGACTTGAATTTGAAAAATTTGAAATAAAAAGAAGAAATAAAAAAAAAAAGTATAGTGGGTAAATATATTTGGGGTGATAAAAAACCAAGAATTGCAAGACAATGGCTTCATAGACCTGGTCTTGGTCTACCCAACCTAGCTAGATATGTAGAATCTAGTATGTTATAGCATGCCCATAAACTACAACTGCCTGAATCTCATAAAGAGGATTGGTCCTGGATAGAACAGGTGTCAGATCTTCTATTTTCGTGACACTAACTCCTCCCCCTTCAGTGACGTGGTATTCTCCCGCCATATAGGGAAACTGCGCCACTTTTGAAGTTGCTGAGTTATTTTGCCTGTTCGTGTCTAAAGACGCAACTCAGCTGCTTTCGTGTTATACGCAGCCGCAAGTTAAACCGAAATTGATAAACCGAAACTACCCTCGTTGACAGACCCGGCTTGTTGTATTCGACTTACCTGAATTCTCCTCTCCTTGAAAACCGACTTGTAAACTGACCATTCTCCATTCTCAACTCCTAAGACCTCGGATTGTTTAAACCGAACACGCTGTCTTCTCCTTACCTCGAACCCAGATCGGATTAATGGACTGCCTCATAATTTACCCTGAATCCACTGCATCACGCAGCAAGTATCTTCTTATTCATTCGTGCTTTTTGTTCTGCCTACTACTATTATCCAGCTATCCCATCTGCATATTTACCAATAATTCTCAAAGTATATCCTGAACTTTTGTCCCAAGACTCTTTTGTGATTAATGAGGAGTTGTGATGCTTACCAATTCTGTTGCATAACCACTAAAAGCTGTTTATCATTATAAGCTTTTCTGACATCCTAGCCAACACTGCTGTTGTGTTCCTATACAAATCTCTGAAAACCCTGACAACAGGAGATGTTGGGGCCTATTGCCCTTGATAGTGTTTTATGGCTCAATAGAACTAAGAACTTGTGCTTGACTACAACTTCGGGTAACAACATATTGACGGGCAGGATGGGTAGTTGGCTAGCCTTCAAGAGTAAAATTGGATTGTCAAACCGGATTGTTGGATCTATAGTTGTTAATGTTGGGGAAAGTCTAATTACTGATATTAACTTCAGTCATGGTTTTAAAGAACTGAAATTGACTTTCCCTCAGCTTACCCTAGGGAAGAGGACAAAGTCATTAAATCAGGTTATGGAGGAATTTGGGATATATTGGAAAGATGCTTTTGGGGTGCTGAGGCTCCTTCATTTTACAAGATATCATATGTTTTGATCTAAGAGGGGAACGCATCGAACCTCCTAGAAAAATTATTTCAGAATGGGCCTAAGTCATGCAGGTTAAGGAATTGGTACTCCCTCTTGGACGAGATTAAATCTAGTAATGTCCCAACAGCATGGGGGAAATGGTTTAAAGAATTCAATATGGATATTGATAGGGAGCTATGGGAGAAAGGTTGGATCCTAACAAAGAGTATACCCATTGTATAAATCTCAAAGAGTTGCAATTTAAACTCCTATTTAGATGGTATCTGGTCCCGGTAGTCCTGAATAGAATAGACTCATCGCAAAATCCACTGTGCTGGAGATGCCAAGGTGCGGAGGGGAATTATATACATATATGGTGGGATTGTACTGGAGTAAGAGAGACACGGAGGGAGGTTTTCTCAGTTTTTTTGGCCCTTCTTCATTGCTGTCTTCCCATAAGTGCAGAGAGAGCCCTCTTCCACTGCAATTTGGACAGTCTTCGGAAGGAGGGGAGGAAACTAGCCGTTCAACTCTTTCTTGCAATGAAATTATGTATTGCACGTAACTGGAAACAACCAATATCTATAAGATGGGAAGACGTGAGAGAGGTCATGAACCATTTTGGCGAGATGGAAAAAGGGTACCATAAGGTCAACAACAAGATGACGCTGTACCATAGAATTTGGCATTTGTGGTGGGAATGGTCTTCCATATAGGTGACGAAGGAGCTTGACCAATCACTCTGGGGAGCCCCAACAGACGCATTCTGAGATTAGGCGGAGGCATCTGGAGGTTGTGGGACATCGGATGCCTCGGAGATATAAATTAGACATGTGCATTCGTTTTCGGACTAATGCATTTTCGGACGAAAATAGCATTTTCGTCCATTCGTCTGAAAAACGAATAACGAAAATTTTAACTAACAAAATCCGAATGAACGAATGGTTAATAAACGAAAATCATTCATCCATTCGTCCATTCGTGCTATTGGCATTCTAAACCGAAATAGAGTCGGTTTATACAATACCAATAGCATTGTACTACATTCCATAAACCGACATGAATGACTTTCGGTTTATGGAATGCATGTAATGCTATTGGCTTCCTATAAACCGAAATTGAGTTCCCATTCATACGAATAGGTCAATTGACCTATTCGTATGAATGGGGACTCTTTCGGTTTATAGAAAGCCAATAGCATTGCATGTATTCTATAAGCCGAAAGTCTTTAAAACGAACGACGTTCGGTTTATAAAATACATGTAATGCTATCGCTGTTCTATAAGCCGAAAGTCTATAAACCGAACGTCGTTCGGTTTATAGACTTTCGGCTTATAGAACAGCAATAGCATTACATGTATTCTATAAACCGAACGTCGTTCGTTTTAAAGACTTTCGGCTTATAGAATACTATTGGCATTCTATAAACCTAACTAGAGTCCCTCCTCATTCATAAGAATTTCTTATGAATGGGGACTCGACTCTAGTTTGGTTTATAGAAAGCCAATAGAATTCTATAAGCCGAAAGTCTATAAACCGAACGACGTTCGGATTATAGAATAC
The DNA here is from genome assembly GCA_036172795.1 of Pelodytes ibericus. Classification (NCBI taxonomy): domain Eukaryota; kingdom Metazoa; phylum Chordata; class Amphibia; order Anura; family Pelodytidae; genus Pelodytes; species Pelodytes ibericus. Next base: position 50,221,586 of record CM069865.1, on the reverse strand, counting down.
ATGTAATGCTATTGCTGTTCTATAAGCCGAAAGTCTATAAACCGAACGACGTTCGTTTTAAAGACTTTCGGCTTATAGAATACTATTGGCATTCTATAAACCTAACTAGAGTCCCTCCTCATTCATAAGAATTTCTTATGAATGGGGACTCGACTCTAGTTTGGTTTATAGAAAGCCAATAGTATTCTATAAGCCGAAAGTCTATAAACCGAACGACGTTCGGATTATAGAATACATGTAATGCTATTGCTGTTCTATAAGCTGAAAGTCTATAAACCTAACGACGTTCGTTTTAAAGACTTTCGCCTTATAGAATACATGCAATGCTATTGGCTTTCTATAAACCGAAAGAGTCCCCATTCATACGAAATAGAGTCGGTTTATAGAATGCCATTGCCAATTCCATAAACCGAAATTCATTCATTATGTCGGTTTATGTAATGGCTATTTTGCTATTGGTATTCCATAAACCGACTCTATTTCGGTTTATAGAATTGCCAATAGCATGAAATGATTTGAATTTAGTATTAAAAAATAAATTGAAAAAAGTGGAGAGTTTTAACCCCTTTGTGACGCATGGTGCTTGCGTCCCAAATGACGTAAGCACCAAAACGTCACGATTTGTTCCTGGCCACTGATCACAAGGTGATCGTTAGCCAGGAACACTATGGCAGAGACCCAATCAGGGTCTTAATAGACCCTGTGGATCCCTGCACAAAAAATTGCAAGCCCTTCGGACGTCACGCACGATTGAGAGAAATGTAGCTGGTGCTCATTTTGAGCACCAGCTAAATTTCCCCTGTCAGACTGACGCCATTTAAAATGGCCTCATCTGACAGGTGGGATCCCGCTGCAAGTGCCTGCAGCATGATCCGAGCCGCGATATGAGCTGTTTAACACAGGACGTACTATGCCGTCCTAACGACTTTAAGGGACTTAAAATCAGGACGGCATAGAACGTCCCAACGTAATGAATGGGTTAACGTTTGCTCTGGTCATAATCACAGCACAGGCTTGTAGGAGTTAACTGTAATTACATTAATACATGAAAAGAATATAAGTAATATAGTAAAAATGTACAAAATACAATTTATTTTGAAAAAACTAAATGAGGTCCATAAACTTGGAAGGAAACGGATCACAGTAAAAAGAAACTGTGATCAGCAAGGGAAGTGTTAATACCCCTTTTATAATCGAGGTCGTCTTATAATCTGACCTCAAATTGAGGTCAGACTATAAGACTGGGATCCAGGTCCCCAGCAGAGCTGCAGGGGACCTGGATCCCCCTCTCTAACAGCAGGGTACTTCCGGCTTCCTCATAAAAGTCCTGGCGGTCGTTCCGGGCGGCAGCAGGGGAGGTCTCGCTCATCGCGCAGACATCCTCCGCTGCCTCGCTAGCCACCAGGGAGAATCGGGCAGCTGGGGGATGTCTGCACGAATCGTGCAGACAACCTCCATGCTGCCCGACACTTCCGTCTATTATGTATAGTGCATACATCCCCCGGCTGCCCCCACTAGCCACCAGGGAGCAAGAAACAGGTGAGTGGGGGACAGAATGACAAGGGGGGGGGCAGAGTAACGAGGGGGGGGGAAACAAGGGGAGGGAGGGGGGAAGAGACAGAAACAAGGGGAGGGGGGCAGAGAGAAACAAGGGGAGGGAAGGGGGGAAGAGACAGACACAAGGGGAGCGAGGGGGGAGCCGAAGGGAGGGTGAGAGAGAGACAACACTAAGGGGGGGAGAGCGACAAATCTGGGGGCAAGGGAATGAGAGAGGCAGCATTGTCACATAAAAGGAAATAAAAACAAGAATTTATTTATATCATAATTTTTTATTAAAAAAGCAATTTACATGTGAATATATACTAGACATGTGCATTCGTTTTCGGATGAATGCATTTTCGTCCGAAAATAGCATTTTCGTCCATTCGCCCGAAAAACGAAGAATGAAAATGCTAAGCTAACGAAAGCCGAATGAACGAATGGTTAATAAACGAAAATCATTCGTTCATTCGTCCATTCGTAGTACTATTGCATTCTATAAGCCGAAATAGAGTCGGTTTATAGAATGCAATAGCATTTAACTATACGGAGACAGAGTCTCCATTCATAAAATTATGAATGGAGACTTTGTCTCCGTATAGTTAAATGATCACAGCCTATAAACCGAACGTTCGGTTTATAGGCTGGGGGCATTTAACTATACGGAGACAGAGTCTCAATTCATATGAATGGAGACTTTGTCTCCGTATAGTTAAAAGCCGACAGCCTATAAACCGAACATTCGGTTTATAGGCTGTGGGCATTTAACTATACGGAGACAGAGTCTCCATTCATAAAATTATAAATGGAGACTTTGTCTCCGTATAGTTAAAAGCCGGCATTTAACTATACGGAGACAGAGTCTCCATTCATAAAATTATGAATGGAGACTTTGTCTCCGTGTAGTAAAATACCCACAGCCTATAAACCGAACGTTCGGCTTATGGAATACATGTATTCCTATTGCTATTCTATAAACCGAACGTTAGGTTTATAGAATAGCCATAGGATTACATGTATTACATAAGCCGAAAGTCTATAAACCGATCGTTCGGTTTATAGGCTTTCGGCATTTTACTACACGGAGACAAAGTCTCCATTCATAATTTTATGAATGGAGACTCTGTCTCTGTATAGTTAAATGCGGACAGCCTATAAACCGAACGACTTTCGGTTTATAGACTTTCGGCTTATGTAATACATGTAATCCTATGGCTATTCTATAAACCGAAAGTCGTTCGGTTTATAGAATAGCAATAGGATTACATGTATTCCATAAGCCGAAAGTCTATAAACCGAAAGTCGTTCGGTTTATAGACTTTCGGCTTATAGAATACAAGTAATACTATTGCCTTTCTATGAACCGAACGAGAGCCCCATTCATAAGAATTTCTTATGAATGGGGCTCTCGTTCGGTTTATAGAAAGCCAATGGTATTACATTGTATTCTATAAAACGAACGAATAATAATGAACGAAACGAAAATAATGAACGAATTTCGTCTGAAACGAATGCATTAATGAACGAAATTCGTTTTAGACGAAATAAATAACATTTTCGTCCGAATGGACGAAAACGAAACGAAAATTGTAGTTTTGCACATGTCTAATATAAATACCTACCCTGGCAACTTTATGTTTTATGTATGTATTTCTTTTGTATTTATGCTCAGTTTCTATTATATAGGATCAAAATTGTTTTGCTTGGTTTGGGTTAAAGCAAATTAATTTACGCACTATTAGAGGGATATTATTAAATAATTCAGATTTAGCAAAAGGAAATTCAGTCTTATCCACGCCTTAAATGATCGCAATATGGAGAGTCAACCGAGAAGACTCAGGAGGTGGAAGATAAAGGGAAAGGGTAAACCAAGAGAGGGAGTGACACACTAGGAAATTGTATTAGAGCAACAGAAATTATGGATTATATTGGGCACTCTACGATACACCTTTTAGGAAGGGCGATATCCTAGACACAACTCTTTGGTGATATATTGAATGAACTTAATGTGCAGGATAAATAGACACAATGATGTTACAGGTCATTCCAAACAAACTTTATGGTTGATGTGATTATAACTGAGTGAAAAAAAAGGGGGAAGGGGCTCTTTTTCTTGCTATCACACATGTTCCCACCAAAGCTAGTAGTACTTTACTAGTTATACTTATCTGTCCACATCAGCCAGACGCACAAATCCAGACATGTTCTTTAACTGACATGTAACTCTGTGTCATACGTTGGTAACCTTATTTCATAGAGCCTGTGTTTCAGTGCTCACATTTTAGACTCTTCATTCCTGATTTTGCAGATAGGCTTGCCTGATAAATTCCAATTAAGTCCATGTCTTACTAATTATAGCGTCGGGCCTTGTGAGACAGACAATCATTCTCAGACATAATTTTAACTGATATGAGTCCCTGTGTCATACTTCAATCAAACATTGTCCTAGTGCATGAATTTCAAAAACCCTTACACATTAAACCCCCCAAAAAACCCCACATATGTCAATAATCACAGGGGGGTAAAAAAGAGAAACACATGCCCAAAAAAGGGGAGAGAAAAAAAACCAAGAGGAGTCTGAGTGCTCTTTATTGCTCTCTGCATCCTCTAATGACATCTGAATAGTTAAGCTGTCTCTTTTGGATGCAGCTATCTCATTTTCTTCAGCATGAGGGAAGAAAAAGGAGTTTAGTTGTTTTGCCTAATTATCTTTCTGTTTTTCTTTAACTTTTGTGTGATCTTTATTTTCAGCAGTCCTTTTTGACACCGTTATACTTCTTCTTCCATCTTTATTTTGCCTTTTTGGGGCTACTCCCGAAGAAATTGCAGAGATTTTGGGCATATAATGCATATGTTATACCACAATAGTCTGCTCTTTCCGTGAGTGCTTTTGGCTAAGTTAGAGTCAGTAGTGAAAGCTATGTTATTTCATTTTCCCTTGAATTCAACTCATCCACTTAGATTGATTTAGATCTCGTGTGGCAGACAATGATACTTTTGACACAGGGTGTACTTTGCAGCTTCACATAGCTTATCCATGTGTCTTCACGATGCCGAAGGAAGAACTCTGACAGAGTTGAGTTTTTCATTCAATCCGCAGTATTCATTGCGGCTGCTCCGTTCTCTCGCGAGCGCAGCTACGTATGTGCATGCTGTGTCATCGCGCCCTCTACCCAAATGTGGAGTCTTAAAATACAACACAGCCGCTGACCCATCAGGGTCCGTCCCCTGCACACTCCCCCATGCCGGAAACCGGATAAATATCTCCTGTTCAAAGCGGGCAAACACCCCTTGACGAAGCCACCTTAGTGGAGAAACGCGCGTCAGGCCAGGGTCTCTTGTCCTCCTAACTACTGACCTGTGCAATTTGTGCTTACCTTGTTTACTGGTGTATGTGGTGCCAGCCCTTCTTCTCTGCCGCAGCTGGTACTTTTGCATAATAACTCTGCATTAAATCTTGGCATCCAATTGACACATTCCTAAAAAAAAACACTTTATACACATTCTGTTATTTTATCATTTTATCACATGCAATGGCTGCCCTCTTGCCTCCCAGCTTGAGTAGGACCTCTGACACTCTGACCTAAGTACCCTGCAGTACCACCTCTCACTACTGTGTAGCTCCACCCCCAAAATCCATCTAGCCCCAAGATCTTGCTGTTACTACACACAGGGCTGGCCAAAGACATTGTGCTTCCTGGGGCAAAAAATGCTGCCTCAAACCCCCCCCCCCCCCAAAAAAAAAACCCATAGTAATGATAATTCAAACTAAAATTAAACAAATCAGGAAGTGATCATTTAATGCAAGAGCACCTTTCTATGCAAAATTATATGGCGCGATTATTGGCTGGCCATGATTAAAATGTGTAAAATGTTTGAGCATTTAAACTTAATGTACAATATTTGAGTCATTATATAGGTCAGTGGTCACATATTATGTTTTGGGGAATTTCACAGCATATTTTCATAATAATGTTTGTTTTACCATGTCTTTCTTTTCACCTCATGGGTGAGCTCTTAGAAAAAAATAGTTAATTTTTATATGCCCACTAAAGCACTTCTTATATACATAATAGACGTTGTGTCAGGAGAGTTAACCCCTTGGGTGGCTAGAGAGATATAAACAGTGTCAGAGGAGTTAACCGCAAGTCTTTTTTTTAACCTAAACTACTATGTAACTATGTAACTATGCTCAAAGATGCCGACACCCAAACGTGTTACACAAAAAAATATATTTTTTTCAGCATCTGGGTTCCATGACCATGGCATCCCCAAGGGGAGATTTATGCAATAATGAAGCCTTCATTTTTTTCCTGCACAGAAAGGATTGCACTCCAGATGTTAACAATATGCATACTTTTTTACATTCCCAGAAAATGTATATATAGATATATGTAAAGCAAATGTTTCATTCTTTCTCATATCAAAAAAAATATTAGCCTTAAAACAACAGTACATTTCCAGCAATTCCCACATGTTAATTTTCATTGCAAGAATTACAGTATGTATATTTGAGCATGCAACAAAAGTGTGGCAGCTCGATTCCACATATAACAAATGTGTGCATGCTCTATGCAGCATGTTCTAACAGATGCAGAAAAAACAGGCATGCTTGTGCAGTACAGGGGTCTAGTGTGGTCACAGGGGTCACATGGTCCCTTTAGGATGGTGGACCCAATAAGAGTGGTGAACCCTGCTACCATGATTTTGCCCCTAATGTTAGGTGTGAAAAAAATATTAAATTAATAAATTTGCTCTGCAAAAAATATTGTATAGACATGTATATTCATAATATGTATTTATATTTATTGGTTTTATTATATTAATGTTATTTACTAATGTATATTATTGTATATACTTATAATCTATATAACATACATATATTTAAACATTTGGATAATTAATACATTTTTTTATTTTTATTCTTTTATTTTGATAAATGCATGTTCTATATAATCCACTATTTACTTTCCTCAGTGCTTATACATTTAAATACAAATCACTTGAATATAAAATGTGTGGATAGAAAAAGTAAAACACTATATTTGGTCTCTGTCTGTCTGCTGGAGGGATATCTTATGACAAAATCCTAAAATGTCCTCTATAGCAACTGTTTTGTACTCTTCATATGTGCAAATATGCTGCCCTAGAGTGTTGTCAATCTGTCTATCCATAACTCAAAGTCGTCTTTATTCTTTATACTCCGTTCCCATTGGGTTTGGATTTCCTTCTCCATATTTAACTTGTAGATACATTGGTTCCTAACTGCAGGCCATGTGGGTGTCAGTGAAGTCTGCCAATTCCTTGCTATTGCTAATTTGCCTGCAACCAGGAGGTGAATTGCCAGATTTCTATATTCCTTTGACCAATTTTGTCCCTCCATAAGTAGCAGTATTGATTTTGCACTATATTCCAATTTCATTTTACAAATTGTGTTAATTTTTTTAAGCAGCATTTCCCAGTATAGTTGTATTGGTCCACATTGCCACCAAATATGTTGTAAGGCCTCACCCAGTTTGCAGACTTATCCAAGCTGTTCCAGTATACTTTTGCTTTGCTAGCTTGTTCATTTCGTATGCTCGCTACTGCATTTGCTTTCCTCTCTGGTCTTGCTTATTACCCATGCAAGTTATCCAGCAAAGCAGTAGTGCTGGTAGCCTACAGATGTTGCTCATGTAATTGTAGGGTAATTGCTATTCAATTTTAGAGTAGGGACTTGCCTTATTGTGAGGTACCTTGATGTGGTTGGCAAGCTTCATGTTATAGAAACATAGAAACATAGAAACGTGTCGGCAGATAAGAACCATTCGGTCCATCTAGTCTGCCCAAATTTTTTTATTAGTCCCCCTTTCCCGGTCTTATAGCTAGGATAGCCTTGTGTCTATCCCACGCATGCTTAAAATCCTTGACTGTGTTTACCTCTACCACTTCTGCTGGCAGGCTATTCCATACATCCACTACCCTCTCAGTAAAGTAATACTTCCTGATATTACTTTTAAATCGTTGCCCCTCTAATTTAAGACTATGTCCTCTAGTTGTGGTAGTTTTTCTTCTTTTAAATATACTCTCTTCCTTTACTGTGTTGATTCCCTTTATGTATTTAAATGTTTCTATCATATCCCCCCTGTTACGTCTTTCCTCCAAGCTATACATGTTAAGATGCTTTAACCTTTCCTGGTAAGTTTTATCCTTCAACCCATGAACCAGTTTAGTAGCCCTTCTCTGAACTCTCTCCAAAGTATCAATATCCTTCTGGAGATACGGTCTCCAGTACTGCGTGCAATACTCCAAGTGAGGTCTCACCAGTGCTCTGTACAATGGCATGAGCACTTCCCTCTTCCTACTGCTAATACCTCTCCCTATGCAACCAAGCATTCTGCTAGCATTTCCTGCTGCTCTATTGCATTGCCTACCTACCTTCAAGTCCTCTGAAATTATTACTCCTAAATCCCTTTCCTCAGATGTTGAGGTTAGGACTGTACCAAATAGTCTATATTCTGCTTTTGGGTTTTTACGCCCAAGGTGCATAATCTTGCACTTGTCCACATTAAATGCCAGTTGCCACTGCTCTGACCATTTTTCTAGTTTAGCTAAATCATTTGCCATTTGGCTTATCCCTCCATGAATATCAACCCTGCTGCAAATCTTTGTATCATCGGCAAAAAGACATACTTTGCCAACAAGACCTTCTGCAATATCGCTAATAAAAATATTAAAGAGAATGGGTCCAAGAACAGATCCCTGAGGTACCCCACTAGTAACAAGACCTTGCATCGAATATACCCCATTGACTACAACCCTCTGTTGCCTGTCACTCAGCCATTGTCTAATCCATTCAACAATATTGAAATCCAAACTCAAAGATTTCAGTTTATTGATAAGCCTTCTATGTGCGACAGTGTCAAAAGCCTTACTGAAATCTAGGTAAGCAATGTCTACTGCACCACCCTGATCTATTATTTTAGTTACTCAATCAAAAAAATCAATAAGATTAGTTTGGCATGATCTCCCTGAAGTAAACCCATGCTGTCTCTGATCTTGAAATCCAAGCGACTTTAGATGTTCAACAATCCTATTCTTTAACAAGGTTTCCATTATTTTCCCCACTACTGAAGTAAGACTTACTGGTCTATAGTTGCCCGCCTCCTCCTTACTACCTTTCTTGTGAATGGGCACAACATTAGCTAATTTCCAATCTTCTGGAACTACTCCCGTTAACAATGATTGGTTAAATAAATCTGTTAACGGTTTTGCTAGTACACCACTAAGTTCTTTTAATAACTTTGGATGTATCCCATCAGGTCCCATCGACTTATTTGTCTTTACTTTAGACAGCTGAAGTAAAACCTCTTCCTCTGTAAACTTACATGCATCAAAAGACTCATTAGTCTTTTTCCCTAAATGAGGTCCCTTACCCTCATTTTCATTTGTAAAAACTGAACAAAAATATTCATTAAGGCAGTCTGCTAAGCCTTTATCCTCTTCTACATAGCATCCTTCTTTTGTTTTTAATCTAACTAATCCTTGTTTTACTTTCCTTTTCTCATTTATGTATCTAAAAAATGTTTTATCCCCCTTTTTCACTGACTGGGCTATAGTCTCTTCTGTGTGTGCTTTTGAAGCTCTTATAGCTTGCTTTGCCTCTTTCTGCCTACTCTTATAGATCTTTCTATCTTCCTCACTCTGAGTATTTTTATAATTACTAAATGCTAGCTTTTTATTTTTTACTATTTTAGCCACCTCTGCAGAGTACCACAGTGGTTTCTTCAATTTTTTGCTCTTACTGACAAGCCTTATGCAATTTTCTGTTGCCTTCAGTAGTGCAACTTTTAGATAATCCCATTTCTCCTGGACTCCATTTAAATCGCTCCAGTCTGATAATGACTCCTTCACACCTAATCTAATTTTAGAAAAGTCTGTTTTTCTAAAATCTAAAACTTTTGTTTTTGTGTGGTGTGACTGCGTCACTGTTCTTATATTAAACCACACTGTCTGGTGATCACTAGATCCTAAACTTTCACCTACAGTAATATCTGATAACAAATCTCCATTTGTGAACATTATGGCCATAATTAACCAAATCCTCACTGATTAATATGAGAGTGTTAGGTCAGTTCCTGCATGTTTGTTTGTATATATATATATATATATATATATATATATGTTCCCTTATCCTATCTTTCTGAAGCACCTGAGGATCTCAGCTCCTCTCCCCTAACCCCATGTCCAGCTTGGTTCTCCTTATGAAGCATCTGACGATCTCAGCTCCTCACTCCATACTTTGTGTTCCTTTAGCCCTTACCCTGTCCTCTGTATGTTGTTCTGTGTTATATATGTATCCCTGTATGTCTCCTCAGTTATGTCTTATCCTTTGCCCTTCCGTGTATACTTTAGTTCTCCCTTTGCACCTTGCTCTGTCCTGCAGCCCTGCAATATGTATTTTTGTTCTGCTCTGCCTCAGTCCCTTTGTACTTGTTTTGCTCTGCTTGGCTCATCTGTTTTCTTTATCCTGCTACATCTTGCTAACCTGTTCTAGTTATACTTCATGCTTGCTCCAGGATGTTTGCAGGATCATTCCTTAGACATCACTGGATTCCACAGCTGCTTCACAGGGTCTGGGAATGTGGCTGCATGAACTTGGGGGTCTCAAACCACTGAGGGATTGCAGTTACCCAGCACCAGGCCCTGTGTCTCCATTTCCAGCACATTGAACTCCGGCATCGGGCGTTCAGGGTCCAATAACATCCTGGACCCGTCCCTGACATTAAGCATCTAGTCAAGGGCCTGACATATGGATAAAACTTGGGCAGGCGGCTAGGGACCAAGTATCACCTGTTAAGGACTTTAAAATGCGTTTCCGCCAAGTCCAAATAGTGCACCACTTTATAAACCCTCCTAAGAGATCCATTTCATTCTTCACTTGTAATTTGCATGGAAAGGTCTTTTTGCCATTGAGTTATGGCTGTAGGCCTAAAATGTGGCTTATGGGGGTATCTGATTTTTACAGTGTTAGAGATCTGTTTGTGTCAGTATCTGTTCTAATTTTAGTTCAGCTTTGGTTTGTGGCTTATGAGCATATTTCAACAGATACCCCCTTATCCTTAGATAGTTGGAAATGTCTCTATTTGGTAGGTTTACTTCCTCCATCAACTGTGGGAAGGTTTTCAGGTCTTTACTTCTATATAGAGCTTCTATTTTATTTATTCAGTGTTCTGTCCAGTTGAAAAGGTTTAAGTCTAGTATATTATTACTAATATAGTTTAATGGACAGCTAACAAATATTTTGTTCTCCAGTCGGAGCTTTTTACTCATCTTTTCCCAAACTGAAAGCACATCAATCAAAACTATACTGTTCCTCCCACTTTTATGGTGGATTCCCTGTTTCTTTTTCGTACTCCAAAACATTGCTCCTAAATCCCATAAATCTAAAACATCTTGCTTAATTCTATACCAAGTGGCCAGAGTGAAGTTAAAAAGGGGAGTTTAGCAGCACTCCCCCGGTAATATGCACTCACTCTGACCACTTTACATTCACCTAAAAGGTGTCTTATATTTTTTTTATTACTTCAGCACACCAATTAGCGCACTTTATGTATGGTTGTTTTAGCTATGTATTCTCTGTGTGTTATTTAGGGACACACTGCGTTTAGTGCTGCTTGGTTTGACACTTAAGCGCTGATATCACTGTTTTTTTCACTCAATTCTATACCAGCTTCCACCATAAATGTTGGTCTTACTATGGCCTGAGACAGCATGCTTGCGTGATGATATTGTTCTATATTTACGACTTCCTGTTGTGTTGTCTTGAGTGAAAGAGACGCCAAGTTAATACTAGTTTGTTTCCTAATATATTAATATGTTATTTATCATTTATTTAACTTTGCCATGTGTTAACATATGTTGAAAATGAGTGCATCTCAGACGCATTTTGTGTCATTTCAGGTAAGGCAATTTGAGTCAATTCTGCTAAAGGAAAAGGGATGTACAGTAGACATGTGCAAAACAAACATTTTCATTTCGTTTTCGTCCATCGGACGAAAATGTTATTTATTTCGTCTAAAACGAATTTCGTTCATTACTGCATTCATTTCAGATGAAATTCGTTCATTATTTTCGTTTCATTTTATTCGTTCATACGAATCAATTGACCTACACATTCCATAAACCGAAAGTCTATAAACCAAACTTCGTTCAGTTTATAGACTTTCGGCTTATGGAATACATGTAATACCATTGGCTTTCTATAAACCGAACTAGAGTCCCCATTCATAAGAAATTATTATGGAGACTCCATTCATAAGAATTTCTTATGAATGGGGCTCTCGTTCGGTTTATAGAAAGGCAATAGTATTACACGTATTCTATAAGCCGAAAGTCTATTAACCGAAGGTCGTTCGGTTTATAGCCTTTCGGTTTATAGAATACATGTAATACTATTGGCTTTCTATAAACCGAACTAGAGTCCCCATTCATAAGAAATTCTTATGAATGGGGACTCTAGTTCGGTTTATAGAAAGCCAATAGTATTACATGCATTCCATAAACCAAAAGTCGTTCATTATGTCGGTTTATGGAATGTATATGTAATGCTATTGGTATTCTATAAACTGACTCTATTTCGGTTTATAGAATGCCAATAGCACGAATGGACGAATGATTTTCGTTTATTAACCATTCGTTCATTCGTCTTTCGTTAGTTTAGCATTTTCGTTATTCGTTTTTCAGACGAATGGACAAAAATGCTATTTTCGGACGAAAATGCATTCATCCGAAAACGAATGCACATGTCTAATGTACAGCGCTATTTTTTGCCAATTTGCTGAAATCGGTTAGTTCAATTCCTGTTAATTCAGTGCAATGTGGTTTCCTTTCGGTGGTACAGGAATAGCTTGATTTAAAGTGAAATTCTATGCACCGTAGTGACAGGAATTGAAAGGAAATTCGCTGCTACAGAAACAAAGCCCTTTGTCTTTAACGTTTTGGAACACTGTTGCACAGATGAGGGGAGAATTATAAAATAACAGAAGCATTATAAACATTAAGCATTTTACTATGTTTCATATTTCATAGTCTGTTTTAGCATATTATATAGTGCTGACAGGTGGGAGATATATTTTTGGTTCCATGAATGCTCATTATGTTTTTTTGCATGCATTGCTTGGTCTAAGTGCACAAGCTAAAGATGTCAAAGTGATATAGTTAAAGCTTTACAGAAGATCCCTTAGCATTACATTAACTGTGATGTCTGTTTAAGAGGGTTATGAGGTGTCAAAATAGTTGCCGCTGTGGTTTGTTTTATGTATTTAAAGAATATGCGTAAGCTTTTAGAATAAAACCAAGGACAGACTGCCTGCAATTTGGACCATTGAGCACGATATGATCATGCTAACTTCTCTATGAAAATATTTGCTTCACATTTAAACTTGCTGATATATGTAGATATGTGGAATATATGTATACATGTGAGTGTAAGTAATACAACTAGCGCAAATCTTTAGAAAAGGGAGAAATAGTATTAGCATGGGTGCATGAAAAATCAAGCTAAGGTGGGAGAAATAATGATATGGTGGGTGTGAGAGAATGAAGGGAAAAAAGAAATATATGGGGAGAGTGAAAAAAACAAATACCATGAGGACAAAAAGAGAACAGAAACTGCACTCCTGAGGCTAGATGCAGTAGAAAGGCTGACTGATATTGGGGGTTTTAATCCATAACATTACTAAGGGGAAACATTAACAATCCTTTAATAAGGCAAGTATTGCAGTGTCTAAATGTGGTTATTGCAATTTACAGTTCCCATGATGTTCTTAGCCATTAACATCACTTATCACTAGCTAAGCATCATAGGAAATGCAGTCCAGAACAGTTGGGATGTCTTGATCCACAATAACGTTGGGTGAAAACAGGACTGAGGCAGGGGCGGATCCAGAGTCTGATCTCGGGAGGAGCATATGTCCGTCTGTCTTTTCCTCTCTCCCATGCCCGTCTGTCTTTTCCTCTCTCCCATGTCCGTCTGTCATTTCCTCTCTCCCATGTCCGTCTGTCTTATCCTCTCTCCCATGTCCATTTGTCTTATCCTCTCTCCCATATCCGTCTGTCTTATCCTCTCTCCCGTGTCCCTCTGTCTCTCTTCCTTTCATGTCCGTTTCTCTCCTCTTCCTTCCCATGTCCGTCTATGAATCCTCTTCTTTCCCATGTCCGTCTGTCTCTCCTCTCATTTCCCATCTCTCTGCCTCTCCTCTCCCATCTCATGTCTGACTGTCTCTCCTCTCCCATGTCCGTCTGTCTCTCCTCTCCTATGTCTGTCTGTCTCTCCTCTCCCATGTCTGTCTGTTTCTCCTCTCCCATGTCTGTCTGTCTCTCCTCTCCCATGTCTGTCTGTCTCTCCTGCCATCCCATGTCTGTCTGTCTCTCCTCTGCCATCCCATGTCTGTCTGTCTCTCCTCTGCCAACCCATGTCTGCCTGTCTCTCCTCTACCATCCCATTTATGTCTCTCTCTTCTCCCTTCCCATTTATGTCTCTCTCCTCTCCCTTCCCATGTCTGTCTGTCTCCTCTCCCCTTCCCATATCTGTCTTTCTCTCCTCTGCCATCCCATATCTGTCTGTCTCTCCTCTGCCATCCCATATCTGTCTGTCTCTCCTCTGCCATCCCATGTTTGTCTGTCTCTTCTCTGCCATCCCATGTCTGTCTGTCTCTCCTCTACCATCCCATTCATGTCTCTCTCTTCTCCCTTCCCATTTATGTCTCTCTCCTCTCCCCTTCCCATGTCTCTCTCTATTCTCTACCTCCTATGACGTTCTCTTTGTCCCTCTAAACATGTATGTGTCTTTCCTCTTCCCAATAGCTGTCTCTTTTGCTCCTCTCCCTCGTCTGTGTTCTCTCCTCTCTCCCCCACCCGTCAGTGTTCTCTCTTCTCCTCCCTTCAGTGTTCTCTCTTCTCCCCCATACGTGCCCCTGCTAGTTTGCCCAATAATATGCCAGTGTTATTTTCCATTTAGTATTTCCCAGCCAATTTGCCCAATAATATGCCAGTATTATTTGCCATTAATATGCCCCAGCCAATTTGCCCAATAATATGCCAGTGTTAGTTGCCATTTAATATGCCCCAGCCAATTTGCCCAATAATATGCCAGTGTTAGTTGCCATTTAATATGCCCCAGCCAATTTGCCCTATTATATTCCAGTGTTATTTGCCATTTAATATGCCCCAGCCAATTTGCCCATATGCCAGTGTTAGTTGCCATTTAATATGCCCCAGCCAATTTGCCAGTGTTAGTTGCCATTTAATATGCCCCAGACAATTTGCCCAATAATATTCCAGTGTTATTTGCCATTTAATATGCCCCTGCTAATTTGCCCAATAATATGCCAATGTTATTTGCCATTTAATATGCCCCTGCTAATTTGCCCAATAATATGCCAGTGTTATTTGCCATTAATATGCCTCTGCTAATTTGCCCAATAATATGCCAGTGTTATTTGCCATTTAATATGCCCCTGCCAGTTTGCCCAATAATATGACAGTGTTATTTGCCATTTAATATGCCCCTGCTAGTTTGCCCAATAATATGCCAGTGTTATTTTCCATTTAATATGCCCCTGCTAGTTTGCCCAATAATATGCCAGTGTTATTTGCCATTTAATATGCCCCAACCAATTTGCCCAATAATATGCCAGTGTTAGTTGCCATTTAATATGCCCCAGCCAATTTGCCAGTTGCCCCAGCCAATTTGCCCAATAATATTCCAGTGTTATTTGCCATTTAATATGCCCCAGCCAATTTGCCCAATAATATTCCAGTGTTATTTGCCATTTAATATGCCCCTGTTAATTTGCCCAATAATATGCCAGTGTTATTTGCCATTTAATATGCCCCTGCTAATTTGCCCAATAATATGCCGGTGTTATTTGCCATTTAATATGCCCCTGCTAGTTTGCCCAATAATATGCCAGTGTTATTTTCCATTTAATATGACCCAGCCAATTTGCCCAATAATATGCCAGTGTTAGTTGCCATTTAATATGCCCCAGCCAATTTGCCCAGTAATATTCCAGTGTTATTTGCCATTTAATATACCCCTGCTAATTTGCCCAATAATATGCCAGTGTTATTTGCCATTTAATATCCCACAGCCAATTTGCCCAATAATATGCCAGTGTTATTTGTCATTAATAAGCCCCTGCCAATTTCCCCAGTACACCCCCCCATCTCCCCAGCACTTACCTTTCACTGGTGGTTAGTGGCAGGCAGCATGGTCTCCTCAATGCTGCCTGTTTGACTCCCAGGCGGTTGTGCCGACAGGTCACGTGACCCGGCGCGCGTATGACGTCAGCGCACGTGATGCCCCGTTGCCCCCCCCCCCCTGGAACCGCCACTGGACTGAGGCAGAGTTGTCACCCAATTTTTAAACATCATTGTTGCTGACTTAGTATTGTGCGGCTTTAATCCACGATAGTATATTAGGCATAGGTTATATATCGCTTATTAGGTATGAACTAAGACTACAAAACATACAAATCACATGCACAAATAACTTATTTAAGTGTACAAGAATGGATGAGTGACAAACAGCACAGATGTTCCATGGATAGTACACCTTTTTCAATGTGTAATGCTCCTAACCGATACAAACCCAGAATAAGCAACACATGAAACTTTGTCCCAATCAACAGAGTGATGTCACTCTTATTTCACCACTTACTGGAATCAGACAGCAACCTGCAGATAAAAGAAATATCAATTTATTATTATTCAAAACTTGTATAGCCAAATGAAGTGATTGAGTGTCCTAGTGACCGGGAGTGTACCCCAAATTAAACAAAGTGCATCCTCACAATGCGATAATTAACCCTTAAGGGATCATGAACTATGCAAAAAGGTAATGTCTTAATAAATGTACCTGTAATTAGCTTACAAACTTCTATAAATATACCATACCTCTTTTTCCCTTTTTTTACTCTTGTTCCCTCCCCTACTCTCCTGTATAAATAAATATATGTATGTATATGCCAAGTTTTTATCCCAATGGTGTGCTGAGTCACAGTCAATACACAGACACAAATGCATCCATGTTACCAAGGAGGAGACAGTTTTGCTCAACCAACCAGGACATGCCACTAACTATCCCGCATTACTGACCTGCAATTTTCATTCTCCACCCAAGAACGCCCCCGGTTTAGCAAGAAGCTGGGGGGTATGAACCAGGTTGCCCATGTTAGTATATAATCAGGGGCGGACTGAGAAACCTCAGGGCCCCCTGGGCTAAATAAATTAATGGCTCCTTCCAGGCCCCACCCACGTTATGCCTCCGGTCACACCCATATCCTGCCACACCCTACACATCTTTAGAAACAAGGAACAAAAGTGCAATAAGTTATAAATAAATGCAAAAAACAAACAAGTGTGCAAAATATATAACGAATGCACAAACCAAGACGAGTGCATATATACATAGTTATTTTCCTGATCGAACTGGTACTAATATTTTGGAGGGTGGTCTTTCTAACATCTCAGTGTGTTAGAAAGAGTCTTCTCTAGGCCCTATTAGAGACTACAATTGATATTATATGCAACTATTTTCATATCTCATGCAACTATTTGTTTATGTAATATAAATGTTATTGAAAAATTGAATTTCTGTGTTTTTATTCCCTTTTTTAACACCCACATTTCACCTACAGTACTTAACACAGAACCATACAGTACCCACAGCACTTGCCATGCACCTATATTGCACCCACAGCACTTGGCTTGCACACATACAGGGAGTGCAGAATTATTAGGCAAATTAGTATTTTGACCACATCATCCTCTTTATGCATGTTGTCTTACTCCAAGCTGTATAGGCTCGAAAGCCTACTACCAATTAAGCATATTAGGTGATGTGCATCTCTGTAATGAGAAGGGGTGTAGTCTAATGACATCAACACCCTATATCAGGTGTGCATAATTATTAGGCAACTTCCTTTCCTTTGGCAAAATGGGTCAAAAGAAGGACTTGACAGGCTCAGAAAAGTCAAAAATAGTGAGATATATTGCAGAGGGATGCAGCACTCTTAAAATTGCAAAGCTTCTGAAGCGTGATCATCGAACAATCAAGCGTTTCATTCAAAATAGTCAACAGGATCGCAAGAAGCGTGTGGAAAAACCAAGGCGCAAAATAACTGCCCATGAACTGAGAAAAGTCAAGCGTGCAGCTGCCACGATGCCACTTGCCACCAGTTTGGCCATATTTCAGAGCTGCAACATCACTGGAGTGCCCAAAAGCACAAGGTGTGCAATACTCAACATGGCCAAGGTAAGAAAGGCTGAAAGACGACCACCGCTGAACAAGACACACAAGCTGAAACGTCAAGACTGGGCCAAGAAATATCTCAAGACTGATTTTTCTAAGGTTTTATGGACTGATGAAATGAGAGTGAGTCTTGATGGGCCAGATGGATGGGCCCGTGGCTGGATTGGTAAAGGGCAGAGAGCTCCAGTCCGACTCAGACGCCAGCAAGGTGGAGGTGGAGTACTGGTTTGGGCTGGTATCATCAAAGATGAGCTTGTGGGGCCTTTTCGGGTTGAGGATGGAGTCAAGCTCAACTCCCAGTCCTACTGCCAGTTCCTGGAAGACACCTTCTTCAAGCAGTGGTACAGGAAGAAGTCTGCATCCTTCAAGAAAAACATGATTTTCATGCAGGACAATGCTCCATCACACACGTCCAAGTACTCCACAGCGTGGCTGGCAAGAAAGGGTATAAAAGAAGAAAATCTAATGACATGGCCTCCTTGTTCACCTGATCTGAACCCCATTGAGAACCTGTGGTCTATCATCAAATGTGAGATTTACAAGGAGGGAAAACAGTACACCTCTCTGAACAGTGTCTGGGAGGCTGTGGTTGCTGCTGCACGCAATGTTGATGGTGAACAGATCAAAACACTGACAGAATCCATGGATGGCAGGCTTTTGAGTGTCCATGCAAAGAAAGGTGGCTATATTGGTCACTGATTTGTTTTTGTTTTGTTTTTGAATGTCAGAAATGTATATTTGTGAATGTTGAGATGTTATATTGGTTTCACTGGTAAACATAAATAATTGAAATGGGTATATATTTGTTTTTTGTTAAGTTGCCTAATAATTATGCACAGTAATAGTCACCTGCACACACAGATATCCCCCTAAAATAGCTAAAACTAAAAACAAACTAAAAACTACTTCCAAAAATATTCAGCTTTGATATTAATGAGTTTTTTGGGTTCATTGAGAACATGGTTGTTGTTCAATAATAAAATTAATCCTCAAAAATACAACTTGCCTAATAATTCTGCACTCCCTGTATTGCACCCACACAATTTGGCCACAGTGTCAATTTGCACCCACAGAACATACCACATAGTGTTACTTTGTACCACAGAACTGCCCCTGCAGAACAAGCCACAGTGTCACTTTCCCCTATAGTAACTATTATTTTGCTTCACAGAACATGCCACAGCATGACTTTTTGAATTAAAATTAAAAAAATAAATTAAAATTAAAAAACACCTATACCTTGTTTTATGCATGCCAATATATTATTAGCCCGTGCAGCTGCTGACTGGCATTGAGCACTGTTGCCAAGTCTGTTATCTACAATTATTCCTAGTTGCTTTGTAGTTATTTTTCCCATAATGCATAACTTTGCATTTGTCTATATTGAACTTCATTTGCCACTTAATTGCCCAGTCCTCCAATCTGTCCAAATCTTCCTACAAAGAACAAACATCAAGATTAGTCTGTATTACTCTACCTAATTTAGTGTCATCAGCAAACACTGAGGCATAGCTCTCAGCAAAACGTGGGAGATTATTAGGGAGATTATTAATAAACAAATCAAAAAGAAGAGGGCCTAAAACAGACCCCTGAGGTACTCCGTTAAAACAGACCCCTGAGGTAATCCGCTCAATTTGAGGATTTTCCAATTATAGCAACTCTCTGCATTCTATCTTTAAGCCAATTTTCAATCCAAATACATACATTTGCCCCCAAACCTATTTCTCTCAATTTGTAGAGTAACCTTTTGTGTGGAACTGTATCCAATACTTTAGCAAAGTCCAAATAGATCACATCAGCTGCCACACCTAGATCTATATTTTTTACTTAATTCTTCATAGAATGTTATTAAGTTTGTTTGACATGACCTGTCTTTCACAAAACCATGTTGACTTTTGCTTATTATATTCTGATTCAAGATGTATTTTTGAGTGTATACCTTTAGCAATCCTTCAAATAATTTCCCCACACAGATGTCAATCTCACTTGCCTATAATTAGCCGGCAGAGATCTTGATCCCTTTTTAAATATTGGAATGACATCCGCCTTTCGCCAGTCTGTTGGCACTATACCTGAACTGAAAGAATCCCTAAAGATCATAAATAGTGGTCTGGCCAGAATCATGTTTAACTAAGGACCCTTGGGTGTATACCATCTGGCCCTGGGGCCTTGTTTATCTTAACCAAGATTAATTGCTTAAGCACTTTTTCCTGTGTCAGCCAAGCCCATGTTTGCGGTGACTGTTCCTTAACTTCCGGTAGCAGGGGCTCATCCATCGGTTCTTCCTTAGTATAAACAGAAGGAAAAAAAAGTATTTAAAATGTCTGCTTTCTCTCTGTCCTCACTAACCAAATTTCCCATTTGGGATAACAAGGGGCCAACATTTTCTCCTTTTAGCTTTTTCCATTTATATGTTTATAAACATGTTTGAGGTTAGTTTTACTCTCCTTAGCAATCCTTTTCTCATTTTCCAATTTAGCCAATTTGATTGCCTTTTTGCAGGCTTTGTCTTTGTACTGTATAAATGATAATGCTGAAACCTGTCTTTTATAATGTTTGAATGCCATTTTCTTGTTTTGTATTTCCTGTTTCACATTACCGGTAAGCCACATTGGTTTTGATTTGTGTCTTTTGAATTTGTTTCCCAAAGGTATATATTGGGATGTGTACTTTTGTAATGTGTGCTTAAAGGCATTCTACTTGTCTTCTGTGTTTAGTCCAGAAAACAGGCGTTCCCAGTCTACATGTTCCATTGATGCCCTTAGTCCATCAAAGTTGGCCCTTCTAAAATTAAGTGTTTTGGTGGCGTAGTTCCCAATTTGCTATTTGCATTAATCTCAAACGAAACCATGTTATGGTCACTATTGCCCAAGTGTTCTCTTACTTTGATGTTTGAGATAAGCTGCTAATTGTTTGTTATTACTAAATCCAGACAGGCATCCATTCTAGTTGGGGTGTCTACTAATTGTGCCATAAATGTGTTATATAGATATATAACGTTCGGTTTATAGAATAGCCATAGGATTACATGTATTACATAAGCCGAAAGTCTATAAACCGAACGTTCGGTTTATAGTCTGTCGGCATTTTACTACACGGAGACAAAGTCTCCATTCATAATTTTATGAATGGAGACTCTGTCTCTGAACGTTTACATGTATTCCATAAGCCGAAAGTCTATAAACCGAAAGTCGTTCGGTTTATAGACTTTCGGCTTATAGAAAACATGTAGTACTATTGCCTTTCTATGAACCGAACGAGAGCCCCATTCATAAGAATTTCTTATGAATGGGTCTCTCGTTCGGTTTATAGAAAGCCAATAGTATTACATTGTATTTCTATAAAACGAACGAATTCAAATTAACGAAACGAAAATAATGAACGAATTTCGTCTGAAACGAATGCAGTAATGAACGAAATTCGTTTTAGACGAAATAAATAACATTTTCGTCCGAATGGACGAAAACGAAACGAAAATGTTAGTTTTGCACATGTCTACTCTCTAATGTAAACCACACAATATGAATAGAATAAATAAGGATTTATACTTTACCCACCTTCTTGCCTTTTAACTCCTTATTTGCTTCTAACTCCAACACTCAAGAAGCTTGATCACTTTAGAAGCTGCTCACCTGAATCCGCCAGCCTCAGTATTCGCCTGCTTCTTTCAGATAAATGGCCTCAATTCGCCTGGCTCAGTATTCGCCTGTTCTTTTTAGTTAAATGGCCTTCAAAGTAAACAGACTCACAGAGAAGGTTAATTAACTAATTCAAACAGCCTTCCAATCCTTTTACACTTGTGCGCTTCCCAGATAGTGGGCATAGGGATGTCAGGGGTGAGATTTTCAGCAAAATAGTTGTCAGTACGTCGGCTCTAGAGTCAGAGGAGGCAGCTTTCATCAGAAAGGTCTCGTTCAGACGCCAAGTCCGTTGTGTTGGTTGGGTTAGTTGTGAGGAAAGGGAGATTGTTAGTGGGGCGTGGTCCGACCATGTGATAGGACCATATCTGGCGGATTTCAGGAGGGAGAGATGATAATGGGTCATAAATGTATTTGGATGCATCATGTGTGGGGGTGGAATAGAAACTATAGTCTCTGTCTGAAGGGCGCATAGCTCTCCAACAATCCACCAACTGTTCCCCGGTCAGGAGACTCTGGACTTTGCTAAGTACGTATGGAGCTGTTTGTGAGCAGCCAGAAGAGGTATCCCAATTGGGGTTGAGAGTAATATTCATGTTGCCACCAAAGATCAGCATACCTTCTTAGAAGGCTTGTAGCTTTCCCAGGGTGGCTGACAGCCATCTGTGCTGCTTGGAATTTGGCATATAGACATTGGCGAAGGTGTAGGTGCAGCCCACGATTTTCCCTTTCACAAAAGATACCTGCCTTTGGGGTCAGAGACTTGGGCTACATTCGTCAAGGAGAAGTGCTTTAAAAAGAGGATGGCTACACCTCCGGATTTCGATTCACAGTTGTTGCTATAATGGCCAACTGGGAAGTCTCGATTCGTGAGGGCCGGGGGGTTGTGATCCCTGATATGGGTTTTTTGGATAAAGGATATTCTGGTCGGTTGGGCAGAAAGCCGTTACAGCGGCTAATGGGAGGGGCAGGTGATAAGGGACAGGGTGTGACCTTTAGGTTGTCAGGGGTAGGGAAAGGCATCAGATGTGGGAACTAACACCTGTGGTGTCGATCGGGGGAGTTTCCTAGGAGCGTTTAAATATTAACTCACTCCTGGGGGACTTCCCCGATATGTCAAGGACACCTAAGGTGAGGGGGTGAACGGTTGCCGATATGCGGTACCTGTCCACATCGGAGCAATCGTTCAGTACAAAAATATACAATCGGAATCTTGGCTCAGTAGGGTGGACTATCCTAACCAAAAGTATTGGGGCTGGCTGGTTCTAGAGCAGTGATGGCGAACGTTTTTGGTCCCGAGTGCCCAATTTTTGACCGACACAAATTTGCAGACCACAAAGTGCAATCACTGCATACTCACACACGCTTATACTCATACACACGCACGCTCATACACACGCACGCTTATACACATACTCACACTCATACACATACTCCCACTCATACACATACTCACTCATACACTTATACTCACTCATACACTTGTACTCACACACACACACACTTATACTCATGTGCACAAACACTTATACTCAAACTCACACACACATTTATACTCACACACACTCATACTTATACTCACACATACACACACACATATACTCATACACACACTTATACTCATACACACACATTTATACCCATACACACACACACACACGTATACCCAAACACACACACTTATACTCATACAGACACTTATACTCATACACACACACACACTTATACTCATACACACACTTATACTCATACACACACTTATACTCATACACGCACACTTATACTCATACAGACATTCATACACAGACACACTTATAATCATACTCGCACACACTTATACTCATACTCACACACACACACTTATCATACTCATACTCACACACACACACACTTATCATACTCATACACACACTTATACTCATACTCGCACACACAAACACACACTTATACTCACACACACACTTCTACTCACAAGCGCACACACACATACAAGTTCAGCTCTCATCGCTTATCTGCTCCGTTGTCCTGGAGTTGCAGTCATCAGTGTAATAGACGGGCGCTGCCAGTCACTTGCATCTTCTCCAGATGATTGGTGCATGTGCATTATGTGAAGAAGCGTTCAAGTCGGAAAGCAAACAGTTAATTGCTATCCGACTTGAACGCTTCTTCACAGAACGCGCATGCGCCAATCATCTGGAGTAGAAGCAGATGACCTGCGGCGCCAATCTATTATGCTGATGCCTGCACCTCCAGGACAATGGAGCAGATAAATGGTGAGAGATGAACCTGACAGCGTGCCACTGCTGAGGGCTCGGCGTGCCAGTAGTGGCACGCGTGCCATAGGTTCGCCACCGCTGTTCTAGAGGATCACTGGGGAACAGACTGGGTCATTTTCCTCTGGTGTTTGGGCTCTACTCATGTAAGGGACGTGTGTAAAAAAACAACATTGACTGGGCATCTAGTTGGGGTCCAGTCTAGCTATGGAGTGGGGGGGGAGTGGTGCCATCTATTAGAGTTTGAGCCAATGTCATGATCCCCAGATTGGGGCAGGAAGGAGTGTTCTGAAAAGTCTAAAAGAGTTATCCAGTTCCTGTAGTCATGGAGTCCTCTTTGGGGTAACCAGAAGTGCCACTGGGGGAAAAAACAAGTAGTCCAACAGCCACAAAACTTGGGAGAATATACAGTAGGAAAGACTAAAGTGTCAGCACATTGCAGGGAGAGATCTTTCACTCTTCTGCCCTCCACACCACAATTAGCGCTCTCTCTGCCACCTCCAGCTCATGGGCAGGGGTTGGCCTGTCGTTGGCGGGGAGGTCACGGGCCTCTCTGGTCTGTAATATGGGTTTGACGGAGATAAGGCAGACTCCAGTCTCCAATCGATAAATCCGGAGAGATCATGGTTGTAGCGGAGGACAATCGTGGCTTCTTCGGAGAGGAAATTTAAACTAAAGGGGTGACCCCAGTAATACGCTATCCCACATATTTGTAGTTCCAGGGTGAGTGGACTGTAGGGTCAGATCTGAGAGATCCTGGAACAAAGAGACTATGTGACCATCATAGGGTCTAGGGCCCACACTTCTCGCTCGTTTCATTATGAGTTTGTTAGAAGAGTAGTCTGTAAGGCAACAGATGATGTGGGGGGGGGGGGTCTCGGAGTGTTGAATATGCTACATAAAACAAAAATGTGCTCACCACAAACTGAATAATAAAATAAATCTACTTATATACTTGTTAAAAATGTTATTATGGATAGGGCTCCAGAATTCTCCTATATGCCTATGATAGATGTAACAGGGGCCAAATGTGAACTTAAACATTGGTTATATTGGTAAAGAGACACTATCAAAAAATGAAAAGGGTTTATTTTTTTATTTTGCATTGTTTTTTGTTTTTGTTTTTTTCATTATATTTTTTATTTTAACAATTTGTAAACAGATACATAAATACGCAGTACACATAAAGAGCATATCTGGCATAATCATATTAAACAATATGCCATGAAGCATTGGTGGGAGGTACTGGAAAAAAAGAGGATATCTTCAAATTCTCAGATAATGAAGAAGAGGGAGAAAGAAAGAAAAATAAATAAACCATTCACGTTATCTACTAGAGTCTGGGTTGTTCCTGAAAGGAATTCATACTACAAAAGAAGACGAGAAAAAAAAGACAAAAGTTGTAGCTCTCTCTCAGGGGGTGCCAATGGTCATGGGCTAACTAATGAGAGTCAGGTCCAGTGGTAAGCAGGATCCCACTGAGTTAAAGACAGTAATAAATCCCATAAGTTTAATTATGTTTAGGCAGATCTCAATTATAGGTAAGTATAGCCATTTGGTATATGGAAGTCTGATGTGTCGTGGATATCTGACCATGTCAACCAAATTTTTTCGTAAAGGTCATATTGATGATTAGTTTTTAGAAAGTTGGTATTCCAATTGCGCCCAAATTTCCTGCCAGCTTGGAGGATCCTTCTGTTTCCATCTTTTAGCTAAGCTTAATTTTGTAGCAAGTAAAAGATGGTTTACCAAAAATCTAATTTCCATTTTGCAACCGGGGAACTCTATATGAAACAAAAATGTCTGTGCCTTAAATACCTTCATAGATGGAATTAAGTGTATGAGAAGTGTATATATGATGTTTAATGTTGTCGTAAGAGTTGGAACATGGAGCCATCTTCTACTTCACAATTCCAACATGATTTTGAGTTTGTAGAAGAAAATGTACTAATTTTTAATGGAGTCATATACCATCTCAGGCAAAGTTTATAGAATATTTCTTGCAAGGATAGATTATGTACAACATTTTTAAGCTGTTCAAGAGGTTTTATCCAGTCCTTAAATGTGCATACAAACCAAATATCCGTTTCCCACTTTATCCATGAAGGATCTTTTTTTATTGGAAGGATATTATCTAAGAAGTTCATAATTTAATTAGGTTTTTTTCTATGTTGAGTTAAAATACATTTTTCAATCATGGAGCTTTCAATTATATTCGTAGAGGTAAGCAGATTTCTAATCTTTAAGTAGGTAAAATATTCTGATTGTGGTAAATTATATCTATTTTGTAGTTCTTGAAAAGGAAGTATTGACTCTACAGAATTAATTTGTGAAAGGTTCAAAATTAATTTATTTCCCCAGATTTTAAAACTTATATTTTTGGTATAATAACGGAGTGTAGCTAAGGGGAAGAATAAAGTATACCTTTAGGTATTTTAAGCAATATTTTACATTTTTTAAAGAGGCTGCTATATTTTGTACTATGTAATTAGGGAACTTGATGTCTGGGCAGCTAGTGCTGTCCAGCCAAAAGATATGAAAGTGATCAAAAATCCCACAAGATTCTTTTTCAAAATGGTGCCAATCAGTTATTAAGGAAGGACCTTTATTCCATTTTAAGAAATGTGATATCATAATGTTTTGATGAATCGTTTCAATATCAGGTAGAGATAGTCCCCCTTGCTTTCTTCTGCGGACCATAGATTTATAGGCTATTCTTGTCTTTTTATTATTCCACACAAAATCCAATATGGCGGGTTTAAACAAAATGCAGAGAGAGAGTGAGTGAGCTATCCAGTAGTGGTCTCAAACTGTTATGCTACTATCAGTACCTTCTGCCAAACACAAACACAGACACAACACTGTGTGAATAGAAAAGCAAAAAAGAGGGGGTTGTCTGGCGCACAGTGCAAAGTAAAAAAAAATAATGGTCAATACACACAGTGTCAAACCCAATGTGAACACTTGTCAAAAAACAATCTTATATGAAACAAATAATCATATATATATACCAATAGGTAAGATCTCAGATGTACAGTGATACAAGTGAAAATAGCATAATAACATAAAAAATATGTAGAAAAGGTGGATTACGTGAAAAATAAATTAAAAAATATATATCACCAATTGGAGTGATTTCAAATGAAATCAATGTTGTTGTGTCAGAAGTTCTGAAAAAAATAAAGAAGAAAAACAAACTGGTGCAGTATGTCTAAATAATTAGTAGCAAAACTTTTAAGAATTAAAATAACTCACAAAAGAAGCTCCTAGAATGGTAGGAGCATCTGTATTAGCATCCAGTGTGTCTGGTAATATAGAAGGGACCTTGTATGATTCAAGTGTGTTTCTTCTATTACCAAAAAAACGCTCTTGGTACAAATATAGTTAAATGTATTTATGCAAGGTTGGACATAAATATGGAAAAAGCGGCAATGGAAACCACAATAAACGGCCATGGAAACCGCAATAATAGAAAAAACAGGCAAAACAGACCGGGCGTTGTTTTGATCTGACAGGAAAAAAGTCCTGTGCACTGGTTACTTCCTCTTGTCCTCGCTGTTTGTGTGCCCGTCGTCCGTGAATAGCTGTAAGGTGATTCTACGTCCTGCCTCAATACGGAAATCCCGAAACGAAAGTAAAACCGCCAACATGCGATGTGTTTGATGACCTTGATACGGGTGCCTCAGTAGCTAAAAAAAAAAAACAACGCGTTTCATCTCAAAAGACTTCATCAAAGGTATAACTTCAAATCTGAAGGGGTCTTACTTATATACCCATTTCCATTAAAATCACAGTCTTTTTGGGTACAGTTAGTCCAAATAAGTTATAGTATAAAGCTGAAACATATCACAAATGACTACAACATGCTAAATACATATAAAGGTACATAAAAGTTTGGCAAAAAACATTAAAAAATTCATAAAAATCTCTTTAATACATTTCCTTTATAATTATCACATAAAATCAATAAAATAAATATATATAACTTCTAAATGACATCTATAAATATTAAAACCTGATTTTAAATAAAAGCCTTTAATTCAAAATCTATATTGATACCTAGGGGTGCAAGGGTCTTAAGATTATGAATCCAAAAGGCCTCCCTTTGCTGAAGCCGTTTGATTCTATCCCCTCTTCTCCAAGTGTATTGTAACACAGTAACACAGTAATTTAGGTTGAAAAAAGACACAAGTCCATCAAGTTCAACCCTATCATTTCAGCGTTTTGATCCAAAAGAAGGCTTCAATTCCTGTAAACATAATATTTTCTTGGTCTCCCTTGCGACATGATTTGCAATGATTTGGAAGGCTGTGTTTCTTTACTAATCAAACCTAGATGTTCTAAAATTCTGACCTTCAAAGGTCTTTTGGTTTGGCCTACATATTGCAACCCACATCCACATTCAATGAGGTAAACTAAATGTGTGGTATTGCAATTGAAAACATTTTTAATTTTAAAGGTCTTTCCAGTAGTTTCAGATGTAAATTCTGTTGTTTTTCTGTCTTGAGTGGTACATGCCTTACAATTACTACATTTGAAAAAACCTTGTCCTTTATCCTTGAGCCAACTACAACCATTGCTTTTCGTCTCACTTCTAATGATACTAGGGGCCAATTCCGATTTTAGGTTGGGTGCTTTTCTAAATATGACACTTGGTCTTTCTGGAAGGATTGGGCCTAGAATTGTTTCTCCCTTAATTACCTTCCAATGTTTAGTTAGTATGTTTTTGATAGTGGGAGCGGCAGTATTGTACTCTGAAATGAACGCTGCTCCAAAATCTGTCTTTTTTGGTTTTCCTATATTTTCCTGAAAAAAGGAGGCTCTATCCAGAGCTTCTACTTCCTTTTCAGCTTTCTCCAATAACAAAGGATCATAATTTTTTTCCAGAAATCTATTTTTCAACACTTGTGTTTGATATTTAAATAATTTTAAATCCGTACAATTCCGGCGGATCCTTCTAAATTGTTCCTTTGGGACATTATCAAGCCAAGGGGGATGATGACAACTCTTGGTGTCAATATAGTTATTGCAATCTACTTTTTTTTGGGATTTTAAGGAACCTTCCTCTAAGTAGAAACTGATATCTAAACAATTAATATTCTCTTTACTTGAATTGAATGTAAAAGCCAGATCAAAGTATTGTTATTAAGATAAATTTTGAACTGCTCTAAATCTGAATCAGTCCCTTTCCAAATGAAAAAATATAATCAATGTATCTTTTCCATAGGACCAGGTCTGCGCCAAAAGGATTGGAGTCTCCTACATAAAGGGACTGCCAAATGCCCATAAAAATGTTGGCATAGCTTGGCGCAAGCCTGGTCCCCATCGCTGTTCCACATATCTGAAGGAAGAAATCCCCTTTAGAATAAAATTTATAGCTTCCAAAATAAGTATACTTTGTTTGGGGTCCATCTCTCCTTATTCCTTAATCATTGTTTCTATTGAATCTATACCTTTGTTATGGTTTATGGAGGTATAGAGAGAGGAAACGTCTGCAGTAACTAAAGTAAAATTATGTTCCCAAGTTATATCTAGCAATTGTTTGAGAATAGTTGTGCTGTCTCTAAGATAAGAGGGAATAAAACTCATATAGGGTTGTACAAATAAATCTACATAATGTGAAAGATTTGAAGATAGGGAATCTATACCGGAAATGATGGGTCGTCCTGGTGGGGTTTCAGAGTTCTTGTGAATTTTGGGTAGGAAATAGAAATATGGAACTACAGGATTTGTTGGACAAAGGAAAATCATATTCTGATTTTGTGAGAATTCCCTCTTTCATTCCCTTATCCAAAATATTTTGTAATATTGATAAATATTTCAAAGTAGTATCCCCCTGAAGTTTCTTTTTTTTTTTTTTTTTTTTTTTTTTATTTTGAACTCAGAGAACGGTAAGTTAGAGAAAATTGAGTAAAACAATAAACTACTTCGATACTCATCATTGTTCAGTAATGCTTGTCAGAAATGAAGACGTACTTATACTCCTAAAATGAATATCCCATTATGTGAAGAAAATATAAAGAAAAGAAAAAAAATAAATAAATAAGGAGAAAACAATAAAGTGACTACAAATCCAGTAGTATCGCATTTCCTGAGTTCCCCCCCCTCCCCTCCCCCCGACCCAACGGTATCCCTGCATCCCATTCTTCCAGAAGGGAGGGAGGGATACACGTGGGGTTCGCCTTGGGATGTATTTCCCTAAATTAAATAAAATTAAATATTACTACCTGGACACTAACAATGGACTTAGTTTGGTTCATTCGTTGTTGGCCCGCTGGTCGTGGATCGGTCTTTCGCCCCCCCGGGAGAGGATGGCCCGTCTGTTCCGGATAGGAAATTACTCTCTGGTCTATATTTCTAATTCACCGTGTGAAATTCTCCTTTCCCAGTCGTCCCAGAATGTGTATTTATTTCTTTCTGCCCACCTATTTCTCTCTATGCCTTTCTCCATCAAGCATTGGTGGGTTATCTGGGCTCTTATCAGCTCTCAGTTCAGGGGATCTGTGGATTTCCATCTCCTTGCAATATTCAGTTTTGAAGCTGTTAAAATATGAATCAGTATAGGGATATCTTGTCTATGTGTAGAAGGTAAATTGAGGTGGAGTAGGGCGCGGTCTGGGGTTAAAGTACAGGTTTGGTCAAAATTTCTTATTAACATTCTTGATAGTTTATCCCAGAAACTCTTAATGATGGGGCATTCCCACCAGATATGTAACATATCCCCTTTGCTACTCCCACATCTCCAACATACGTCAGAGGTCCCTGGGTACATCTTTGCGAGCAGGGCAGGGGAGAGATACCATCTGTTCATAAGTTTAAATTGGTTTTCGTTCAAATTTAGACAATGAACATTTGCGTACGTCGTGTTCAGTGAGCAGGTCCAGTCTTTCATCTCAATCGTTATGTTTAAATCTCTTTCCCATTTAACTAGGGCTGGCGGGGGAGTACGCGGTCTGTCAGATTTTACAAACTTCAGGGCCCTCGCAATTAAGTGTTTGTGGTCTTCTCTAAGTAAGTTGGTTAGAGTGTACAATACTTTATGAGAGTCATCTGTTTGAAGTGTCTGCATTAGATAGCTCCTTACCCTTAAATACTTAAACCTGTCACTAGAAGGTAAATCAAATTCTTGCTGTAGTTTGTCGAAGGGTTTAATTTGGGCCTCATTAATCAGGTTTTCAATCTTAGTAATGCCTTTCTGCTTCCAGTTTGTTAGTATTAGATTATCTACATTATATTCGATCGTATCAAGTGGGAGACAGGGTATAATATATTCCCTAAGACCCTTTTGTTTTATCACTTTGTACCAGGTATACGATGTTATGTAGCGGGGTGTTCTGCTGAAGATCCTTCAGCAGCGTCTTTTCCCCCTTCCTCCGCCAGAAGATCATAGCCAGGTCTGTCGTATCTGGTAGTCCCCGGAGTTCCAGGCTATACCAATCCTCACCTTTAGAGACCGTATTCTGGGAAATCGCTGCTTGTGCAACCATTGCTGCCAAAGCATATTCCTTTATGTCTGGAATACCCAACCCACCTTCCCTTTTTTTCCTTGATGCAATCTGCATGTTCAATCTGGGTTTCTTTCCTGCCCATATGAATTTGTTGAACATAGATTGAATCATGAGCAGCCAGGCGTCTGATATTTTGAAGGGGATCATTCTGAACAAATATACGAACTTGGGGAGTATGTATGACCTTACTGTTGCAATTCTTCCCCACCAGGAGACCGACAATCCCTTCCATCTTTTAAGTGAACGATTAGTCTCATGAATCAGAGGGAGCAGATTTATCTCAAGCCATGAGCAGGGGTCAGGGTTCACTCGGATCCCTAAGTATGTAAGAGAATCCTTAGCCCAGGAAAAGCCGAGTCTCTCTATTCTCAGACGTTCTGCTGGAGTCAGGTTATTGCTCATTGCCTGGGATTTGGCTAGGTTTAGCTTATAATTAGATAAAAAGCTTTATTCCTCAATAATTTTCAACAGTGGGCCAAGGGATTGTATAGGATTTTCAATAGTGATTAAGATGTCATCGGCATATAATCTGATTTTATGCGTCCCATCGACCCCACAGCCAGACACCTCATTACTGGCTCTTATGTCTCTTGCAAGTGGTTCCAGGGTTAGGATATAGAGTAGTGGGGAGAGGGGGCAACCCTGCCGAGTGCCGTTGGCCAAGGCGAACCAGTCGGATTTCAATCCCGATCCCACTAGTCTTCCCAAAGGATTGGTATAGAGGGCCATAATAGCCTTGTGTATTGGTCCAGCCAAGCCAAAGGCAGACAGTGCCCTACTCATTTACCCCCAGCCAACCCTGTCGAACGCCTTCTCTGCGTCCAGCGACAGGGTCAGCTGGGGTACCCTCCCTTTCCGGGCATCCAGTAATAAGTCGGCTAGTCCCCTTATATGGTTCATGGGTGATCTTTTGGGTATAAACCCTACCTGATTGCTATGGATGAGGTCGGGGATCACCTCCTTAAGTCTTTCTGCAAGAATCGCTGCAAAGATTTTTGCGTCGAGGTTCAGGAGGGAAATTGGGCGATAGCTTGCCACTTCATCTGGGGGTTTTCCCCCTTTTAGAATTGGTATTATGTTCCCCTTCAGGATTTCCCCTGGAATCCTGCCTTTCTCCATAAATTCGTTAAAGACCTTCACCAGTTTTGGTGAGAGGATATCTAAATATTCTTTATAAAACCGGCCAATATAACCATCGGGGCCCGGAGATTTCTTTGTGTCTAGTCTATTTATTCTTTCCTGGACCTCCTCACTTGTTATAGGGCGGTTTAGCTTCAAAAGGGCTGAGGCCGACGGTTTAGGGAAAGAGCGAGCTTTAAAGTAAGATTCTAAAGCTGCCTCCGACTGAGTCTTTGGGAGGTTATAAAGGTTGTAATAAAAGTCATTAAATACCTGTCCTATTCCTGCTGGGGTATGTATTGTCTTACCTTTATGCTTTATTTGTGTGATATTTCTTTCTGCTCTTTTCTGCTTTAGCTGATTGGTAAGCAGCCGGTCGGCCTTATTGCCTCTATAGTACCATTTTGTTCTTAAAGCAATGAGTGATTTATTGGCTTTTTCTATGAGCATCATATTTATTTTCCTGGTGACCTCCGCTATTTTTTCTGCGATTTGCCTGTTGGGGTTAAGTTTATTAAGTTTAGTATTTTGGAATAACTCTATATACAAATCTGAAAGCCTGCCCCCTGTCTTTTTTTTATCTCTTGCCCCAAGTTTTATATAGTGCCCCCGAACAACTGCCTTATAGG
Organism: Pelodytes ibericus; assembly: GCA_036172795.1. Lineage (NCBI taxonomy): Eukaryota > Metazoa > Chordata > Amphibia > Anura > Pelodytidae > Pelodytes > Pelodytes ibericus. The sequence continues at coordinate 50,188,583 of CM069865.1, read as the reverse complement.
CACACCACAGCAAAACCGGGGAAATTTCTTCTGAATCGTTTTCCCTGAAATAATGGTCTGTGATATCTCTTATATACTGTATGTCTTCAGGTCTCTTTATGAGATTTTCGTTCAGTCTCCAATCTGCCCGAAATCTCACAAAGGTTTCCCGGATGTCCACAGAGACCAAATTATGATCAGACCATGTGATTTCATGAATCTGAACTTTTTGGACCTGGGAGCAGTGGTGTATCTTGATTTTGTGCTGCCCTAGGCAGACAAAATCCGGGCACCCCCCTACCCAAGCTGCACACTCACGTTACACACCTAAGACATGCCCCATCATTCAGACTCACATCAAGCTCACACTCCCATCACACTCAGTCACACACTCCTACTCCCATCACGCACACTCTGACTCCCATCACACTCAGTCACACACACTGTCTCCTATCACACACACTCTGACTCCCATCACACTCAGTCACACACACTGTCTCCCATCACACACACTCTGACTCCCATCACACTCAGTCACACACACTGTCTCCCATCACACACACTCTGACTCCCATCACACTCAGTCACACACACTGTCTCCCATCACACACACTCTGATTCCCATCACACTCAGTCACACACACTGTCTCTCATCACACACACACTCTGACTTCCATCACACTCAGTCACACACAGTCTCCCATCACACACACACTCTGACTCCCATCACACTCAGTCACACACAGTCTCCCATCACACACTCTGACTCCCATCACACTCAGTCACACACAGTCTCCCATCACACACACTCTGACTCCCATCACACTCAGTCACACACTGTCTCCCATCACACACTGTCTCCCATCACACACACTCTGATTCCCATCACACTCAGTCACACACACTGTCTCCCATCACAAACACTCTGACTCCCATCACACTCAGTCACACACACTGTCTCCCATCACACACACTCTGACTCCCATCACACTCAGACACACACACTGTCTCCCATCACACACACACACTGTCTCCCATCACACATACTCTGACTCCCATCACACTCAGTCACACACACTGTCTCCCATCACACACACTCTGACTCCCATCACACTCAGTCACACACAGTCTCCCATCACAAACACTCTGACTCCCATCACACTCAGTCACACACTGTCTCCCATCACACACTGTCTCCCATCACACACACTCTGATTCCCATCACACTCAGTCACACACACTGTCTCCCATCACAAACACTCTGACTCCCATCACACTCAGTCACACACACTGTCTCCCATCACACACACTCTGACTCCCATCACACTCAGACACACACACTGTCTCCCATCACACACACACACTGTCTCCCATCACACATACTCTGACTCCCATCACACTCAGTCACACACAGTCTCCCATCACACACACTCTGACTCCCATCACACACACTCTGACTCCCATCACACTCAGTCACACACACACACACACACACACACACACACACACACACACACACACACAGTCTCCCATCAGCACTTACCTTTCCCTGGCAGGCAGGCAGGCAGCATGGTCCCTCCATGCTGCCTGTTCGGCTTCCCGGCGATTGTGCCGACAGGTCACGTGACCGGGCGCGCGTATGACGTCAGCGCGCCCGTCACGTGACTGTCGGCACTTCCGTGTCGGCATACTGCACGGGGAGCTGAACAGGCAGCACGGAGGTTTCTCTGTGCTGCCTGTTCGGCTCCCCGTGCAGCCTGGCAGGCAGAGCGATGGTGAGGGGGGATCTTCCGATCCCCTCTCACCTCTGTCTCTGCCTGCAAGCGCGGTGGGGGTTTTTTTTTTTTAAAGGGCCGGATTTTTTTTTTTTTAATTTTTTTTTTCCAGTGCTGGGGGGCGCTGCCGCCCCCCAAAATTTGCCGCCATAGGCATCCGCCTAGGATGCCTCGCGGTAAATACAGCACTGCCTGGGAGACAAAGGAAACATCCCCCCTGAAGTTTCTTAATGGTATTGGGTTCATTTAAAATCTTAAATGCTTCTTTTAGATAGTATTCTCTACTTAATAGAACTACTCCCCCTCCCTTATCTGCTTGTTGTATAATAATTGAGGAATTCTCCTTTAACTCCTTTAATGCCATTCTATCTTCCTTAGTCATGTTATTTTTATTTTTTCCCATCTCTAGAGATTCAACATCTTGAATTATCAGCTTTCTAAACATGTCTAAATTACTTCCTTTTTCTATTTTAGGAACAAAGGAGGATTTACCTCTTAAGGAGGTTGGAGTGTTTATTGGTGTGACATTATTCTCACCCTCCCCTGCTAGATTAACTGCTTCGTTGGGGATATGGCTCCTGTCGCATCCCTCTCTTGATGCAAACAATCTTTTTATGGCTAACTTACGTAGAAACTTATGTGCATTGATAAACAGACTAAATTTATGGGGAAGTTTGGTTGGAGCGAAAGCTAGGACTCTGCTCAGAACTTTTATTTGGGGTTCTGTGAGTTCTATTGCACTAAGGTTAAAAATTACTACATTTTTAGGTTTTGATTTTATCCTTCCATTTTTACCTCCTCTGCATCCCCTTTTGGTTTTTAATCCCATCTTTTTATTTTTGGAGCTTCTCCTCTTATGAGTTCTGGACTGATGTTTTCTCGCCTTCCTCTTGGGAGTTGGTTTTCCCAGTGTTCTGGTTTTTGTGAGGTTCGGTATAGTCTCGGAAGCTCCTCTAAAAAAATCCCCCTATCTGAGTCTGAGTTGAGGGTCTTTTTAGTTTCCAATGGAGCGTTTCTTATTGGACTTATCACTCTATCATTCCTGTATCTGTCCATCCTAGGTCTTTCTACTGGTTTGGTATAATATCTTTCTTGGTGTCTGTTTCTATTAATTTGGGTTTCTCTATAATCCCCTTCTTGGGCTTCCCTTGTTCTGCCCCATCTATATGGTCTCTCCTGTTGTTTGGAGTATCTCTGGTCTGTTATTCTATTGTTCCCTGTATATCTGAACAAATCCCATTCTCTATATATTGGTTCCCTACTATATATCTTAGTACTATCTTCAAAATCTATTCCAAATCTGCTTTTCTTTTCCAACATCTATGTTGCCCCTTTTTGTAATCTTCTGTATCTCTGAGAAATTTTCTCTTTTTAGTCATAAGGGTTTTGGTTTCTATCTCATCTAGGGTTTTATATATCCAGTTTCTGTAAATAGCTGATATGACGTGGCTTAACAGGTTCACAGATGATTTAACTAAATAGAGTTAATGGATTGATGATGTCTAACTCACAGTTCGCTGGTTCTTGGCGGATCTGTACGTTTGTGGTTCCCCTTCAACAGGTATGAACAGTGTATTCCACCGGACAGGCCCGTGATAGAAGCAAGGTTTAGGATAACAACTGTAGATGATCCGATTCCTCTGGGTGGTAAAGGATTGTTTGTCCAATGCCACACTGAAGGGAATGGTAAAAAAGTGTTCACCGCCTCAGCAGGTTGTAGTAGATAGTCTATCAGATACCATTATAGTCAGATCACAGGTATTGGGTAATAATAGTTTCTGGAACCAGTTCTGCAGCTAGAATTTTTATAGTCCATGATTTTAGATCGACAATTTAGCTTGCAAAATATCCAGTTCGCAGCCAACACACTCTGATTATCAGTGGGTATAGCCCAGTTTATGTTTCAGCAGGACCGACGGACCTTCACTCGGCTCTCATCTCAGTCTCTCCATACCCCCTGTTGTCAGCACAGAGCGTGCCTGGCATGCGTAATCACATCATGACGTACCTTCAATGTATTTTGCATTGTTGATTTGAGATATATCTTTTGTTTTTGTTATTTGAGTTTATTTTATGAAATATTTTACTATATTTATTTATGCATAGTTATTTACTAAGTGTGACTGGGCACCGCCATTTTGTGAAATACAGTGTTTTTGGGTGCCACTCCCAGAGACTTTACAGCACTATTATCTCACTTTGGGGGCTGTTGACATAGAATGCAGTCGTTAAATCAGAATTCTGGTCACAGGCTAGAATTGAATGGGGGGGTAATGTAACTTTTACATCAAAAGGGGACAAAGTTATGATCCTGTTTGATCAGGTCAGTCTCCTCTCTTTGTGTTGGAAGGCAGGTAAACAAAGTTGTACACAGACACCTAGTTCTGCCCACTATTATACACAGGCATATGTAGAGAGCAGGGGTGTATCTTATGACATCATCATGCAGGCTTTGGCTGCAGTTGTAAAGTGAGACTTGCTGGAAGACTTTGGGAAATGTTGCATTATGGGTAAATTCTCAAAATGCATGGTGGAGACACCTAATTTTATTTTTTACTTTTATATGCATTTTGTTTATTTTAAATGCCCAATCTAATCTGGTTACATCTTATGTAAGTGGTAGTGTCCCTTTAAAGTAGAGAATAAAAAATGATGACAAATGATATACATTACATTAGCAGAATTGCAAGCACATGCTTAAATTGAGATAAATGTGAATGTAAATATGTTTTTAATGGGTCTGTGGTGTCATATATTTTTTTAAAAATACATTTTTATTAAACATACAAAAGGTACAAAATCTGTGGTCTATTATTATAGTTAAATTCGAAATTGTTTACGTCCACATACTGTAGATAAACCATACAATACACATAAAAAATCTTATCAAAAAATAACAAAGCTAAATAAAGCTAAATGTTCTCTTCCTGGAGGGTAAAGAATAGATTTTATTATCTTATTTTCAGCTCCAACTGAGCGCATCAGGGGCAGGTTTCCATAGTGGGTCCGAAGGTGGGAGTATCTATACTACTTTCTTGGATAAATATTTATCCCCAGTTTGACCATATCTCATTAAAAGTGTTCGTATTGTCCCTTAGCTTTATATATCCTCTTCCATAGATTTTTGGTATTCAGTCTGAGAGGTTATTTCATGTCAATGCACAGTGTAATTTAGTATCCATTTCCTAGCTATACAGAGTTTAATAGCTAATAATATATGAATTATCACATATTTAACTTCCTTATCGCAATTTAGTATATCTATATGATACAAATATAGTTCTGGTGGCAGTGAGTCAATATTTGGGATCAATTTTTTCATCAATGAGTAGGTATTTGTCACTATAGGTATAAGTGATGGGCTAGACCGCCACATATGTAAAGAAGTGGCGGTCTAGCCACTTTAAGTGACATCATTTTTTATTTGTTTCCTGCCCTGCTCCCTAAGAATGCATCAGCTGAAACCGAATCCCAATAAAGATTTCCCAGGAAGAGAAAGCACATACAAATTACACAAAACATCCAAGCACAATACATTACATAAACCATACTATAAATCAGTTATATCAAATTGAAGATTATGTATTCAATACCATCCTGCAGTCGCCACTGGATACTTACATTACGAACATTTAAGGTACCACATCCATTCTCACCATCCTCTACTTCAAGACCTGACTGTTTCATATATATCCCTGAGGTATACAGCCAGAAAACATCTATATTTGGACTCAATACTTATGTCTCTACAATATCTGTATACTATTCTCTCAGATGCAACTTTGTATTTTCTATTGATCTGTTTTCACTCTAGTTACACACATTCTCTCTGGTCAGTCCCCAGTTGATTTCAATCTCCTCCCACATTCCTCCATGTGTTTTATTGCTTTTAATTCCTCTTCCTCTCTTTTTCTCTCCCAGACTCTACCTGGAACCACATCCATTCTCACCATCCTCTACTTCAAGACCTGACTGTTTAATGCCCTCCCTCCCTTCCCCACAACCCACCCACACCCAGCTTGATTTCTTTTACAGGTCTAGTTCACCAGATGATGTTACTTGACCTTTAATCAACCACCTGTCCTTCTTCTGCCTTCTGCACATTATTACTAGCAATATTTTAAGGAAATCACACACATTACTCTCCTGCAGACTCCAACCAGTGGCTGCAGTTTGCAGACTTACAATGCACCCAACTAGTCACCTATTAAGTAATATCTGTTGTCACTCAGTTCTCACAAGTAGAGTTGAGCGGACACCTGGATGTTCGGGTTCGAGAAGTTTGAGCGAACTTTGGAAAAAGTCCGGGTCCGTGCTCGAACTTGACCCCAGACTTGACCCCGAACCCCATTGAAGTCAAAGGGGACACAAACTTTTGGCCACTAAAATGCCTCTAAAATAGTCATGGAAAGGGCTAGAGGGCTGCAAAAGGAATTCAAATGTGGGTAAGAGTAGGACAAGTGCCCTGCAAACAAATATGGATAGGGAAATAACTTAAAAAAAATAAAATACATAAAAATTAAAAATACTGTACTATTAACCACCCAAAACAATTAGAATTAGGTTCTATTTGACTCTTAGATGTAATACATGTAATGCTATTTCTATTTTATAAACCGAAATAGAGTCCCCATTCATAAGAATAGGTCAATTGACCTATTCTTATGAATGGGGACTCTATTTCGGTTTATAGAATAGCAATAGCATTACATGTATTCCATAAACCGAAAGTCTATAAACCGAAAGACATTCTGTTTATAGACTTTCTTTTTATAGAATAGCAATAGCATTAAATGTATTCTATAAAACGAAAGTCTATAAACCGAACGACCTTCGGTTTATAGACTTTCGGCTTATAGAATAGCATAAAATTACATGTATCCTATAAACTGAAAGTCTATAAACCGAACGACCCTCGGTTTATAGACTTTCGGTTTAAAGAATAGCCAATAGCATTACACGTATTCTATAAACCGAAAGTCTATAAACCAAACGACATTCGGTTTATAGACTTTCGGTTTATAGAATACATGTAATGCTATTGGCTATTCTATCAACCGAATGACTTTCGGTTTAAAGACTTTCGGTTTATAGTCAAACCTCGAACTCCAACACGGACATACAGTGACAGTGTCCGGGTTCGTGGCACGGACATCGTAATGTCCGGTACGAACCCGAATAGTGTGGTCCGGGTTTGCTCAACACTACTCACAAGCTTGCAAGCAGGTCCCTCTACCTCCATGTTTTAGTGTGAAAATGTTTTTGTCTGTTTGTAACTCCCTCTTTATACTCTGTACCAAGCGCTACGTAAATTCCTTCCAACTTGTTTAATAATGTATGTATTTTTTTTATTTTTATTTATTTATTTATTTTTTTATCATTTTAGCAAATTTACAAAATCACATCATTCCTTTTACGAAAACACTTATAGAAAAACATTTATAGATACAAAAAGAATAAATTCCAAATTCCAAACTGCTCCATACAGATAGCAACTATCGTCTGTCTGCAATTTTCCCACCGTCGATGTTTACTTTAGTTAAATCAATAACAACGATATTTGCTTCTGTTGCATATATATCGTACTTATACACATAATTTATATCTAAATTGTAGCTAGCACGTAGGTAGTTCTCTCAAACAACACATCACATACACACCCCATCACATACACACCATACGCGCATACCATCATTCATTCGTCAATTATTCCGTGTAAATTCCGGAGGAGAGTAAGGGGGGGAGCCCCCGGGGAGGGGCCTGGGGGACTCAAAAGGTCATGCACAGGGGGGAGTTACCAACCAAGGAAGGCGGTCATAGAGAAGCCGATTTCGAGTTCCAGTTAGACCAGATTTTATTATACATGCCTCGTCTTTCAACTGTAGACCCATAGTAATATCTTTCTGCCTGTGCCTGAAAATCAATCTGAACTCTTACTTCCTGCCATGTTGGAATACTCGTTTTATTCCAATATCTGGCAAGGCAGATCTTGAAGGCCATAAGGACATTAATAGCTAGCATTCTCTTAAACCTATCCAATATGAGTATATCCAAATGGATTAAAAAGGATTGTGGACAGAGTTTAACTCTTAGATCAAGCAAGGTACCCAGTATTTCCTGTAGTGTTCTTTTATAACTAGCCAGAACTCCACATTCCCACCAGATATGGATATGGGATCCCGAATTTCTCTGGCATCGCCAACATAAGTCGCATGGTTCATTAGCGAATTTTGTTAAGCGAGTTGGTACTATGTACCATCTATGGGTCAATTTATAAAACTGTTCCTGAATATTAATACAGTGGACTGATCTTCTTATTTCTTTCCATACTCTATGATGTATGTATTTTTTATCTACTGTTAAATGTGTAACTCTGTGTAACTCCATTTTGGACTGGGTCCCCAGGACATACTTGAAAACTAGAGAAATCTTAATGTATTCTTCTTGGTAAAACACTTTCTAAATAAATAAATAAATAAAGGTTTTATATTATCACTGCGTAACACCTGAGGGGGGGGGGCGCCGAAGGGCTCCCCTAACGGTCAGGGTCACCGTCCCCCCGGGGCAGCCTCCCAGCCCTTTAGCAAGGAGGAGGGCCATTTTCCCCAGGGCCATCCCCCAGCTGCATTGAAAAAGGGGGGACTCAGGGGAGATTAATCATTGTCCCCCTGGGGCTGCCCCCCTACCCCTTGGCAAAGGGGGGGACACCTGGAGGATAGACCCAATAGGTAACTGCTAGGGGGTGAGCAGTAGCACATCTCAATCTCAGGGAGCGAAAGGGTACCTGGAACAGCCCTGATCCATTCACCCTCCACTCCTCCACCCCCCCGATCAGTCCATCCAATATCGATCAGTGACAAATCGTGACAAAAAACATGAGGGTTAGGATCAATCACTCCTATAAAAGTTGATCTGGTCTCATATTAATCTCTGTAATAGCATACCTCCCAACTGTCCCGCTTTGTGCAACTCTGCCGCACTCTACCTCTGTCCCACTTTTCGGGAGAGAGGTAGAGCTGAGAGGGACAGTAGAATTCAGGACAGCAATCCTGCAGTCCTGATTGCATTCTCCAGTGTCCCTGACATTGTGGCTTCTGAAGCCAGGATAAAAAATGGGTGCACAGGAGCAGTAGCACTGAAACCCCCTCTAGACTCGACCTCGATGCCCCTCCCCAGGTGTCCCAGTTTTCCAGGGGGCAAAGTTTGGAGTGTTAATTATGGTCTCTCCTTCTTACTCCTCCTTCCTCCTCGTCCCATTTTTTTCCTTTTTCAACTTTGTTCCCCTTTTTTCTTTCATAACCATATGAGATTGAAGGGAACGCTATCAGATGCTGTCTGGCTCCAGGATCTCCGTGAGTTTGCAAATGAAAAATGAGAAAACTAAGATCCCCAGTGCATCAACCGAAGACTCCACGGCATGTCAGATTTAAACTGACATGCTGTGGAGTCTTCGGTTGATGCACTGGGGATCTTAGTTTTCTTACTTGTGTACTATAGCAGTGTATCTATAAAGTGGATTATGATACTCGTGGGCTAAATTGTGAAGAAAAAAATACAGCAGGATAAAGAAGATTTTTTTATTACTATCTTGAGCCAAAAGCTCTAGTATATGTGTCGTGATCTAAAATATAATTTTAGAACACCAAGTGCCTTGTGTGCCATATCGGTGTGTCTATAAAGTGGTTTGTGATAGTTGTGAGCTAAGAAGTGGAAGGGAAGAAAAAATTATCTCTCTTCCCGATTCAGCTTTAACTAGCATATCTCTAACATAAATGTCTCTTGGAATGTCATTGTTAATGTCTGTAGGTTTAGGAAGTCGATGTTTTATGTCTAATTTGATCGGGGTCCCTGTCCATCGCGATCACGCCCCAAACAACATCCACAAAGGCGGGTGCGACGTGCCTCAACCAAGATGACAGACTGGACTACGTCCCCTTCTTCTCCTATTGGTGCATGGTCGTCGAGGGGGCGTGGCCTCATGAAGAGTCACTCAAGCTCCATGGTAACATGACAACTTGTGCTGAATCTTCCACTAATTAAAGTACAGCCCATCATAGATAAACCTTCTCTCCTAAACCATCATTGCTTCCTAAATAATGAAGCTGCCAGTACTCAAGTGCTCCTTGCTACTGTGCCTTATCCTCTGCTATTCTGATAACCATTGTTTTTGACCCCTGCTTGGATACCGACTACGAGATTGCCGCTGACCCTGACCTTCTGCTTTTCACCTGACCACGCTCCTTCTCAGCCAGTCCCGACCTCTGCTCCGCCTGACCAAGCCTCCTGCCTTATCCCTGTGTACCTTGGCTTCGGATTATTTTGGTTGCCCTCGTGCACCGTCCCCATCTTCAGTGAGTGGGTGGGTGTTTCTATTTGCACGTGCATGTGGACTATGCAGGAGAGCTTGACTCCTCCAAACAGTAAGAGATCCTAGCCTAACATGATGGAACCTTTCAAATGGATATAGTCCCAAAGATAGATCACCTTGTGTTATGGTTTCAGGAATTCCCCTGATGCGTACATTTTTCCTGCGTGATCTGTCTTCCATATCATTCTGTTTAAGTTCCAATTTTTTAAGTTTGTTTTTCATGCTTTTATTCTTTGCCTGTAGTTTTGACTCTTTGATCTGCATTTTGTTTCTTAAGATTGGCTTGTGAGTTAATTTTCTCTCCCTACCCGGCTACTTCTTTTTGTAGTTCATCTTTTGTTATGTCCAGATCGTGTTTTATTTTTTCATATAAGTTGTCAATCAAAGCAGATATAGATTATTGCGAGATTGGAATTTGTTTATTTTCTGCTTCAATCGTTAAATTTTTAGAATAGGGATCTGACGGTTCATTATTAGTTACAGTTATGGATTGCCTAATCTGACTTTGTTATATCTCTGAAGGTCTGGGTGAGCAGAATATGCTGATAGATTTGTTTTTCTTAATTTTATCCTTATCTCTGTCTTTTCCTTTTATTTCTTTGGGGCCATAATTATTATTATGTATATGTCTTTCCTTCTTCTTCTTTACCTTTCCCTGTTTCCCAGGTGTTTGTTTTTGAACTATCAGATCACTGGTAGAAGGTCAAATCGACAGAGACCTCTGGTTATACCTGTCCCCAAGTATCTTAGATTTTTATGCAGTATATAAGGTCCAGATACTGAAACCCAGTCTCTCATTCCAGCAGATATAGCATATTTGGTGTTTCACAATATATAATACAGATCAATAGACCTTTTCGGACCAAGCCTGAGAATAGTATGTAAGTTCCATACACTAGAGTCCAGTCTCTTCTTTCTGTGGTTAGAGTAGCAGATAGATTTAAATATACACAAGATTAGTAGGTGTGCAGTTTGTTAAGTATTCACAAATAAAATTCAGTTGTCACAGTTAGGGTATCTCTAGTTTGATAAACGTGCAATTTCAGGTTTAAATCGGTAATCCAATTCAGACCAAGCTATAAGGCCTTATGTCATGCCCCTCTAATCCTTACCTGCAATCACAGTACTTTCCTGTCTCCATCCATTATTCCAGTTCCTCCGCAGAGTAGGCCAAAGCCGGCGCCTGTGTCTTCTATCCATAATCGCGATCGCAGTAGTGCTATAGGCCAAGACTAGGGCCAAAGGTTTCTACAAATCCAGAACACAGCATCCAGAGTTTACCCCATCCAGAGTTTACCCCAATCAAAAAGGGATCTATTTCCACCTGTAGGAGGGAGGTAAACTCTGTCTCTCTCATCACCAAAGCTCCAATAGTCTCCTGGCAAAGAGACAGAAAGGTATGTGCTATAAAAGCACATACCTCTGACATCCAATCAGTGAGGGGCTTGTCCAACAGAGGGGCGTAGTGGAAACCCACAGCACTATAAAAGCCCTCAAACTGTTACCACAGTGCTCCAGTGTTCCTGTTTCTCCTTGGGCTTCAGTTTCCTGTGGTTCTAAATTTGCTGTGTTACAGTCTATCTATTGGATTTCCTGTTACCTGACCTTTGGTTTGTCTCCTGAATTACCCTGTTTGCCTGAACCCTGACCCCTACTTGGATTATTCTACTATTCTTGACCACTGCCTGCTCTGATCTATTGGACTGTTCCTGACTTCGCTTTTTGGATTTACCTTTTGTTATTTTGTGGCACTCTCGTGCTCCTATCATAACATGGGTGTTCTGCCTATATACATCTGTGGACCACCTGGTAAGGGTTACTGGCAAGACATAGCATCCCCTTCTCCACGCTCCAAAAACCCCAACCCTGACACCTTAGAGAACTATACAAATTCAAAGCACCAAACCTTTGGGTGTCAAAATGCAGTATAGCTTTAAATGTGCACTGGGTTGGTACTTTCAGTGATTTCAGCTCATATACCGCAGATAGTCCAGTTCAGACCAAGCCACAAAGGAAAGAAAAGGAGGAAAAAACAAAAAAGAAAACATGAGTTTCAGGACACTACTACCACAATTTTGTAGCAGCGTGTAGATTTAGGTTTCCTCAAATTCACGGTTTGTTAAATATTCACCAGGAGATTCAAGGTTTCAGTTATATATCACAAGTATAGTAAGTTCGATCTTACGGGTAGGTTCAGGCTTCCACTCACTCCTCCTCATCGCTCAACGTGCGTCCTCACGTCATCATGCACCCTGTGGACCGTGTGGTGTCATATATTAATTATATTATTGTGATTATTTTATTATGTAAAAGTTTATTATATGTTATATATATTATTATAATAAATACAATATACATGCATACATATATCTATGTACATATTATATATATCCTGACTATGTATAATTATTTCTATATTAATTAATGTATTCTTTAAACAATTATTTATGTTTTTATTTTAAGAAGTGTATTGATGTCTCAGCACTTAACTGTGCTCTAGCAGCAGCAACAATAGAAAGTGTCTCTCCTTAGAGGCAAAAATTAAAACATAAATAATTGTTTAAAGAATACATTAATTAATATAGAAATAATTATACATATTATACATATAATATATATAACATATAATAAACTATTACATAATAAAATAATCACAATAATATAATTAATATATGACACCACATGGTCCACAGGGTGCATGATGACCTGAGGACGCACTTTGAGCGCCTTAGAGGCACAGAGCAAGTGAAAACACAAAACACAAAAAAGTGACTAAAGTGCTCTTAGTGCAAAATCCCAAAATGAAAAGGTAGGATTACCACCTTGCAATAATCAGATAAAATTTCTCAGTAAGTTATGGTAGCACAATAGTGTAATACTGTAAAAACAATTTATACTGAGATAGTGTTTTATATTGCACTCACATGTTCCCAGAGGGAAAAAGGCTAATCGATTAGAGTTAAATCCTGATCTTTATTGTCGGACTGACAAGTGGGAGCTAGTGCAGGGGAGCTCCAATGAACATAAACCAGACATCACAGCCAAATGGATAAATATGCGGATAAGAATCAGGGATAAGCCAGACAAACTGCAGAAGAAGCTACAAGGGCTATTATGTCATAAGGATCTAGGTACTAAGTTTTTTGGTTGGACCTGCTGTTTGGACATGGGCGGAAGAGAGCCACACTTTATCTCCTACTTGGAATGGAGGACATGAAGTACGTTTGTAATCAGAATATTTTGTGTAATCCTGTTGGGCTTTGTTTAAAGAGTCGTGTAGTATAGAGATCCCTTGTTGTAGGAGATGGAGACAATTGGTTGATGGACGAACCTTGTTGTCTTTAGAGACGTCTCTTAGAAAAGAGGTAACCGAGATTTGCTTTGAAAGATGATATACCTATGGATTGCTGGAGTTGGTTATTGTAGATGAATTCGGCTACAGATAACAATGAGTACCAGTCATCTTTTAGATGAGAGATGTAGCATCGCAGCTATTGTTTGAGGGTCTGATTTTCTTGTTCACTCTGACCATTTGTCTATGGGTGATATGCTGATTCTAGTAGATGTTTGATCTTGAGACCCTGGCAAAGTGCAGACCAAAATTAGGCACTCCTCTATCAGATAAGATGGATCGAGGTAAATGGTGAATTGAAAATACTGAGTTGATGTACAGATCTGCAGTTTCTGCAGCTGTAGGTAGGAAAGGTACCGTTATAAAGAGTACCATTTTGGTTAAACAGTCGACTACTTCGATTATGGTAGTGTGTCCTTGAGAAGGAGGAAGATCCATAATGCAATCAACTGTGATCTCTTCCCATGGCTGTTGAGGCATGGGGAGTGGTTAAAGAAGACTGGAGCTTCTGGTGTTGGCACCTTTTTGGTCCTTCAGCTCCTCTGCATTTTTCGGTCTCATGTCTCTCATCTTTCTCTTGGCAATGCCCCAAAATCTCCATGGCTGCGTTGACCCTGGACTTAATGAAGCACAGTGGACCAACACCAGCAGATGACATGGCTCCTACAGACTATGGAAACTTCACACTGGCATCTTGCAGTGTGTGCCTCTCCATTCTTCCTCCAGACTCTGGGTCCTTGGTTTCCAAATCAGATGCAAAAGTTGCTCTCATCAGAAAAGAGGACTTTGGACCACTGAGCAACAGACCAGGTCTGTTTTTCTTTAGCCCAGGTAAGACGCTTCTGACGTTGTTTGTTGTTCAGGAGAGGCTTGACAAGAGGAATACGACATCTGAAGCCCATGTCCAGGATCCGTCTGTGTGTGGTGGCTCTTGATGCACTGACTCCAGCCTCACTCCACTCCTTGTGAAAGTCCCCAACACATTTGAATGGCCTTCTCCAGGCTGCGGTCTTCACTGCTCCTTGTGCACCTTTTTCTTCCACACTTTTCCTTTCCACACAACTTTCAATTAATGTGCTTTGATTCAGCACTTTGGTAACATCCAACTTCCTTTGCAATTACCTTTTGAGGCTTTCCCTCCTTATGGAGGGTGTCATTGATGGTTTTCTGCACAACTGTCAGGTCAGGAGTCTTCCCCATTATTGTGATTCCTACTGAACCAGACTGAGAGGCCATTTAAAGGCTCCGAAACCCTTTACATGTGTTATGGCTTACTTAGCTGAGTGGGACACTGTGAGCCTAGAATATTGCACCTTTTCACAATATTCTAATTTATTGAGATTGTGGATATGAGCTGTCAAGCCATAATCATCACACTTATGACAAATCACGGCTTGAACTGTCTTGCTTTGCATGAAATGTGTCTATCTCATATTTTAGTTTCTCCTTTTACGTTGCATTACTGAAATAAATGAACTTTTGTACGATATTCTAATTTTTCGAGTATCACCTGTATGGACCTCTATGTCTAGCAAGTATATGGTCATGTACTACATTGAGGATCTGTCTCTTGCCTTCTTACAGTACATAAATGTACTGTAAGAACATTTCTTGTTTCTTATTTGACATGCCATTTTCAGACCATAAGGTGGGTATGTTGGCCTATTTTTTTGTGTGTTTTCAAATCTCTGTTATCAGAGAGGAATAGGTTGCCAGGAAGTGACTTGGTTGGAGTATAGTATTTTGGTTTGGAGTGGGGTCTTCTTGTGGATCATATTACCTGGATAGGGCATCAGCTTTTAAATTGCGATGATCCGGGTGGTAAGTTATGTGCATATGAAAACGGGTAAAAAGAGAGAGCCCATCTGGCCAGTCATGGATACAGTCGTTTCGCTGTTCGGAGATACTCCAGTTACGGTAATCAGTGTTTATTGTGATGGGATGAAGGGTACCTTCTAATAAATGTTGCCATTCTTGTAGGGCCATCTTGATGGATAGTAGTTCACGATCACCTATGGTGTCGTTTTTCTCTGCAGGGGTTAGACATTTAGAAAAGAAAGAGACTGGGTGAAGCAGGTTTTTCTTTTCATCTCTTTGGGAAAGGATATCTCCAACTGCATTTTCAGAAAGTAAGCCTTTTGAGGATCAGGAAGGACTAAAATGGGAGCGTTTGTGAATTTTTCTTTCAGCTTCAAAAAAGCTTCTTGAGTCTGATTGTTCCACTGGACCATTTCAGTTTGGAAGTTAATTGAGTAATTTTGGGATGATTGGACGTGGGTACTTATTCTTTATTGTAATTGTATTAATCTCCCTGTAGTCAACACATGGTCATAGCCCTTCACCCTTCTTTTCCACAAAGATGATGCCTGCTCCAGCAGGGGAGGTAGAAGGCTGAATGAAACCTTTGTGGTGACTATATTATATGTAATCTTTAAGAACTGTTCTGGTACAGAAAGGGGAAAGATTCATCCAAATGGGATAGCAGCTCCTGGTAGTAAATCAATAGGACATTCATAGGGACGGGCAGGGGGTAACTTCCCGGCCTCATTTTTATTGAATACTTCTTTAAAGGCTGCAAACTGTACTGGAATAGTTGGTGTCTCTTGTATGTATGGTGGTTAGCTTGAAGAAGTGATACAATGGATTTAGGACAGTGTTGCATACAGTGCTGGTAGGTGAAAGCGACTTTACTGGAGGACCACTGGATGTGAGGTTCATGTTGGCGTAACCACGTGGGTCCCAGGATGAGGGGAAAAAGAGGAGACTGAACAAGATTAGACACGTCTTCTCTTTATGTTCAGTTCCTATGGTTAGAGTTAAGGGAATTGTTTCTTCTCTGAAAGGACAAGACTGTGTGGAGCTCCCATCCACTAAATGAACAGTCATAGGGAAGTCCTTGTTGTGTGTCAGTAGTTTTAATAAACATGCAAAATTGATATCAATGAAGCTGTTGCTGGCACCAGAGTCAGTGATTGCCCTCAAGATGTCTTCTTATTTCTCCACTGTAAGGAGACAGAAATAGAGAGGTGAGGGGACAAGCCACTCAAAAGTATTGGAGTGTAGGGAAGAGATGGCTTACCTCTGGTGGCCAATATACAACAAATGTGCACTCCATGCCCAGTGCCGCCCCAATACATGCACAGGTTAGAACTTTGTTTCCTAGCTTTTTTGGCTTCTGATAGATGACATCTTGTTAGCCTGATCTGCATTGGTTCTTCTGGGGGTAAATGAAACCTGGGTGGAGATAGGTGAGGAGCCATGGACGCCCACAGTATTTTTTCCAGGGGAGGGGGAAAAATATCAAAGCAGGAATGGACTCACAGCATTTGGAAATCAGCAATTTAATGAAGAAAATTGGTGAGGCAAATCCATGGAATAAATAGCAGTCAAAGTGATATTGTGAGAAGGCAGAACTCAATTTCTGACAGCTCAATGCTTTTCACGCTATTAGTGCAAAATATCCTCCCCGGTACCCCTAACACCTCCTTTCCATCGTTACCTCTGTTGGCTCAGGATAGGGATTTCCTGGTGGGAGGCAAATATTACAAAAGATACCCATTAATAGGACACTTATATGACCATGGTTGTAGTAGCTAACAGACGAGCATATATCTGAGCATCATGGGAAGTTTACAATAGTTGGGGTGGTATAGATTAGCCATTATTACCCCAGTATGGTATTCAGCCAGTAATGGGCTGGTTGTAAATCATGGGAGCTGCGGTCAACAACAAAAAAGTTAGTGTGCAGTGTGAAAATCCCCGTCTGTAACGACGAATACAATAAAGTGAAGCTAGCAATATGGCTGGTTGAATATTATTGTAGATTCAGCCAACAAAAGTTAGTTGCTTAACATAATGGGAGTCACAGTCAACAAATGTTAATGTTATGTTGTGTAGTACAGCACTGTGATGCACAGCAAATATTGGGAAGTATTACAAAAAGGGCATTTAGAGGAAATACAAAGGGACATAAAAGTCTTGTTCCATAAAATGTAATAGAAATGTAGAAACTTACTTGTAGAGCACATGATTCCCCACAAATAGAAGACAAGAAAAAATGAGATACATGTCTTCTGCTCCACAAATTCAACAAATGGTTGGGAAATAAGAAAAAGATTGCACATCTCCTGCCAGATCTGCTTCGTGTTTCATCTAAAATGAAGGTGAAGCCACCAGTTGAAGCATCATACTAGGTGTAAAGCAAAGTGCAAATGGGTTTTTGAAATATTTTTCCTACTTCTCAACCATATGTTGGATGTGTTGCGCTATGTGTTTTATAGGTTGATTTTGTATTTAGCAATTTTGATATAATAAGGGCAGTGTGTTCTCTTTCATTTATGCCCACAACAAAATATGTAGAATGTACCTAAATATACCTAGTGTGCTGTAATAGGGTTACTTTCTTTCTAGCTGGTATTTATTGTTTTTTTTTTTAACCCTAAGCTCATGCTCCTATATTATTTGGATGAAACGACAGGTAGCAATTATTAAAACTCTTGAGTAATAACCATTTTATCCTATGCATGCGCTAAAAGCCTGCCCCATTCTTGTATTAGTGGAGGCAGTTTATTTTTCCTGGTTCAGTCAACTTTGGGTTTTAATCTGAAAAATATGGTGAGGCAGGTGGAGAGTGTGTTATTATTATTTATTCTATCAGTTTCCAAGGAGCTGTGTCACAATGTCAGCTTGCACCACCAAGATTTCTGTGTTTCATTTAGTTGCAAGGAAATTATCCCTGTAGATCCCTACACAGCTAAATAAACTACTTTACTTTTTTAAGTCAGGGATGACTTCCACAGAGACATCCTCTGTAATGCACCCCAGTTCTTGCTGTGGAGGTATTGTTCTGAGATGTATGAAGCTGCCAGAGGCAGGATTTGTGTTCATCCAGATTTCCTAGGTTTGTGTCCCATGGTATCAGCTCTGTACTACTATGGGAGTGTGCAAGAAAAATATTTTGGGATGGAGAAATGTCTCTGTATACATGCAAAGCCCACCGAAAACATACCTGTCATGTTAGATTAGTAACTCTATTCCCTGTAATTTGGCATTTTGAAATAAACAAAAATATACACACAGTGTATTACAATAAATACAATTTTCTTAATTATACTTTCACTAAAGGAATATAGATTAATAATAATACATTTATAATGTAACATAATTATGTTGTGTGTAATATTTTTTCTTGAATACACAATGGTTGATGCATAGTCACATTTTCCTTTGCTTGATAATAAACACAGAAGTCCATTCTCTAAACAATGAACTGTGGGGATTTACATCTGAGCTGCAAAAATCAGATCACAATAGCTGAGTTGAAAAAATAGGTGAGTTGGTAGTCAATTCACCACAGTTCACAACTTGGTGAATAAGATTTTATCTTCATATTTACAAGGACATCTTCATAACACTGTGCAATAAAAAGCATCAAAAAGAACATAAATCATCCAGCAAAGTATTTCATAATTGATTATGCAGTAAGTTTTTTTCTGTTTATGGTGTGTAACAGTTTAAGTGGGAGGATATAATGCTTGCAGCTATTGAATGATCAAAAACACTTGTGTGTTCATAAAATAAAAGGAAAATTATATTTAGATCTTGCATATATGCAGCAAAGCTATTTGAACAATATCCAGCTGTCACATTAAGGGGAAAATAAAATTATGTTTTCAATTATAATTTAGCCCAATACTTTTGAATTTCCCATGAATTCTGCCAGTAGTGGTTGGTTCAAAATGTTACTTTAAGAAATACTTTCTGTGTCCAGGAAAAACAAAGGGCTGTTATTAAGGGTTTCCCATTCGACAAAAATTAATGTTTTTTTTTAATGCACTGTTGGCTAGCAATGCCAAGTAAAAATCATGTCTGCTTCCATTTCATTCTGCCGTAAATTATAACTGTTGTCAGATATTACAGCAACTCAGTATAACCATCTGATGGCTTTTGAGTTGATTTTGGCTCAGTGGGAACAACACTGTTATGTTAAATAAATACAAGAACACATGACATTTGCTACCAATATAAGAAGTTGGTTTGTGGGTCACAGAATGCTTTAAGCAAAACATTTTACATCACTCTGCATGTACGCTATTTGTTATGCCCGCAAATATTAAGTTATTGGAAGGACATTTTTACACCCCACAATAAAAATAAATTTGACTATTTAAATTAATAATAAAAAATAGTTGAATTAACATTAAAAAATAAATATATATATATATTTATATACATTTATGTCATTTATTATTACTATATAGATAACATATTATTTAATAAATACAGTAGTAAAGTAGTCTTCTAATCTCTGCCCTTTTTGTGTGACTACCGGAGCATGACTTACATGTAGGATACTGCATTTCAATAAACGTGTGTACTGTCTTTATATCATTGAGTGTTTGTTTCTCTTATTTTTAAGATTTGAACAACTAAGGAAATACTTCTGGGGCCAACATTTGGTGTGCCTTTTAATACAGCTATGTCTGTGAGTGCAATTGTTCAGTAATAATAATCAACACATTGTCATACAGTATACACTATTAATGTTTGTTGTTACATGCAAATGGCTATGAGTAATTACAAGAACACTTCCTGTTGAACTGATCCAGGCTAATGTAATTTATCTTTTACCTGATAGAATGGAAAGACAAGGATGGAGCGCTACAGATAAATATTTCCCCAGAAACGTGTGGGAAACTAAAAAATATACTTATATTCAGATAACTTTCAAATTGCTTAGATGGCAGTCTTCGGTCCTTATAATCTTCAACATCAGATATTTCCTCAGAGAAAAATGAATAAGAGGACAGACAATAGTGCTCTCTGTGTATATAGACAAAACCATATATATATCTATATATATATATATATATATATATATATATATATATATATATATATACACACAATACACACTCACGTGGGTTGGAGCAGAGGTGCTTGAATAGCAAGTTTGGATTCCCAGATGCCGATTCACTCTCCCATTAGCATAGAATATTGGAAGAGCAAAGCTTCATAGTATAAAAATTCCTAATGAATAGTGACCTTTATATGCTGCTTATTCTTCTAATGACAACTTTTTTAAAGGTATTGTCTATTTTTTTACTTATAAAATATCAATAAATATTTACTATAAAAAAGTAACAAATGGGGTCTAGTCGGGTAGCTTTGAATTTCTCATGGCAAATCAAAGCTTGAGTTTTGGACCACTTCCAGTCACTTCAATGATCCAAATTGCCCATGAATTAAGACTGTTCAGAAAGCACCAAAGTGCTGACTAAATATTAGCCTCTATCCTCCCCAAAGAGTTCCATGGGGAGGATAAAGACTCATTTCGGGAGCACTTAATTTATTGTCAAAATATCCAAAGTCTTCCTGAAATAATAAATTAAATAGAAAATTGCCCCACTAGGGCCTTCGGACTTCCGCTGGACCCATAAATAAAAAATAACATCACTGGCCCCTAATAAAAGCAATGGGGGAAAATTGTTTTATCCCTGCCTCCCCCCAATGATAAATGGAGCTGGGAGCTGTCCACATGGCTCCCAAACACCATAATATACATTAAGGGGGACAGGGCTATATGCAGCATTATACCTTACAAAAAACAGCAGACCTGTTCATGGGAATATTCCTGGACCCAGGGAATATTGAATGCAGATTTGTTTTGTTTTCTCAGTAACACATTTCACACAATATGTGTGAAAAGTACAAGAAAAAACACTAACACAAACTTTGGCAGAGACTGGTGGCATGGGATGCATTGTGATTTGTCATTTAAAATGCCAACTTTAAAACTAAAATAAAGTTATATATGACCCTCCCAAGCAACTATGTCAACCTATGCATTAGGGTTTTGTGTTGGAATACAATGTGCTTGAAAAAAAGCAAAAACAAAAAACTACAAACCAACTTTACTAAAGATTGGTGATAAAATGGCTGCCTGACAAGTGTCAAAATACCTCAAGGAAGGATCAGAGAGACATCTCTTGGGAGATGGTCCGGGGCCAGATAAACCAGCAAAGGATAATGGAGAAGGGCTATTATGCAGCCTTCTTTTACAGAGTCAGCTAGTTGTAATCTATATATATGGGATATTATGCTTGCCCAGTATTTATGTTTTAATAGAGGGAGACCCAGTGTTAACAAAGAGTGGCTGAGTCTAGGTCTCTTACCTCTCTAGACAAAGTTATTAAAACTGACTTGTACCATGTTTAACCATTGATCTGTGACCTTGTCTGGCAATCTGTCTTACCGTTCCTTGGGTACTTATTGGGTCATTTATCAGTTCTCTTTGTTCCTCCGAAATCTGGGGGGCTGACATCCCTGAAAGATATTTATCTCTCTCATGCATCCCTCATGTATTATCAGTACTTATATTATACAGTTTCTAAAAGTATTTGTTGAACTGTTTCCCTAGGTCCCCCGGAGTCATGTAAACCTTGGTGCCCAAGACCAGCTTTTTTCCATGTTTATATAATTTATTTTCATTTGTACTTCCCTTAACATGGAGTAATTGTCATGTTCTGTTAATGAATTATCTATGGAAAATAAGAATAAAACAGAACATAGAGCTCTGAGAGTTCCATCCCTCTCTTTTTTAAGCTTGCTTGATAACTTGATGTAACGATAGCAGGTGAATCCTCAATGCAGATACTTGACACTGTGATGTGATGGAGACAGACATGTCTGTAACCTGGGCCTTTGAGTGGTGAGAGGAGGTCTTCTGCCCCAACTAGAGCTACCTTTGGTTGAGCCAAAGGCACAAAGGAAAGGTTGCTGCACCCCTACCACTCTCCGGACACCAAGCTGGGACAGTGTCAAGACAACAGAAAATAGTCACAGCACACCAGGAAAACAGGAAGCGAAGTCAGGGTATGAGCCAGGGTCGTGGAGCCGGGAGGACTGGACTGGAAAGCCGAGGTCAGGAATGGAGAGGACAACGTTGTAAATAAAGCCAGGCCAAGGTCAAAACAAGGGAAGGAGGATAATAGTAGTCTGAGGAAAGCCAAATGTCGATACATAGGAACAACAGAATAATACTCAGGAGCCAGGACAACACAGAGGATGCTAACACAGGCAATGAGAGAGGGTAAATGAGCTGAATTTATACCAATAGGTGCCATTAGGACTGCACGGGGGTGTGGGATAAAGGTGTAAGTGTGGCAGCCATGTTGAAGATCTTAGGGCTCCAAAAACATGGTGCTGCAGGATTTTGAAACTGAAACTTGCTGCAGCTTGAGGACCTGCATGGACAGACACAGAGGGAGCAGAAGGCAGGTTGGTGACACTTTATCAATGTATACCTAATCTCCGGTTGCAGTGCTTCAGAGCTACAGCTACCCTCTCTTTTTTCATATTTGAGGCCTGAATGACTTTCAGGAACCTGTTCTCCCCCAAACGTATTTTATCATCTCTCCTCCAGTAGGTTTATTGTAAAAAAACATTATCTATATGTTCTTTCACCAGAAAATTATATACAATAGAATGCTTGTGTTTAGAGTTTAACCCCTGAATGTTGACCGAACAAATCATAACCATATATTCCCCCACCCCATAGCAGCAAGAAAACAAACACTGGTTCAGCCCATCCACATTCACATCCCCCTTCTCCTCATGAAACCAGGGATGCTTGGTAGGGAGGAAAACCCCTACATATAACAAACAAAGACATCATCTATGTTTTAAACACACCTGTCGGTACACCTACGGCAGGGGACGCAAAAAATGAGTACTTCTTTAAGGACCTTCTTGGGGTGAGTGACCTCCATGAGCTGAAAGAAGAAAAAAAATTACTGCTTCCTTATACACAACTAATTATACATTTATCACTAAAGATTAATGCATTTTGTGCATTCCCAGGTCGTGCACCAATCGTGAATTTGATCATAAACGTTACTACCTCTTTATTGCTTCATCCCGCTTTAGGTTGGGAGAAGAAGAGAAAAGAGAAATAAAAAAATAAAAAAACCTTGGTGTGTACTATACTACATTCTCCTACATAACTAATTATACATTTATCTATAGAACTTAATTCGATTTGTGACATATTCCAAACTCATGCATCTAAAAAGTGAAATTGTGTCCATAGTCTCAGTATTTTTCCATAGTTGTGCGTCTTCAAGTGAATTTGTGGCCATATTCTCAATTTCCTGATTATTGCATCCACGTCCACCCTCTTCCACAATCGTGCTTCTTAAAGTGAATTTGTGAAAATAGCCCCAATATCCTAATTAATGTGGCGCCCAGCTTCTTCCATAGTCATGCGTCTGAAAGTGATTTGTGACCATATTCTCTATTTCCTGGTTATTGCATCATCCCCCTCTTTATTACTTTGTCCTGCTTTAGGTTGGGAGAAGAAGAAAGGAAAGAAGAGAAGGAAAAAAAAATAAAACACTTTCATGTGTATTATACCGCATCCTCCTGCTGATCTGATTATACATTTATCAATAGAAATCAACTGATTTGCCATCATCTTCCAAAATCTTGCTTCTTAAAGTGAATTTGTGTCCATAGACTCTGTATCCTAAATTATTGCATCGTTACCCTGCTTCTTCCCTATTGCATCTTGAAGTGAATTTGTAACCATTTTCTCAATTTATTACAACCAAATTCTTTACTTTGGGGGGGGAACGCTCTCCTCATAATACTCAGATAAGATCTTTATCTAGTCTACCAACGCTTTGGGTTTGTCAAATTTAACAAAGGAACCGTTCCACTCGACCCATAGTGACTGTGGATACCCCCATCTATATATGATATTCCGCTGGCGAAGCTGGTTGAGTTCTGTTATAAAGGACTGTCTCCGTTGTCTGGTGGAGTAAGACAGATAAATATACACTCCAATTTCTTCGTAGGGAGTACCCGTTTTCTTACCTGTTCTACAGGCCTTCAGAATTTGTTCTTTAAACAAAAATGATTGAAAATTCACTATTATGTCCCGGGGTGATGACTCCATCATGGGGTTGTTTTTGGTTGGGTTAATTTTCAGTTGCTTAAACATGTCCAGACGGTAAGCCTCTTTCTTGTCCTGGTAACTTCCTCGGGAACATTGCGAAATCTCAAATTGTTCCATCTGGACCGGTCTTCCAACTCTTGTATTTTTCCTTCTAATATGCTTACCTTTTTTCCAGCCCAGTGGCTGTCTCTTTAATATTAACAATTAAAAATTCTGCATTTCCGATTCCTTCTTCCATTGCACCTAATTGTTTAGATAGACCCTCCAGATCGGTTTTGATTTCTGATTTTATTTCATGGGCAGTCTTCACAATTTCCTCTTTTATAATTGTGAGTTGGCCTTCTAAACAGTAAACATGTGCAAAACTAAAATTTTCGTTTCGTTTTCGTCCATTCGGACGAAAATGTTATTTATTTCGTCTAAAACGAATTTCATTCATTATTTTCGTTTCGTTTTATTCGTTTCGTTTTATAGAATACGTGTAATACTATTGGCTTTCTATAAACCGAACGAGAGCCCCATTCATAAGAAATTCTTATGAATGGGGCTCTCGTTCGGTTCATAGAAAGGCAATAGTACTACATGTTTTCTATAAGCCGAAAGTCTATGAACCGAAAGTCGTTCGGTTTATAGATTTTCGGTGTAATTCTATGTATTCTATAAACCGAAAGTCAATAAACCGAACGACCTTCGGTTTATAGACTTTCGGCTTATAGAAAACGAACAGTAGTAGTGCCTTTCTATGAACCCATTCATAAGAATTATGAATGGGTTCATAGAAAGGCACTACTACTGTATAAGTATAAGTCTATAAACCGAACGTTCAGTGTATAGACTTTCGGCTTATGGAATACATGTAATCCTATTGCTATTCTATAAACCGAACGTTCGGTTTATATAATAGCAATAGGATTCTATGTATCCCATAAGCTGAAAGTCTATAAACCGAACGTTCGGTTTATAGACTTTCGGCATTTGTAATGCATGTAATAGTACTATTGGTTTTCACTACACAGAGACAGAGTCTCCATTCATAAATTTATGAATGGAGACTCTGTCTCTGTGTAGTGAAAGCCAATAGTACTATTACATTCATTACAAATGCCGCAAGTCTATAAACCGAACGTTCGGTTTATAGACTTTCAGCTTATGGAATACATAGAATCCTATTGCTATTCTATAAACCGAATGTTCGGTTTATAGAATAGCAATAGGATTCCATGTATTCCATAAGCCGAAAGTCTATAAACCGAACGTTCGGTTTATAGACTTTCGGCTTATGGATTACATGTAATACTATGGGCTTTCTATAAACCGAACTAGAGTTCCCATTCATAAAAATTTATGAATGGGGACTCTGTTTCGGTTTATAGAAAGCTAAGAAGTTGAACGAATGAACGAATGGTTTAATATAAACGAAAATTATTTGTCCATTCGTGCTATAGTACTATAAACCGAAATAGAGTCAGTTTATAGAATGCCAATAGACTTACATGCATTCCATAAACCGAAAGTTGTTCATTATGTCGGTTTATGGAATGTAGTGTACTATGCTATGGTATTCTATAAACCGACTCTATTTCGGCTTATAGAATGCCAATAGTACTACGAATGGACGAATGAACGAATGATTTTCGTTTATTAACCATTCGTTCATTCGGCTTTCATTACCATAGCATTTTCGTTATTCGTTTTTCGGACGAATGGACGAAAATGCTATTTTCGGACGAAAATGCATTCGTCCGAAAATGAATGCACATGTCTACTAAACAGGTTTTTATGAAATCTTGAATTATCTCCCTTGATTCTTTTGTTAGATTCTGTGTCATGTCTTCCATACTCTGACAATCGCCCAGTACAGAATGTTTTTCTTTATCTTTTTCTTCCTGTTTAAATATTGCCTGGAATATACCAGTTACACCACCTTCGCCAGTCAGTATGGGTCAAATAGGCTTCAGGCCTGCTTGATAACTTTTTGTTTTTGGTTGGTAGCCATCTTTATGCACTGTGTCTTTTTCCGTTGTATAAACGTGGGTTAAGTATCACTGCTTACATCCCTGCAGCTGATTAGTCAGACTGATATTCCTCTCTCCTTGTTTAGCTGCCTCTGGGAGTATTCGCTATGATCACCCCCTTACTATTTTAAGCCAGCCAGTGCTGATTGAGATACACTCCAGTTGCCTGGTACACCGTGTTTTCCCCTGAGCCTAGTTTGAGTATAGGTTAGGGTAGGTGTCTCTGCTTATGTCCAGTACAGCTAATTGTTCACAGTTCAAAAAGTTTAAGAAAATGGAGTGATGCTTCGTAATCAGTTTGGGCGTGTTTACAGTGTGTTTTAAGAATTCCCATTCTTATTTCTCTTTTCACATGTATGAGATAAACATTCACATAGATACAGAAAGAAAAGTCCACTGTGATGTTTTAACTATTAAATGTACTAAGCTGGGTCCAAGCTATTCACCAGCCAACACTGATCATATAAACACTAAATTAGACACGTATCTTGCTTCAATGTCTTTGTTATGGCTTTTTTTACTATTCAAGGCTCCCCTTTTTGACGCCGTTCTGAACTGAGCATTTTTTCCGCCTCCCTGCACCTCCGACACCAAGCCGCTATTATCATCAGCCAGGGGAGTCCTATAGATAGTCTCTTGGAGATCGGTTCATGTGGTTGTGTAAGCCTCCGCCTCCTCGTCACCCCGCCTCCTCGTCACATCATGACTTCGCTACATCATCTCACTGGACAACCCCGCATGCTTCCCCCTTCACCCTCTCGATCCTGTCTGTCATTGAATTAACGATAAGGGAGAGGAAGAATGTTCTTGTTTTTTGTTTTTGATAATTCTTTTTTTTGTTTTTTTTTCTCTTTCCTCTTTCATGTATTTAGCTAACAAAATGTAAAAAATAATATTAGTATAATAAAATAAAGGGAAGTGAAGAAGAGGGAGATTGTATAATAAAAAAGATGGCCAAAGTATGTGATAAACAGTGAATGGATTGGCAAACTTTAATGGCCAAAAAAGAAAAAGAAAAGAAAGAAGCACTGAAAATTATCTGATGGCTAAAATTACCTCACTTTGGGTGAGGTATTTTTTTAAAATATTTATATGCTAGCATATTTTGAAAGGATATGTCTTCGAAATAGCAACACATTACTGTGCCCCCCCCCCCCCCCCCCTCAAAAAAAGACAAGGTGATCATTATATTTGTTCAGTGGCATCTCATATCTTTTTGGTATGGTAAACGCATATTATTAAATATAGGTGGGAAACACACTAAGTATAGTTATAGTACACCATAGACAAAAGAGAGAGTTGGAGACAAGTGGCATTCTTATATAGATTGCAAAGATTTTGACTAGGCTTTACCGGGTGGAAGGAGAGGGTCAGATAGTAACTTCCAGTGACTTGTCTATCAAGAAAGATTTTATAATACCGATTTGAAATGATTTGTTATGTCCAGGGAGGAAAGGGGGTTATGGTAGGGGAGAATTTATGTATGGTAATTTTTGGCTGGGGTTATGGGAGCCTTGCTCCAACATTAACTTAAGTATTGTTATGATTGTTCAGCCATTTGAGCCATGGGGAACATCTTTCCTCAATTTTTTTTATTATTGTCGTCTTGAAAAGATATACCTTTTTCCATCTTATATTGATTTTCTAACTAGGATTCTATCTGGTGCCATTACTGCTTAATCTCTTGCCTCCAATGCCTTGATAGAACAATCTTAGTGGCTACCAGCATCTGTATAATTAGATATCTCTTTTTAAAGGAAAAGTGCGAGACGTTAAAATGTAATATTGCCATTGCTATTCCAGGTTCAACCTGGCATTCCACGATGTCAGAGATATTTTAAAAAACCTGACTCCAAAGAGAACTTATAACCCTGCAGTCCCACCATATATGTCTAGATGTTCCTTCCTTTTTGTTACATCGCCAGCATTTGTTAGAGAGCTGTAGATCTATTCTGTTCCAAATTTGTGGGACTAAATGCCACCGATGTAAAATTTTGTAGTGCAATTCTATAATATTTATACAGTGAATGGTTTTCTTAATGTCTTTAATTGAGTTTACTCAACTCTCTGTAGGGGTCTCCTCACCTATATCTTTTTCCCAAGTCAACCAAGATCTTGTTTTGGTATCTTTATCTTGAGAGTTAACTATCTGTAGAAATCTAGAGATTTTTTTTTTTTTATGTAGGAACAGCTAGACCTCCCCTATTAGATTGTTTCCAGATATGAGACATAGCGATTCGGGGTCTCTTTTGAGCCCAAATATAGTCTAGAAAAAGCTTTTGTACTAGCCTAAGCTCAAAAATTGGAATCCTTAGTGGGATCATTCTGAATAAATAAGACCACTTAGGTAGTAGGTAAGATCTTATTTTGTTTACTCATCCCAGCCATGAAATACCAAGGGCCTTCCAGTTTATCTGAGAATTGTTTCTGATTTTGATTGCTAATGTTTCTAGAGTTAAGATATACAGTATCGGGGCAAGGGGGCAGCCTTGCTGTGTACCATTTTTAATCAGAAACCAGTCTGCGGAGATGCCAGGACCCACGGTTCTAGCAGTTGGGCCAGAATACAAGGCCATAATTGCTGACTCTATTGGCCCTATAATACCGAATCCAACAAGGGCCTGGCTCATGAATCCTCAGCTGACCCTGTCAAAGGCCTTCTCGGCATCTAGTGACAGGACCAGCTGGGGAGTCCGTGTTGCCTCTGCATACCCCAGGAGGCCAATCAGTCTCCTTGAACAACTAGTCGTCGAACACCCTGCTATAAAGCCCACCTGGTCCTGATGGATTATTGAAGGAATAATTGCTTTGAGACAATTGGCTATTATTGTAGAATATATTTTTATATCGGTATTAATCAATGAAATAGGCCTACAGTTGGCCAGATCTGTTGGGTCTTTGAATGGTTTTAATATAGGGGATATTGTCTCCTGTAATAATTCGGATGGCATTGATCCTTTGTCCATAATTTCATTGAAAATACATAACCCAAGATGTTGGGTTAGATCAAATTTGAATTTTTTATAACACATGTTATGAATATCTATCAGGACCAGGAGCCTTGTTGGATTTTAAATGATTTATCACCTGCATAGTCTCTTCAGGTTTAAAAGGTAAGTTTATTTTGGCTTGTTGTTCAACAGACAAGGAGGGCGGATTCACCTCTCGTAGGTATTGAGTTATATCGTGCTCTACTGGAGATTCCAAAACACCATATAGCTGGGAATAGAATTTATTAAATGCATTGCCAATATCTTTTGGACTTGTATTACTTCTCCCTTCCATTTGAATGTTTATAACTCTAGCTTTGGGTTTCCTATTTTTGAATTTATTGGATAGCATCTTATCTGCCCTGTTCCCCTTATGATACCATTTCTGGTTCAACTTCATAAGGGCAAAGGTTGCTTAAGCCAACAAGAGTGCATTTTTTTTTTTTTATTTGATCAATTCAAAGGGCCTGTGCTTTTGAGGGAGATAGTTTATTATCAACCTTTAATTTATATTGATCTAAATATAGTTGATTAATTGATGCACCCTGTTTTTTTTTATTTCAGAACATAGTTTTATTAGGTATCCTCGGGCGACACTTTTAAAGGCGCACCAGCCTGACAGGCTAGAAATCTCCTTAGTGATATTTTCTTTAAAGTATAGTTTAAACATTGAGGATAGGAATTCCTACCTCAAAATCTAAAACAACTGCAGAATGCTCTGACCATGGAGTGTCTTTTATATCTATCTTGCGGCAGTACCTCAGTACCTCCCCCGGGTGCATGGTGCGCCACATATCATATAAGTTAATTTTGGCTATAATTTTTTGAAACTGGAGGGCTCCCAAACGTAAGGAAGGGTTTAGTCTTGTCCCCTTGGGAACTTTTTTTTATCCATGTCAGTATCTAGTATACAGTTTAAATCTCCACCTATCCGCAGGGTGCCTTGAATTAAAAGTTGTATTTTACCAATGATATTGTTTATGAATCTATGTGGGTTCTCATTAGAGGCGTAAATATTTAAAAAAGAATATTTCTGACCCTGTATCTCACAGATAAGTAAGAGGTATCTACCATTCGTATCCTGCATATTAAAGATCTCCTGATACGCCAGATCTCTGGAGATAAGTATTGCAAATCATCTTTTTTTCGTATTACAATTAGAAAAAACAATATGTGGAAACAGATTATTTTATAGTAATGAGGCATCTCCTTTCCCGTGGGTTTCTATTTGAAAGGTCATCAGATATACTGAATAAATAAAAAATATTCACAAGCAAAAGTGCTTTTTTTTAAAAAATTCAACCATATAAATGATATATTCTCCACTATATTATGGCATATAAAAAAGCCTTACTTGTCAATAAAAAAAAAAAGTATAGCATTTGTGCGAAAAAGAACAGTTAACTGCAAATAACAGAAGAATGTTAATTTTTATTGCAAGGTTAACAATGCGTTTATTTGGGTATAATGTGCCCTGTTCTGACACCTCAAAGTACATAAATAGTAAAATAGTAATTTAGTTTTAAAAAATACACAAGTCCATCAAGTTCAACCCTCTATCTATCATTCCAGATTTTGATCCAAAAGAAGGCAAAAACCCCTAAGGCAGCTATTTAGAATTTTGCCTCCCAGGGGGAAAATTCCTTCTTGACTCCAAAGGGCATTCAGATTTCTCCTTTGATCAATAAGCTCTATTATTAATGCTTATTCTATTATTAATAGCCCTGTATGTTCTGCTTTTCTAAAAAAAAAAAAATGATTGTGCTTGATAGCACTACCTCTCTTGGCAGTGAGTTCCATAACCTTTGCTGTCTATGAAATCTTTGCTCTTCCAGTCTCAGGGGATGATATCTTATTCTTTGTACATTTCTGTTAATGAACATGTCACTGTAGAGCTCTTTATATTGGCCCTGCACTTATTTATATAATGTTATCATATCCCCTCTGAGATGCCTTTTTTCTATCGCATATAAATGCAATTTTTAAGTCTTGCTTCAAAACTAAGATCCTCCAATCCCCTTAATTAATTATTGCATATATATGCATATTCAAGGTGAGGTCTTACCATTGATTTGTAAAGAGGCAAGATGATATCCTCATCCCATGAATATATATACCTCATTTTATATATGCCAATATATTATTAACCCTTGCAGCTGCTGACTGGCATTGAGCACTGTTGCCAAGTCTATTATCTACAATTATTCCTAAATCCTTTTCATTGTCGTTTTTCCCAAGGAAATACCATTTAAAGTATATGTTGCTTTGTTATTATTTTGACCATAATGCATAACTTTACATTTGCCATTTAACTGCCCAGTCCCACACTCTGTCCAAATCTTCCTGTAAAGAAAAAACTTCAAGATTAGTCTGTATTACCTTAACTAATTTAGTTTCATCAGCAAACACTAAGACATGACTCTGAGCTCAACGTGGGAGATTATTAATAAACAAATTAAAAAGAAGAGGGCCTAAAACAGACCCCTGAGGTACTCCGCTCAATACCCTGGTTCAGTTTGAGGATTTTCCATTTACAACAACCCTCTGTATTCTATCTTTTAGCCAATTTTAAATCCAAATACATACATTTGCCCCTAAACCTCTTCCTCTTAATTTGTAGATTAACCTTTTGTGTGGAACTGTATCAAATGCTTTAGCAAAGTCCAAATAGATCACATCAGCTGCCACACCTAGATCTATATTTTTACTGACTTCTTCATAGAATGTTATTACATTTGTTTGACAAGACCTGTCTTTCACAAAACCATGTTGACTTTTAATAATTATATTCTGGTTCAAGATGTATTCTTGAGTGTAAACCTTTAGCAATCCTTCAAATAATTTCCCCACTGCAGATGTCAAGCTCACTGGCCTATAATTACCTGGCAGACATTTTAATCCCTTTTTAATTATTGGAATGACATCTGCCTTTCACCAGTCTGTTGGCACTAAACCTGAACTGAAAGAATCCCTAAAGATCATAAATAGTGGTCTGGGCAGAATTATGCTTTACTCTCTAAGGACCCTTGGGTCTATACCATCTGGCCCTGGGGCCTTGTCTATCTTAACATAGTTTAATTGCTTAAGCACTTTTTCCTGTGTCAGCCAATCCCATGTTTGGTGACTGTTCCGTAACTTCCGGTAGCAGGGGCTCATCCATCGGTTCTGCTTTCTCTCTCTCCTCACTTACCAAATTTCCCATTTGGGATAACAAGGACCCAACATTTTCCATTTTAGTTTTTTTCCATTTATATACTTATAAAACATTTTGGGGTAAGTTTTACTCTACTTAGCAATCCTTTTCTCGTTTTCCAATTTAGCCATTTATTTTAATTGCCTTTTTGCAGGATTTTGTACCCTATAAATGATAATGCTGACCCCTTGCTTTTATAATGTTTGAATGCCATTTTCCTGTTTTGTATTTCCTGTTTCACGTTACCGGTAAGCCACATTGGGTTTGATTTGTGTACTTTTGTAATGTGTGCTCAAAGGAATTCCACTTGTCTTCTGTGTTTAGTCCAGAAATCAATCATTCCCAGTCTAAATGTTCAATTGATGCTCTTAGTCCATTAAAGTTGGCCATTCTAAAATTAAATATTTTGGTGGCATAGTTACCAATTTGCTTTTTTGCATTTATCTCAAACGAAACCATGTTATGGTCACTATATCCCCAAGTGTTCTCTTACTTGGATGTTTGAGATAAGCTCCTCATTGTTTGTTATTACAAATCCAGACAGGCATCCATTCTAGTTGGGGTGTCTACTAATTGTGCCATAAATGTGTTATTAAGCATGTTCAGAAACTTGCTGCCCTTGGAGGAACTAGTTGTTCCACAATTATAATCTATATCTGGGTAATTAAAATCTCCCATGATTAAAACTTCATTCAGATTTGCAGTCTTTTCATTTTGTAATAAAAGCTGATCTTCTCCATCAATGCTAATATTTGGTGGCTTGTATCATACACCTACAAGTAATGTGCAATTCTTTTTAGTGTCTATGCTAATCTCCACCCACAGTGTCTCCACATCAGTTCCAGTTACATCATGCACACCTTCTTTTATAGTGGGCTTTAATTTATGATTTACATATATACAAATCCCTCCCCCTTTTTGTATTTACTCTGTCCTTTCTAAAAAGTGAGTAGCCTTGTAAATTATCTGACCAGTCATGGGTCTCATCCCACCACGTTTCTGTAATTCCGATTAAATCATACTGTTTAGCACTTATCAGTATCTAAAGCTAACCCATTTTGTTTGTCAAGCTTCTTGCATTTGCTAAAAGACATTTAAGATGTTAACTCAACCACTGCTTTCCACCTCCTTTCCCATAGCTACACCCACCTTTCAATCTACTCTTGATACCATTTCTTCATTTTGATCTGGACCCTTCCCTCCAGAGCCTAGTTTAAAAGCTCATCTAACCCTCTAGCCATCCTCTCCTCTAATACTGCAGCCCCCTCATCATTGAGGTGCAGCCCATCCCGTCCATACAGTCTGTAGCGGACTGCAAAGTCTACATAGTGCTCCAAGAACCCAAATCCCTCTTGCTTGTGCCACCTTCACAGAATTAATCTCCCTAAGCTCCCGCTGTCTCCCTGATGTAGCGCGTGATACTGGTAATATTTCAGAGAATATTACTTTGGAGGTCCTTTCCTTCAGCTTATTTCCTAGTTCCCTAAAATCATTTTTAAGGACCCCCCATCTACCATTAACTATGTCATTAGTACCAATGTGTACTAAGACAGCTGGATCATCCCCAGACCCTCCCAACAATGTGTCTACCCAGTCCGCAACATGCCAAACCTGAGCACCCGGGAGACAACATACAGTTCGGCATTCGGGGTCCTGGCAACAGATTACCTTATCTACCTTCCTAATAATAGAATCACATACCACCACTACCTGTCTAGACTTTCTAGTGTCCTGACTCCCAACTGTGGGAGGCTACGCACCTGGCTGCTAGGAGAGTCAGACTGCCCCACAAATACCTTTTTCCCAGTATCCTCACACAAGCTGGCAAACATGTTGGGGTGTACCAGCCCAGAACAAGCCTCCCTAGCACTCCGACCCCTACTTCCCCTTAAACAGCAAACCCAGCTCTCTGCCCTAGAAACCTCTTCTTCTCTATCATCACCCTACACTGACCCCAGCCAAATGCCTGCTCCATGAGCAGTAAACTCCGCTCCATGTTGTTTATTTCCCTCAGTAAATTTCCTCTTTCTTATTTTCATATACACACACAAACATACTGCTGAGTTTGCTCTTTAGATCTAGTATGATATTCTCCAAAGCAGCAACCTGCTCATATCTTTAGCAGCGGTATGGACCCTGGGGAACTTGATCCAAGATAGCATACATGCTGCAAGACATGCACTTAGTGGCATTATCCAATGTGCTCTCTAATGTAAACCACACAATATAAATAGAATAAATAAGGATTTATACTTTACCCTCCTTCTTGCCTTTTAACTCCTTATTTAAATTCTAACTCCAACACTTAAGAAGCTTGCTCACTTTAGAAGCTGCTCATCTGAATTTGCTTGGCTCAGTATTCGCCTGCTCCTTTCAGATACATGGCCTTCAAAGTAAATAGACTCATAGAGAAGGTTAATTAACTAATCGCAAACAGCCTTCCTAACCTTTTCCCTCCAAAACAGTTTTTTTTCAATAAATCTTTATCAATAATACACACAAAATAAACAGTGCTCCCCTTGCAGTGAAAATAAAAATACCCCTTTTCTTTTTTGCTTCTAACTCCAACACTTAAGAAGCTTGATGACTTTATAAGCTTCTCACCTGAATTTACTCCATTCAGATAAATGGCTTTCAAACATATAGACATACCTTTACTATGAGCAGAGTGTCAACCCTAGAAACCTCTTCTCCATCATCAACCTTCTCTACACTTGCCCCAGCCATTGCAGGCTCCGTAAGCAGTAAACTCCTCTACATGTTGTTTATGACCCTCAGTTGCCTGTTGCCTCTTTAGATCTAGTATTAAATTCTCCAGAGCAGCAACCTTCTCACATTTGCAGCAGCGGTATGGATCGTGGGGAACTTGCTCCAAGAGAGCATACATGCTGCAAGACATGCACTTAGTGGCATTATCCAACATGCTCTCTAATGTAAACCACACAATATGAATAGAATAAATACGGATTTATACTTTACCCTCCTTCTTGCCTTTTAACTTTTTTGC
The DNA here is from genome assembly GCA_036172795.1 of Pelodytes ibericus. Classification (NCBI taxonomy): domain Eukaryota; kingdom Metazoa; phylum Chordata; class Amphibia; order Anura; family Pelodytidae; genus Pelodytes; species Pelodytes ibericus. The sequence goes on along the minus strand of CM069865.1, from coordinate 50,152,947 downwards.
TTCTAACTCCAACACTTAAGAAGCTCAGGACCAGTGGCTGTGTGTCCGGTATCCAGTATCTCAGTATCAGTGGCTGTGTGTCCAGTATCCAACGGTCATCCATTTGTGAACCTTCTATCACAATCTCATACTTCCCTATCCAGTGTTTGGCGAGAGGTATAGGTGCAGAAATGTGTCTTTTCAGCAAACAAAGGCACGGCTCAAACAAACGTGTGTCTGATTTGGAACGAAGACCTCCTACTACCTCTCAAAGACCTGGTGACAAGTTGTACAAGAAGATTTAAAGATCCAGTGTTTTCAGGTCCTGCATCGTGGATCCTAAACTCTGACCATTACATCATGGCCAGCCTAAATACATTCATCTCAGGTAAATCATGATAAACTAATTCTATTTGTTGTGATGAGTTTCCCAGCAACCATGAAATACTTTCATCCAACAATCTTTACTATCTCAACAATCCCACCAGATGTGAATCCTTATCTTGTCCACATCTCTAGCATTGATCGTCATTAGGATTAATATTGTGCAGTACCAGTACCATCTAGTAATTTTCTTGTAGAAAATCTATTGTAGATTTAAACAATGAATATTCTGATGCACCTTATTCCAATTATCTCACCACCTATTGTTATATTCTCCATCAGAATTTTTTCTTTGCAGTTCTCATTCTCAGATTTCCCAAGTCTTCAGGTTTGTATGAATATCCTGCTCTTTTAACAACTGTATACATTTTCAACAGTTTACCTTTTTTCCTTATTAAACAATTTCATGAAATTGTACCTATCTGTAATACAGGATGAACCAATAATGTTTTATTCATATATATTTAAAACGTAGGTTATATTGTTTCCTAAGGGAGGCAAATTCTTTGATTTTACTATTTTGTATCAGTTGGGAAATCTGATTTATATCATAGCTTTCCCAGTAAAAAAAGATCCAAGTCTTCTACATTACAGCTAATCACCTCAATTGGGGTAGTCCATAAGATTTTATTTTTTAATTAACTTCTATTTTTAAAGCGGGACCAGAAAATCATAATGTCCACTAATAATGAGCCATGTATTCGACCTGCTAGTTTCTTATATTTCTGGGCATTCATCAAAAGCAAAATTTCTAAATTAGGAAGTCCAGAGATAGTGGACTCAATTTCCCACCACTCAATCTCAGAAGAGTCTCTGCATTGCATTGTATGTATATAAATAAGGCAACTAGCTTCCCAGTACAATTTAAGATTTGAGACCCTTTTAGTATTATCTCTATACATTATGCTCTTCTTAATTCTGGCTTTCTTTTCTCGCCAGATAAAATCTAAAAACAGTCCTCTGTAGTTGGTTCTGTATACCCTGATGTATGAAGAATGAATCCTCCCCAACCATGATATTGATGGATTCTTCCATCTATTTAACTTTTGTCACAAGTCCTCCATAAGTTTCTTGAAATTGGGCAGTCATGTTTTATTTGGGTAGGGTCTTTGCCAGGTTTCAACTGATCATTACCTGTAAAATTTCTTAATAGGGAGCCAGGCTGCCCAGCAATTTCTTATAAAAACACTTGTGAACCCATCAGTTCCTGGATCTTTTTTGTTTTTTTAGTGTCTTATTGCATTCTTGATCTCTTCTTCCCCAATAGGTTCCTCCAGTTTATTTCTTTGCCATTCACTAATTTAAAGAAGATTATGGGTTTTCAGGTATGCCTCTATCTCTTCATTTTTCCCATCATCAACCTGGATTTTATACAAGGAAGTATAAAAAGTCCTGAATGGAGCTTGGATTCTTTCTGGGGAAAATAATGTTCTCCCACCACTACCAATTTTGTGAATTCTGGTTTTTGGCATATTGGTTCTCTGTTTCGGTGTCAGACTCTTATTGACCTTATTGCCTAAATAATACTGCTTTTGTTTTACTTAAAAATGATTTTGTTTGCCTTGTTAGCCAGGAAAACATTAATTTCTCCTTTAACTGCGTATATCTTATTTCCCAGTTCAATTGTGTTTTCTCTTTTAGAAGTTAAATCATTTAAAAGAACATATAATTCAGCTAAATTCTTAGGGTGTTGGCTATTTAAAGTTGGCTATTCTACTTATTATATTACCCCGTATGACTGACTTAAATGCACACCAAGCAACAGGGGTGGATACTTCCCTATTTAAATTTTCAAGAAAAACTGCTCAGTGGTCTTTCTTAATTCTTCAAAATAGGCCATATCTTGCAATAAGCAATCCCTATCTCCAGGAGAGGTCTTACATACCCCATTCCCTTATCCAAAACCATGACACATCAAATAAATGATATCTTTGCAATTCCTAATCACTTGCACCTTGTACCAAGTACATGTCAATAAGAGAAAATAATGGGAGAAAAAAAATAATTTAAACTTAACCCTAAATTTAGTAATTTCTCATGACAATCAATAAATGAAGCATCCATCTAGACCCCTTTTGGTGATTGCTTATCTAGGTCAGCTATGCAGTTAAAATCCCCTGCATAGATGAATATTACCAATAAAAATATCTCCCTTCCTTATCTCTTTGTTTATATAGTATTCATATTTTATATACCGTATTTATCGGCGTATAACACGCACTTTTTCTCCCTGAAAATAGGGAGAAAAAGATGTGTGCGTGTTATACGCCGAAAAAAAAAAAAATCTAAAACTTACCTCGTTCCTGCTCTGTCCCCCGGTGCTCTGAAGCTGCGTGGCTGTGAGGGAAGCGTTGTGAGCTTCCCTCCGGTCGCGCGGTCAATAAAGTCTGTTTTTTTTTTTTAAAACAAACTTTATTGACCGCGCGGCTGGAGGGAAGCTCACAATGCCTCCCTCACAGCCACGCAGCTTCAGAGCACCGGGGGACAGAGCAGCAAAGAGGTAAGTGCTGGGGTCTGGGGGAGGGGGGGGGAGGAGGGTGGCATAACGAGCATACTAAGGGGAAATATCCTGGCATATTGGGGGCAATATCCTGGCATAATAAATGGCATATTGGGGGCAATATCCTGCATATTAAATGGCATATTGGGGCAATATCTGGCATATTAAAATGGCATATTGGGGGCAATATCCTGCATATTAAATGGCATATTGGGGCAATATCCGGCATATTAAAATGGCATATTGGGGGCAATATCCTGCATATTAAATGGCATATTGGGGGCAATATACTGCATATTAAATGGCATATTGGGGCAATATCTGGCATATTAAAATGGCATATTGGGGGCAATATCCTGCATATAAAATGGCATATTGGGGGCAATATCCTGCATATTAAATGGCATATTGGGAGCAATATCCTGCATATTAAATGGCATATTGGGGGCAATATCCTGCATATTAAATTGCATATTGGGGGCAATATCTAGCATATTAAAATGGCATATTAGGGGCAATATCCTGCATATTAAATGGCATATTGGGGGCAATATCCTGCATATTAAATGGCATATTGGGGGCAATATCCTGGCATATTAAAATGGCATATTGGGCTTCAAAGTTCTTAATTTAAGTTCTTAAGTTTTTTTTCCTGAAATTTCCTTCTTAAAATTAGGTGCGTGTTATACGCCGATAAATACGGTATCTGGAAATCAATATCGCTACTCCTTTCTTTTTTGTGTGTGATTTAAGGGACGAGTGTTCAACTATTGGAAATTTCCCAAAATACAATCTATGAGCAAAATCTTTCATCTATTGCGATTCTTGGATCAATCCTTTTTTTGTACCACAAAATTAACCATTGTTATCCTCTTCTGAGTCAAATTCATTCCCTGAACTATTAGGGATATTATTCTAGATACCATAGAAGCTTACCAGGTTACCATATTCTACATTTAAAGTAGTATCTTGAGGACACACATTAACTCCACAATACAATACATTTTGACAAAAACTAACAACAATTAATACATTTATACGATGAGGCAGTACAGCTCCATGAATAATCCCAATCCATGCATATTCTCCGATATCGAGTATACATGCAAAATACTCAGGTTTATGGTCAGGGCAAAATGTATCAGAACAAAAAATAAATGTCCTTTTATTCCCCCCCCCCCCCCCCCAAAAAAAAAAATATAGCAACTTTGTATTTCATTGGTCAATGAGGAAAAGAAAACATAAACACACCAACAAGGAAATCAATCCTATTGTTAGTCATCACATCATCCTAATACTATATAATTTTTTATGGTGCAGCAGATGCATATTTTACATTACCAGTTTGTCCCCATAAGAAGAAAATCTGATTAGAACATCCATAGGATGGTTATTCGGAATGTATTTTGGCTTTAGAATTCTATGGAATCTTTCAATATCTGTTTCTTCAATTTTAATGTAAATTTCATTGTCAGAGAAGTTACATAAGGAACCCTTTAAGCTTTTCTCTTGTTACCCACTCTGATATTCCTCTAATTCTGATGTTCTTCAGACGTGCTCGGCCCTCCATATCATTCATTTTTAACTCCATAGCTTCCAATTGTTTCATTCTCTCATTAACTTGTTTTAGTTCTGAAATACCTAAAAGACGTTATTCATTTCCGATTGAAACAGGTCCATTTGATCTTTTTATTTTTTTATTATTATTACATGTTATAGCCTCTTTCTGGACTACTAACAGTAACCTCAGATTTCCGTACAAAAAAACAGCATAGTTAATAAGAACAAACATTACATAACATAGACAAAGAAGAGAGTGTAGAAACATGAGTTCCTTATTTTAGTTCAGGTTTCTGAGTTAAGTTTTCCTACCCAGTCTGACCATCTACCAAAATTCCGACTTGATAACGTCCCACTAACATGCTGTTAGGCACTACGGACACCTTGAATAGTTATGCTGCCTGGCACTCTGAATGGATGTTTAGCTGGCACACTTTGAAACTCTCATTTATTATATTTCTGTTTGGATTTAGGTTGAACAAAGAATTCTAACTCGTAAAACAAGAAGACCTGGGACCTGTTTCTATCACAAATCGAGATGAAATTAAGTATATTTATATTTCAGCTGTATGGCAGCAGATCTCATTAGAACACCCAGTCAGCCACACAGTTGCAGAAGCTTAAATTCTATTTAGTTCCATTTGGCATCCAACCCCTTGGCTTCTTTTGCAGACACATTCACATGAAGATTTTGCTTGTGACTTATTTTTTTTACTAATAAGTGGGGACAGGCAGCCCACTTGTTATGTGAGCATGTGTGAGATTCTCAGAAACAACCAGAGAGCTACAGTAGTAGTAAATGTCTGGATGTTTTTTTTTGTTTTTTTTAGAAAAGCAGAACATACAGGGGTATTAATAATAGAATAAGCATTAATAATAGAGCCTATTGATCCAAGGAGAAATCTGATTGCCCTTTTGGAGTCAAGAAGGAATTTTTTTCCCCCTACGAGGCAAAATTCGAAATAGCTTCCTTAGGGGTTTTTTGCCTTCTTTTGGATCAAAAGCTGGAATGATAGGTAGATGGGTTGAACTTGATGGACTTGTGTCTTTTTTCAACCTAATTTACTATGTTACTATGTTACTATGTTACTATGTAGTACACAAGCTAACAGGTCTGAGACTAGCATAGCATAAATGTAGGTAAGAATAGTCAAATTAGGATTTCTTTTGATATTAGACATGTGCATTCGTTTTCAGACGATTGCATTTTTGGCCGGAAATAGCATTTTCGTTCATTCATCCAAATATCGAATAACAAAAATGAAAAACTAACATAAGACGAATCAACGAATGCTAAATGAATTCGTCCATTTATTCATTCGGATCTCGACAGCCACTCTGACATGTCGAAATAGAGGTGAAAAGTGTTGAATTCAGGTGAATGGTCGAATTGCACAGAATAGAGTAATCAGACATTCAGTATTCATATCAGATTCGTTTTTATTCTGCATAACATTATGCTATGCAGAAGAAAACTTATCCTAAATGAATTATGACTCTGATCTGATCTGTGGAATTCGTCCATTCGGCAATTCGGCTTAATTTTAACACATTTCGAATAAAGTGGGTCTATTACACCAAATTCGAATTTTAGTCAACGGACCCAATAGACTCAAATTCGACAACATTTCACTGAAATTCAACTCAATTTCGACTTTAGTTGCTGTATTAGCATTACATACAACATCCTAAAAGCTGAATTGAATGAGTGGACGAGTGGACGAATTCCACAGCTCCGACAAACTACTAGTATAAGGTTGGGGAATTGCTTTCAGTTTTGTAACCGCTAAGTACCATATTTCTGTCCGTAACGTCTTAATTGTATAGAATTTAGCAGGGCTAACCATACAGATATCTTTTAACAACAATATTATATAGATCAGCAGGTTTCTCTATTTAAATTAATAAATAATTGAGAATACAATAAAAAAAAATAGGGAGTTGGAAGCAATAACCTTTTGTCTTTTTAAATATTTTATTGAATATAAATAAATATAGACAATGTATAAAAACAGCTTAAAAATCCATAATAAAAGCAGAGTAAATAAAGTTAAATGTATATTCTTGCAATAAGTAAAATAAAAGCACATACCCTCCTGGTTGTTTACAGGTTAATCTCTCATTCTTGTGTTCATGCTGTCGCATCAACATAGTCTCCTCATTCTGTGTCAACTAACTGATAATTGGTGTTTATATAGATTTTAGATAACCTTACTTCCAGTCATTTATGGGCAGGAAAAATACCATATGATACATTAAAACAGATAACTATGGTTTACTTTAGGGTAAATCTCGGTCAATCAAGAAAATATTAATTAACCTTTAGTCTTGATTTCTTGGCAAACAGTCAAGGCCATGACATAATAATGATACACATGTCCTGACCTAGCAGGACAAAATGGCATCTGTAGTCTAAATATCTTATTTGCGAAGTTGGGCGTGAAGCCAGTTTGATAACAGAAAGAACACAGTTGAAGCAACAACATTTTCCACTGTAAGTAACAAGGTGGAAGAAGGGGGGAAACAAAACCTGTCATTTCTGCAAGTGCCCATAACAGTTTGAATAAAACAATCTATATCCTGTATGTCTGTCTGTATTCGTCAATTTTGTATAATGTGTTACTAAGCATTTTGATAATTATGGATGCAACATTTTTAAACCTTTTTTGTAATACATATTAAAAAAGTTAAAATTTCATATCCATAATTATCAAAATACTTAGTAATACAATCTATGTTATATGTTAAATGTTTATATACACTGGCTTTGCCTCCAATTCACTCCCTGTACTTCACATACTGATTGTGAAGTGCAGAGAGAGAATGACAGTGAAAGGAAAAAAAAAAAACTAATTTCCTCTTTAAAAAAAGTTATCCCTTCCCCTGCTGATCACAGTTTTTTTTTCATTGTGATCAGTTTTCTTCCAAGTTTATGGCCCTCATTTAGTTTTTTCTCATAATTTTTGGGTTTTGCAATTTTACTATATTACTTATATTCTTTTTGCGTATTAATTTAATTACTGTTACCTCCTGCAGGCCTGTGCTTTGATTTTGACCAGAGCAAACTCTCAACTTCTCCTCTTTTAGATGTATTTTTATATTGTAGATCATTTACATGTACATGGTATCCATCCAAAGAAAATTATAACATATAACTTGTATGGGTTAAATGAGAGAGAGGAAAACTAAGTTTAATCAACCACATATCAACCACATATCAAAATAGCCTCTGGTCAGTAGCCCAGGGAAATCTTTTTAAGGTTTCATGCATGCCTAAGAAGTATCCCTGACTGAACGGCGTAATATACCAGTAACATGTTCTAAGATTTTTTGCGGGGTCTGTTACGATTTTGGGGGTCTGTCACGCTGTCCGTAGAGCTCTACCTCTATCCCGCTTTTCAGAAGAGAGGTAGAATTCGTCAGAACAGCAGAAATAAAAACTGCAACACCGTGTTCTTCATCTGTTCTCTGGTGTCTGGAACACTGGAGACTAAATACTGTGCATGCGTAGTGCTGCCTGATTGTGTGAAAGCGAGACCACGAATGCATGGTGGCTCTTGTCGGTCTACCTCCCAGAGATACTGTCAAAGCATGCATGAACGGGTATACTCCACGAGTGAAAATGTATTGACTTGAGAGAGGAATTTGAAACTTAAGTCCAAAGTAGCCTTAATAAAGGTTACTGGCCCTTTAAAGCCAACAAATAACTTGTGAAACTGTCGCTGTGAATATTATATAAACTGCAGTTTTTTTTATTTTTTTTATTTAATATGCAGCAAATCAAAAAATTGTATACACTTTTATTTAAAAAAAAATGTAATCACACTTTTGGGTTTATATCTACACCACTAAAATTTGACTTTCTATGTTCCTGTCTGTTTGATATCAACAAACTGATGCTCATAAGCTTCTTTATCCAAATTCCCCAACCACTTGGAGCCAAATTCTGACAGCTCAATAGCATAGATAAGGGATGAAATTCGGATGATTTTGACTCTTTCAACCGCATTCTCCAATCTTATACTATTGAAGTGAAGCCATTTTCGTCCATTTCTGCATTCATTTCACTATTCAATTTGTATGAATGAACATTTCACCTATGTTCATTAATACATAGTATAAGGTTGGGGAATTCGTATGAAAGAAACATAAAACATAGAAACATAGAAAGAGACAAGTTTCAACAGTTCAATAGCATAAGGTAGGGGATGAAATTCAAAAGAAATTCGGATGAATTCGACTCTTTGAACCAAATTCTACAATAGGTGAATTATTTTCCATTTGTATTAATGAATATAACGAAATGAAAATAATGAATGCATTTTGTCCGAAATGGATGCAACAGTGGAGGAAATTAGTTTTGGATGAAATAAATAACATTTCAAATGTTTCTGTTTTGCCCATCTCTATTTGATATGAATCTCCACAAATTAAATGGCATATGAAAAACAAGAGATATATAACACCACAATATAGTGTAGTAATGTTTTAAATTCAGGCTGATTGGGAGTTCTAAACTGCCATTAACCTGAAGCAGCAGAAAATCAACTTAACTCTAGTGTTGAGCGAACCCGGACCGCACTTTGGGTTCATACCTGACATTGTGGTGTCTGTGCCACGAACCTGGACATTTCACTGTATGTCTGTGTTGGAGTTCGAGGTTCGGCTATAAACCGAAAGTCTTTAAACCGAAAGTCATTCGGTTTATAGACTTTCGGTTTATAGAATAGCCAATAGCATTACATGTATTCTGTCACGGGAGGGCTACTAGATGGGTAGCTCCTACCGGAATCAGTTCCACAAAATCACTCCTCAGGTCCGGTAAATATCCAATAGCCAAACAGGGCTATGATCAATGCTTCCCTGCAAGCAATTCCCAGACGAGACTGGTCGTGTTGGGAAAACAAGAACTGTTTATTGACACAAAACACAGGACATATATACAGGAAAACATCTTGATAACAAAAGTTGAACAAAAGAACTTCTTCACACCTACACAAAAGGACAGTACCTGGCAGCCAATCAGATGAAAGGTAGGATTAGTAGCAACCAATCCCCAGCAGGGGGCGTGCCCACAGATCAGCAAATATATTCAAATTGGGCATTTAACTAAGCAACCAATCAGAACAGTGCCTACACTGGGGGCTTGGTCTGAGCAACCAATAGGAAAACCACCTACCTTTTGAAGAAGAGAATGAGCTCAGCAGCCAGGATAAACCTTTATTGTGAAGTGGCTGCTGAAGCTACATTCCTGGTGAAAGGGTACATGGGATTAGGCTCTTGAACAGGGCACCATTCATGTAAAACACACAGTTAGAACAGGGGAAAATAACTCAGCCGGAACATGGGCACTGAGGAACGGAAAAACATATTTGTCTGGAGGGGTGCTACCGTGACATTTCTCCCCCTTTCAAAGAGAGCCAGCCCGGGGTTGTCCACACAGATAAGCCTGAAGGTGGCGAGGAAAACACTGGGTGGGGTGTTGACTCACACGTCTTCTTGCCGTGATAAGCCATCTGCATTTTTATTGTCCTTTCCCGGACGGTATTGCACTGTAAAATTAAAGGGTTGAAGGGATAGGCTCCACCGCAATAGTCTACCATTGTCCCCGGACACTCTGTTCAGCCACACAAGGGGGTTGTGGTCAGTTAAGACAGTGAATTCCCGGCCATACAAGTACGGTTGGAACCGCTTTAGTGCCCACATAAGAGCCAGGCACTCTTTTTCAATAGCAGCATAGCCCACCTCCCGTTCCAGTAGCTTGCGACTTTGGTATGCTACCGGGTGCTCCTCTCCTTGGCTGTTGACCTGGCTCAACACGGCCCCGAGCCCAAACATGGAAGCGTCTGTGTGGACCAAGAAGCGTTGATTAAAGTTAGGGGCGGCCAAGACCGGAGAATTTCCTAGGGCTGTTTTTAAGGCTTCAAAGGCAGCACCACATTCTGGGGAAAACAGGACTGTCCGGGGCAGGGTTTTCTTGGTAAGGTCAGTCAGGGGTTTGGCCAGAGAACTGTAATTGGGTACACATTTTATGTAATACCCTGCAGTACTTAAGAAAGCTAGGACCTGCTTCTTATTGATCGGGACAGGCCAGTTGACAATAGCCTCAATTTTGGCGGGTTCAGTTCGCTGTTTCCCACTCCCCACCCGGTGTCCCAAGTACTGGACCTCGCCCATACCTATTTGGCATTTGTCGGGGCGGATAGTCATCCCTGCTGCCTGTATTCTGCCCAGTACCACATCCAGATGCTGGAGGTGCTCGCCCCAAGAGTCACTGAAGATCGCTATATCGTCGAGATAGGCGCAGGTATAGCCCTGCAGACCCTCGAGTAGCTGATCTACCAGCCGCTGAAACGTGACTGGGGAATTCTTCATCCCAAACGGCATGACCCGAAATTGGTACAGGCCGAATGGGGTGATGAATGCCGACTTGGGGACAGCATCTGCCGTCAACGGGATCTGCCAATAACCCCGGCTAAGGTCTAGTGTCGAAACCCAGGTTGCCCCAGCTAACTGGTCTAACAGGTCATATACTCGGGGCATAAGGTAGGCATCAGTGATCGTCTTTTCATTTAGCCGACGATAGTCCACACAGAAGCGGGTCGTCCCGTCCTTCTTAGGCACTAGAACAACCGGAGAATCCCAGGGGCTGTGGGAGGGTTCTATAACTCCCACGGTCCTCATCTCTTCAAGCTCCTTCCTAATGTGTCCCTTGAATGCTTCAGGGACCCGGTAAGCGGGTTGCCTGAGAGGGCTGTGACCGGGAGTCTCTACTCCATGCTGGGCTACGGATGTGATGCCGGGTAGAGCGGAGAACAGCTGGAAGTGCTGCTTTATCAGCGGGAATACTTGGGCTTTTTCTAGGGGGCTCAGCTGTTCTCCGAGCTTGACTTGGGTAATATCCCCGGGGTGGACGGACTCAGCGAGGAGGTCTGGGATAGCCCGGTCTCCTGCCTCCGTGTGCAAGGGGGTACAGATAGCGGACACCTCTTCTGTACGTTCTAGGTAGGGTTTGAGCGCATTTACATGGCAGAGTCGCCGGGTCTGACCCCTGGCTCCTCGGGCGACAACGTAGGTTGTCTCTCCCCTGCGCTCTACAGCCTCATATGGTCCTATCCAGGCAGCCTGTAATTTATTTTGGCGGGTAGGACGTAGCATCAGGACCCGCTGACCAACTAGAAGCTCTCGGGGCTTAGTGTTGCGGTCATACAAGGTCTTGTGGCGGGCTTGGGCTGCCCTTAGGTTCCCGTGGGCTAGGGACATGAGCAGGTCTTTTTTTCACGGAGTTCAACTACGTAAGTGATAAGTGGAGTCTCCTCTGACTCACATTTCCCCTCCCAGTATTCCCGCAGAATATCTAGGGGACCCCTTACCCTTCGCCCATAGAGGAGTTCGAATGGTGAATATCCTGTGGACTCCTGTGGGACCTCCCGGTAAGCAAACAAAAAATGGGGCATACAAGCAACCAATCAGAACAGTGCCTACACTGGGGGCTTGGTCTGAGCAACCAATAGGAAAACCGCCTACCTTTTGAAGAGGAGAATGAGCTCAGCAGCCAGGATAAACCTTTATTGTGAAGTGGCTGCTGAAGCTACATTCCTAGGGAAAGGGTACAAGGGATTAGGCTCTTGAACAGGGCACCATTCATGTAAAACACACAGTTAGAACAGGGGAAAATAACTCAGCCGGAACATGGTCACTGAGGAACGGAAAAACATGGTTGTCTGGAGGGGTGCTACCGTGACATATTCTATAAGCCAAAAGTCTATAAACCGAAAGACAATGTCTTTCGGTTTATAGATTTTCGGTTTATGGAATACATGTAATGCTATTGCTATTCGATAAACTGAAATAGAGTCCCCATTCATAAGAATAGGTCAATTGACCTATTCCTATGAATGGGGACTCTATTTCGGTTTATCGAATAGCAATAGCATTACATGTATTACATCTGAGAGTCAAATAGAACCGTCAAATACTGTGATTATAGCGCACTTTGAAACATTCGAATAGTTTTGAGTGCTAAATAGTACATTTGCATCTTGCGGTGTACTTCATATCTGAGAGTCAAATAGAACCGTCAAATATTGTGCTTACAGCGCACTTTGAAAAATTTGAATAGTTTTGGGTGCTAAACAGTACATTTGTGTCTTGCGGTGCACTTCATATCTGAGAGTCAAATAGAACCCGTCAAATACTGTGCTTACAGCGCACTTTGAAAAATTCGAATTGTTTTTGGTGCTAAATAGTACATTTGCATCTTGAGGTGCACTTCATATCTGAGAGTCAAATAGAACCGTCAAATACTGTGCTTACAACGCACTTTGAAAAATTCTTATTGTTTTGGGTGCTAAATAGTACATTTGCATCTTGCGGTGCACTTCATATCTAACAGTCAAATAGAACAGTCCAATACTGTGCTTACAGCGCACTTTGAAAAATTCAGACTACCTCCTCCTCCTCCAGCGCCGCTTCCACCTACACCGCCACGGTCACCACCTCCTCAACCTATGGGTCACTTAGTATAAACTGAAAGAGAATACCCTGCACTCCAACCCTCTCTCAAATGGATAATTCTGTTGATACCCCTGGCAGCCATGCTTTAGATCTAGATTTATGTTCTTCCAAAGCAAAAATCAAAGATTCCATCTAGTGCTATTTTATGGCTCAGCTGTATTTTTAATTTTTATTTCCCTAACCACATTTGCTTGCAGGGCACTTGTCCTACTCTTACCCACATTTTAATTCCTTTTGCAGCTCTCTAGCCCTTTCCATGACTTTTTTAGAGGGATTTTAGTGGCCAAAAGTCTGTGTCCCCATTGACTCAATAGGGTCCGTGTTCGGGGTTAAGTTCGAGCACAGACCCGGACTTTTTCCGAAGTTCGCTCGAACTTCTCGAACACCGAACATCCAGGTGTCCGCTCAACTCTACTTAACTCCTGATTTTACTAAACTACCGTATTTGCTCGATTATAAGACGACCCTGATTATAAGACGACCCCCCAAACTTTGTATATTCCTTTAAGAGAAAAACTAAAGACTACCCTATAGGAAAAAAGTTTAACTTGTACATATGTAAATTGCTTTTTAATATTTAATAAAAAATGTATATTATACAAATGCATTTCTTGTTTTTATTTCCTTTTATGTGCCAATGCGGCCTCTCTCCCCCTCCCCCAGCATTGCCTCTCTCCCCCCCAGTGTTGTCTCTCTCTCCCTCCCCCCAAAACTTCTCTCTCCACCTCCCACGCATCGCGTAGACATCCACCTGCTGTTAGCGAGGGGGATCCAGGTCCCTCAGTTTGAGGTCAGATTATAAAATGACCTCGAATATAAGAAGAGGGGTATTTTTCAGAGCATTTTCTCTGAAATAAACCTCGTCTTATATTCGAGCAAATACGGTATATCTATATTTGGATAACTAGAAAATTTGAATTCATCAACTAGAACTAGAAGAAAAACATCATAACAGAGCTCTGAGAAACAGAAATAACAACTAAAAACTGGAGGAAGATTCAGACAAGTTGTGACCAGAATCTCACTTTCAAACAGAGGAGACTTGGGAGATCAGTGTCATGTAAATAAGTAAAATTTCTGCGAAATCGCACGTAAGCCATAGCGCAGTCAATATTACCTCCATCGGTTCCCTCATAGGGAAACACAAATACTGGTCTCCAAGTGGAAGAGGAGAGAGGCAGTGAATTTATCAAGGACAGACATCCAGTAAAGAAGGAGTTATATGCTTAGCTAAGAAACAGGTACAGTCTGTGCTTATTGAAACCAGAGCACAACAAATTGATACAGTTTATGTGTAACCTAAGGCAGCCTTAGTGTGAACAAGGTATCGTGATTCAGTCTTTCAATTCACATTACATATTACATTTACAAGAACACAAACACACTTATAGGATAATCTAGCATTAATAATTAATAATCTAGCATTAAAATAAATAATCAGTAGTCATTGCATATCACATATAGATACGTATTGCTTGTTACAGGTTGTTGCATATATATGGACACGTACCAACTATATATATATGTGTGTGTATGTATGGATATAAAGATAAGTGTCTATATATAGCACAATAGTTAAAAATACATTTAAAGAAAATTCAAACCCCTATATTAACTAATAATAATTCAGACAACATAGACATGTTTTGATTTTAAAATTAATAAGTAAAAGATAGAAGACAATACTGTTCATATTTGTATGTAGGTATATGGCATAAGTAAATGAATCTGTGGGTGTGTATGTGTAGGTACTTATAATAACACAAAGTGGCTAATTGATATGTATGTATGTATACATGTATGTAACAAGTTAATCTTCATATATAAGATTTAGAAAATAGTACATAAACAAGGGGAAAAGTATAGAAAACCATATTTATTTATGAAAATAGTAAAGAACAAAATAAGATCATTGGTATATACAATTATAGCAACAATTAATATATGAATATATTGATTGATATATACAAAGTATTCAGAAAATATAGGTATACATATAAGAGACATATACACTTAAATACAAAAAATAATCTTTTGTGTATAGATGCAAATATGTGTGTATGTGTATATGGATGTACACACAATATACTAAAATGGGAAAACCCACAAAAAGAACACTAGGCCCAAATACATAGATTTCACCACAAAAAGAAAAAACAGAATTGAATACTTCTAGGCATAACTCACCAGACAGATTTTGACAAGAGAAGATTCAGATTCGGACTCAGATACTGATTTTGGGTCTACATCAGCTCATTAAAATAATAATGATATACTACTCAAAAACATTAAGATGATGTTTAAGATAGAATTTAAATCTGCTTTACAACAATTAAAAAAGAAATGGTGGAAATAGGCACAAGACCACAAATTTAGATGAAAATATAGATGACATCACTAGAAACTTAAAACCCTTGAAATAATAAAATTGAAGAGGTAAATTAAAAATTACAAGAATTGGAAGAAACTATTGAAATTCAAGATAATATACTAAGAAGACAAAACAAGAGAATAGGGAACATTCCAGAAAAATATTAAGACACAAAAGAGGTACTTGATCTTATTTTCACTCCTCTTCTAGAGGAAACAGAACTTATAAATGATAATTTCCATAAGAGTGAATGGAAGACCTTATATGAACATCCAAGTAAGAGACATTCTAGTAAGATTCCATTACTTAGACATTTAAAGATAACTTTTTACAGCCATCATGGAACGCATGGGGTCCAGGTGGTAAGGGACACTGAGCGCCTGAGATCAGGAACTACGTTGCAGGGTGGAGACACAGGACCTGGTGCTGGGTAACTGCAATCCCCTGGAGGTTTGGGACCCAAAGTTTGTGCAGCCACAACCAGGCCCTGTGAACCAGCTGCTGTATCCAGGTCCCAGGGCTGAAGAGGAAATGAACTAAATGACAGCCAAGCAGAACTAAAACAGAAAAGTAACTGAAGGAGAATATAACTGAAATATAGAATTCAGGCCTACAGGACAGAGGCAAGACATAAGATAAGACAGAAACCAAACTAAGGATACATCATACAAGACACAGTGTAAAGGGACACAAGAGAAACATACAAAGGAACAAACATAAATACAGGAACTAGCCGAATACTAAAATGGTAAAGGTGGGGGTTTGATTCACCAGTTGGCCAATTAGATGTTAGCTTGCCAACCACGTCAGGTACCCCACACTAGGCAAGTCCGTAACTAAGACATACTATTAGCAAAGCAAAAACAAATAATAAAATCTAAAAGACATACATGGAAAATACATTTAGACACAAAGGAAATACCTGTAGACTGCACTACTAAGGACTGAACAGAAACGGGTGGGGTTTAAATAGAAGTAAACTGACAAGGCAGAGGGAATAAGAAAACCTGGAATTAAAAATAAAGACAGGCAGGAAGCAAAACAACAGGATTTCATGGCATGGCTGGAATACAAGGCAAGGCAGGAACACATGGCAAGGCAGGAATGAGCATAAATAAACAAGACAGATACAGAAATGACTGGATACAGCTTGGATAAGCCTGCACAAAGGTGCATAGTAACTATGTACTGATGTGTAACACATCAGAAACAAAAAAAAAATTGTTTTGAGGGAAACACAGTTTTATTTTTCAAGACCTATCTCAATCTATACTAATAAAAAGAAGAAACTTTAAACCAGTGACCACAATCCTCCAAAAAGAAAAAAATAGATTACAGATGGGGAGTTCCTTTCAAAGTCTCCTTCAGCTAGGAAGGACATAACTACATTTTCAAAAACAAAGAAGATGGAATTGACCTTTTAAAAAGATTTAAAAATAATTAAAAATTCTTCTGACTAGACACAATAAAAAAGAGGGAATCTGGAAATTACAACCTGAATGGACTACAGCAAGCCAAAAAAATGTATCATAGAAAGTGAAGAGGAAAAGAAAAGGGAAAAAGAATGAAAAGAAATTGGATGAAGAAAGGAAAATGAGAGAGAGACAAGAAAAGGAAAAAAAGGGAAACAATCCAACTAAGCATACTATATACAAATATTAATTGATCGAATTTCACATAACAATAAAGGATTAAATTCTAAAAACAAAAAACACATTTTAATAATGCAATTCCAAAATATTGGGGAAAATACTTCAACCAACAATATCATACCGCTTATAAAAAAAAAAAAAAGAGGAGTATCAATACTCTTTCATAAATATCTACAAATTTCTATTAGAGAAACAATCAGAGATAAACAGGGAAGATATATAATAATCAGAGGAGAGGTACAAAATCTTAATTTCTTATTTTGTAATATCTATGCATCAAATAATTAAACACAATACATTTTCCAAATTAATAATGAAACAATCACCACATGGAGACAACACAGAATACTATTAGCAGGAGATTTTAGCAATACTGTAAACAATGCTTTAGACAGATCTTATAGGAAATTCCCATATAAATTTAACACACCAAGTAAAGCAATAAATCAAATGATACTAGATTACAATCTAGTAGATAGTTCAAGATTTCAAAATGCACATAAAACATATAATTTTTATTCTATAATATACCAAACTTATTCTTTAATAGATCTAATTTTATTAAGTCATTTGATTCTTTTACTATGCTCAAGTGATATACTACCTATAACATGGTCAGATCACACGCCAACAGAGATAACCCTAAAAAGCCTAATCTTCCCTAAAAATTATATATCCAAGAAATTAAATACTTCTTCAATTAAAGACGCCAACCATACAAAAAAAAATGAAGGGATCTAAAGGAACATTTTACAAGACATATATCAAATAACACGGATAATATTATCATGAGGGCAGCCCACAAAACGGTTATTAGACATGTATGGATGACAATAGGAGGAACACAAAAAAATAATTAAAAAACAAAAAATTTAAGTTACAAAAGATATTATAACATTAGAAGCGTTACATACAGATAAAAAAGAAGAAAAAACATAAATAAAACTAAAAAACAAAAGAAAAGAATTATCAAATATCTTAAATAAACAAAGAAGCAAGTATTGCCTTAAAAGAAATAAAATGGAAATTCTTCACGAAAAGGAAAATATTTACTAAATCCACAGGGCCATCTGTAACGTGAGGCAGAATACACTTTCTGGCTTCAAAAATGTCCCAAATGGGACATGGGTGCAGGTTTTCTGCATGTCAAAATTCCAAGTTGGAAAACCAAAAAGCGCACCTCTCAAATGTAGCCTTTTTACCCCTAAATAACCTAACCAACCTATACATGGGTGGTATCCCTGTACTCAGGAGATGTTGCTGAACACATATTAAGGTGTTGTTTGGAAATACCCCTTCACATTTTCAGGTAATCTATCACAGGCAGTTCACAGGCAGAAAGAAACAGTCTCACTGCACACAATTCGCAAAACATAAGGGTCTCTTCTGAGTGGGATCTTTATAAACAATTTATAACATTATTGTGAGTGCACTATAAATTTTTGTTTTATTAATTTTTCCAGTTCCTCTGATATTAGGTTAGTGCCCGCTGAGCAACAAACTTGCTCTAATTATTCACCAGGAGGGTAGAACACAAATTATTTGCGTGTTGTCTCCCAATGCCTCAGGGCAATGTGCTGCCAACAGTAGTGCTGGCCACTCATGATGGCCAACACCAGAAGGGGGAAAAATGGTAGTTGCCCTATTGCTCATGTGCTCAATCAGCCACTGTTATTATGACTGTGCCCCAGGGTACTTACAAATATATCACTAATCTTAATTTGTGTATTGCAGATGACCTAGGAATTTATGGGGTGAATATCTTTCCTCTTATAATAGACCTATTGTTCTTCACAGGGAGGAACATTCCTCATGTGAGTGTATTAAATGGCCCCTAGGACATGGGGACTCCTCTAATTTTCAACTTAGATAACACTGTGTTTATTGTACTATTGTTGAAAAGGTGGGCCCACGAGCAAGTGAAATATACTCCACTTCCTCCTTACATTAAAATGACTTACTTTTAATTTGTATGCACCCATCCAAGACACTAAACTGGTTTCAATTTAAGTTTTTTAAAGGGCAGCAATGTGAGCCAAATGCATCAAACTACCATGAATCTTTTTTTTCTTTCATTATTCCATGTATCTACATGACATGTTTAAGAGACTAAATGGTTTAAAATGATTTTTTTTATATCCTTAAATGTCCATGTAAGAAAACAATAGTGATCGCTGTGTAAATAATTAAATACAGATGGAAATATGTTGGATACAGCATGGTTTAATATATGCTTTTCATTAAATGGAGTAATGGCCTGGATTAAGCTTATTCCAAATGAGGAGTTAAATACATACGTTAAATGTATAGATTTGCAATTGAATGCCAAGTCAAAAGAAGATGGAAACAAAAATGTAAAAAGTTTGAACACATGAATTCCTATGACAAAAGAATCACCAACAAAGACTTCATATTCCGTGCCTTAGCGTGCATAATGGATGCTTGCAGGAAAATGAAATAACAAATGTAGCTTATTTTACCAATAAGACTAAGAGCCTTCAGTCTAAATATAGTATTTAGGCTGTGACAGATTTACTCCAGTTGTATTCAAGCATCTGTGTATTGTCTATTTTTTGAACAACAATAGCCAAGGCCTGGCCAAAATTTTATGGCACCAATTTATAATTTTTGCAATCCACAGTTATCTTTAATTGCATGATATTGTTTCTCTGTGTACTATTCTAGTTTCTGATTACATACTTGACTGTTACAAACAAGAAAGCACATGTGAGGCCAAAGGAAATTATTGCTTGGGGCATGCTACAGTTAGGTCATATACTATCTATTCTCAGAACCCATAATCAGTGCAATTATGTGATCCATTCACATGAACATAGATATGTTTTTCTTATTGGATGGATCTGTCAAATCACTAAACCATATAGGTAGTGGTATTGGATTGAACAACTGAGGCAGGAGTAAAACATTTTTATAATAAATATTGTATTTTGTACAGTGTTTTAAAAATTCACCAAATTTTCAAGAGTACAAACAATAACCATTGTAACGGTTTAACATCCAGCATATTTTTTTTTATCCTATACAGAACGTTGTTATTGCATCTGTGATGCGTGTTTTAAAAAAAGAAAGAGTGAGTCCTATAGAAGTACAAAATGTAGAACTATAGAGATCAAAAGGTATTTTTATTTTGTATATTATATTTGTGTCTTCAAAATGTTGTGACTTTTTAAAAATCTTTTTAAGAAATAAAATATTTGTTTTTTTTTAAATATATTTTTGGTTTATGCCTCAACTGTTTCATTCTATCTGTATACCATGCAATAACATGATGACGCATGATGACAAATGTAGTTGAGAAGAAAGGTGAATGTAGTGCCCACTGTTTTCATTCCTGTACTCATTATAATTGCCATTTCATGTGCTTTTCTTCTCTTTTGCCCTATTCCATTGAAGTCAAGACTTGCCATGTTGTGTATTCTTTTGTGGGTCACTTAGAATAACAGTGAACTGACCAATTATAGTCTCACCTTTACTACCTTATGTGGTTACACCAATAACAGTCATAGTTTACTCTGCATCTGTATTGCCTGTTTAATTCAGGGATCGTACAGGTGCTGCTAAAATTTTGTCAACTTGGTTTATGATTTCAGCTTCCTTTTTATTATTTGGAAGATCAAGTTAGAAATCATGAATGGATACAATTGCATTTTGCATACACATACATAATAATATAATGCACACCAAAAAATCCCTTAAATTCTTTCTGTCTGCAGTTTCTTCATTTTGCACTTTAAGCTAATTCGTTTGTTAGAAACTAAGCTGATATGTTTGTTAGAAATGTCAGCATTAAAATCTTCAACCACCTTCATTGACTTAAATATTTTTTTACTTTTTTTCCCCTGGGAAGCTTAAATTTCATTTCCTGAATTCTTTGAGTGTAAGAGCTTACTACATATCTATGTACATTAAGTTCAGATTCATACTGTTTGAAGCTAAATGCAGTGGTGCTGACTTTACATTCTGCGCTAGTTAATCACTTTCCCAGAGCACCGGCATGTAGGCAATTCCAATGCTCCATTTTGGTATACTTCGCATCTAAATGATCTGTTTGGCATTGAAATAATCACCTTATAGTTGATGTTTTATATTTTACCTTTGCTCAGAGTTTTGGTATATTGTCAAAATTTGCCAAGAACAGCCCATTTACAGTTTCACTTCAGAGAACTTAACAACCATTATAATTATGTAGAGAAAGAAACTAACAATTAGGCTATATATAAAATTATGGGTGCACCGATTTTGGTGGTGTTAGGTGAATGTTTAATGGTTGAAGTAAACAGGGTAAACAAATATATAGTGGGCTATTCAATGAAAGTAAGGTGCAGGTGAGTTGAGGTGAGATGTAGATTTTATCTCACTGACTTAACTATGCAGGGGAAACTCATCATGTCTGCCGATGCATAATATATAGTTAAAGCAGTGAGATACAATAGCTCTCATGGAGAAATGAAAAGAAAAATATTGGATGCACTAACCAATAGAGACTAGACTTGAGGAAAATAGAAAAACACAGGACTATGGAGAAACCAGGAGGTAGGACAGTGAATTAGACAGGCAAGGAAAACATAAACTAAAATGGATATGTTTAATGTACTCACAAATACCAGGCTTGCAGAAACATGTCCAGTATAGAGTACACAATCATGGAGTTACCAGATTAGCCTATGTTTTGCTGGACACATATAACTTTTGTATACTCTCCTGCAACCATTTTTTTTTACCTCATGGGGAACCAATGAATCAATCAAGACGAGGCTCCTGTAGAATTTTTCTTGATAATTTCATGTAAAACATGTGCCAATCTTGAAATCTGTATGTTTGGAATCATTCAGCCATATGCTATGGAGTTAAGTTAATATTTATTCAAATTCAATAGCATTAAAACTGTAGCAAGTTAGAAGTAACAAAACAGTGGGAAAATATTTTTGGTTGGAGTGGGGTTTTAATGTTCACAGCATCTGTGGACCGTTTGTGATCACTTGGTTTAGCAATGCTTCAATTAGGCTCTTTCAGAAACTGATAGCTAATTAGTCTATTTCTGGTTAATTAAAATTGAAAATGTTCCATTTAAATGTAAATGAAAAGAAGTGATCCATTGAAAAAGTTAATCTTTTCCAATAATTTAACTTAGATTTCTTGTTTCAGACAAGTGATGCATACTGTTTTAAGTGCAGAAAAATTCAATTTATACAGGCTAAAATATAAAACACAGACATAGCCCGGCTTCAATACAAATAAAACCACATGTAAGTTAAACTGGAAGTTGCTATAAAAAATAAGATAATTCTTACAGGTCTACATTTGTTTATAAATTATTGTCATGTGACTATTTTAACTTGAACATTAAATTTATCATCCTGTTACAAGAAAATAAAACCACAAGCAAGCCAACTCAAGATGGAAGTTGTTATAACATTAAATAACTCAGAATAAACAAGTTACATGTGTTTGTATGTATTGAAGATATTTAGAATTTCCTGGTATAAAATATCATTGACTGACAAATATTAACTATTTCCATATTTTTTAAATAACATAAAATGTGAATTACTTATGCAGATTTTCCAAAAGCTTGGGCAAGGAACTTTCCCTTTTCATTCCTAATTTCCTATCCTAGAATACAAGTTGCATCGTACAATAAGTGCAATACAATGTAGTTATTTACAAAACAATAAAAAAATAGCTAATTTATTTTAAATTAACTTATATATGTTGCTTTCCTTAATGTGTATACACATGCTTTTGATGACAAATCGATGAAGCAGTTTAGGAATAACCACCTGGTGGGAAACACCTCAAGCGTTTACTTTTGTTTTTTTTTTTACTCTAATTGTGTTTTAACTTTGTCTAAGTACTTTAATAACAAATTAAGACATGTTTTTCATAATAATATAATATAATGTTCATCTTTTTGTGTTCTATACATGGAAGTTCCCATATTATACTACAGCACCTGGTAAGAGACAGGTAGTATATCAGTAAGAATGGGAAATGGTCACTGCCTCCACATCATTAGATTAGATTGCTTTTTTTCAAGCATACATTAACGATTTTCCTTCAAGGCAAGTAGCCTGAGTTTCCTATGGATATGTCACTAACTGGCAGTGAGTAAACTGAGTTTACCGGATTTATAAATGATTTGTACATTTATTCATACATTTTATATTTAATTTTCTCCTGGATTAACCCCTTAGTGACATGACTTTTTTGGCTTGTCCGACGCTTGGTGACATGGCTGTTTTAACATTTCTGAGGTGTTTGTGTTTTGCTGTAATTTATTTCTGTCTCATTTAGTGTACCCGCACAAACTATATATCGTTTTTATCATTATAAGAAGGGCTTTCTTTTGATACCATTATTTTGATAATAGCATATAATTTGATGTAAAAAAAATAATAAAATATGGCAAAAAAATTGAAAAAATTATTTTTTTATGAATTTTATTTGAAAAATTGTATACTCATGTACAAGAGACAACAAAAAAACACTGCTAAAAGGTTTCTAATATATGTCCTGAGTTCAGAAATAGCCCATGTTTTTATGTTTTTGTGCTTTTTTATTCATGTTACAGGGCCAGAACTAGAAGTGGAGCAAAGCTATTTTAAAATCCTTTCTTTCAAAATTAGCGATAGTGACATTGTAACACTGATTTCTGTACTAAATCCATGAATGACCCCCAACATGTACATATTTTTGAAAACTAGACAACTCAGGGCATTTAACTTTGGGTATTTTGACACATTTCATGTAGCCATTTTACCACCAATCTATGCCAAAGTTTGCAGAAAAAAATCTTTTTTTTTAATTTTTCACATATATTGCAATTTAGGTAAACATTACCTTAAAATGTGAAGGGGTATTTCCAAATAACACCTCAATATGTGTTCAGCAACATCTCCTGAGTACAGGGATACCACCCATGCATAGGTTTGTTGGTTTGTTTTGGGGCTAAAAGGCCACATTTAGGGGGTGCGCATTTTGGTTTTCCAACTTGGAATTCTGACATGCAGAAAACTTGTGCCCATGTCCCATTTGGGACATTTTTGAAGCCAAAAAGTGTATTCTATCCCACAAAACCGTATATTTTTGAAAACTAGACACCCTAGGGTATTTCAAATGGTAGTATTTTAACACTTTCCATGCACTAATTATACTACCAGCCTATGTCAATGTTATGGATAGTAATTTTTTTTCACATACATAGTATTTTGGGCATGAATTCACAGATCCTGTTATATGTCAGTGCCAAACAACACCTCAATATGTGTTCAGCAACATCTCCTGAGTACAGGGATACCACCCATGTATAGGTTGGTTAGGTTATTTGGGGGTTAAAAGGCCACATTTGAGAGGTGCACTTTTTGGTTTTCCAACTTGGAATTCTGACGTGCAGAAAACCTGCGCCCATGTCCCATTTGGGACATTTTTGAAGCCAAAAAGTGTATTCTACCCCACAAAACCATATATTTTTGAAAACTAGACACCCTAGGGTATTTCAAATGGTAGTATTTTAACACTTTCCATGCACTAATTATACTACCAGCCTATGTCAATGTTATGGATAGTAATTTTTTTTCACATACATAGTATTTTGGGCATGAATTCACAGATCCTGTTATATGTCAGTGCCAAACAACACCTCAATATGTGTTCAGCAACATCTCCTGAGTACAGGGATACCACCCATGTATAGGTTGGTTAGGTTATTTGGGGGTTAAAAGGCCACATTTGAGAGGTGCACTTTTTGGTTTTCCAACTTGGAATTCTGACGTGCAGAAAACCTGCGCCCATGTCCCATTTGGGACATTTTTGAAGCCAAAAAGTGTATTCTACCCCACAAAACCATATATTTTTGAAAACTAGACACCCTAGGGTATTTAAAATGGTAGTATTTTAACACTTTTCATCCACTAATTCTACCACCAGCCTATGTCAATGTTATGGATATTAATTTGTTTTTCACATTCATTGTACATCGGGCATGAATTCACAGATCCTATTATGTGTCAGTGCCAAACAACACCTTAATATGTGTTCAGCAACATCTCCTGAGTACAAGGATACCACCCATGTGTAGGTTAGTTAGATTATTTGGGGGCTAAAAGGCCACGTTTAGGGGGGGTGCATTTCCAACTTGGAATTTTGACATGTAGTCAGCCTGCGCCCATGTTCCATTTGGGACACTTTTGAAGCCTGTCAAAGTATTTTACCCTATAAAACCATATATTTTGGAAAACTAGACATCCTAGGGTATTTAAAATTGTGGTATTTTAACACTTTCCAAGTGCTAATTCTACCACCAACCTATGTCAAATGGTTGGGATGTCATTTTTTCCCCACACACATTGTAGTTCAGGCAGGAATTTTCAGATTCTGGTATTTGCCACTGCCAACCAACACCTCAATATGTGTTCAGCAACATCTCCTGAGTACAGGGATACCCCCCATGCATAGGTTTGTTGGTTTGTATTGGGTCTAAAATTCCACATTTAGGGGGTGCGCAATTCCAACCTAGAATTTTGACATGTAGTCAGCCTTCGCCCATGTTCCAATTGGA
Organism: Pelodytes ibericus; assembly: GCA_036172795.1. Taxonomy (NCBI): domain Eukaryota; kingdom Metazoa; phylum Chordata; class Amphibia; order Anura; family Pelodytidae; genus Pelodytes; species Pelodytes ibericus. The sequence continues at coordinate 50,127,406 of CM069865.1, read as the reverse complement.
ACATTTTTGAAGCCGTCCAATGAATTTTACCCCATCAAACCATATATTTTTGGAAAATAGACATCCTAAGGTATTTCAAATGGTGGTATTTTAATACTGTATAGGTACTAATTCTACCACCAGCCTTTGTAAAAGTTTGTGGTAGTACTTTTTTGGGAGTTTTTTTTTCCACATGCATTGTACTTCAGGCATGAATTCACAGATTCTGGTATATGTCACTGCCAAACAACAACCCAATATGTGTTCAGCAACATCTCCCGAGTACAGGGATAGCACCCATGCATAGGTTTGTTGGTTTGTTTTTGGCTAGAAGGCAACATTTGTGAGATGCGCATCTCAAAATTCCAACTTGGAATTTTGACATGTAGTCAACCTACGTCCGTGTCCTTTATGGGATATATCTTTGAAGCCAGCCAATGTAATTTACCCCCACCAAACCATATATTTTTTTATCGGTAGACCCCCATCACTACTTGTGGCAAGGGCTCAGCAGCCACCGATACATTGCTAGAGGATGTATCAGAAAGCTGAATAGGGTCAAAATCGAACCCTGAGTCCGCGGCCTCAGAATCAGTGCGTAAGCAGTGATCTCGAGCAAAGAAGGGGTTAATAGCTCTTAGAAGAGCCTATCTAGTACTGTAATACATTACAGTACAAAGAAATTAATCCATAAAACAGTGCAGACAGCAAAACATACTGTTGCTGTGCAAGATTACTGCTTACACAGTGTTGAATGGCAGGGAAGGGGTTAATACACAGTGAAAGACTTTCATAAAATCTGCCAATTTTATAAAATGTTATTTTATATCACTAATACTGATCTGTCTCTTTCCGTCACAAAAATGTAAGTGAGGAGAGGGAGGCAGATCAATATTTGTGAATATTGATCCGATTAATTTTGATCTGACCAGGGCGAATGGTGAGCTTAATTGAGAAATCACCAAACCGCCTTTGCCACTAATTCGCTGTTACTGATCGCTATGCGCTCAGGCAGCTTAAAAAAAAAAATCTCAAATATTTTTACTTTACATGTAATCCCCTAGCGGGTATGTGTAAAAAAAATAAATAAAATAAAAATATGCAGACAGATAAAAATTGCTTTGGCGTCAATATCATTGCGTAAGCAGTGATCGACGGCAAATAAGGGGTTAATAACTCTTAGAAGAGCCTTTTTAGTACTGTAATAAATTACAGTACAAAAAAAATTAACCCCTAAAAAATGCACAAACAGCAAAAATAAATGCGCTGATGTGCACGATCACTGCTTATGCAAGATCAGTGGCAGGGAAGGGGTTAAACGCAGGGAATTGCTTTAATAAAAATGTTTTCATTGTTTTATTATTTGTGTGTTGTGTATTAATTGTTTTTTTTTACTTTTACTTACTTTTATAACTTTGATCTGTCTCTCTCCCTCACTAAAAAAAATGTGAGGAGAGGGAGGCAGATCATAACTGGTCAGATCAATATAGAGTTAATATTGATCTGACCAGTCAGTGGGGATTTTCAGGAGAGCATCCCCACTGCCTGTCAGTGTGCCTGGCAGTCACTGATTGCCTCTGTGAAGAGGCAATCGTGTGACAGCCAGAGAGCACAGGAAGCAGGAACTTCCTGCCTCCTGTGCTCTTGCCCTTAGAAGGGCAGCGCCATCTTGGTCACCCAGTGACCAAGATCGTGCATTTTTTTTTTGTGTTTCTGATTGCCTCGACTTGCAGGGCAATCAGGAACACTTTCTGAGCATAGGAAGCGAAAGATTCGCTTCCAATGCTCATTTTTGAAATGCCCGCGTTTTAAAGGCACTGTGCCTTTAAAACCGGCATTTCGATCGCTCTCCGGAGCGATCGAAATGCCGACGGGCATTTTTTTTAGCATTGTACGATGCTTCCACACGGAAGCATCGTTACAATGCCCTTAGAGCACTGAAAGCGGAAAAACTCCACTTTCAGTGCTCGTTTTGACACAGGACGGACTAGGTACGTCCTGTGTCACTAACGCCTCGGCACACAGGACGGACCTAGTCCGTCCTGTGTCGCCAAGGGGTTAATAATAATAATAAGACCATATACCACTGATTTTGTAAACAACAAAACAAAATCGTTATACATGGACATCCCAAGAGAGCAAGAGGGTACCCAATAACTAAGCACAAAATTTCAGGGACTTTATCATTAGTCCTGTCATAGTGATGGGTTAGGGGTATTCCCATACAAATAGTAAGTAGCAATTTAACTTGAAAACAAAAGACTTCAAGGACCACTCTGACTTTAACATACCTACTTTTGCAATCATAGGGACTGTATCCACTAAACATTGTTTTACTTTAAATGTAGAGAATAAAACATGATCAAAAATTATGTATACATTGTATTTGCAAAGTTGCAAATAAATGCCTAAATTAGGAGAAAAAGTGTTTTAAATGTGTCTATAAGTCTCCTGTTTATAACATCACCCGTGACTTGATATGCAAATGAACTGCTTTTTAATTGAAAATGTGTAATTTGCATATTAAAGCACAGATGACATCATAAATTGGAGATTCCACAGACACATGTAAAACCCATTTTACTCTTGATTTAGGCATGTGCTTGCAATTTGCCTAACACAATGTATAGATAATTTTAAATTCTTTTTTATTTTCTACATTCACTTGTTTTTACTGTGAATGTAGTACAGTAAAAACAATGTTAAGGTAATGCACTTGCTTTAAAGTTAAATAACTATAAAAATGTATGTATTTATTACAATTTGAAAACTTTTAATGAGGCATCTAGTGTATTTGATAGCATTAACTTGCAGTGCATTCTATATCTTTATGGTGAATTAAAAAGTAGATCTCAATAACTGAGTCCTAATTAAATAACAGTAAATCTGTTATGTAATAATGGTCTGGTAATGAGAAATAGGCAAATGTAAGCCTAAATGTGTGTAAATACATACATTTTATTTATGTCATATTCTTTAGCATTATATGCAAATATCATATTTAATATGTTTTCATTTAATGTGGTATGCATTTTTTTTACTTTTGATACTATATAAATACAAAAATCCCAATAAACTGAAAGGGATATGTTTAATATAGTCACAAATGCCAGGCTTCAGAATTAATTACTGTGGTAATATAGTACCATATTAAATTATGAATTACCCCTTCTTCTTCTGTTAAAAAAGACAGTGTTTTCTATTACAGTCCCATCATAAAATATTAACTTTCAAACCTAGATATTACTACAGTATCAAGAGCTTTAATAACATGATGGTCTAAGAAAAAATACATACTGATGAAAGAAACCACTAGATGCATCCTATTATTTTCAACTGCCCCCCCCCCTCCCCCCAAAAAATAAATAAATAATAAGAATTGACAGTAAAAAGAAAGGGCCTGAAGATTACACACATTAATTAGTTTGCCACAGGGGAGAATTATATATTGGCAAAACCCCTGGTCAATTTATTAGACTTTTTTAACGCTGCAACCACAAATAAGTACTGTCACCCAGTAACAGACAATTAAGTAACATATTCATTGAAACAATGATTAACAGTCATGGGCAAATTTAGAGAGGGAAAAGTGGTGGGCCACCACAGGGTACCACATAGGCCTGTCTCCCTGGGGGGGGGGGGGGGGGCAGCCAGGGTCACCATCAGAAATTGTTGGGGCCCTTCCTGCAAGATGACCTCCCCCCACCCACACCACAAGGATTTTCTATCCTAATCATTTTTTGTATGCATTATCCAGGAATGAGTTCTCTGAGTGAAGGAGGTGTCAAACTTCCCAACTCTCATGCTTGCTTGATCATTCAGAATCCTCTCCTGTGGAGCTCTTTGTAACCTGCAGAAGGTAAAAAAAATAAAAAACCTCACTGTGTGTGTTACTATGTGTCTGAATGTTTTTGTATGTAACTGTGTGTTTGTTTATGTGATTGTGTATGACATTCTGTGTGTGTAATGTATGATAAAAGAGTGGTTAATTCTCTGAAACTGCTCATGTCTGTTAATAGGATGGTTAGTTCTATGAAACTGGTCATGTCTGGTAATAGAGGGGTTAATTCCTCTGAAACTAGTCATGTCTGGTAATAAAGGGGTTCATTCTCTGAAACTGCTCATGCCTGGTAATAGAGAGGTTAATTTATCTTAAACTGGTCCTGGTTGCTAGTAGAGAGGTTAATTCTTTGAAACTGCTCATGTCTAGTAACAGAGGGGTTAATTGTCTGAAACTGCTCATTCCCTATAATAGAGAGATTAATTCTTTAAAACTGCCAAAATCTGTTGATGAAGGGGTTTATTCTCTAAAATGCTCATGTCTGGTAACAGAAGGGTTAATTCTCTGAAACTGCTCATGTGTGATAATATAGGGGTTATTTCTCTGAACATGCTCATGCCAGTTAATGGAAAGGTATATATTCTAAAACTGCTCATGTCTGAAACTGCTTATGTCAGGTAACAGGAGGGTTGACTTTCTGAAAATACTTGTGTCTGAAACTGGTCATAGTTTAGGAGTTAATTACCTGAAACTGCCCATGCCTTGTAATAGAGAAATAAATTATTTAAACTGCTCTTGTTTGATACTGTTTGTCTGAAACTGATCATGTCTGGTAACAAGGAGGTTCATTCTCTAAAACTGTTAATGCTTGAAACTGCTCGTTTCTGATCATAGAGGGTTTCATTCTCTAAAACTGCTCATGTCTGGTAACATGTTGCGGCATCACAGCCACACCATCAGTCAAAGCATAGGCAGTGACAGTTGATCTCTGCCTATGCGTATTTTAACGCATGACGTGCCAGGCATGTAAATTGTGACTAAGTGACCTATATTACTAATTTTTACTGTGTTTACTTTGTCTTTCTTTAATCTTAATGCTATTGTCTTTATTCACAAACAGTTTTGGTGACTCTAAATGCTTAATCTTTGTTTCAGCGTTTTTGAGCCAACCTTTGCAATTTACTTGCCAACTCAACACAAATCATTTAATTGCATAGATCAAACATGTTTCTAAGTTTGTGAAGAGTTCTTTAATAATATTAATAAAAAGCGTTGTGCTTCCCCAACATTATACACTTCTTAAATGCCAGATGAATGATCAGTGCATAGCATAATGATTGTGTCAAATTCCTCTTAGATTCATTGGTGGTGGTCAGAAGACAAAGATTAAAAATACTTTAATTCACAATCAACCCACTGAGTGAAATATATTATTCCTAGACCATTGTCACGGAGTGAATTCTGACAATCTGCCTGACTGGGGTTCTTGGAGGGGCCTGAGGGCCAAACACCTCCCTGTAGATTATGGACCCTGTCTGTAATGTGTTTAAGCCTTCCATTGTTTAATTATGTCAGCCACCCAGTCTGATTACCTTGCTTCTGGCTCCAGATTAAAGTGGCTAGATACTGCTTTACTGGTGATGTGTTTAAGTTTTCTATTGTGTAATCAAGTGTTATCTGATTGCAGTTTGGTGTATATGTGCTGTGTAAAACACAAATAAAGTAGTTCAGTCTTGCTGTACCTGACTGCTAGATGTCCTGTATATTTGGGTACAAAGAGCAAGGGTCCAGGAAAGACTTGCTGGGTGAATGCTGAGCTGTAAGTGGGGGCTAAGGAGGTGAATTTCCACAACGGACAGAGGGTCTACTTCGTCCGGTAGACGGTCCGTTACATTGGTGGCAAGCGGTGGGATCCTCCTTGCAAGAGCCCAGTGGATAAGCAGCAGAGCACCAGCAAGGGATAGCAGTCGGCATGATGGCCGTGTATTATGAATATTGCAAAACTGGCTTGTTGACCAGGGAGTACCAGGATGGTACTGCAGCCCCCTTGGCTGTTAACTACAAATTGACGACCGGTCCGGTCCCGCCGGATGAGATGTTACAGCGGGCTTGCAGCCGCCTGAATCTGTGGATGAACGCTCTCATACGGGACCAGGAGTACCGGGGAAAGGTCCTCCCCAGCTCCCAGGAATGGTATGTGAGCCTGCTGAGTGATAGAATGCCATACCTGGGTGAGCAGCCCCAAAAACACTGGGGCATATTCACCTTGAATATGCAGTACAGTTCTGGGCACCAGTCCTTAAAAAGGATATTAAGGAACTAGAAAAAGTGCAAAGGAGAGCTACAAAATTAATAAGGGGTTTGGAGGATCTTAGTTATGAAGAGAGACTTAAAAAATTGAATTTATATACGTTAGAAAAAAGGCGTCTCAGAGGGGATATGATAACATTATATAAATATTTGCAGGGCCAATATAAAGAGCTCTCCAGTGACCTGTTTATTAACAGAAAGGTACAAAGAACAAGAGGTCACCCCCTCAGACTGGAAGAGCAAAGATTTCATAGACAGCAAAGGAAGGGATTCTTTACGGTTAGGACAATAAAGTTATGGAACTCACTGCCAAGAGAGCTAGTGCTAGCAACCACAATAGATGCATTTAAAAATGGTTTGGATGTTTTTTTAGGAAAGCAGAACATACAGGGCTATTAATAATAGAATAAGCATTAATAAAAGAGCTTATTGATCCAAGGAGAAATCTGATTGCCTCTTGGAGTCAAGAAGGATTTTTTTCCCCCAGGAGGCAAAATTCGAAATAGCTTCCTTAGGGGTTTTTTGCCTTCTTTTGGATCAAAAGCTGTAATGATAGGTAGAAGGGTTGAACTTGATGGACTTGTGTCTTTTTTCAACCTAAATTACTATGTTACTATGTTACTATGAACTGGGTGGCTGAGTTAGGGGAACTTGTCCATGCAGAGATGGTCCTGGATTGTGGATACCGGGCTTTACGGTGGTATGCCACACAGCTATACCCTGAGCTGGAGGATGACACTCCCACAGAGGGCTATGATTTTGGTGGCCCTGGATTGTTATTGGAAAATCTCCAGCTGGATCCGGGCTTCGGGAGTGATACAGAGTACCAGTGGGAAGAACTCCGGGAGTTAAGGGAGGCAAATATTCCCACTGTGCCCAAACTGGAGGCTGATCTCGACTATTTGGTGACCCAAGAAGAGGAGCTGGAGAAGGCATACATACAGCTACTCCACCAGATACAGCCCCCTGCCTATGAGACTGTGAGTATCAGTGCTGCTCCTCCCCCAGCAGATGCACTGACACAAGAACTGTGCCCCTTTTACCCCGTGGATGACCTAGTGGAAAAGCTGGCATCCGGGCAGATTGCCGCTGGCTCCTGCCTGCCCCTACCCCAGACCCCAGACCTGTGTCCCATTTCCCCTGTGGAGGCCCCGGTTGACATCACGTCCCCAGACCCGTTACCCCTGCCACCCCTTGAATGGCCAGTTGAACTGCTGGCACCGTTCCCCAAAACCAAACAGGACCTGCCCTCCTTGTGCCCACCTCCACCTGGGTTCAAGGAGCCCTATTGGAACGCAATCCCTGGTTTTTACCCGCCCTATGTCCCAGCAGAAGAGCTGGCAATGGGGCAGAGTGCCGCTGGCCTCTGTCCACCCCTGCCGCTTGGAGAGTTTTTGTACCTGGCAGAGGTGCCAGCATCTGAGCAGAGTGCAATTATCCTCTGCCCACTGCATCCCATGGATTTAACCCCTTTCCCTTTTGAAAATGACCCAGGAGGGGTGGATGGGACATCAGTCTCCACACCTGGGTCTCCTGAATGTTTGGCAGTTAGCACTGTTCCCCAACTCCTTTACATGGGTACCACAGCCACCTTGTCCTGTTCCCTGCAGTATACCCCTGAAACTGTGCCTTGCCGGGATGTTATTTCCCCAGCAGAAGTGCTGGCATCAGTGTCCCCAGGGACTAAATGGGATACCCCCATAGTATCAAGCCCAGCTAACCCTGCCACCCTATCTGCTCCCCAGCGGCTGAAAGGATTTCTGGGAGAAGGAACATTTGGCCTTTCTCCCCAGCGGCAGATGTATGTTTCGGGAGAGGTGGAGGTTGGCTGGGTAAATTCTATTTTTGAACAAAAAAAGTGTGGGGACTGCAAACTAGTGAATGGCCATGGGGAGACCACTATACAGACTGACTTAGGAGTCACCCTGTCTGGGGGCTCCTCCGGTGTCAGTCTCCCCCCGAAAAAGGAGATATGTCACGAAGTGAATTCTGACAGTCTGCCTGACTGGGGTTCTTGGAGGGGCCTGAGGGCCAAACACCTCCCTGTAGATTATGGACCCTGTCTGTAATGTGTTTAAGCCTTCCATTGTTTAATTATGTCAGCCACCCAGTCTGACTACCTGTCTTCTGGCTCCAGATTAAAGTGGCTAGATACTGCTTTACTGGTGATGTGTTTAAGTTTTCTATTGTTTAATCAAGTGTTATCTGATTGCAGTTTGGTGTATATGTGCTGTGTAAAACACAAATAAAGTAGTTCAATCTTGCTGTACCTGACTGCTAGATGTCCTGTCTATTTGGGTACAAAGAGCAAGGGTCCAGGAAAGACTTGCTGGGTGAATGCTGAGCTGTAAGTGGGGGCTAAGGAGGTGATTTTCCACAACGGACAGAGGGTCTACTTCGTCTGGTAGACGGTCCGTTACAACCATATCTTTCTAGTTCACAGGCATTGTGAAACTTTAAAACTAGAAAGACATGAATGTTGATATAAGTTATGCAGTAATACATTTCTGTTTACTCCCTGGAAAGAGGACATCAGAATGAAAGACCGTTTTCTTTGTTATTTTACTTGTTCTATGTTTCTCTCTCTATATATAGATATTTCTTTAACAGTGAAATAAATATACTTAATACCAACAAATCTATCAACAAATCACTACTGATTAAATAAAGCAAAAATAATGAAATAGGAACAAAAGAATAACAAAAACTCTTTGCCCTAAATTGATTTTGGAAATATTTCATATGCGGACCCATTGGCACTGAAGATTTTTTTCTATATTAATATAAACAGAAATCTCTCCCATGGTTTCTAAATTAGGATCATCTGAGGTTGAATAAATATTGAGGCTTATGCTAGATCAAAACCATCTGGCTTACAAAAAAGCAATCATCTAGAAAGCATGTGTTCTGTCTGTTAAATGACTCGGTTTTTATGAAGCCTTGTCTTGTTTTTACACACCTGTCTTATAGACTTGTCTTATGGACTTGGTTTACCTAGTTTGAATTTACAGTGTGGCTGATAGGTTTCTTAAATTTACAAATAAGCAATTGTGTTTTAGGGTGGTTTAACCTTTTGTATGTTATGTAAGTGTACAATAAATTGAGTAGATAATGTGGACAAACTTAAAATAAGTACATTATCAGTCGTATGACTAGGCAGACCAACAAAAAGTGGGATCCCTCTCAGCAAGAATAAACAAAAGCTGAAATAGCCAGCCCTATAGGATGTAGCCAGAAGAGGAATCACTGTCTTTTTTCTCCCTTGCACCATTACAGAGGAAACATCTCCATTACCAAATCAAATTGGTCCCACCCATAAGGGCAGTCCAGATCCAAAGATCTGGCACCATTACAGAGCACCATTATATGACCAGGCAGCAGGTAAAAATGGAATGTGACCAGCAACCATAGTAACAATATAGTATGGCAATGCTCTGTATTGTTACAAGGTGTCTTTCTTGTCAGGTCTGTATAAGTTATTGCTTTTGTACAACTGTATATTTTTGAGCTTGTTAATCCCAGTGACTGGGATCATAACTTTACTTTTGGTTCCCATAGTCATGCTGACTTATGCCTTTATTGAAGCTATATAGAGGATTTTTTGCTGCAAAGGACTGAAAGATTGTTGAATTCAATTCGGGAAGTGAATGGAACAAAGTTTGTGAAATTTACATAGAAGCCACTTAAGCTGTCTAGATTTGTAAGATATTACAAATATTACTGGGAAGATAGTTATATGACAACGTTTTTTCCAGAAAAAATCACCAGAAAAAAAAAAACTTATTATCAATGTTGTATTTTATTTAGACCTCAGATTCATAACATTGATCCACACATCTGATCCCTGATTGGAGTTTGCTGTTCCAGCACTTCTACCTAAAGTAGTCAGACACATTAAAAGACGTGCCAATATGCTGGGGGCGTGGTCTGACACGCAACGAAGCTGGCCGCGCTTTGCTGAAGCTCCTCCTCGGACCGGGGGAAAAGCAACTAAATCACGGAGCAATCTAATCCATTGTCGACCTTATAAGCGCCCAACCATGTCCCAGCAACGCCAGAGGCGTAATCAAGAAAAAATGATGAAATTTCTCACATCCAAGGAGAAAAAACGATCCGAACTACTACCTGCTTGCTTACCTCAAAATGGCGCCGAAGAGCGGGAAGACGAGGTGGCCTCAGAAATAGATGAAACGGAGTCTGTCACTTCGCTAAACACCACGGTGCCTGTGGAAGACATAAAAAAAATTCTGACTAATCTCCGCTCACAAATCAAGGATGATATCAAATCCTTTACATCCCTTTTCACAACGGAACTGAGAGACCTAGGAGAGAGGACTTCAGCAACGGAGAATAAAATGGACGAGCTAGTCGACTCACACAACTCCCTGGCAGATAACACCTCAGACCTACAAAAAGAGGTAAGCTCTTTAAAAAACAAACTAGAAGATTTGGAAAACAGATCCAGACGCAACAACCTACGGCTGAGAGGAACCCCTGAAGAGGTACACCCCGCTCAATTGGAAGACTGGGCCAAAGCGCTATTCTCAACAATGCTCCCAGATCTGCCCCCGACAGACCTAATTATAGACAGGATACATAGGCTCCCTAAGCCCCGCAATCTACCTGCAGAGATTCCGAGGGACGTAATTCTGAGGCTTCATTACTACCATGTAAAAGAAAAAATTATGAAGGCCAGTCGCATCTCAAGCCCTCTCCCAGATCCATTCACAAACACCCGGATCTTTGCTGATTTGTCTGCTGCAACCCTACAAAACAGAAGGTCACTTAAGCCTATAACACTTGCCCTGCAAACGGCAAACATAAAGTACACCTGGGGATTCCCTGGAAAACTCCAAATCTCCAGAAATGGAACTTACACATCGGTTTCAACGCTAGAGGAAGGTCTACAGCTCCTTCGAAAATGGGAAATCCCATCGGAAGCTACACAAGATCCAAAACATACTAAAAAGCCGAGGCTTGAGAAGATTTGGCCAAATACCTCCTAAAAACAACAAGAAGAGATGCCTTTCTCCACAAATGGACCAACTACAGGATCCCTGTTCTTCTAAATCATTTTGACTTTACGTTTCTACGTTTCTAAAGTTGATTGGAACTGTGTTTATGGTTCACTTGGAGACTCCTTGGTAAACAGACAATATCCAAAGAAAGAGTTATTTTTGAAGATGAGACTACTATTCCTCTTAGGATTCACTCCTGATTATATCCTTCAGATGATCAAGCATCTATCAGAACCCCTTATATGGGATAACCCAGCCCCACTATACCAGTTTTTCACCTCACTTTTCAGAAAGCTGATAGACTATGGTACTAAAAAAAAAAAAAAGGTGTTTGAGTTTATTATGGTACTTCACAGGCCACACCCATATCCCAATTACTCGAGTTAAAGTACATCCAAGTTAGTCTTGGAAATTATTAACACTATGAGAGCAGACAAAACCACAAGCCATCCTATTAATCCTCTCAACCGTCCCCAGTAACTTGCTGCACCTGTTGAAAGCAGATGAGCAATATGCCCCTATACTAAAACCTAGATAAAAGATCCACTTGAGAACCCAAATAACCAAAATCCAACCGAGAACTCCATAAAAATTTCGCCCCCATTAATAAACAGAAGATATGAATACTAGACCTACCATGCTCAGCACTAACACTTGCAATCATTTTCCTGTAATTGCATACCTGACAACTATACCGCTCAGATACAACCTTATGTCCATTAAAGAAAGAAAACAGGGCATCCGCTAGTTTAAACTATCAGCCATAGCAGGTTATATAAATATATTTATACAAATAGTTACTATACCCACCCCCCCCCCCCCCCCGGTCCCACAGCCAGTTGTGGAAGCTGTTACGCACTATGACCTCTTCAACACCCCCCCATCACCTGGGATTGAGGAAAGTGCAAAAGTTGTTATGTTTGAAATGTAATACAAAGCTGTATGCACTTCTAATGTTTTGCCTTTTTGTTGCACCCCTCTTTTTCTCACCTACTATCCCTCTCTGCTCTCGCTCCCCACTTACCTCTCTTCCCCCTTCTGTTCTCTCCCGACTTCGTCGAACGGACCTGGAGGAAAACAAGACACCACGTCATCCCTATCCACATAAACAGTGCAGATTGGGAAATCAACTTCTTCAAAACTGGACATTTATTCCCTCATCTTTCAGTGAGTACAATGCTCTCCCACCCAATTTTTTTCACACATCACTGCTACACATAAAAATAAGCCGACACCCCTCCAACCCACTCACAAGATGGCTTTAACAATACTATCTATGAACGTGAAAGGTTTAAACTCCCCCCACAAGCGCAGACTGATGTTCAAAGAAGCACAACTCTGAAAAGCTCAAATCATCTGTGCTCAAGAGACTCAATTTAAAACAAACAAAATTCCATATGCATCCAATCGCCAATTCCCAAGCGTATACCACTCTACCTGCCATAAGAAAAAAGCCGGTGTTTCAATATGGCTACACAACTCTTTAGCAACCTCGATCCAAAAAATCAAAAAAGATCCTAAAGGTAGATTTTGTCATCCTTATTCTGATGATTAATAATCAAAAATACACCTTGGTTAACATATACGCCCCAAATTCAGCCTCCGCTCAATATGTAAAAAAAAATATTCAACAAGCAACCTCTTTAAAACAAGGATCTTTAATCGTATGCGGAGATTTTAATACTATACTTGACCCATCCATTGACTCCACTAGTACTCATACGCAACGACACCTGCAACAAATCTCACATCAAAGCAAAATCTTGAATCAAACTCTCACAGAAAACTATTTATATGACACATGGAGATGCCTATATAACAATACCAAAGATTATACTTTCTTCTCGCATGTACACTCCATTTACTCGAGAATAGACTATATTCTTCTGGATAAAAATACCCTTCAGAAAGCCTCATCATGTAAAATAGGAACAATCCAATGGTCAGACCATGCCCCTATCCTACTCACTCTGCAGGAAACGTTCCCTTTCAGAGGTAACGGCATCTGGAGACTAAATGACTTTCTACTTAAGCACCCAGACCTACAAAAAGCCGCCCTAAAAGCCCTTACTGACTACTTCGACCTAAATAACCACCATACAGTATTCCCTGAAATCATTTGGGAAGCACATAAGGCTGTCCTTAGAGGCCACTTCATATCATCAGCCTCCTACCTTCATAAACAAAAAGAAAATGAAAAAAACAAATTGCTAACTGATCTAAAATCATTAGAAAATCAGAATAAGATACACCATACTCCCCAAAGACTCAAACAAATCCAATCGATTAGACAAAGCCTTAATAATCTACAACTTCAAACCACTCACACAATGCTAACTAGACTTAAACAGAAATACTATAACAACAACAATAAAGCAGGCAAACTATTAGCGCTCACCCTTAAAAAACAGGAAACAAAAAAAGCAATACCTTTTGTTTACAACAAAGCCGGTGAAAAAGTTATGAACCCAGCCAACATACCTGAAGTTTTTTTTTAAACACAGACAACTCCACTACTCAACCCCACTCAGAGAACATTCAAAAGTTCCTGGACTCTCTCCACCAAGAGACCCCAAATATCAAAATAGCCTAAATTCACCATTTACTATAGAGGAAATACAAGATGCTGTTGCAGCTCTCCCTCCAAATAAAGCCCCAGGACCAGATGGATTCTCCAACCTATACTATAAAACGTTCTCCCAAATCCTAGCCCCACATTTACTAAAAGTATTTAATAGTTGCAGCAGCATAGGCTCCTTCCCTCCATCTATGTTATCGGCACATATCTTTACAATCCCCAAACCAGGGAAAACCCCAACAGTCTGCCCAAACTTTAGACCAATTTCCCTACTAAACACGGACGTAAAATTGTACGCAAACAGATTAAAGGATATATTACCGACATTATTACATTACGACCAAGTAGGTTTTGTGAGCAACAGACAAGCCTCAGACAACACAAGGAAGTTAATAGATATTGTATCACTTTCTCACCAATCCCAAACCCCCCTTTTATTATTAGCCATCGACGCTGAAAAAGCGTTTGACCGCCTACACTGGAAATTTTTAGAAGCAGTATTACTTAAATTTGGATTCCCCCCACCTTTCATTACCGCCATACTAGCTTTATACTCAACCCCTTCCGCAAAAGTCTCATATGCAGGCTTTCTATCCGAATCATTCCCAATAACAAATGGGTCTAGACAGGGCTGCCCCCTTTCCCCAATATTATATGTTTTAGCGCTTGAACCCCTAGCAGTTGCAATAAGAGCTAATACTGAAATCAAAGGAGTTGAATTTGCCAAGAATCAAGAAACCAAACTTGGTTTATTTGCCGACGACATCCTAATAACCCTGACGGATCCAACTCACTCCCTACCACACCTTCAAAACCTACTTAAACAGTATAGCGATATTTCCTACCACAAAGTCAATGAAATCAAAACACAGGCACTCCCAATCAATATCCCTCAACCCACAATAAATACTCTGCAAACTTCTTACCCCTTTGACTGGAGGAAATCGACTATCCAATACCTAGGAGTAAAAATAACCAAACATACCAACTCACTCTTAAAACACAATTTAGTCCCCCTATGGCAAATTCTAAAACAAGACTTACAAAATTGGACCAAACTATACCACACGTGGTTAGGCCGCATAGCAGCAATTAAAATGACACTACTACCCAAACTCTTATACCTCTTCCGAACGCTCCCCATACCCCCATACATATACCCCCCTCCTACCTTCTCGATATGCAAACCAGAATACAAAAATTTATTCACGGGAACAAACCCACCAGAATAGCAAATAAATGGCTCATTCTATCTCCCTCAATAGGTGGATTGGGATTACCCTCTATCCCCCAATACTACTATGCCACGAGAATGGCCCAAACATTACAACACCATTCCCAAATAGGTTCTGTTGCCTGGGTAGACCTAGAAGACGCTCAAATAAAACCACATAGAATATGTGACACCTTGTGGATCTCAAACCACCCATCAGCCATATCCTCCATATCCTCCGCACTTCCAAGCATTAAACATTCTCATAAGATTTGGAAGAAATTCTCCTCTGGTTCAGTAGACTTCCAACGACTCACACCAGCAACTCCATTAGGCACTCTTGAATTACTCATTCCGAATTTATCTTTAGCCCCCTGGAAAGAAGCCGGCATCCTGCACCTACAACAACTATATGATAAGGGACAACTAAAATCATTCACAACACTGACCTCCCAATTTGACATTTCCCACAGAGAATTTTACAAGTATCTGCAGATTCGCCATGCCATCTCTTCTACCCCAAGTACTCTGACACACTCTCAAGAAAAAACCCACAAGATGATATCATACTGCCTAAATATCAACTTTGATTGATATCTACTTGCTATACAGAACTATGTACCCCTATGCTAAGCACAACGGCTCCATATATCTCACAATGGGAAAAAGACCTGAAAAGTACTTTTTCCCCTAACCAATGGAAACAAGCCATTACATTTCCAAAAAAAGTCTCCCATTGTTCAAATCATTTGGAAACAGTAAAGAAAGTTCTATATCGCTGGTACTTAGTCCCATCCAGACTCTCTAATATGTATCCTACCACCTCACCACTCTGCTGGAGATCATGCGGATCAAAATGCTCTATGGTTCACATATGGTGGGAATGTCAAGTGATCAAACCCGCTTGGAAATACTCATTTGAACTCATATGTCAGACAACAAACATATCTCTACCAGTCAATCCAGCAATTGCTCTTCTGCATATCTACCCAATTAAATTGACTCCTATACAGAAGATAATCGTAGGACATATCCTAATCACAATGAAGACCTTAATTGCGAGAAACTGGAAATCCATAACTTGTCCCTCACAATCTGAAATATTACATCTGACAAATAACAATTTGCAGATGGAAAAGCTGCACTATCTGTCCACCAACCAATTAAACTTCTACCAGAAAGTAATGAAAACCTGGAAAGATAAAACGGACCAAATATGACCTCCTCCCAACCTCTGTTCGTTACAACCCCCCCCAAAAGATTATCCACCCTGAGACCAGCATTCACCTCCTCTACTCTCCATCCCCTCTCTGTTTCCTCACTGCCCCCCCTCTATCCTGTTTTCTCGAATATCTTGTTCCTATAGGTACACAAAATTTTTTCTTTTACCCTTTTCACCAAGATAAGTTTCCTGAAAATGGAAATTGTGTACGATTCACATCAATAGATATATACAAATTGGTTGATATCAAACAAACGTAGCAAATGAAACACTCTGTATTACTCCATTGTATACATTATTGCATCGCTGTATATATCTACATTTTGTGTACCTCTAAACACTTGTACTCTCAAAAATAAAAAATTATTCTTGAAAAAAAAAAAAGACGTGCCAATATGCTGATATCTAGCACTCACATGCCCTCACAATTAAGAACAGACATCAGAAACATCAAAATACTGGGAAAACTTATGAATATATATATATATATATATATTCCATGATTGTCAGACTGTCTGACTGGTTTGCTGAGCATCATGGAAAAAATTGTTCCTGAAAATATGATACTCATCTCTGAGCCACTGACCCAAAGGCATGTATGGATACACGATTTTGTACAAATTAAATCTTTATTAAATTGACAACCCACATTACTATGCTCAGTCTTTCCCCCCACACTCCTGTACATGTAAGTGTGTAAGAATAAGTGTCAGAGTGTAATTGTGCATATGAATGAGTGGCAGGTTTTAAATGTGTATATGAGTGAGTGGCAGAGTGTTAGTGTGCATTTGACCCACTAACAGGTGCTCTGTATATGATGTCCAGTAAAATTGTATAAATTATAGTTTCATTATAGATTCAGTTCCTTGTAAGTAATATATAGAGATGGGACTCACCAAGTTTTGAGTACTTTGCAAAGTGGTGAGATAAGCAAAATTTGGCCATATATTATGACTAAATCTCCAATATTTTTCATCTAAGTTAGAAGCTTTTAAAATACTTTGTTTTCTCATAGCTGCATATGCAACTTTTATAGTCTCTCTTTATAATAGACATGTGCATTCGTTTTCGTACGAAAGCATTTTCGTCCGAAAAATAGCATTTTCGTCCATTCGTCCGAAAAACTAATAACGAAAATGCTAAACTAACAAAAGACGAATAAACGAATGATTAATAAACGAAAATCATTCGTCCATTCGTGCTATCGGCATTCTATAAACCGAAATAGAGTCGGTTTATAGAATACCAATAGCATTACATATACATTCCATAAACCGACATAAGGACAACTTTCGGTTTATGGAATGCATGTACTACTATTGGCTTTCTATTAACCAAACTAGAGTCCCCATTCATAAGAATTTCTTATGAATGGGGACTCTAGTTCGGTTTATAGAAAGCCAATAGTATTACATGTATTCTATAAGCCGAAAGTCTATAAACCGAAGGTCGTTTGGTTTATAGATAGTGATGTCGCAAACATAATATTTTCCGTTCGCGAACGGCGAACGCGAATTTCCGCAAATGTTTGCGAACGGGCGAACCCCGCGAACCGCCATAGACTTCAGAGGCGAATTTAAAAACCCACAGGGACTCTTTCTGGCCACAATAGTGATGGAAAAGTTGTTTCAAGGGGACTAACACCTGGACTGTGGCATGCCAGAGGGGGATCCATGGCAAAATTTGTAATGAATGTAATAGTAGTACTATTGGCTTTCTCTACACAGAGACAGAGTCTCCATTCATAAATTTATGAATGGAGACTCTGTCTCCGTGTAGTGAAAGCCAATAGTAGACATGTGAAAAACTAAAATTTTCGTTTCGTTTTCGTCCATTCGGACGAAAATGTTATTTATTTAGTCTAAAACGAATTTCGTTCATTACTGCTGTCGGCATTTCACTACACGGAGACAGAGTCTCCATTCATAAATTTATGAATGGAGACTTTGTCTCCGTGTAGTGAAATGCCTACAGCCTATAAACCGAACGTTCGGTTTATAGGCTGTCGGCTTATGTAATACATGTAATCCTATTGCTATTCTATAAACCGAACGTTCGGTTTATAGAATGCCAATAGACTTACATGCATTCCATAAACCGAAAGTCGTTCATTATGTCGGTTTATGGAATGTAAGTGTACTATGCTATTGTATTCTATAAACCGACTCTATTTCGGCTTATAGAATGCAATAGTACTACGAATGGATGAATGAACGAATGATTTTCGTTTATTAACCATTCGTTCATTCAGCTTTCTTTAGCTTAGCATTTTCGTTATTCGTTTTTCGGACGAATGGACGAAAATGCTAATTTCGGAGGAAAATGCATTCGTCCGAAAACGAATGCACATGTCTAGCCAATAGTACTACTATTACATTCATTACAAATGCCGAAAGTCTATAAACCGAACGACCTTCGGTTTATAGACTTTCGGCTTATAGTAAACGTACAGTAGTAGTGCCTTTCTATGAACCCATTCACAATTCTTGGCAATAAAAGCAAGTAAAAAAAAATTGAAATCCAGAGGATAATGCAAATAAATTGTGTGGCTCACACAATGCATTTCACATGCTGTTGGCTTCCTGGTGAAAACAGGAGAAATCCTTCCAAAATCTGGTAGAGAGGTACCTAGAGGGCTTGGCTAGAAAAACTAAGTTTGGTTATCCCAAAGATCTTTGTATAGAAGAACAAAAAGCTATCAAAACATTAGTCTCACAGTTATACAGCTCGACAAAGGGGGAAAGGTGGTTGTAATGCATAATTAATGTGGTGTATCTCCAAACTGTATGAATTATGTACGCATACACATATAAACTCTGGTCCATCTACATTAACCCTTTAAGGACCAGGGATTTTCCTGGGCCAAGGACCAGAGCGTTTTTCAATTTTTAATACGCGGTTTTTGAAACATAATTTTCCTCTCTCTCATTTAACGTACCCATACAAGTTATATGTTGTTTTTTAAAGGACAGTTAGAGCTTACTTTTGATAACCTATACATAAAAATTATTTACATTTTAGTATTAAAAAATACATATAAAAGAGGAAATTTTTGAGGAAAAAAAAGTTTTCCCCCATTATTTTCCCAATAATAAGCTACACAACTAGTGCAACACTAACCCTAACCCACTTATCCCCCCTAATTAACTAACTAATAAAAAAGCAAAATATTGGTTCCCAAACCCCCCTAAACAAAAAAGACAGAAAAAAAACTCTGAAGAGTGCGATGTCAGATCAGTAAAAATCATGGCATGCAGGGGTTAAATTTGATTAAATAAATATATTAAAATTACCTTTATTTATTAAAAAAAACTTTATAAATTGTAAAAATAAAAAAATCTGTTAAAAAAACCTAAATGAGGGCCATAAAGTGGAAGGAAACTGATCACAGTTAAAAACTGTGATCAGCAATGAAAGGGTTAATTTTTTTTAAAATTTTTTTTTACCTCTGTGTATGTTATTAACTTATTTTTACTTACAGGTCACTCTCTGTGCTTCACTATAAGAATGTGAAGCACAGAGAGTGAATTAGAGGCAAAGTCAGTGTGTGAACACACTGACTTTGCATCTAATTTGCATGTTATCGCGGTGATCACTCAATCACCGCGATCACATGCCCGGAAATGCACTGATCGGGTCCAGGAGCTTTGCCTCGGGTGCGAGGCTTAGTCCTGGACCCGTTGCAGACGAGTTAACTCGTCATAAGGTCGCTTATGCTTGTCATAAGGTCGGGAAGGGGTTAACAAACATTTATTCAGAGATAAAGCAAAAGCAACATACAAATAATGAGACAGAATCAAAATAATGATTTATTATTAATAGCTATATATATGTCTATCTATTTATCTATCTAACTATGAGATCTGAAAGTACAGGAATTATAGTGAGTTAGATGATCAAATTACACCACCCGACATTTCCCCAATTTCTCTTGCTTTCAGTTGTTCAGAAGCCTGGTAGTTTGCTCAGTTGTATTTTAAGGCAATGTGTTTGTGTGAAGTAAATTAAAATCTAGACACCATCATCCCCATAGAGTTATTTCCCCTTAGTGACAGAGTTCTATGCTGCATTTGATGTGCCTTGAAGACCAGAATTTCATTATTTTTGTCATACGTTTGCTTAACCCACAGTGCTAGTACACCCACACAAATTATATCATTATTTAAAAAAATATAAAATATGATGAAAATATGCAAAAAAAACCCACTTTTTATAAATTTGACCTGATTTTATTTTACATAATTACACACTGTAAAAAATAACCAGTCTATATAGTTTCTAATATTTGTTCTGAGTTTAGAAATACCAATGTTTCCATGTTTTTCTGTGTTTTTTTTTTTTTCAAGTAATAGGGCAATAACCGATATGCACATAAATGATCTTCTTGTGTCAAAGGCTTAATTGGTTGGTCTAATAACTCCACACCTGAGTTGAACACAAAACCATATTAGTTATTTTCTAAAAACATTCAATAATCCCAAATTGTACACAATTTTAGCAGAAAAGTATTATACACATTTGCACCCAGTCAGTGGTATTAACAGGTTTAATTTCCATAAAGATCAGGTGGAATTGATCATTAAAAAAAAATGGAAGGGTAGATAGTTGGGAGTCAGAGGACAGAAAAGTAGAACATCATCTCTTATCTTAATTTTCCCAGTTATTCTCTCTTTTTTGCCTGTCCCAGTTATTATTCCAATTTTTGTTGAATACTTGAGGCTCCTCCCATCTTCTATTTCTCCAGTTATCTCCCTTTAAATTGTTCCAATTAGCACTCAGCTATCAGAACATTCATAGTTAAGATGACTGATCCTGGTCATTTGGGGACCACCTTAAGGCAACTTTTGGAACATGGCAGAAATATTGGCATTATCGGTATTCAAGAACGTATTTGCACAAGCAACATCCTGTTACTGCCACTTATTACCATGTTCTAAAGCTGCACAGATTAGTACATAATCCCCCCCAGCTGCCCCCAATATCAGGAAGGGGCTCTTACAGTGGCTGGATGAACACCTTCAATCACTAGTGATCAATCTGAAAGAATACATTAAGGACACAGAACAACTTCTATATTACATAGATACTCTAGTTTCAAGCATTCCACACTAGAGACTATCATTTTTTTCTGTCTAATTTTTCAGATTTTCCTACTGCTCTCCAACAGTTTTTGCTGGAGATCAGTTTAGAACCTCATGTGCCACATCTATTTATGCTTGATGGGGAATACTATCTCCAAAGACATGACACCACCATGCGTGCAATCTGTGCACCTTCTTATGCAAATGTGTTCATGGTAAAGTGCGAGTGGTGTCACATCTTTGGAGATATTAACCTCTATTGGAGTTGCATCTGTTGGTACTTGTGAACAGTTTGTCTCTTTTTCGGGAGTATGTCAGCAACAACAACAACATGGTTTGCCCATTGGGTAGTTCACCCTCTTCAGGAGGACCTGATCCACTGTGGAGAATATTGAACACCAGTCTGCTTTCCTTAAAAGAAGACTAGACCAGTGGTTGGTATGGCGAGAAAAACAACAAAACGTGCTACATAGAAATATAAATAAACAATAATAGTAAGTGGTGTCCACTAAGAATCGGCAACTGGAATTACAACAACAGACAGCTTCAAAAATGGTGTGACAAATGTGGAAAAGCAAATGATTTATCCAGCGCACAGTGCATAGACACTTGAATAAGTGAAAAGGTATAACAGTATTAAAAAAAAAACCTTAAAGTGACACACAATATAAAAGTGGGTAATACCGTATTTGCTCGATTATAAGACAAAACATTTTTCAGAAAAAAAATTCTGAAAAATCCCCCTCATTTTATAATCGAGGTCGTTTTATAATCTGACCTCAAATTGAGGTCAGATTATAAAACAGCGATCCAGGTCCCCAGCAGAGCTGCAGGGGACCTGGATCCCCCTCTCTAACAGCAGGGGATGTCTGCGCGATGAGCACAGACTCCCCTGCTGCCGCCCGGCACGACCGCCGGGACTTCTGTGATGAAGCCGGGTACTTCCGTCACAGACTTTGTCACAGAAGTCCCGGCGGTCGTGCCGGGCGGCAGCAGGGGAGGTCTGCGCTCATAGCGCAGACATCCTCCGCTGCTCAGCTAGCCACCAGGGAGAATCGGGCAGCTGGGGGATGTCTGCACGATACGTGCAGACATCCTCCATGCTGCCCGACACGGCAGTCTATTATGACGGACCAGCTAATAGACAGGGGGAGGGGGGTGTGGAAGAGACAGAGCAACAATGGGAGGGAGGGGGGAAGAGACAGGGGGGGGGGGGCAGAGCAACAAGGGAAGGGGGGAAGAGACAGAGCTACAAGGGGAGGAAGAGGGGAAGAGAGGGAGGGGGGGCAGAGCAACAAGGGGAGGGAGGGGGGCAGAAAGAAAAAAGGGGGGGGAAGAGACAGAGGCGAGGGGTGAGTCAAAGGAAGGGGGAGAGAGACAAATCTGGGGGCAAGGCAGCATTGGCACATAAAAGGAAATTGGCACATAAAAGGAAATAAAAATTGCCACATAAAAGGAAATAAAAACAAGAAATTCATTTTTTGATATAATTTTTTATTAAAAAAGCAATTTACATGTGAATATATACAAGTTTAACTTTTTTTTTTTTTATATTCAGGCTTTTAGTTTTTTTTCTAAAGGAATATCCAAAGTTTGGGGGGGTCATCTTATAATCAGGGTCGTCTTATAATCGAGCAAATACGGTATTCAATTTGCAGTGATCAATATCAATGGTGCTAGTACTGTTAATGTGTATATAACATATAAAAATCAACCTGAAAAGGATACTTGTTGCAGGAGAGATTTTTCTTGAAAAGCCTGAAACAATAAAACATAAACACACAAATAGTGCAATAAGTACTGTAATAGCTGGGTGTGATTAACTCAAATGAGAATACACTCACAAGTGAAGCTCCTAACAAACTAGGAGCAAGACATTCGTATATGGAACAATATACTTGCCCCCACTCTTAGGGATACACGCCTCCTGCGGTGTAGATGGAATGATGTTCTGTTCAGATCAAAGTGCAATATTTTATTGTGCAACAAAAAACAAACTGGTAGGTATGATGGTAGAAATTGGATTTAAAAAAGACCACAATATAATAAAACAATGGTGTGAGGCAAACAAGCCCTCGCCCAAAGACAGCTCCATGCACCTCGGGGCTCGTCAGGGCTTCCATGTATAGAATACATGGCTCATACGGTGGCTCACACAGTTCAATAGCAGCCCAAAGCGTTTCATCCGAAATCGGACTTCATCAGGGGAATGGTGATGTCCGAAATATTTCGGGGTTATACACCCTCCTTCAATTGATGTTAATGTTTATCTGAAAGTCTTATTCCGTGTTACACCGAAAGTCTCTATGAACAGATCTAATTCGGCTTTCGAATGTTTAAAGTCATTCAGTGCAATTTGTGTTTTTTTCATTTGAAAGGGCAAGAATTCACAATTATCTTAAAGAGCCCGTGTATCCTAAAATTGGACTGACTTCTTTCCTGCTGAATCTCCCACAGTGTGGACATATGCTGCCTCTCCCCCGCATCATCGGAAAGGCATCTATTGTATTATTTCATAGCACCACCTTTCTTGGCAGTGCTTATTCAGACAAGGTATTAGGTATAGGTCTGCATCATGAGGAGAGAATTTAGGGAGCAAGAAAAGGAGAAAAACAAACAAATGTTGTCAGCTATGAACACTTGAAAGACATTCCCGTTGACCCAAGGAGAAGGATACTGTAAGACAGGGGTCACCAACACGTGGCCAATGGGAACCAGGTTACCCCCAAGGACCACATGAGTTGCCCGCAGGCAGGGATGATCGTGGTCGGGTGTATGGGGTGCACCGCGCCCAGGCGCACAGGAGGTGAGGCGCTGCAATCAGAGAGTGTGACGGGAGCGGACCTTTCACCCGTCGCGTTGTACTTGCTGTGACAAGGAGATGCGGGCCGCAGGTGAGCGCCTGCGGTAACCGCACCTCCTTGTCACACCAAGCACAGTGCGACAGGTGCAAGCTCCGCCCCTGTCCCGCTCTGATTGGTTGCAGGAAGAAGGATGGTGTCTGCAGAGGCAGAACACCAGCATTCTAGTTTCTTCTGCCGGATGTCAGCTGACATTGACATCCAGCACAAGAAGCTGGATGCCAATATCAGCCTCTGCGGACAGCATCGAGAACGTCCTTCTCCCTGCACATAAAGGTAATTAAGCAGGGATGGGGACAGCATAAGTGGGGGGGGAGGGGTTAAAAAGAACTGTGTGTAAGTGTTTGTGTGTACGGATGTGTCAATATATGGAAGTGTATGTCAGTGTGTACACTACAGGGTGTGTGTATAACAGTGTGTGTCAATGTGTGTGTTACTTTCTGTGCAAGTGTGTGTACATGAGTGTCTGTGTAAGTGTATCCTGTGTCTAAGTGTGTAAAGGTGGCTGTGTGTGTATTTATGTGTGTGTGTAAGGGTGGCTGTGTGTGTATTTATGTGTGTGTGAGTGTGACAGTGTGTGTAAGGGTGGCTGTGTGTGTATTTATGTGTGTGTGTGAGTGTGACAGTGTGTGTAATGGTGGCTGTCTGACAGTGTGTGTGTAAAGGTGGCTGTGTGTGTGACTGTGTATAAGGGTGTCTGTAAATGTATGTGTGTGTGACTGTGTATTTATGTGTGACTGTGTGACATCATGGGAACGGTAGTAAAAGCTCATTCTGCTAGCCAGCAAAAAGTCTCCCACGTTGCATTTTTTCTATGAAATGTAGTGATGTAAGTGATCATCTAAAAATGTAACTACTGAGATATAAGTGCTGAATATTGATATGATTCCCTCCTTATTGTCATTGTTGCTAATTATTGTGAGAAATCATTTACGTGATTATTATTATTAATAATGTATAACTAAAGGCAAACTGAGCAAATTTGTTATTTCAGAAGAACGTATCAAACTGGTAGCCCTTCGTATGACTCGGGAACCCATGAAGTAGCTCTCAGTTTCAAAAAGGTTGGTGACCCCTGTTGTAAGATAATACTTGTAAGAAAAAAATATATTATTAAGACAGAAAATCAATGTTTTATATGTATTTTATGTAAACACAGTATTCATTTTTAGATTGAAAAAAGCGTACAATGAAATAATTTGCTCAATTTAATAAACTATATAGAAACATGTATTTAGATGTTTTGTGTTTTATGGCAACTCAAGCTTGACACATTTCTTCAGAGGCAAAAAACGTATGAGGTTATATTCCAGAACCATTTTTTATGGGTTTATAAACTGTAACAATGTTTTTTATTGAATACATTTTTATATTTTATATATTCTTAGTTACGGTAACCAACATTATGGATATTTACCAGTCTTTGTGATGGATAAATAAATGATCTATGAAACTTCACAGTATGACAAAAAGACTGATGTCCTTGTACAGACACTAAACCTCTCCCTGTTCTTAACTGCAGCCATCTAATTTTTTTACCAGGCAATTCAATCACACCCTATATCACTATTCTCTTCTTCTCCTTTAGATATAATGTAGTACAGTGACTGAGGAAATATATGTATCTCAGGCAGGGCCGCTTTAACACACAAATGGTGCAATAAGAAAAATTGCATTTCTTGTTTTTATTCCCTTCTTACTGGCAGTAAGCTGGACCTCATCCGACTGCCGGCTGCTGCCCTAGCATGTAGCATGCCTGTCTCCATTAGTTAAAGTGGCCCTTGTCTTAGGGAGAGAAACGTCTGTGAAGTCCTGCAAAATATATTACTGGTTCCTGGGTTAAAGTGTCTGTAGCTTAGGGTTGGTAAAGTATTCTTTGTAAGTATAGGAAATTAAAATTACAGGACTAACACTTCAGTTAAATGCAATGAAAAATCTTGAAACAAAAAGTAAATGATCATTATTATAGTCGGTGAGATATTTCAGTGGGCTGTTGCATCATCGTTAGAATTGTGACCAATTGTGTGCAACCCTTGGGGGTCACAGGGATGACTGGGGTTGACATTCATAATATCTAAATGTACCTTTCCTGGTTATTATTATTATTTAGGTACATAAACTTGACTGTGTTATCAGGGTAGTTATACCAGGCAGTTGAAATTGTAATAATGTCACAGACGGTAAAATTACACAATGTACATTGATTTGAAAGGCATTATTAACACAGTTATACCATCCTTTGTCCTGAATGGATACATGGAGTGAATTGGAGGCAAAGTATAAGCATTTAACATGTAACATAGATTGTATTACTAAGTATTTTGACAATTATGGATATAAAATGTTAACTTTTTGTATTACATGTTTTAAAAAAAAAGTTTACAAATTTGACATCCATAACTATCAAAATGCTTAGTAACACATTATAAAAAATTTACAAAGACATACAGACATAAAGTATATGGATTGTTTTATTCAAACTGAAAGCAACTCCCCAACCTTATACTAGTAGTTTGTCTGAGCTGTCGAATTGGTCCATTCATTTAATTCGGCTTTTTGCCTGTTGTATCTAACGCTAATAACATTACAATACAACAACTAAAGTTGAAACTGAGTCGAATTTTAGTTAAATGTTGTCGAAATTGAGTCTATTGGGCATATTGACTAAAATTCTAATTTGGAGGTCGACCACTAAATTCGAATTTTAATGAAATAAAGCCAAATTGATGAATGGACGATTTCCACAGATCAGATCAGAGTCATAAGACAGACATTATTCATTTAGGATCAGTTTTCTTTTGAATAGCATAATGGTATGCAGAATAAAAATGAATACGATATGAATACTGAATGTCTGATTACTCTGTTCTATGTCAATTTGGCTTAACTCAACACTTTTCGACTCTGTTTCATCTTATGTATTGCTATTAGCATTACATACAATAACTTAACCCGAAATACAGAGGAAATTCGAATTCGACATAGCAGAGTGGCTGTCGGCATCCAAATGAATGAATGGACAAATTAATTTCATTCATTTAGCATTCGTTCATTTCGGATTTTGTTAGTTTTTTGTTTTCATTATTTGGACAAATGGACAAAAATGCTATTTTCGTCAGAAAACGAATGCACGTGTCTAATGGTTATCAGGGGTCAAAGATAAGCCCCATATAATGAACAATCTTCTCAAGACAGCGTACAAGTTATGAATTGGGTATGTAAAGTTGATTCTGGTCTGCAATTAGGCTTACCTAGTAAATAAAATTGTAGGAATCTCTCGAACCACAAAATTACAATGGTTAAATGGTTATTAAGTGTTCATCAAGGGTCTGCGAAAGCTCCAGGGGACTAAGTGCTGAGACACAAAAGCAATCACTAAAACCAAGTATTACGTCAACCTTAAAATAATAATGTTTTCTAGTGGTTGTGCATAATAATGTTTCAAATTAAAAGAAAATTAATGGTGCTAGAATGTATATTGAACACATGTAAATTAAATTTTTAAAGGATTAGTAACCAGGAATGGAGAACATTAAGGTGAGAATATGAGAGTAAAGAAAAAGGCAGGAAGGTTAAATAGATTATGGTGAGGAGGGAGAATTATTTCCAAAGTGTCAGTGGAAGCAATGTTAAATAGATTTATAGAGGGGGACAGGGAAATAGGTATTTGAAAGGGGGAGGGTATATTTCTGTGGGAAAATGTAAATGTATGAGCAGGGAAAGGAAATAGTTAGAAGAGGGGAAATCAGAAAGGTCGCATTTTTTTTTTTAAACAAACTTTATTGAAGCCGCGCGGCTGGAGGCAGACAGCAGTAAGGAGGTAAGTACTGGGGAAAGGGGGGAGGAGGGTGGCACTTGACGAGCATACTGAGGGGTAAAATCCTGGAATATTGAGGGGCTAAATCCTGGCATATTAACTGGCAAAATCCTGGCATATTGAGGGGCAAAATCGTGGCATATTAATTGACAAAGTCCTGGCATATTGGCAAATGAATGGCACATTGAGGGGCAAAATCCTGGCATATTAATTAGCAAAATCCTGGCATATTGGCAATCAAATGGCCTATTGAGGGGCAACATCCTGGCATATTAATTGGCAAATTCCTGGCATATTGAGGGGCAAAATCCTGGCATATGGAGGGGCAAAATACTGACATATTAATTGGCAAAAGAATGGCATATTGAGGGGCAAAATACTGGCATATTAAATGGCATATTGAGTGACAAAATCCTGGCATATTAAATGGGAAAAGAATGGCACATTGAGGGGCAAAATCCGGGCATATTAAATGGCAAAAGAATGGCATAATAAATGGCAAAAGAATGCCATATTGAATGGCAAAATACTGACATATTAAATGGCAAAAGAATGGCATATTGAGGGCAAACTATTGACTTAATATTACTGGCATATTGACCAACTGCTCCAAACCACCCTCCATATTACACTAGACTGGGATAACATGCTTGTGATAGTAGGTGGGGCGAGTGGGAGATATTGTCGGGGGGGCAGGAAATTTGTTCAGTAAAGGGCCCTGAAATTCCTGGTGGCGGCCCTGCCTCTCACATCCTGATATTCGTGCGTTGAGACATGTTTTAAGGAGGATGGGGTCACGTTGTTTATCCATGTTATGAGTACACTTATCAATTGCGTCAAGTTTTATTGTTGTTCAAATATTGATGGCCACAAAGATCTTATTATCAAGAAGCTGGTTACAGAGGGAGCCTCCCATCTGGAGCCAGATTCAGACGCAAGTGATTTATAAATATAATATGGAAAAGGGTATCTCCTATCAGTTGGATAACAATGCTAAATTTGAGCATAAATAGCTTACCTGGACCAAATGGTGACACTGGCGAGTAGTAATAATGAATCAAGATAGACACATATAGTGAGAAGGGATACTGAGAATAACAAAGAAGAACTATAAAAAGGTTCCTGAAGGGATAAAGAGAAGTACTGGGTTTTTGGGAGCACCCCCTGGACAAGAAATACTGGTCAAGTTGGCCAACACTCTCCCCCATATTGATTTAAATAGGTTAAATAACCATTACCCGGCAAACAGCACAGCTCAATGGTGTCTTGTCATTCCTTTAGTCTTGTTGTGTCTTATTATCAGTTTGTCTATTTGGTTTTATTTAATATTCCCATTTGTTCAACTGTTACCCACTACTTGAATATTTATATGGATAAAACAAATGGTAAAGAGATAACAAAATTGATTTTTTTGGGGGGGTGTAATAATAATATCTTAAATGCATTTATTGTCTTTACATGTTAAATATCTTTTTATACCTTTATAATAATAAAAATAAAAAAATACAAATTTCATTGTTTCTTGCTCCAAGTAAGTTTCCAAATAAGAGTCTTTTTGCTCCATGGCCTGAATATTTCCCCTTAGTTCTGTCACCCCCTGGTCAATGATCTGAGTCTCTGTGAGGAGCAATTGAAAGTCTTGTCTCATATCAGGTGAGTCGTTGGCCAGTGAGGACTGCAGGGGTGGCTGAGGGAAAACCATATTCAGAGTCCTCCAAATAATCAGAGGTATAGCCCCAATGTAGGCAACAAAAATAACATGCTTATTTCTCGAGTTCCCCTTTGGGATTTTGCTTTCTTTGTATGTCTCCCCATTATATGGAAACTGTCACCAAGACAATAAGTGTGTTAATGAGCCTTTTTTTTTATTTTAACTATTCAAATTATAGTTTTAATGAGGCATAAGAAGGGATTTGTCCCTCTTTAACTATATGCAAGAGTGTATTGCAAATAACTGGAAAAAGCTCCTGTTTTATGTATTATAACTGGAAATAATTTGCTGAGATAGAGTTCCTGTTGTACATTCATTTTCCAGTTACAATGAATGAGGATAGATCTGTGTTTTATCTGTTGTACATGGGTTTAAATCAAAATTAAGTTAAAATTGCCTTAATAAAAAACTAGCCTAGCACAGAGTGCAATATTTAACCACATCATAAAGCAGGGGCCCAGAATAGGGATCCCATTAAGTATTTTAGCACCAGTAAGTCTGCCCTTGAACGCATTTAATACCGTCTACAATTCTATTCAAACCACAGCTAGATCAGCAGTGACTTTTCTGGAATGTGATCCAATTTCTCTCATTTACCAAACAAATACAAGTAAATGTCTTGAAAGATTCCAAGCAGAGTTGGCAAAATGTGGTCTTAAAGGAAAAAGACTCGATGTGGAAAGTCAGGCATAGCATCCACTCAAACATGGCTGTCTGCTGTGGCCATTTATAAAACAAAAAAAATATTTTTATACACAACCTGACAAAGAATATATTCATTACAGTCTGTTAAACCTAGTTTTATTTCCTGTTTAATTATGAGGCTCAAATACTGTCTCAATTATAAGCACTAAATATGTTAAATCTCATTCAAAGAGAATATAACCAGATTTTTCATTTGTGCCTTAGTAAAACAATCTATGATGCTAGTGATTCTCTGAAAAGAGCTAAACATTACATTTTTATGAGAAGTAAAGTCCCTGGGGTGCAGTGGTTTTAGGACAAAAGATCCTTACTTTTGTGCTGAGTCCCAAATATCATCAATGTTGTTAAAGGCGGCTGAAGAAACCTCCTATACAGACACTCCTGTAGGGACAGGCTTGAGAAAGACTCTTAGGAGTTGAAACGTTGCCACAAACGTGTGAATAAAACCTTCACTTTATATTGAGTACTGGACTCTGCATATTTATTTCACTCCTGTAGGGATGTCCTTCCAGGAATAAACATGCTGAATGAGGCTTACATGTTTCTGTCATCCAGTTATTAGCACACTGTGGTACCTTTGCCACCCCTACATTTGAAGAACCTATGACCTGAGAAAGTGAGCACATCCAACAGAGTCCTGGCTGAACAAAAAAGATCTGTGTAGGACCCTGAAGCTGGGGCAGTGTGGTGCCTGATGACATCCCATTACATATTTATTTTATAGAGATTTAATATGTTGGCTCATAACAATTGTACTAATTAATGACATACTATGCATGTTTTTACATCTGTTTCGCTGTAACATAAAGGTTTACAATTGTAATTGTTAGAAACAAGTAAAAAGGTACATTTTCTCTAACTGTATATCTGTATACCAGGTTAAAAGAATCTAAAAAAAAACTGTATACTCGGAAAAATACACAATCAACTGGTCAGGGATACTAAGAATTGGTAAAATACAAATTTGTTCAGTAAGAAAAGCGCAAGGCAGAACCGTTATAACAAACTACAGCCGATCAAGAAGTGCAAGGTGACTCACTCAGAAAGTAAAATAAAAAAATTTGGCAAACGGAGCAGCTGCCCAGGGCCCATTCATTCCTGGGGACCCAAAGCAGCTGCCCCATGGGCCCCCGCCAGGGCCGGACTAGCCTACCAGGATACTAGTCAAATGGATTTCATATGACAATGGTCCAGGAACTTGCCCACTGCCCCTGGACCATTATTAAGTCTCCGCACAGTATTGGGGATTTCTAATTAAGCCCCTCTAGTTATGGGGAACAGGGCTGGCTACAATTTCATAGGCAAAAAAAGCAGAAAATCCATGGCTGTAAATGATATAATCAACGTTAATATAGTTCATTGATTTAAGGAAAATTTGGATTCAAGAAGTTATATTCCCCCTATCTGGCAAGATTGTAAATTGTTTAATTCGGGGGTTTTGCCTTCCTTTGGATCAACAACACAAAAAAGAATAGGTTCAAGGGTTGAAGTCAATGGACTTCATGTTAATTTAAGTTTAACAGATACTTTTTGTCATATTTTCAATTTTCATTCAAATGCCTGAAATTCTGCTTTTTTGGCCCTTTAAGGCTAAATCCATAGGGTATGACAGGCCAAGTTCCCCAAACTTAATATGGGCTAAAATCTAGACATGTGCAAAACTAAAATTTTCGTTTCGTTTTCGTCCATTCGGACGAAAATGTTATTTATTTCGTCTAAAACGAATTTCGTTCATTAGTGCATTCGTTTCAGACGAAATTCGTTCATTATTTTCGTTTCGTTAATTTTTTTCGTTCGTTTTATAGAATACAATGTAATACTATTGGCTTTCTATAAACCGAACGAGAGCCCCATTCATAAGAAATTCTTATGAATGGGGCTCTCGTTCGGTTCATAGAAAGGCAATAGTATTAATTGTATTCTATAAGCCGAAAGTCTATAAACCGAACGACTTTCGGTTTATAGACTTTCGGCTTATGGAATACATGTATTCCTATTGCTATTCTATAAACCGAACGACTTTCGGTTTATAGAATAGCCATAGGATTACATGTATTGCATAAGCCGAAAGTCTATAAACCGAAAGTCGTTCGGTTTATAGGCTGTCGGCATTTAACTAATAAGAGACAGAGTCTCCATTCATAAAATTGTGTCCGTGTAGTAAAATGCCGACAGCCTATAAACCGAACGTTCGGTTTATAGGCTGTCGGCTTATGGAATACATGTATTCCTATTGCTATTCTATAAACCGAACGACTTTCGGTTTATAGAATAGCCATAGGATTACATGTATTGCATAAGCCGAAAGTCTATAAACCGAAAGTCGTTCGGTTTATAGGCTGTCGGCATTTAACTAATAAGAGACAGAGTCTCCATTCATAAAATTATGAATGGAGACTTTGTCTCCGTGTAGTAAAATGCCGACAGCCTATAAACCGAACGTTCGGTTTATAGGCTGTGGGCATTTTACTACACGGAGACAAAGTCTCCATTCATAATTTTATGAATGGAGACTCTGTCTCCGTGTAGTAAAATGCCGACAGCCTATAAACCGAACGTTCGGTTTATAGGCTGTCGGCTTATGGAATACATGTATTCCTATTGCTATTCTATAAACCGAACGACTTCCCAGCCGTTTGGGAATGTGCGCGTCCGTTGTTGTGTTCTTAAGGTGGTAAGTAACATGGGGCGTCGGGACATAAGGGGGCAAGCATCCTGGTGAGGGCTGCCTCATCTTGATGGGATTTGTGATCCTCCTGCTGCATCAATAACACAACAACGGACGCGCGCATTCCCAAACGGCTGGATAGGCGTGCGCATGCGCTGTGTATCGCTGTGGTCGATGATCTGGTAAGAAGGGGTGTGCGGCGGGTGTGAGGGGGCGGGAGGTGGGTTGCGCAGCTGTCTCATGCACGGTGGTCACAAAGTTACAGCTGAGTTATCAGCTGTAACTTTATGCGCATGCGCAGTGAGCAAATTCTCCTGCGATTGCGCAGGAGAATTTGCTCCAGAAATTTGTCAGAACACCGGCTTTTAACTATACGGAGACAAAGTCTCCATTTATAATTTTATGAATGGAGACTCTGTCTCCGTATAGTTAAATGCCCACAGCCTATAAACCGAACGTTCGGTTTATAGGCTGTCGGCTTTTAACTATACGTTTGTCTCCATTCATAAATTTATGAATGGAGACTCTGTCTCCGTATAGTTAAATGCTATTGTATTCTATAAACCGACTCTATTTCGGCTTATAGAATGCAATAGTACTACGAATGGACGAATGAACGAATGATTTTCCTTTATTAACCATTCGTTCATTCGGCTTTAGTTAGCTTAGCATTTTCGTTCTTCGTTTTTCGGGCGAATGGAGGAAAATGCAATTTTCGGACGAAAATGCATTCGTCCGAAAACGAATGCACATGTCTAGTATATATTCACATGTAAATTGCTTTTTTAATAAAAAATTATGATATAAAAAAAATCTTGTTTTTATTTCCTTTTATGTGACAAAGCTGCCTCTCTCTTTCCCTTGCCCCCAGATTTGTCGCTCTCCCCCCCTTAGTGTTGTCTCTCTCTCACCCTCCCTTTGGCTCCCCCCTCGCTCCCCTTGTGTCTGTCTCTTCCCCCCTTCCCTCCCCTTGTTTCTCTCTGCCCCCCCCCCTTGTTATTCTGTCCCCCCCTCACCTGTTTCTTGCTCCCTGGTGGCTAGTGGGGGCAGCCGGGGGATGTATGCACTATACATAATAGACGGAAGTGTCGGGCAGCATGGAGGTTGTCTGCACGATTCGTGCAGACATCCCCCAGCTGCCCGATTCTCCCTGGTGGCTAGCGAGGCAGCGGTGGATGTCTGCGCGATGAGCGAGACCTCCCCTGCTGCCGCCCGGAACGACAGCCAGGACTTTTATGAGGAAGCCGGAAGTACCCAGCTTCATCATAGAAGTCCCGGCGGTCATGCCGGGCGGCAGCAGGAGAGGTCTCGCTCATCGCGCAGACATCCTCCGCTCCCTCGCTAGCCACCAGGGAGAATCGGGCAGCTGGGGGATGTCTGCACGAATCGTGCAGACAACCTCCATGCTGCCCGACACTTCCGTCTATTATGTATAGTGCATACATCCCCCAGCTGCCCCCACTAGCCACCAGGGAGCAAGAAACAGGTGAGGGGGGGACAGAATAACAAGGGGGGGGGGGCAGAGAGAAACAAGGGGAGGGAAGGGGGGAAGAGACAGACACAAGGGGAGCGAGGGGGGAGCCAAAGGGAGGGTGAGAGAGAGACAACACTAAGGGGGGGAGAGCGACAAATCTGGGGGCAAGGGAAAGAGAGAGGCAGCTTTGTCACATAAAAGGAAATAAAAACAAGATTTTTTTATATCATAATTTTTTATTTAAAAAGCAATTTACATGTGAATATATACTAGACATGTGCATTCGTTTTCGGACGAATGCATTTTCGTCCGAAAATTGCATTTTCGTCCATTCGCCCGAAAAACGAAGAACGAAAATGCTAAGCTAACTAAAGCCGAATGAACGAATGGTTAATAAAGGAAAATCATTCGTTCATTCGTCCATTCGTAGTACTATTGCATTCTATAAGCCGAAATAGAGTCGGTTTATAGAATACAATAGCATTTAACTATACGGAGACAGAGTCTCCATTCATAAAATTATAAATGGAGACTTTGTCTCCGTATAGTTAAAAGCCGGCATTTAACTATACGGAGACAGAGTCTCCATTCATAAAATTATGAATGGAGACTTTGTCTCCGTGTAGTAAAATGCCCACAGCCTATAAACCGAACGTTCGGTTTATAGGCTGTCGGCTTATGGAATACATGTATTCCTATTGCTATTCTATAAACCGAACTTTCGGTTTATAGAATAGCCATAGGATTACATGTATTACATAAGCCGAAAGTCTATAAACCGATCGTTCGGTTTATAGACTTTCGGCATTTTACTACACGGAGACAAAGTCTCCATTCATAATTTTATGAATGGAGACTCTGTCTCTGTATAGTTAAATGCCGACAGCCTATAAACCGAACGACTTTCGGTTTATAGACTTTCGGCTTATGTACTAAATGTAATCCTATGGCTATTCTATAAACCGAAAGTCGTTCGGTTTATAGTTTAGCAATAGCATTACATGTATTCTATAAACCGAACGTCGTTCGTTTTAAAGACTTTCGGCTTATAGAATACTATTGGCTTTCTATAAACCGAACTAGAGTCGAGTCCCCATTCATAAGAAATTCTTATGAATGAGGAGGGACTCTAGTTAGGTTTATAGAATGCCAATAGTATTCTATAAGCCGAAAGTCTTTAAAACGAACGACGTTCGGTTTATAGAATGCATGTAATGCTATTGCTGTTCTATAAGCCGAATGTCTTTCGGCTTATAGAACAGCAATAGCATTACATGTATTCTATAAACCGAACGTCGTTTGTTTTAAAGACTTTCGGCTTATAGAATACATGCTGCTATTGGCTTTCTATAAACCGAAAGAGTCCCCATTCATACGAATAGGTCAATTGACCTATTCGTATGAATGGGAACTCAATTTCGGTTTATAGGAAGCTAATAGCATTACATGCATTCCATAAACCGAAAGTCATTCATGTCGGTTTATGGAATGTAGTACAATGCTATTGGTATTGTAAACCGACTCTATTTCGGTTTAGAATGCCAATAGCACGAATGGACGAATGGACGAATGAACGAATGATTTTCGTTTATTAACCATTCGTTCATTCGGATTTTGTTAGTTAAAATTTTCGTTATTCGTTTTTCGGACGAATGGACGAAAATGCTATTTTCGTCCGAAAATGCATTCGTCCGAAAACGAATGCACATGTCTACTAAAATCGTCCTGAAATGGCTGAAAATTGCTAATTTCTGTTCGAAATCGATCATACTGTGTAGACTGGCCTGATTTTATTTATGTGAACGGAATAAACAAATATTCTTCAAAGGTGCAGTTTTAACAATGATTTATAAAGAGGCACAATTATGTTCTGCTCTATTTACTTATGACAACAGCTTGTTTGCCTTTGCAGCAGCTACCTGAGATTGCGCACAGCTGTACAGTCGGTTGTCAACAAGAACACCAAAATCCTTGTTTGTTAAAAATGTACCCAACAAGAAATCATTTAGAGTATAATTAGCATTCTTATTTTTCTTACCCAAGTGCATAATTTTACATTTACCTATCCTGAAACGCAATCATTAACTAGCCAATTAACTTCCCATTCTCCCATTTTGTCTATAACCCTATGCACTTGAGATTTCTTGTTCACACTCCCAAGCAACTTCCCTAAAACCTAAAACTCTTCTTTTTTGGCCTGTTTTGGTTTTGACAGGTATGAAGATTGATATAATAAAATCACATATGTTTGTAAAAAAGTAATGCTATAGAAAAGAATATGATGTAATAAAATATCCTTTATTTAAAGAAAGGTAGTGGTGCTAGTGGAGAAGGAGTCATCGTCTCAGCATAAAATCATAGTTTATCTGTAAATGAGAAATGGTATTTTCTGATGGTTGATTCAGTTTAAATCAGTACTCAAATCATCTTGAAGTTTCTTGAATTTATTAAATCATAGCAGGCTTTTCCAAATTAAAATAGGAAAAGTCAGCTTTATTTAAAGATCTTCCAGTCACTTTTCTCTGGAGTATCAGTTTCTTCTGAATTTAGACATATCAGATGGCACATATACACAGAATTATTTTGAAAACCAACATGGGATCATGTTAGGGTTTCCAGATCAGTGATTTTTTTGAACTTTTATAACTTTTACATGCTGCCTTGTAGTACCTAAAATTTATGTGTGTCCAGGGGCAAATCAATTAATTATTGAAACACCCCAGATTATTTATTAATTGACTTGCTGCAGAACGTTGTGTAACAGTTATTTGTGATTTGGCAACACTAGCATGTACTAGAGTGATCAAATCCTTATGGGAAAAATTAAGGTTTCCGACTGTCTACATTTTATTGATTAGAACCCCTCAGTATGCATTTTTCAATGGCATCCATAAATAAAATAAAATAAAAAATAAATTTGGTCAACCTAGACCATGCTGGGAAATCCCATTAGGGTTTCTTTGTACATAAATGTTTTGTAAGAATATGAGGTTTGAAGGATTAGAAGGCTTCCTCAGAAATTCCAATTGATTATGTTAATTGGTATGAAAAGTCTATACAGTTAAAAGACTAGTACCATCTTAGCTGTGTAAACACAGAAAGCACATAGAGTCAAAACTGTACCTTTATTGCTTAGCTGGAAATTCAAGTGTTGCATGTCAAGATGGCATAGGTCCTACAACATTCAACACATACCCCACTCCCTCTGGCGATAGGGAACCTATACTGTCCCCATCTCCTCCTAACTCCTCCTTGATGCATCTAACATGCATCTTACCTCCCCTGGTTGATGTGTTCGGAAACCAGGGGGGTTGGACAAAATACTACTAGTTTTTGTAAAAAAAAATAAAATAAAGGGGAAGAGGCGAAGAGAAAAAGGGAAAAAGAAAAAGAAAAATAACAAAAAACTACTATATAGCTGTGTAAGCGTAACTCGTGTTATAAGTAAATCCGTCATCCCTTTGCTATTCAAAGGGGCGGTCCACTTCCTATACCTTACTTGTGATATCCTGTAGACAGATTTACATTGTACCTATAAATCCTATATCCCCTAATATTTAAACCCTATTTGGATTATTATTAAAAGCTTATCAATAACATATTTTTTGTGTCTTAACCGCTGTTGGTGTTGCCCTAACCGTGTTAGCCATAAAGAATAATAAAGAGTAACATCGAAATAATTCTACCTCTTAACCAGTAGTACGGCAACATTTTACTTAGGTAAAAAATGATCCCACCCTCTGCTGTATAGTTGTATATGGTTGTGTCTCATGTTAAAAATGAAATCTGACACCCTTTATTAAACAAGGGGACGGTGCTCTTTCTTTGTCTTACTTGTGATTCCTAACATAAATTTTTTTAAAGTGCCTATAAATGTCTAGTATGTCTAGTGTGTGTCGTGTTGTTCAGAAATTGATATTAATTATGAAGAATCAAATAAAAAACCCGGGTAGAGAAGAGGTGAAATCAAGAAAATGGGGGTCCTGAGATTTTTCACTTTAAATGTACAGGGCCTAAACATTCCTCAGCGTAGACTTACCCTGACCGCAATGTTATACTCAGAGAGGATTGATGTAGCCTGTATACAGGAGACACATCTCAAAGAAATAGACGCTTCCAGATTGAGATCAGAGAGGTTCCCTCACGTTGTATATTCAGCATTGAAGGAAAAAAAGCAAAATGGGGTAGCAATCCTGATTTCTCTGGACATTAAATACGAGCTAATTCATAAACAGAAGGATACAGAGGGCAGATTTGTGTTTCTGATTTGCAGATTGAATGATAGACTCTTTTCCATATTAAATATATATGCCCCTAATAAAAGGCCTATGCATTTTTTGAATAAGACCCTAATTGGGCTAAGAGAATTTGTGCAGGGCTCATGGATAGTGTTAGGAGATTTCAATTTGGTGGCAGATCCAGAGGTAGATAGGAAGGGATTTCTGCCAAGAGCAGTTACCCCTGCAGATAGAGGTCTAGCTAGGAACTTTAATTCCATGCTGGGGAAATTTAAGCTATACGATACGTGGAGAGTGTCTAATCCCTTGGAGAAAAATTTTACATTTTACTCTAATAGACATAAGTCCTTTTCAAGGATTGATATGATATTGACAGATCAGAATACAATTGGGCAGTGTAAAGATGTGCAACCACGATGCGGTGGTGTTGACTGTCATAGACAATACCTCCAGAATAAGGAGTCCTTGGAGGTTGAACGACTTCCTATTAAATACCCCAAAAAATATTGAAGGAGTACAATCTATGACTCAGGAGTATTTCTCCTTTAACGCAAATGGCGAGACCAGAAACTCTATGGTATGGTACGCTTTCAAGAGCGTGGCACGAGGGCATTTTATTAAATTGGCCTCTCTACTTAAAAAGGAAAATGGTATGTCCCTCTCTGATATGAGCATTAGATTGGCAGAAGTAACCACTCTGAATAAAATTACAATAGAGGAAGAGCGCACGAAAGAGATAAAAAAATAAAAAAATTAGATTAGGGAACAATTATATATTCGAGCCTCCAGAACTATGATGTATGCTAAGCAGAAATCGTTTCGATTGGGGAATAGGGCTGACAAATTAATGACCAATCAGCTTAAAATGAATAATTTAAGAACTAGGATCTTTAAAATTATAGATGGTCAAAATATATGCCTATCACCGCAAAGTATTGGTAAAGCCTTTGAAAAATTCTATCAGAAGCTGTATAACTTAGCATTACCTAAAGACTTAGAGGCAATGAAAGCCTTTATTGCCCAGACAAACCTTCCGAAGATTACCCTGCAGCAAACAAAAGACTTGGAGGCCCCTATCTCTATTAAGGAAATTAAACAATCCATCAAAAAACTTAAAACTAAAAAAGCACCAGGCCCTGACGGCTTTACTGCTCAGTTTTATAAAAAAATTGTCAATATCATTGCACCGCATTTAGTTAATACCTTCAATGAGATCAAGGATTCACGTGAATTTCCCAAAGAGATGCTTCAGGCTAGTATAACGCCAATCCCAAAACAGGGCAAAGACTGTAACTATGTGAGTAACTATAGGCCAATTTCGCTAATTAACCTGGACACCAAGATTTATTCATCTATTATAGCGGACAGACTCAAGTCGGTGGTTGCATCCATTATACATCTGGACCAATCAGGTTTTGTGAGGGGCCGTCAGGGAATGAGTAATACTAGGAGGACCATAGATCTGATAGATTACGTAAATAAACACAACATACCAGCCGTTATTTTGGCTTTAGACGACGAAAAGGCCTTTGATCGGGTTGACTGGACCTTCCTCGAGGAGGTCTTGAAGGCCTATGGTTTCGGGGGGGATCTAGTCAACTTGATCATGGCCCTATATACCTGCCCCTCGGCTAGGGTGATGGGACCAGGCCTGTGCTCGGAGTGGTTTGACGTGACGAATGGGACCCGTCAGGGGTGTCCACTAGCCCCCATTCTTTACGTTCTTTCTCTCGAGCCCATGGCTATTAGAATTCGGAGAGCCATGAGTATAAAAGGAATTCAGGTTGGAGGAGGGGTCTCCAAGATGAGTCTGTCGCTGATGATGTCCTACTGACTTTAACTGATCCAGTTGAGTCGGTTGTGGAGGTTTTGGCGGAACTGGACCTATATGGACATTTCTCAAACTACAAACTGAACTTGCAGAAAACACAAGCCCTTAGCCTTAATGTTTCCCCCAATACCCATATGGAACTGATTGATAAGTTCCCCTTTGAGTGGGCACCATCCTCAAAAAAATATCTGGGAGTAATTATACCCAGGAATATCTCCAGTATTGTGGAGACTAATTATACCTCCCTGTTTTCTGATCTTCAGCTGAAAATAGGGCACTGGAAAAGCCTAAACTTATCCTGGATAGGGAGACTGAATGTTATTAAAGCCTATATAATTCCCAAATGGTTATACCTACTGAGAATGGTCCCGTTTTCCTTATCTGCCACCCAATGCGACCAGTTTCAAAGGTTAGTGAGTAAATACATCTGGGGAGACAAAAAACCAAGGATAGCCAGACAATGGCTCCATAAACCCGGAAATAAAGGGGGACTGGGTTTGCCTAACCTAGCCAGATATGTTGGGGCTAGTATGCTGCTTCACGTTCAGAGACTACACATTCCTGAATCTCAGGATGAAGATTGGTGTAAGATAGAGCAGGAGATGGTGGGGACCTTGGCCCTGGATAGTATTTTATGGCTTAGTAGACCCAAGATTTTAGAATTAACAGCAGCCTCAGGGAACAGTATTCTTAAGGGTATAATGGACAAATGGCTAACCTTTAAAAGGAAAGCAGGTCTGTCAAACAAAATTGTTGGCTCTGTAGCTGTAAATGTAGTAGAAAAGCTTATTCCAGACTTTACCCTTAATTTAATCTTTAAAGAACATAATCTGACCTTGTCCCAACTAATGCAGGGTAATAAGATAAAAACCTTAAAACAGATCATGGAAGAATATAGACTACACTGGAAAGATGCCTACGGTACTCTGAGACCTCAGGAGTCTATTAGAAAATATATTTAAAGACAGCCCAAAATCTTGTAGGCTAAAAAATTGGTATTCTATGCTGGATGAGATTAAACCCAGATTAATACCAAAAGCCTGGGGGAGATGGTGCAGTGAATTAAACATCACGAGAGACAGGGAAGTCTGGGAGAAAGTCTGGATCCAGACGAGAAAATCTACCCACTGTGTCAATCTGCAGGAACTGTATTTTAAGGTGCTTTTTAGATGGTACCTGGTCCCGTCATCCGTGAACAGGATAGATCCTGCTCAAAGTTCTTTATGTTGGAGATGTCATAACCTTGAGGGGGACTATACCCACATTTGGTGGGACTGTCAAGGAGTCAGGGAAGTCTGGAGTCAGGTATTCCAGGCTCTCTCCGATCTTTTTAAGCGTTGTCTCCCAATGAGTATAGAAATAGCCCTTCTCCATTTAAATCTGAATGATCTCAAGGAAGAAGAACGTAAACTGGCAGTGCAGCTTTTACTTGCAGCGAAATTATGTATTGCACGTAATTGGAAACAGGCTGTAAACATATCTTGGGATAACGTGAAAAACATAATGAACCAAAATTCGGGTATATGGAGAGGGGTTACTATAGAGTCAACAACAAAATTACACAATATTACAAAATCTGGCAGTCCTGGCTGGAAAGGTTCCCCTGAGTACCCTCTGCCCCTGGATAGGGTTTAACTCTGATTAGTGACTCCCGGGAATATACATAAATGTATGATATTGGTCTGAGCAACACACACACATTTGTCCTGTTTGTCCTGTAAGTCATGTTTGTCTGTTCTCGTCTTTTTTTTCCCCCATCTTGGCAAGAAGTAAGATGGAGCTTGATATAGCTCCTAATCCACAACCCCCATAACTAGTTGGCCCCAAACAATGCCCCAACAATTTGTCTCTTTGATTTATTAGTCCCTTCTACCCTATACTCCCTTTAAATTAGTGCATCTAATATTCTGATCCCTGTAGAGGTAGGGTGGGGGGTGGAGTGAGGAATAGTGGGGGTGGATATGGGAAGGGAA
The DNA here is from genome assembly GCA_036172795.1 of Pelodytes ibericus. Classification (NCBI taxonomy): domain Eukaryota; kingdom Metazoa; phylum Chordata; class Amphibia; order Anura; family Pelodytidae; genus Pelodytes; species Pelodytes ibericus. The sequence goes on along the minus strand of CM069865.1, from coordinate 50,084,946 downwards.
TTTGTAGTAGGAGGGAATCAGGGGGGGGGGGTGAAATGACACAATGATGACACTCTATCCATTTAATAACCTTCATAGTGTTTTTGGATGAGGCTGAGTGATGGGAAAAAAAAAAAGATGGCATAGGTCCTTCTAAAAAAATATGTATAATAGACACATTTGTAGTACTTTTACTATTGTGTATGTGTTCAAAAATTACATTAGGCTCCTATCAGAAGGTTATTTTTTCAACAGGCCACAAATAGTTCAATATAATAAATAGCCCAGCAGAGGCAACACTAGGGGTGGGCTAAGTGGGCTGAAGCGTCGATTGTGCTGAGCAAAGCGACAAGACTCAGCAGCTCTGTGACAGCTCTGCCCCGTGTGCCCTCTGACATCATGCAGTCGTAAACAGTGTGAAAAGCCCTACACTGATAGGATGCTGAGTGATGTGTCAGCCAATCAGTGCAGGGCTTTGACATATATATGCTTTTTAGCACTCAAGTAAACAAAAATAACATGCACATAAATGTATATGCAACATATAAATAATTCCTATGCTGTTTAGTAGTCATGTAAATAAAAATTACACACACACAAATATATATTTAACATATAAATAATTTATGTAAAACAAAAAACCCACAAATGAATATATGGCTTAAATATATGGTTACCTTAAGGTTAATCCCTTTATTATAAAAATCTCTAGGAATGGCAGGAAAGGCAGGTGTGAAGGAGTGTTGCTCTCTTCCTAACCATGTCTCACGTTTCTACGTGAATGTAGAGAATAAAAATATATACATTCTGTGAGGAGAATTGAAAGCAAATGTATAGATTAAGAGAAAACATGTTTAGATGTGTATGTGGTGTCTCCTTGTGGCCCAGTAAGCAGAGAAACATTTGGCAATATGAAAGAGAGGAATTGTGTGACACATGGGGTCATGGAGGGGGAATGCTCTATTGAGACACATGTAGAGAGGAGTAGAAAGAAGCTGAAGGCTCCTAAATTACAAAACATGCTTGAAGCTTAGAGCAGTGAGCATGCATTGGTGAGCACCGGTATGGTTTTGTTTCATTTAAAAAGTTTTTATGGGCTGTAGATATTTTGGATACCTAGCAACCCCTCTATGGCCCAGGAGTTAGACCACATGAGATTCTCCTACTAGAAGTGCTAGAAGAACAAAGTTGACCTCAAATAGTAGCATAGTCAGTTTGAGCTGACCTCCTAATCCACACCTCCTGTGAGCATAGTTGAAAGGTATGAAAGTGGTCAATCAATTTTAGGTGTTGTGTGATGACATATACATCATCTATTGTTCCCCCAACAGAACTGCAACATGGTGGGCCAGCTAAGAACATCTTCTGATATCCCTAAATTACGCATATGTTGTCCCACTGCAGTTTTATCTTATAAGATAGCTGGCTCCCAATTCCTTCTAGGCCCTCAGTCTCACTAGGAGCTAATAATTACTGTAAAAGACTTCCACTAAAATTATTATTATAATACTGTGCTAATTTCATAATTGTAACCTAACATCTTGTTATCTAATACAACTTCCTTGATTCCAAGATCATGTCGTAGAAGGACATTTTCAAGAGAGACAAACATGGAACATAAATGTTCCCTGCTCCTATTTATATTTAAAGTATATAAATAGCTTCAATACTAAATGTTTCCATCATGTTTAAACTAGTAACCTTATGGAAATCAATCTGCTTATCTTAAAATTTGCTTTAATCGAAAGCAGATGGAGGATTGAAAAATTGGTGTTCTCAGCCGTTGTTAATTTGCCTCAGAATGGTTCTACTCATACATCCTACTAGTCTAGAACTATCTACTCAAAAGCTGGTAATTGCAATACATCAAACCATTGAATGGCTGTGCACAAGTGAGTGGTGTTGATGTTTACTTTTATACTTCAAGATAATTGAGCAATCTCTCTTAAAGCACCACTACAAACTGATGCAAATGAGAGAGGAAGTGGTGAAATAAGGATAATAACAGAAGATAATATTAAATTTAGATAATGAGAGGGAGATAATAAAATAATAGAAGATGCGGAATAAGTAAACATTTGTACAGGAAGGCAACAAATTCCAGGTGTAAATTCCAGGGAAAATATACAGCCCTGAGAGAGAACTCTTGTACCATGAAATACCACGACCTATAGAGTTAGGGGTGTTTATTACTTTATTTGTAAGTTCTGACAGTTTGGCTCTAAACTGTCGGCATGTACACTGTCGCTGTCATACACCTCTTGCATATCAGCGCTCAAACTTTTTAACACCAGTGACTTATTTCACACTACTGCTTATTCATTCCCTTTTTGTTTTTTCATTCCTCTTTTCTCATACACAAAATGGTATCTTGATATAAAAATAAATTTATCATCTATTTTGAGGATTAATTTAAAAGAATCCCATTAATTTCTTATACTTATATGAAACAACCCAAAGTTATATACTTGGATTAAATTCAGATGGTATAGTTGTCAGTGGTCCTGGATTTGACAGGAAAGCCCCATTTTGGAAAAAAAACAGGCAGATAAATGCAGAATAAAAGCAACTGCAGTTGCTGTGCCCAGTTTCAGGAAACAAATGGCCAATATTAAGTCTATTGAGACTATACCATACCTGGTATTTTTGGAGGAATTCAAGAAAAAGGTGGAAACCCTACTCACAATACAAATTAAAACTGGGATTACCAAAATTTTGAGATCATGGCCCTTTTTAAATTCTCTTTAAGGTCTCACACCCTTGGCTTTTTGAGTCCTACTGGCACCACATAGATACCCTTGTATCTGTTCTTTCCTTTCCCCTACTTAGACCATCTGTGTGTGTGTGAAACCTGTTACTGGAACAATATAGAATATCTGGATACCCTGCATGGAGCACTCATCCCCCCTTTTTTGTTCCATAGACATCACAGGGAATAATATAGTTACCATGCTACAATTTAAAAAGTAAATTGATGACCAGTTACTTGAAATATGGAGGCACTTAAATGCCATGTTAAAAATGTAATCAAACAATTAGCACATGTAACATACTACCAAAATAGCCATATTTAACATCTATCAATGACTGATAAAATTACAAAAACATGTTTAACTAAGTCGTGCATATGGACAATCATTTTACTCAGTAAAATAAAATCTCCACACATTTCACACACATTTTTTATTTATACTTCACTGGCAGCAACCAAAGCACATCAAACACCTTCAGAGCACATGTAAACTACATGCTACATATTCTAACATATCTTGGAAGCAATTCAACTGTCATGATACTCAAATTCCCATGAGGTGAAGGCCACTCATGCTATATTGCAACAGCCATCAGCATGGCATGATCGGTGTTGAAGATCAATAACAGTGGAAAGATCAGTGTCAGCACTGTCAGAGATTGGTGAGGTAGTGTTCCCCCTGAGTATACACTGACATACACTCTTTCTGTTACGCCATCTACTACAGTGGACAGCAGGTGGTCCTGAACTGGATTTGCTTCCACCCATTATAACACAGTTGGAGTGGTGGGCCATCACCATTTGCTTTCCTGGGATATTATTTTCTTCATGGTCCTTTTGCAGTAGAGATGCTGTCTTTCTACCTTGCTGTTTTGCATGCTCCTCTTCCCTGCTAGACAGCTCCCTGTTCTGACTATGTGTGAATGCCCTCCCCCTACTTCACTGGTATCACTGGCTACTCCACTCTAGCCAACTGCATCTCTGGTCATTCTCTTGCTACTCCATCTCTTTACAACCATAACATATCTAATAGAAATGTAATCTTTTTAAAATAAATCAACAGAGGTATTGTATAACGTTACTAATTACTGCAAATTCTACCTATGCAGTTAGATGGTGAAACAGGAGAGCCATGGCCGGATGGGCTTCAAAGCAGAGGCGTCGCTAGGGGGGGGGGGCTACTGGGGCAGAAGCCCCGGATCTCCCCTCCATAGCCCCGGATGGCGACTCTGACCCCGCCCCCTCACGCTTGGTCCTCCCCCTGCATGCTGCAATCTGGATGCTGGACAGCAGCAGACTCCGCCCCCTCATGCTCGGCTCTGCCCTCGTGCGCAACTCCGCCCCCTCAAGCTTTGAATGTGAGTCTGGTAGAGTGTAAGAGAGAGTGGCAGGTATGAGTCTGCACGTGTATGTATGTGAGTGACAGAGTTATGAGTGTGTAGGTGTATGTATGTAAGTGGCAGAATGTAAGTGGGTGTGAGTGGAAGAGTTATGAGTGTGCATGTGTATGTATGTAAGTGGCAGAATGTAAGTGGCTGTGAGTGGTAGAGTTATGAGTGTGCATGTGTATGTATGTAATTGGCAGAGTGTAAGTGGGTGTGAGTGGCAGAGTTATGAGTGTGCATGTGTATGTATGTAGGTGGCAGAGTGTGAGTGGCAGAGTTATGAGTGTGCACGTGTGTGAGTGGCTGGGTGTGAGTGTTTGGAAGAGAGTAAGTGTGTGTGAGTGAGTGTAAGTGTGAGTGGCAGAGTTATGAGTGTGCATGTGTATGTATGTGAGTGGCAGAGTGTAAGTGGGTGTGAGTGGAAGAGAGTAAGCGTGAGTGGCAGAGTTATGTGTGTGAGAATGTAAGTGTGTGTGTGAGTGGAAGAGTGTGAGTGTTTGGAAGAGTGTGAGTGGAAGAGAGTAAGCGTGAGTGGCAGAGTTATGTGAGAATGTAAGTGTGTGTGTGAGTGGCAGATTGTGAGTGTTTGGAAGAGTGTGTGTGAATGAGTGTAACCATGAGTGGCAGAGTTATGAGTGTGCGTATCTGTGTGTGAGTTGCAGAGTGTGTGAGAGTGAAAGTGTGAGTGGCAGAGTTATGAGTGTGTGTGAGTGTGAATCCCAGTGAGATTACTAGGAGAAATGTGATTAATTACTATGATTCATATTGAATGTGATAATCAATGTGAAACAATGCTATCATCTCATATTATTTTTATTTTCACACTTGATTATCACATTCAATATAAATAATAGTGATTAATCTTTATATTTAGTCTTTATATTGATGGCAATAAAAGTCCATACACATGGCATTACACATCCCATGTACCTGGTTATAGTATTAAACCCATACATTATGAATGAAAGTACTGCTTTACATTACATTATGGGCTTTACTCATGAAAGAGAGAATTGCAGGGAAGTGAGATGGGAATTTCAAAATTAAGGCTAAAGTAGCAGAGTTGGAAAAATTATCCCATTCAGTTGAATTCCCATCTCAATTCCCTGCACTTCTCTCTTTTATGAGGTTGGTAGAAGAAGCATACCTTCATACCACAGCCTATTCTCCCCAGGTTTTTGACCCCTTTTTATTAATAAAAGAAATACTTATGATGTGTGTGTGAGAGTTGCAGGTTTACACACATGCGTGGCAGAATATCTGTGTGGGAAAGGCCATCTGTGTGTATAAGGGTGTCTGTTTTAGGTTGTCTGGGTGTGTGTGTGTAAGAGAGTGTGTGAGTGTAAGGTTGTCTATGTAAGGGTATCTATGTTTGTGTGTGTGTGTGGGGGGGTGGGGTAAGGATGGGTGTCTGGGGGGGGGGGCTATGATATCCCCTATATTATGGCATATTATGAGACTGTTGGTCTACTTTTTTTTCTCAAAGTTTGGTAAATGGTGTTTGCAACATACACAACATTTTGTATGCTCACTTATTTTGAAATCATGGGAATTACTCTATGTGTAAGGCTGTGTGTATGTATGTGTAACTGTGCAAGTATGTATGTGTGGCTGCATGTGTATATGTGTGTATTTGTGGCTGTGCATTTATGTGTATAAGTGTAACTTCGAGTAATGTGAGTTTCTTGCGTGCCTTATTGTCTTATTGTGTATTATGGTACAGTAATGTGCAGCATGAGTGTGTGATAAACTCACACACTGCACATTACTGTGAGTTTTATTGCTGTTGAGACTGTGGTACACTCACACACTGCAAATTACTGTGAGTTTTATTGCTGTGGAGTCTGTGTTATACCTACACATTTGCACAATGCTGTGGAGTCAGTCACAGACAGAAAGGCACACACACACATACTGACACACGCATACAGTCGGTCACAGGCAGACATACAGGCAGTCACAGACAAACACACACACAGTCAGTAACAGACAGACAAACACATACAATCAGTCACAGACACATAAAGTCGATCACAGGCAGACATATACACAGTCAGTCACATAAACACACAATCAGTTACACACACATGCAGTCAGTCATACACACACACACACACTGTCAGTCATATACACTTACACACAAGTCAGCAATTTTGTTGTTGTTTACGATATAAAAAGTGCATCTATCAATATGTCCCCCTCCTGGCTGCTATACCTCATTCTAGCCTGGTCTGTGCCCTGCTGTTGTTTCTAGCCCTGCTGAGCACACTGAGTGCTCGGACACTATAAGACTGTGCAGCCCGTGCACACACTGGTTCCTCGCGCTCCGCTGGATAAATAAATAAATAAAATGATCCCAACGGTGAAGGCACCAGGCAGGGACAACAATAACTGGGTGCCAGGTATAATTTCCTGGTGCCCGGGATTTGTTGAGCCCTGATATATACCCATATATACCTATTGTTCATTGGCATCATGACTAGCTTCAATATCGCCAATTCATTCACCATGTCCTTCTGTCATCAAAAGACTAACTTCAAGGCTAATTCCAGCCCAAGGACTTCCAAATGTACTTTCTCCACAAAATGACTCAATGAGTTTGCCATTTCTGTCCCAAAATGAGCAGGAAACTTCAGCAGATGAGGAAGTCCTGGGTAACATTAAAGGTCCAGCTTTTGTAATAGACATCAAAATAATATTAGCAGAAATCAAAACAGGCCTGCTTGCCAACATAAAATCTCTAACAGATGACTTGAAAAAAAAGGAGCAGCAGACTTTCGCTCTAGAACCAATCATATCAAAGGCAAGATGGGAACATTTTGCAGATTCCCACAACAAACACATAGATTTAGTCTGTGTCATACAAAATTGGATCTGAATAGGAAAATCTAAAACTTAAGTTAGCAGATGCAAGGTCAGATCATGTAGAGACCACCTGATGATCAGAGGTATCCCTAAAATAATCATCTCAGCAGACCTCAAAAACTATCTTAAAGGTATTTTCTCAACAATGATCAAAGTAGACCAGTGATGGCAAACCTAAGGCAATCATGCCACAACGGCCACACCAAGCCCTCTATTGTGGCACACGGCCAGGTTGCCAACTGACCAGCGCGCCCTGCGAGCGGCATGATGACAGCTTCGGTGGGAGGAGTATGTAATTGTGTGTATACATAACTGGACCCCAAATAGGTTCGCCATCATCGACCAAGGCTATTTTCGACAGAATACATATGTTTCCTTAGCACAGTGCCACCCGCAATAAATCACCCAGAGATGTTATTGTGAAGTTACATTTTTATAGGTCTTAAGAAAAAATACATCTTGATGCACCATTTTAGAAAAAGCCATAACAACCTAGTTCACTTCAAATAGGCCAAAAGACTTATCCTCTAAAGAAGTGTTTCTCAACTGGTGGGTTCTGACCCAATAATGGGTCGCGAGATGGTGTTGAGTGGGTCACAGACATGTACTTCATCAAAAAGTCAAACAGAGGAGTAACCAGTGCTGTATTTTCCACGATGCAAACAAGGCAAGTGCCTAGGGCGGTACATACCTTGTAAGACTTTAGGGGCGGCACAAAACGCTAAAAAAAAAACCTCGCCTTTGCCTGCAGAGACGGTGGTGATGGGAGATCGGAAGATAACCCCTTACATTCCCTCTGGCTGCCAGCAGGCTACACTGGGAGCCAAACATCCGTGCTGCCTGTTTGGCTCCCTGTGCAGTGTGACAGGGAAGTGCCGACAGGTCATATGACCGGCGCTCTGACGTCAGACATGCGCCGGGTCATGTGACCTGTTAGTACAACCGCTGGGGAGGTGATCATGCAGCATGGAGGACACCATACTGCCTGCCACTAGCCACCAGGGACAAAGGTAAGTCCTGGGGGAAGGGGGAATATTGATGGCAAATAATATTAGTCAAATTGGCGGGAGCATATTCAATGGTAAATAATACGGGCATATTACCGCGCAAAGTTGGCAGTGGCATATTAAATGGCAAATAATACTGGCATATTATTGGGAAAATTAGCTGGGGTATATTAATGGCAAATAATACTGGCATATTATTGGGCAAATTGGCAGGGGCATAGTAAATGGCAAATAATACTGGCATATTAGGCAAATTGGCTGGGGCTTATTAAATGGCAAATAATACTGGCATAATTTTGGGCAAATTGGCAAGGACATATTAAATGGCAAATAATACTGGCATAACACTGGGCAAATTGGCAGGGGCATATTAAATTGCAAATACTGGTATATTATTGGGCACATTGACTGGGGCATATTAATGGAAAAATAATACTGACATAATATTGGGCAAATTGGCAGGGGCATATTAAATGGCAAATAATACTGCCATATTATTGTGCAAACTGGCTGTGGCTTATTAATGGCAAATAATATTGGCATATTATTGGGCAAATTGACTGGTCAATATTAATGGCAAATAATACTGGCAATGTGTATGTAATGGGTTGATGGGGGCATGTAAATGGGGTGATGGGGCATGTCCTTGGTGTGCAACGTGGGTTATGGGTCATGTCGTGGGTGTGCATCGTGGGTAGCGGGGGGTGCCCAAATTTTGTCTGCCTAGGGCAGCACAAAACCAAGATACACCACTGGGAATAACCATGATGTAGTGATGCACACTGCATTCACTGTCTAAAGCTGAGAAGCCCCCCAAGTAATAGATGGAATTATTTCAATAGTGCTGCTGATCTCTCATCCAATAACCCCTCTAGGACTAGGAAACAACTGAGACTTTACCATTTACTTTGCGGATAATATTTAAAAATTAATTTGAGTCATGTGAAGTTTGGGCTTGATGCAGCAGATACACAGTAGTGTGTGCGTAATGTACCCATCATTGTGAGAGTAGCTTCTCTCTATGACTAAGCGTGGTGACACACAAAGCGCATTAGGCGGCCTTCCCTGTTTACTTCACCATCCGTGGATTGTATTAAAGCACCTTTATTCACTCATTGTTCGGCGAGTGGAGTGCACACTTCTTTCTATTTGATGCTTAACTGTGGTGCCTAATCAGCGCAGTGGAGCACCCACCCACCTTCTGCATTGCTGTTCCCGTGATTGGAGCCGATGTTGCTTTTACTTCACATACAATTCCTATTCTAATTGTCAGGATATACTGTGGAAGGGGTGGGAGAAGCAGACCATAATGTACCACAAAATAGAAAAATATTTATTGGCCCCTGATTGGTTGGGCTTACATAAAAACACTGTAAAAAAACAACAGCAGCAGGTGACTTGCGTGATTGGAAGTGGTACTCCATCCTGTTAGGTTAAACAATGTTTTTTTAGAGTCCTCCGTATAGATAATCTAGTTGCAGAGTCAGCTGTAGATGTTTTCTGGAAATGTCTCCATCTGCCGTCCAATCATCATGCATGATGCGTTTCATCTCATGAGACTTCCTCACAGTGCTGATGATGGTGAGGAGGCGTAATGCTTTTATGCTCTGTTTCTCCACCCCTTTGTAAACGAGCCTTCTCTCCACAGGAGGAGATTAATGCATGTATCAATAAACTGTGAAAACATCCATAAAAGTCCACAATCCCCAAAGTGGACCAGAAAATAAGAACTAGAGGGGACACACAAAAAAAACTCCATATATATATATATATAGCAAAGCAAACTCCTTCTAAAACCAATAATACAAGCCCTGAATAAAACTATCACCACGGAAGAAGTCCTAGCAGTAATAAATAATTTGGAAAATAGTAAGTCACCAGGCCCAGATGGGTTTAGTAATACATTTTACAAGCTCTTCAAAAAACAATTAGGCAATCACCTAGCGGAAGCATTTAATTTAATAGCACAGGAAGTCAGGGCGCCAGAAGAGATGCTGAAGGTAAATATAATACCAATTGGAAAACCAGGCAAGGACCCACTAGAGGTTGGTAACTATAGACCAATTTCTTTATTAAACGTCGACATTAAAATATATGCAGGGGTACTGGCCAATAGATCGAAGCAAATAATAGCATTATTAATCCACCCAGATCAAGTAGGGTTTATCCCTGGGAGGTTATCATCTAATAATATTAGAAGGGTAATCGATATCCTGGATATGTGTAAAAAGAAAAAGTGCCCTTTTATGACTCTTGCTTTAGACGCAGAAAAGGCCTTCGATCGCGTAGATTGGTCTTTTATGGAATATACCCAGAAGGCCTTTGGCTTTAAGGGCCTAATTATAGATGCGATAATGGCGCTATATTCTTGTCCAACAGCAAGAGTGATAGGAGCAGGAATCAAGTCTAATGAATTCGAGATATCGAATGGGACTCGACAGGGCTGCCCCCTGTCACCCCTGTTATACCTATTGACGATAGAACCACTGGCAATTTCAATTAGAAGTAATAAAAATATCAAGGGGATAAATACAGGGAAGGGATGTGTTAAACTTAACATGTATGCTGATGACATACTGATAACAATGGAGGACCCAATAAATTCGATAGATCAAGTGGTGGAGGAATTCGAAAGATATAGCGGGGTATCAAATTATAAATTAAATCTAGGAAAATCTATAGCAATGGCTAGGTATATAGGAAAAGAGGAAAAAATTAGGATAACGCAAAAGTATGGCTTTAAGTGGTCGACTATCAACTTTGAATACCTGGGTATAAAGATAACACCTGACCCGACCAAAATGGTAGAATCTAACTTCTTACCATTACTGAAACAAACAAATAAAAACTTGTGTGATTGGAAGAATCTGGAAATATCATGGTGGGGGAGGATAAATGTATTGAAGGCGTATGTCATCCCTAGATGGACATACCTCTTTAGGATGATCCCACTGAACGTCCCTAATGTATGGATGAGAATGGTGCAGGACTCCTTCTCTAGATATATTTGGATGGGTAAAAAGCCTAGGGTAAATAGGAAAGTCATTGCACTCCCACCCAGTCAAGGAGGTCTGGGGGCCCCCAATATTCAAAAGTATATGGAGGCTAGCATGTTAGCTCATTCATTAGTGACTCAACAAAAAAATGCTAGAGCAGAAGAATGGCACAATATAGAAAGGACTCTGTGCGATTGCGAAGATATTTTCCCAGTATTCTGGGGTACAGGGAGAAAAGGATTGGCAGATCGTAAAAAGTGTACAAACTCATTGATTTTAGATCATATTCTGAGCTTTTGGTTAAAATTTAAAAAGAAAATTAAAATACAGAATAAAGTTATGAAGGACCTACCAATACAAATCATTGAATATAATATGGAAGACATGAATCTAAAAAGGTGGATAAGGCAAGGGGTTATAACTATAGGAGATATAACAACAGGGGGAAAAGTACTTCCATTTCAGGAATTAAAGACAAAGTTCCTACTGGATAATAAAGATATCTTCCCATATTTAAGAATTAAACACTATTTGACCAATAGAATTGCTCCAGAAGAGCAGGATGCTGTAAAATCGCTGACCCCACTACTACAAAGCGGGAATATGAAACATTTATCGGCCAAATGTAATAGAGTAATTAAGGCAATAGAACAGATTCCTGAGTTGGGAATCATAAGAAAATGGGAAATAGACCTCAATAGAAACATAACAAGAGAAGAGTGGAATGAGTTATTTAGACAACTCTATAGGGGTACCCACTGCCTGAATATTAGAGAAATGTTTTTCAAATCATTAAATAGGTGGTATTATGTCCCAACTCAATTAGCAAAAATGTACAAAGGCCAAAGTGACTTATGTTGGCGCTGTGGGGGGGCAAGAGGGAACCTAATCCATGTGTTCTGGAGCTGTTTTGGCTTAGCAGGTTTTTGGAAGGAGATATTTGAGCAAATAAATAATATATGTGGGACTAAGTTAATTGGTAGCCCGGATATAGCCCTCCTACATTTGAACTTGGGCGACTTAACCCCTTAACGACAGGTGACGTGCCAGGCACGTCACGGCAAATCGAGGACTTGCCGACAGGTGACGTGCCTGGCACGTCATGCACTAAACGGAGTAAAGAAAGCGACTAGCGGTCGCTTTCTTTACTCTAACGGTGTTGCTACAATGCCTCTAGGTAGAGGCATTGTGCAACACCCCCCAAATGTGCAGGGGCGCGCTACGATCACTCCACGGAGTGATCGTAGCAGCCATTTAAAAATGGCTGCGCCCGCTGCACACATGTGCTTAGAAAGCGAACGATCGTTCGCTTTCTAAGCATCTCCGGTGTTGTTAAAGTGCCTCGCCAGCGAGGCACTTAACAACACCGTTCTGCTCCCCAGAGCCGATGGTGGTCGCTCTCCTGAGCGACCCCATCGGCTCAGTAGAAGGGAACGCTGCCTGTACAGGCAGCGTTTCCCTTCTAATGGCAAGAGCATCAGAAGTGAAAGTATTTCACTTCCGATGTTCTAGGGGGAGCCAATCGATGCCGGCACAGCAGATCTATGTGATCTGTGTGCAGGCATGTATGGTAAGTGCTCTGATGAGCACTTACCATACTGTCAAAGGCAATATTACTAAATATTGCCTTTGACAAGTATTGATCTACCTCCCTCACCTTACTACTTTTAGTAAGGGAGAGAGACAGATCAGATCAAGTAAAAAAATAAAATAAAATAATAAAAAAAATATTTAATAAAATTTTAAACACCAAGGGCTTTTATAAAAGCCATTTAACCCCTTCCCTGCCATTGATCGCTGTGTACGCAGTGATCATACACAGCAGCACATTTTTTGCTGTCTGTGCATTTTTTAGGGGTTATTTTTTTTTACTGTACTTCATTACAGGATAAAAAAAGGCTCTTTTAAGAGAGATTAACCCCTTTCTTGCCGTAGATCACTGCCTAATCAGCGATCTGACGCAAATGCAGCAATCTTGCTGCAGAAGCATTTTTAATTTTTTTAAAACTTTTTTATTACACCCGTCACGTGTTAATTATACCCGCTAGGGGACTACGTTTAACGTAAAAAAAATTTTTTAGCTGTCTGAGCGCATGTATAGCGATCAGTAACAGCTGATAAGTGACAATGGCGGGTTGGCGTTTGCTCAGATGAGCATCACCATTCGTCTGGTTAGATCAATATGTGTAAATATTTGATCTGACCCGTGTAGATCTGCCTCCCTCTCACTTGAGTTTTAGTGAGGGAGACAGAGCTGTATAATGTAAGTTTTTAATTATAATATATTTAATAGAATTGAGACCCAAAGGCTTTTATAAAAGCCGTTTCCAGTATTTAACCCCTTCCCTGCAATTGATCGCTGTGTACGCAGTGATCTTACACAGCAGCACATTTTTTGCTGTCTGTGCATTTTTTTAGGGGTTATTTTTTTTTACTTTGATTTATTACAGTATATCAAAGGCTCTTTTAAGAGCTATTAACCCCTTCCTTGCCGTATATCACTTCCTAAGCAGCACATATGGTCACTGCCTAAGCAGTGCATATGGTCACTGCCTAAGCAGCGCATATGGAGCAATCTAGTCACCGAAGGATTTTTTTTTGCTATCAGCATTTTTTTTGTCAGACTCACTAGGGGTTAATTATACCCACTAGGGGATTACGTGTATTCCTTTTGAAGCTGTCTGAACGCGTGTATAGCGATCAGTAACAGCCGATCAGTGGCAAAGGTGGTTTGGTGATTTCTCAGATGAGCATCACCATTCGTCTGGTTCGTAAATATTGTTCTGACCCATATGGATCTGCCTCCCTCTCCTCACTTGAGTTTTAGTGAGGGAAAGAGACAGATCTGTATAACATAATTTTTAAATTGTAATAAATTAAATAAAATGTTAATAAATTGTGAGTCCCAAGGGCTTTTATAAAAGCCATACCTTTTGTATAGTGTAGTGTATTAACTCCTTCCCTGCCACTGATCACTGCACAGCAGAAATTTTTTTCTTGTCTGTGCATTTTTAGGGGTTAATTTTTTTGTACAGTACTACAAAGGCTCTTATAAGAGCTATTAACCCCTTCCTTGCTCTACATGTTCAAATTCCAAGTTTGAAAATCAAAAAGCGCACCTCTCAAATGTAGCCTTTCAACCCCTAACAAAGCTGACAAAGCTATGCATGGGTGGTATCCCTGTGCTCGGGAGATGTTGCTGAACATATATTGTGGTATTGTTTGTCAGTGACACATACCGAAATATGTGAATTTGTGTCTAAAGTGCAATGTATGTGGGAAAAAATACACAATAAAATGACTACCACAAACTTTGACAAAGGCTGGTGGTAGAATTGGTGCATGGAAAGTGTTAAAATAACACCATTTAAAATAGCCTAGGGTGTCTACTTTTACAAAATATATACTTTTTGGGGTAAAATACACTGTCCTACTTAAAAAAAAGTCCCAAATGAAAGATGGGCTCAGGCTGACTATTCCAAGTTGAAAATGCGCACCTTCACAATGTGGCCCTTTAGCCCCCAAACAACCCAACAAACCTATGCATGGGTGGTATCCCTGTACTCAGGATATGTTGTTGAACACATATTGGGTTATTGTTTGGCAGTGACACATACCAAAATCTGTGAATTTATGTCTAAAATACAATATTTGTGAAAAAAAACCACACAAAAATTACTACCACAAACTTTGACAAAGGCTGGTGGTAGAATTAGTGCATGGAAAGTGTTAAAATACCACCATTTGAAATAGCGTAGGGTGTCTACTTTTAAAAAATATATGGGTTGATGGGGTAAAATACACTGGCTGGTTTCAAATATGTCCCAAATGGGACATGGGTGCAGGCGGTCTGCATGTCAAAATTTTAATTTGGAAAACCAAAAACTGCACCTATCAAATTTGGCCTTTTACCCCCCAAACAACCCAACAAACCTATGCATGGGGGGTATCCCTGTACTCAAGAGATGTTGCTGAACACTTATTAGGGTGTTATTTGGCAGTGACACATACCAAAATCTGTGAATTCATGTCTGAAGTACAAGGTTTGTGAAAAAAAACCACAAAGAAATTACTACCACAAAGTTTGACAAAGGCTGGTGGTAGAATTAGTGCATGGAAAGTGTAAAAATACCACCATTTGAGATAGCCTAAGGTGTCTTCTTTTAAAAAATATATGGGTTGATGGGGTAAAATACACTAGCTGGCTTCAAATATGTCCCAAATGGGACATGGGTGCAGGCTGTCTGCATGTAAAAATTTCAAGTTGGAAAACAAAAAACTGCACCTCACAAATTTGGCATTTTAGCCCCCAAACAACCCAACAAACCTATGCATGGGTGGTATCCCTGTACTCAGGAGAAATAGTAGAATCTATTTAGCATGTTTTTTCGTTCGCTATTGACGATGAGGAGAAGTTGTTTCAAATAAAAACAAAGAAATTTGTGTATTTTTTTTTTTTTTACCATATTTTATTATTTTTTTTAATAATATGATAAGATATGATCAAAAAGATGGCATCCATAGAAAGCCCTTCTTGTCCCGATAAAAACAATATATAATATGTGTGGGTACAGCAAATGACAAAGAAGAAAATTACTGCTAAACACAAACAGCACAGAAATGTTAAAATAGGCATTGTCCAGAAAGGACAAAAATGTTTCAAAGGCTCTGTCCTTAAGGGGTTAAATAAAGAAAATAGGCAGATCGCATGTCAGATTTTGATGGCCGCAAAATTAATAATTACCAGAAATTGGAAATCTCAAAAAATATTAAATTGGGAAATGGTTAAACCACAAGTAATTTTCCAAGGAAACATGGAAAGAGGAATTCTAAAACAATATAAGAAAAGGCCGACAGGAGCTGATATGTGGTCAAAATGGTTGGACAAGATGTCTTAATAGGATGGTTGGGTGGAGGGAAAGGGAGAAATAACTGAGAGAATACTTATCCCCTACCCCCCCCCCGACACCAAAGAGTAGTAATGACAGGATGACAGGACCACTCTCTTCGTTGTTGTGTTTTTTTGTTTTTTTTTTGTTTTGTGTTCTATGGGTCTATTTATGTAGTTATGTTTTCTTGTTGTATATGTAAATGTTTGGGATCACCGGCCCCCCGAAGAGTAGAGGGGGATGGACCCCATAATGTTATCTTAAGAGTGGTAAAGACTGCTACATGCACTTATGTAAAATTTTCTGTACTTTAATGGTGAAATACTAAGGCGTTTGTGTATGCAGATATTTTTGAAAATAAAATCAATTTAAATAAAAAAAAAAAAGAAGGGAAAAAAAAAAACCAATAATACAAAGGGGGAAAAACAAACATACAATTTGGTTATCAGAAAACGTCTACTTAACAATAGACAGAGTATCTAAAGCTCCCTCAGACATTAATAAACATAGTATCAAAGTGTATAGGTTAAAAAAACCCTCCTGAGCAAATGAACTCAAAATATAAAACTACACGAAAATTGAATTGAGACCCCTTGGGATTAAAGTATTTAGAGTGAAAATCCATTCACCTCAGCTCTGCATATTAATGGGAAATTGTCTGACATATTAATGAGCAGGGTTAATTGGGAGGAGGTTTAATTGCACCTCTTCCAACACATTTTAAAGCTTTTGGTAGCAGTATAAACTGCTTTGTGTGCCCACTAGATAGGAGGTGAGAGTAGGTTCTCACCCTATTGAGAGTGTGCCTTGACGTGACGGGTGATCTTAATTATGCTTTGGCCAATTCATATAACCAAAACCTCTCATTTATATTATATTTATATATTTGTTGCCAACTTTAATAGGGTGAGAAGTGCAGACAGTTTTTGTTTTTCATATTAATGAGCAGGCTAATAGTGGCATATTAATGGGAAATTGGCTGTAGCATATTAATTGAGAATCTGGCTGTGGCATAGTAATGGGAAAATTGGCTGTGGCATATTAATTGGCAATCTGGCTTTGACATAGTAATGAGCAGGCTAATAGGGGCATATTAATGGGGAAAATGTCTGTGGCAAATTAATTGGCAATCTGGATGTCTGGCTGTGGCATATTAATGGGCAGGATAATAGTGGCATAATGAGAAAAGTGGCTGTGACATATTAATGGGCAGACTAATAGTGGCATATTAATGTGAAAATTGGCTGTGGCCAAAGTGATACTGTGACATGTTCTCTGGGGCAAAATAACATGTACTATGGGGGAAAGTGACACCGTGGCATGTTCTGCAGGGTCAGTTCAGTGGGATGTTGTGGCAGACAAATTGACATGGCAAATCATGTGGGTGCAATATGAGTACAAGCCAAGTGCTATGGGTACTGTATACAGGGAGTGCAGAATTATTAGGCAAGTTGTATTTTTGAGGATTAATTTTATTATTGAACAACAACCATGTTCTCAATGAACCCAAAAAACTCCTTAATATCAAAGCTGAATATTTTTGGAAGTAGTTTTTAGTTTGTTTTTAGTTTTAGCTATTTTAGGGGGATATCTGTGTGTGCAGGTGACTATTACTGTGCATAATTATTAGGCAACTTAACAAAAAACAAATATATACCCATTTCAATTATTTATTTTTACCAGTGAAACCAATATAACATCTCAACATTCACAAATATACATTTCTGACATTCAGAAAAAAACAAAAACAAATCAGTGACCAATATAGCCACCTTTCTTTGCAAGGACACTCAAAAGCCTGCCATCCATGGATTCTGTCAGTGTTTTGATCTGTTCACCATCAACATTGCGTGCAGCAGCAACCACAGCCTCCCAGACACTGTTCAGAGAGGTGTACTGTTTTCCCTCCTTGTAAATCTCACATTTGATGATGGACCACAGGTTCTCAATGGGGTTCAGATCAGGTGAACAAGGAGGCCATGTCATTAGATTTTCTTCTTTTATACCCTTTCTTGCCAGCCACTCTGTGGAGTACTTGGACGCGTGTGATGGAGCATTGTCCTGCATGAAAATCATGTTTTTCTTGAAGGATGCAGACTTCTTCCTGTACCACTGCCTGAAGAAGGTGTCTTCCAGGAACTGGCAGTAGGACTGGGAGTTGAGCTTGACTCCATCCTCAACCCGAAAAGGCCCCACAAGCTCATCTTTGATGATACCAGCCCAAACCAGTACTCCACCTCCACCTTGCTGGCGTCTGAGTCGGACTGGAGCTCTCTGCCCTTTACCAATCCAGCCACGGGCCCATCCATCTGGCCCATCAAGACTCACTCTCATTTCATCAGTCCATAAAACCTTAGAAAAATCAGTCTTGAGATATTTCTTGGCCCAGTCTTGACGTTTCAGCTTGTGTGTCTTGTTCAGTGGTGGTCGTCTTTCAGCCTTTCTTACCTTGGCCATGTTGAGTATTGCACACCTTGTGCTTTTGGGCACTCCAGGGATGTTGCAGCTCTGAAATATGGCCAAACTGGTGGCAAGTGGCATCGTGGCAGCTGCACGCTTGACTTTTCTCAGTTCATGGGCAGTTATTTTGCGCCTTTGTTTTTCCACACGCTTCTTGCGACCCTGTTGACTATTTTGAATGAAACGCTTGATTGTTCGATGATCACGCTTCAGAAGCTTTGCAAATTTAAGAGTGCTGCATCCCTCTGCAAGATATCTTACTATTTTTGACTTTTCTGAGCCTGTCAAGTCCTTCTTTTGACCCATTTTGCCAAAGGAAAGGAAGTTGCCTAATAATTATGCACACCTGATATAGGGTGTTGATGTCATTAGACCACACCCCTTCTCATTACAGCGATGCACATCACCTAATATGCTTAATTGGTAGTAGGCTTTCGAGCCTATACAGCTTGGAGTAAGACAACATGCATAAAGAGGATGATAAAGAAAATACTCATTTGCCTAATAATTCTGCACTCCCTGTATTTTAGTTTTATCTACACAAAATACTCTTCAAATGTACTTTTATACTGCATGGTTTTCCCTTTTACGAACAAAAAAATGATGTTATGCTATGGGGCTGATATAATGACGTTATGCTACGGGCTGGAATACAGTTATTTCCGGGGCTGGTTATTATTCTGAGTCCGGCACTGTCTACATAAGCTTCTCAAGTCTGATGTGTAAAATATGTAAATTAATGTGCCAATCTTTGAGAACATTTTGTATACTCAATGGCTTTATAAGTTGGTTTATGTGTAAATTTTACCAGTCTATACTGAGCTTTCTGTCTGTATGGCATAAACATTTCCTTTAAATAGAACTATTTATCTTTATCCTTAACTTTTATCCTTAGACACCCTCTATTTGCATGTTTGTTTACCTGTATAATCCCAAGTGGCATTTCAATCCACATTAAGTAGTGCAAGAGTCTGATAGTTCCTATTTTCACTTTTAAAGTTTAAGTAACCAAAGATAGGAGATGCTCTTCTGGTCATCAGAGCAGAAGTGTGTCAAATGGAAGTAAGATTGCAGTGGAGGTAGAGAGCCCTGGACACTCCCAAAAGCAATTACATAGTTAAATAGCCAAGTTTCTTTCTGGTTGCCATAATACAGCCAATATTACATTCAAGAAGCCACTAGATATATTAGTAATTGTATTCTCATTATTATGCTGATGTATGTTGTTTTTTTTTAGGAAGATATTCTCCTACAAATAGTTGTATTTACCTTATATAATATGATCCATGGTAAAGGTGGATTGTACTGAAGATGTAATGTTACATGCAATAAATAGCTGTACTAATAAAGTTTTTAGGGTTTTTTGTGCATTTTGGTATTGGGTGTTAAGTCGATCTTAATTTGTAAGATTCTATTTATTATATCAGATAATATTTCCATTCTTTTCTTTACCTCCCTACACTGCCACCACATATGATACAAGTCTTCTGTTTCTTTACATCTCCAGCACATTCTGGGGATGTTCTTATAAAATTTATGTATTAGATAGGGAGTTCTATACCATCTATGGTAAATTTTGTAATATAATTCATGCATACCAACACAGTTTGTTTGTTTTCTGATCTGTGTGTATGCCTGATTCCTCTAGTGTGTGCGAGCTGTTCATATCCTTTTCCAATTTTACAATGTCAGTTTGGGGACCTGAAAGAGGCCTCTCTGGAGATTCCTGATTCTAGATATTATTTTTGTTCTATAGTGTTTTTTTAAGATCTCTTCCAGTGGGGGAAATCCACCGACTCCCAGTGAGTTTAATAAATGCTGGATTCTTAAGTAATTATAATTTTCAGTTTCTGGAAGTATAAATTTAGTTACCATTTGGGACCAGGTTAAGATAGCATCTGTCTCATAAAGATCGGACATATGGTCTATTTTAATGTTTACACTTCTTCAAATTTAAGTTCTTTAAATATATTTGTACTGTTTCTATTGGGGCCAACGGGAAAAACATTTTTTTTTACTTACATAGGGTGGTAATTATATTATTTATGATTGTACTGGTATACTCTATATATTTTGTTGGTTAAAAATTTAGCTATATCAGGTTGAATGGATATGGATTACCCATTGCCTCCCTCTCCAATTCAAACCACGGCATCACGAACAAACAATTTTCATGATAATGATATACCTCCTCTATTAATATCTCTGACAATGTTCTCAAATGAGATTCTAGGTGTCTTTCCCTGCCAAATAAATGTGGTTATTGTCCTCTGAAATTGAGATGTGGATATCATCTGGGTCTAGTTTAGGTTTAACTTGTAATCAGAGTACAAGCTAAATTCTTTGATTTTACTTAATAGTGCTATGATATAATTTTCTGGTTGTGTGAGCATTACTATTAGGTCATCAGCAAATAGTTTTATTTTATGTTCTTGGCTGATGGTGTTTATCCCGTGGATATCCTATGACATTCAAATCAGTTGTGCTAAAGGCTCCATCATAAGTGCATGTGGGCATCCATATCTTGTTCCATCCATATCATAGAACTCTCTGAAATCAGTTTAGGTCCCAATACTCTGGCCGAAGAATTAGTATAAAGTGCCAATGTGCTCCTTTTGAATACCCCGGAGATGCTGAAGGCCTCCATCGTCTCAGCCATAAATAGCCAGTTCACCCGATCAAATGCCTTTTCGGCATCAAAGGCAACAAATGTGGTGAATAGGTCCCTTTTATTAACAATATCTATGAGGTTAATAATTTTCCTTGTATTATAAGATGTTTGTCTACCCACTATGAATAAAACTTGATCGGGGTGTATACGATCCGGAAGATTTGATTTTAATCTTTATGCCAAGAACTTAGAATATATTTTAACATCTATATTTATTAACGAAATCGGTCTATAATTAGTTAGTAGACTTGGGTCCTTATTTGGCTTAAGGACTGGGCAGATGGAGACCTGCAACATCTCAGGTGGGAAATCGGTTGCCTCCTAATCCTCACCAAATGACCAAAGCAACAGAGGGGATATGATTTTTTCAAACTGGTTATAAAAGGCTGCTGAGTACCCATCTGGGACTGGTATTTTGGCTTTTTCTAAGTTGTTGATTGTTTCTCTGATTTCTATCCTGGAAATAGGAAGATTGAATTTTTCCAGATTGTCTTTACTTTTTTGTGGTAATTTTAATTTGAGAAGGAATTCCTTAATTTTTTGCTGAGATTTGGGTATGGAGGTCAGATTATAAGGGGGTTTATAGTACTCTTCATTATTTCTAATCTGACTCTGCTAACTTCAGATGCTACTGTAACAGTTGGATTGTCTTTGTTTAATCTTTCCAATTTATATATATAAGTCTTCTAGATTTCTTCCCATCTTTTTTTTGATATGTGACCCGAGCTTAATGATGCAACCTCTCATGTAGCACTTGAAGGTGTTCCATAACATCAGAGACGAGGTTTCCCCTTTGACATTTATATCCAAAAATTGCCTTGCTTGTTTACAGTTCTTCCTGAGTTATTATCTCAGGTATTCCCCTATTACAGATGTTCTTTCTTCAACTTCTTTCTTCCATATCTGTTACTTTATTTTCTCCTGTATTTTTATGAGTTTGTTCCCTCTGACATCTTTGCCACATCTTTTTTTATTTTTTATATCTGAGTCTCTTGTTTCTATGTCCCTTTTAATCTTTTCATATACATTGTCTAGCATTGTAGAAAGTGAGTCCTGAGAGGGATCCTTTTCCTCTTTGCTCTGGGGTTCCACATTTTTTATTAGATGCAATGATTCTCTGCGATCTGCTTTAACTGATCTCCTTTGATTCCACCGGGGCATCTCTTGGGTGTATGCATTTGGAGAATACTAGGCATTAAATATTTATTCTTTTCCATGTTCTTTTCTGCATTTTAGTTCCTTATCTTTTTTGGGAGCCATATTTTGTTTGTGTTCTTCTCTGACGTCTTTTAATATCAGACAAAGATATACAATAGATGGTATATGAATGGTGCACTCTTCCATGCTGAGATAGTCGAGTTTTCGGTTAGTTTCTGTAATCAGCTGTCAGCACTATTACAGTGTAATGAGCGCGCAATGTGATATGCCCAATTATTAGTTTAAGAATAGTACTCTCTTATATGGGCATAAAATAAATCCCTGTAAGCAAAGTTATCTTGTATGTTAGTTTCAGTGATCTTTCTGCCAATACTGTTCACGAAAATATACAATTAGTCATTTATGGGTAGTTCTCTCTTGCAAGTTGCAATTGTATCAAACAGTCAGTTAGATTCAGTTGTCAGCTGTCCGTTCTATTCATAGGAGTATTCTAATAATAGTTTGTAAGTAGTGCTCTCTTCTAGATTACAGATGTATCTGATTTCAGTTAGTTCCATGTGTGAAAATAGGAGAACATATTAGGAACATCAAAAAAGGATATCCCTCCACTCATCATAATAATTAACCTTGGTCAGAGGCATAACTAGAAACCACTGGGCCCCGGTGCAAAAATTGGACTGGGGCTGCCCGACCCCACCATGCATCTCCACCCCAGAAATGCCACTTACATGCCTCCCAACTGTTCCGCTTTGTACGGGACAGTACTGATTTTGGTAGGCTTTCCCGCTGCCCTGCCAACCTGTATTAGTGCATAACTGATTTTAAAACAAAAATACTTTATTAGTCTCTTATATTAAAAAATCTAGTGAAAAACAAGATATAGTGTATAATAAACACAAATAAAAATCATGAGCAACCTGGTGCTAAACAGGCACAATAGTTATTTGCTGTTATACACACCCCAAACATGATGGGGTGATATTAGTATAACACAAGAAGGGATTAATCAGTCTGAAGGTCATTATAACCAAGACTCATAGTTGCCAACACATATATATGCATGGGATAGCCTTTCTGCTGAAAGGCTATCCCATGCATCCACTAGCCTCTCAGTAAAGTAATATTTTCATTAGTCCATGGCCTCATCTTATATTAAGGATAGACTTATGCTTATCCCATGCATGCTTAAACTCCTTCATGTATTAACTTCTGCAACTTAGGCTTGAAGACTGTATCATGCACCCACCACCCTCTCAGCAAAGTAATATTCCAAACTTTTCAAAAGCTTGAGGTGGACCCCAAATATATGTATATAACTAGTTACATTTATACTTATATGAATTTTTTTATTATATTCAACTATTTTCATATGTAATAAAAAGGTTTTTGAAAAAGTGTTCATTTCTTTTATTTATTATGTTCCTCTGCACCCACATTGCACCTAAAGGACCGAACACAGCACTACAGGGAGTGCAGAATTATTAGGCAAATGAGTATTTTGACCACATCATCCTCTTTATGCATGTTGCCTTACTCCAAGCTGTATAGGCTCGAAAGCCTACTACCAATTAAGCATATTAGGTGATGTGCATCTCTGTAATGAGAAGGGGTGTGGTCTAATGACATCAACACCCTATATCAGGTGTGCATAATTAATAGGCAACTTCCTTTCCTTTGGCAAAATGGGTCAAAAGAAGGACTTGACAGGGGGTCTAGGACACTTCTTCGCCACATCTTCATCGCTGACAGTTCAGCGCGCCAGTTAGAACGCTGAACTGTCAGCAATGAAGAATAACGCCGCCGTTTCACCGCGGCTGCAGCTATGTAAGAGCTGACAGTTCAGCGCTGAACTTTCAGCTCTTACAAATCTAAAAGTAAAACTAAAATAACCCCCCTAATAAATGATTCCCCCCACCCAATAGTAACACTAAACACTAAACCCCAATACTAACACTAAAATTAACCCCAATACTAAAATTAACCCCCTAAACCCTACTACTTACCCCCGACCCCTAATACTAACCCTAATACTAACCCCCGACCCCTAATACTAAAGTTAACCCCCTAAACCCCAATACTAAACCTAATACTAACCCTAATACTAACCCCCGACACCTAATACTAAAGTTAACCCCCTAAACCCCAATACTAAACCTAATACTAACCCTAATACTAACCCCCGACCCCTAATACTAAAGTTAACCCCCTAAACCCCAATACTAACCCTAATACTAACCCTAATACTAACCCCCGACCCCTAATACTAAAGTTAACCCCCTAAACCCTAATACTAACCCTAATACTAAGCCCCGACCCCTAATACTAATATTAACCCCCTAAACCGTACTACTAACCCTAATATTAACCCCGACCCCTAATAGTAAAATTAACCCCTAACACTAAACACTAAACCTAATTCTAACCCCCTAAACCATAATTCTAAACAAACTAAAATCGGTAAAATACTTACCTTTAGCGATGAAATGTCCCGCAATGAAATCTCCAGCGACGATCTGTCTTGTGATGTAGAGTCGGCGGTGAAGCGGCTGCGCGGAAGCAGCCGCGATGAAGTGTCCCATCCCCCTTGACAGGCTCAGAAAAGTCAAAAATAGTGAGATATCTTGCAGAGGGATGCAGCACTCTTAAAATTGCAAAGCTTCTGAAGCGTGATCATCGAACAATCAAGCGTTTCATTCAAAATAGTCAACAGGGTCGCAGGAAGCGTGTGGAAAAACCAATGCGCAAAATAACTGCCCATGAACTGAGAAAAGTCAAGCGTGCAGCTGCCACGATGCCACCAGTTTGGCCATATTTCAGAGCTGCAACATCACTGGAGTGCCCAAAAGCACAAGGTGTGCAATACTCAGAGACATGGCCAAGGTAAGAAAGGCTGAAAGACGACCACCACTGAACAAGACACACAAGCTGAAACGTCAAGACTGGGCCAAGAAATATCTCAAGACTGATTTTTCTAAGGTTTTATGGACTGATGAAATGAGAGTGAGTCTTGATGGGCCAGATGGATGGGCCCGTGGCTGGATTGGTAAAGGGCAGAGAGCTCCAGTCCGACTCAGACGCCAGCAAGGTGGAGGTGGAGTACTGGTTTGGGCTGGTATCATCAAAGATGAGCTTGTGGGGCCTTTTCGGGTTGAGGATGGAGTCAAGCTCAACGCCCAGTCCTACTGCCAGTTCCTGGAAGACACCTTCTTCAAGCAGTGGTACAGGAAGAAGTCTGCATCCTTCAAGAAAAACATGATTTTCATGCAGGACAATGCTCCATCACACGCGTCCAAGTACTCCACAGCGTGGCTGGCAAGAAAGGGTATAAAAGAAGAAAATCTAATGACAAGGCCTCCTTGTTCACCTGATCTGAACCCCATTGAGAACCTGTGGTCCATCATCAAATGTGAGATTTACAAGGAGGGAAAACAGTACACCTCTCTGAACAGTGTCTGGGAGGCTGTGGTTGCTGCTGCACGCAATGTTGATGGTGAACAGATCAAAACACTGACAGAATCCATGGATGGCAGGCTTTTGAGTGTCCTTGCAAAGAAAGGTGGCTATATTGGTCACTGATTTGTTTTTGTTTTGTTTTTGAATGTCAGAAATGTATATTTGTGAATGTTGAGATGTTATATTGGTTTCACTGGTAAAAATAAATAATTGAAATGGGTATATATTTGTTTTTTGTTAAGTTGCCTAATAATTATGCACAGTAATAGTCACCTGCACACACAGATATCCCCCTAAAATAGCTAAAACTAAAAACAAACTAAAAACTACTTCCAAAAATATTCAGCTTTGATATTAATGAGTTTTTTGGGTTCATTGAGAACATGGTTGTTGTTCAATAATAAAATTAATCCTCAAAAATACAACTTGCCTAATAATTCTGCACTCCCTGTATACCCCTGCAAAGGGCAATATATGCCCCCAGTATGTAAACATGGTTATATCTCACACACTGCCCTGCTATATACCCCATACACAGGGCAATACATAGGCCCCAGTAGGAACACAAATGTCTTTGAATTTCCCTGTGCAGAGGTACATGTCAGGGCAGGGTGAGACAGAACCTTGTTTATATACTAGGGGCATGTATTGACCTGTGCTGGGGTATATATCAGGGCAGTGTGTAAGATATGACCTTCTGTACATACTGGGCACAGAATTGGCTCAAAATTGGCTGAAATTATTAAAGCTGCAGAAGTGGCCATCAGAATTTTTAAAACACCGGTGGTGACCGCCAAAATAATGCGGCCGCATCCCACATGCCCTTCCACGAGACTTTCTTAGAGGTTGGTATTAAAAAAGAGTCCCATCATTCAGGGGCGTTGCTAGGTTCCCAAAAGATCCGGGGGTAGAGCCCATAGCAGATGTGATAGCACTGGCGTAGAGAATATCACACGCTTGGACAGGCATATACATGCACATAAAATACATGTGTGTATGGATATATATGTATATATATATATATATATATATACACATACATGTTTACATTTCTATTAATAAGATCTGCATGCACAAATGTGATGAAGGAATATAGAAATCCAACTGTTGACCACTACTATCATATAGAAATAAATGAGATATGTGGAAAAAAAATAAAGCTAGAGTCATTTACTACAGTTTTTTAATTAAAAACAAAAACACAGCGCAGTTGTAATACCATATCCCGAACCGTCATAACCGCACCAACATCACCTGTCTCTCACCCCCATAAAAAGGGAAAACATGCATTTTAAAGCACCTTTTAAGATTTTTTTTTTATTATAGATAAAACAGATACAGTCAGTCACACACACACAGTCAATCACACACACAACACACACACAGTCAGTCACACACACACATAGTCAGTATGTAACATCCCAGCAGTGAGGGCACCATACAAGGCTAACAATACCCAGACACCAGACCTAATTTCCTGGTCGCCAAGACAATCTGGGATTTGCCAAGCCCTGGTCTTCCCACATAAATATAATATTACAGTATATAATGCCCTTATCCCAATCCCCTTTCCTCCACTGTTCCAAATAAATATATTATAATATACATTTCCTTCACCACTGCAGCCCTCTCTTTTTACAGTTCCTCTCCACACATAAATATAAATATTAAAAGATATAATTCACTCAGCCCAACCACTGTCAGCTCCACTCAGTTTTGTTTTTTTTATTACAGATCCCCCCTCCCCCCCATTAATATAATATTAAAATATATCATTGCCTTTGTTCCCCACCTGAGGTACAATGATATATTTTAATATGGGCCACATTGAAATAAACATCATATAAATATAATCATTGCATCCTTAAGCTCTCATGACCCTCAGCCAGCTATAGGATCAGCATCAGTGTGAGTCACAGAATCAAAAACATAAAACACCAGCAGAAACAAAAAATATTCAGTTTTATAGATGTGAACCATTTTGCTAATTTTGACATGTAAAATGGTGATTAATATTTCTGGAGTGGTTGGGTGTATATACCTGATAAGGGATGCTGACCTGACTGTGGGCATATTGTTTAATAAAAACCATTGGGTATAGATGCACTACTTTTAATATCCCATAATATGCTATTTGTATTGTAGTCAATCATTTTTTGGGCTCTATAATACTGATATTAATGGGGGGGGGGGGGGGCGGGGGATCTGTAATAAAAAACAAAACACATAAGAGGGGGGTCGTTTCAGTATTATAGAGCCCAAAAAATGATTGACTACAAATAACATATTAAGGGAAACAAATTACCACAAATAATGACTTTTACTGAGGTGGGTGGGGGGGGGGGGGGTAGTTATATATATGATATTAAAAGTAGTGCATCTAGACCCAATGGTTTTTATTAAACAATATGCCCACAGTCAGGTTTTATGTTTTTGATTCTGTGACTCACACTGATGCTGATCCTATAGCTGGCTGAGGGTCATGAGAGCTTAGGGATGCAATGATTATATTATATAATCATTGCATCCCTAAGCTCTCATGACCCTCAGCCAGCTATAGGATCAGCATCAGTAATGCAAACCCCTCCCTCCAGTCCCCCTACCCTCCAAATTTAAGAAGTAGATCTTTTTAAAAAAAAAAAAAACATTTATTTTTCTTTATTGGAGAGGAGCTCTCACCTCACCAGCTACTTCGTGCCCCAGTAGCCCCCCCCTAGCGACGCCTCTGCCATCATTCCTTACCCAATACCTGTCTAGGGTTGCCGTTCTTTTACCTGCACAGCCGGTATTTCACCTCTTGGAGCCAGTGCCAGCACAACTAAAATACCAGCCATTCTAAGACTGGTATTATTTGCAGCAGGGGAGCGGAGAAAAGGCAGACTCTGGTCCAAATGGTGGCTGCAACTTTAGCGAATTGTGAGCATGTGTCCTGGTGTCTCACATCGTGCAAAGGCTCTCCAGGGGGAATGTCTGTGCTTGCACAGGCTGCTAGCTCTGCCCCCTCGTGCATAGTGCTGTAACATCAGAGAGCTGGGTGTCACATGACACCCGGCTCTCAGGAAGAAGAAAAGATGCTCAGTGCTTGGCAGACCAGGCTGATAAAGAAGCGTCCCCCTCCCTTAAAATGAGGTAAAGCAGGGAAGGGGGACACATTGAATTATGCACCATTTTTTTCCCCTAAAAAAATCAAAATGGCTGCCTTGTAACTAGGATTTCCTTTAGTCTGTCTATGTTACTGTTTCTCAATATGTCTGTCTGTCTATGTCTATGTTACTGTGTGTCTGTCTATGTGACTGTCTCTGTCTGTCTGTATGTCTATGTGACTGTCTCTCTGGGTATGTCTATGTGACTGTTTCTGTCTGTCTGTATGTCTATGTGACTGTCTGTCTGTCAGTATGTCTATGTGACTGTCTTTCTGTGTGTGTGTGAGAGAGACAGCTTGAGTGTGTTCTCACTGACATGAAATACACATATTATATGTGTGTGTGTGTATGTGTATATATGCGTATATATGCAAGTATTTATGTATTTATATATTTCACACTGGCATGATATAAAAAAAATAAAGAATAAAAAAAATATGTATATATATATATATGTATATTGTGCCAGTGAGGAATATATTCATATTGAGAATTAAGCTCCAGGCACCCAGTATCTGTACCAAGGAGCCTGAATCTTAATCTGAGAGGGATATTGAGTGGATCTGCCCCTCAGTGGCTCCACCATTTGTGGCCCCACCCTTTTCTGGCTGGTATTTTATTTTAGGAAAAGGTGGCAACCCTATCCCTGTCTACGTTCGGATACCTGTAATATCTTTTTGGAGTACTATTTTGTCATGTTTAAACTTTCACTAAAAAACTGACAGTTGAATCATAAAATGTCATAATATACTTTATCAAAATGCCTCTATTCTATATGTTCATAAATTAAAGTGCAGGGCAGTGTTTTTTTTTCTTTTTGGTACATTATTGAATACAATTTATTTTGCATTCATTCCATTGAATGTTTCATAAATAGCCTAGAAAAAAATGCATCTTGCATTTCACATTTGATGCCAACATTTGTGGTGAAGGTAATTTTTGTTTTAAAAGTTCTATGCTTCTCCGCCATTTATACAATTTTATGATTGTTTATTTAAAATAGCATGCAAAGCCAGTGCATACATTCTCCCAAATGTTCTGTCTCCAGTGGGAACATGGGAGTTTTAGGATATGTCTGAGTAAGTTTTCCATGTGCCTAAAGTCTGATTAAAGCAGTAAAAAAATTATCTTTTTTAAAACAGATATCAGAAATGAATACACCAATGTTTAAATCCAAAGCAACAAATTGTTGCTAGTGTGTTCAGCAATAATTGTGAAAATAACCTATGCAATACCAATGAAATAAGCAACTGTTCCAGGAATGTGAAAAATAACAAAATATATACCAACATATTTTTTATAGTTATGTATCATCACTTTGTCTAGGCCTTTACTGTGGTGACTGGTTTACATCATGATGGATCAATGATACCTGAGAGGGTATACGATATGCTCCAATCAGGCACCTTTATCTCCTCTACATCTCAAGGTATCTGGGACAGTTGGTAAAATTATATGTATATCCAGTGGTGTAGGCAGACAAAATCCGGGCACCCCCCTACCCAAGCTGCACACCCACGTTACACACCTATGACATGCCCCATTACCTCCATTACATGACCCCACATCACACATAACATTCAGACTCACATCAAGCTCATACTCCCATCACACTCAGTCACACACTCCTACTCCCATCACACTCAGTCACACACACTGTCTCCTATCACACACACTCTGACTTCCATCACACTCAGTCACACACAGTCTCCCATCACACACACTCTGACTCCCATCACACTCAGTCACACACACTGACTCCCATCACACACACTTCTGACTCCCATCACACTCAGTCACACACAGCCTCCCATCACACACAGCCTCCCATCACACACAGCCTCCCATCACACACAGCCTCCCATCACACACAGCCTCACATCACACTCAGTAACACACTGCCTCGCGGTAGATACACTACTGCATCCCTCATTCCACTGGCCGTGCATCATGGGAAATACAGTCATAAACATCAGGAGTGGAATGGTTAGCCATCACTGTTCTACAATAATTTAATCTTATTTGAGATTCCCAACATCTGTATATTTACTAGAACTATAGCGTTTATAATTCTGAATTATGACACTGCAGTTTTTATAATGACTGGTATTATTAGAACCTATGTGATGGCTGGCTGCTATATGTAGAAAACTGCAATCAGTCTTTGGCACATTTTATCACACTCAGTCTCACATCACACACTGACTCCCATCACACTCAGCCTCACATCACACACAGACTCCCATCACACTCAGTCACACACACTGACTCCCATCACACACACTCTGACACCCATCACACTCAGTCCTACACAGCCTCACATCACACACACTCTTCCATCACACTCAGTCACACACACTGACTCCCATCACACACACTCTGACACCCATCACACTCAGTCAAACACTAACTCCCACCACACTGTCACACACAGACTCCCATCACACTCAGTCACACACAGCCTCACATCACACACAGACTCCCATCACACTCATACTCACAACCACCGTTTTCATTTTTTCCATTTGAATTAGCTTACCTTCTGCTGTACTCTGACAGGCAGGGGGCGGAGACTTTACACTGGCACGTGTGACGGGGAACTAAGGGAGGGGAAGTGAGGGAGCCCCGAGCATGACAAGCAGCACCGGGTGAGGGGAAGAACGAAAGGAGCGGTGGGGGTGAGAAGGGGAGGGGGTAGGAAGGTAAGAGAGAGGGAGGGGAGGGGGTGGGAAGGTAAGAGAGAGGGAGGGGAGGGGGTGGGAAGGTAAGAGGTGGGGAGGGGGTGGGAAAAGAGAGGGAGGGGAGGGAACAACTTTTCACACAATGAAGAACAAAGTTAAAATCTTCGCCGCACCAGAAGTGTTTAAAGCACCAGTGTGCTTTAACAACCTCTGGGAAAGTGCCGCCCTAAACAAGGCGCCGCCCTAGGCGAGCGCCTTGTTTGCCTCGCGGTAGATACACTACTGTGTATATCTGAAGGAACCCTATACCATCTTGTTAAAAGATAGTTCCTGGTACTTATTAGTTATAGCACAACTCCTCATTGAGTGATAATTAAGTTGAAACACTTTATCCACCTTTGCTGTTATAATATGACCCCAATATCTTCCCCCCAAAGTTTATTACAATATGGAAAATCTGGTCCTCCTAATGCACAAGTTCCTTTTTTTTTTACAGTTTTTTTTTTTTTTTTACAGTTTTTCTAATTCAGTTTTAACTAGTGTAAACGTTATTCGAGGCTTTAAAGAAGCAACAAAGTGTTTTAATTGTAAGTATGAATAAAAACTAAATTGAATCTTACAAGCAGATGGAAATATGTTTTTTAAAGGTAAAAGTTTACCTTTAAAACCTAAACCTCTCAAACCGCTCAAGGAAAACCCTGATATAAGTCTTAACTTTATACATACCCAACCTAAATTTACATCACTGGACGAGAAGTGGTCTTTAAACTAATGGGGATTTTTTTCTGGATAACCTGCTGACTCCCTTTCCTGTTCTTTGTGAAACTTTCAATCTGCCAAAGACTGAGCTGTTTAATTATCTCAGTCTTAAATCTTAATTATTGACGAACCATCCGTTAGAAGGAACAGAATGGGAAGTGTTTTTAACATCTAGTTCACCACACAAATTGATAGTGTTAAAATTTCTCACAGCACAAGATAAAATAGAGAAACCATACAATGGAAGGAGGATTTGGCCATCTCCCTCCCTCTAAAAAATGGGTTTAATGCCTGGAAGAAAGGCAGTTCACTGCATAAATTTGCATGAACTTCACTATAAATTAGCCCACAGGTATTACATGGTGCCGGCCTGGTTATGCAAATTACAAGCCGAGAAGGGTAACATATGCTGGAGGTGCTTCCAAGAATTAGGAAAACACCTGCATATTTGGTGGACTTGTGAATCCCTTACCATCTATAAAAGAAGAATCATAGGGATTCTAAGGGCCTTGTTTGGTCCGAATATCGTTCTTTCTCCTCAGGCATTCCTCCTTAATATAGACTTGACAATCTCAGACAGAAGTAAGCAATTATTTTTTATTAATATCATGCTGGCTTCTAAACTGTGCTTGGCCCGGAACTGGCAAAAACCAGATGTTCCAACTCCGCTTGAAATTCAAAATCAAATTAACTTCCATGCCCAATCTGAAAGATATTTTTATACATTTCCTTCCGGCTTCATCATAAAAGTCCCGGCGGAAGTGAGCTTATCGTACAGACATCCTCTGGCTGTCCCCCCTAGGCACCAGGGATATTTGGGCAGCCGGGGGATGTCTGCATGATAGTGCAGACATCCTCCATGCTGCCAGACACTTCTGTCTATTTTTGGGGTCTGAGAACTTTCCATTGTCTGCAGGACTTTTTTCTGCATCACAGTCATGCTTTTTTCAGTGTAAGATAGTTTATGCTTTTTTTTTAATTGTGTTGTATGTGCCTTAACATCTTGTTATCTGCTTGGAGATTATTAGGCAAGAAAAAGAACAAGAAAACAACACTTTATTCCCCATGACCACAATTTGAAACATGAGTCATATTTTCTATACATTGTCTTATGCAGCAAATCTGTTTTTCATATGATGATATGCATCTTGTCACTTTGCACCTTGCATAGCACTTTTAACGCACTGTCACTTTTGTTTTTGTATATATATATATTGTGTATTGTCACCATATTTAGGCACTAGGGGTAGTTGCCAGACGGTTTGCAGCTTGTGCACAATAGGATAAGCGCCAGTATACCTCGACACTCTTTGAACATTACTTTGTAGATTTCTGTTAATGAACAGGTCACTGGAGAGCTCTTTATATTGGCCCCGCACATATTTATATACTGTTATCATATCCCCTCTGAGACACCTAATAAATGCAGCTTTTTGAGTCTCTCTTCATATCTAAGATCCTCCAATACTGTTGATGAGTTCTGCAAGGCTATTCACATTTGCCATCAGCTAAAAACCTATACCATCTGTCACAACAACTGGTGTAGTGCATACCTGCATCTACTATTCGGTAGAGATGGTAGGACCTTTGTGATCTGAAAAGCTTTACAACTTGAAGGTTTCCTTTGAAGCTAGAACTGATGTTACAAGGTGTGAAATGTTACACTGAGTTAGTTGCCAGCAAGTCTATCTAATAAATGTCTGTATCCCCTCATAGATAGTAGGTTCTTTTGAAATGCTAAGTGACTCTTACCAGTTAGAAGTCTT
Organism: Pelodytes ibericus; assembly: GCA_036172795.1. Lineage (NCBI taxonomy): Eukaryota > Metazoa > Chordata > Amphibia > Anura > Pelodytidae > Pelodytes > Pelodytes ibericus. The sequence continues at coordinate 50,050,982 of CM069865.1, read as the reverse complement.
GTCCTGCAAAAGTCATCTCCCAAACATGCATTAATAATAACTCACAGATTATTAATCTTGCCTCCATTTGGGAATATTTAGACAGGGAAGAGTACACCCTACAAAATGAGTACAAATATGGCTGGTACAACTTGAGCCATTTGGAAGTTATTGTGAAGTCTGTGGTATAGAGTCATGGGTAGCAAGTGTGACATATTTATGGACTTCATAAATTGCAACAAATTAATAGAGTCAAGAATTATGTATGTGACATGCATAGGAGGGAAATTAGAAACAAGATGCCATATTTTTACTGGGGCAGTTACACCACACGTGGGGAGGACACTTCTAGGTACACCTTCCCCCCTCCGGGCCGGCTTGGAGACCTGAGATGACCTGACAAGGTATAAATCTAATGATGGAACAATGTCCAGTGTGCTTGCTAGGGGCCAAGATCTAGTTTTGTGAAGTTGCCGTCATTTCCCTCAGACAGAAAATACTGGTACTCCTCCATCTAAGTGAGTAGTTAGGTTTTCTGTTAATTTCTCCTTTTTATTTTTATCTGTTTTGGTGTAAATAATTTGTAATCTGTTTTATTTTATGTATGCACTGTGACTATTCTTTTGTTCATAATAAATATTCCTTTATTAAGTTCTGCCTTCGTCTGGTAAAGAGACTCACGTTACCTGATTAGACCAATGTATTGGTAATTTAAATCGCATAGATATTGTAACATAGTAACATAGTAATTTAGGTTGAAAAAAGACACAAGTCCATCAAGTTCAACCCTTCTACCTATCATTCCAGCATTTTGATCCAAAAGAAGGCAAAAAAAACCCTAAGGAAGCTATTTCGAATATGCCTCCTAAGGGGAAAATGTCCTTCTTGACTCCAAAAGGGCAATCAGATTTATCCTTATATCAAAAGGCTCTATTATTAATGCTTATTCTATTATTAATACCCCTGTATGTTCTGCTTTTCTAAAAAAAAAAACATCCAGACCATTTTTAAATTCATCTATTGTGGTTGATAGCACTGCCTCTCTTGGTAGTGAGTTCCATAATTTTATTGTCCTTACCGTAAAGAATCCCTTCCTTTGCTGCCTATGAAATCTTTGCTCTTCCAGTCTCAGGGGGTGACCTCTTGTTCTTTGTTCATTTCTGTTAATAAACAGGTCCCTGGAGAGCTCCTTATATTGACCCTGCACATATTTATACAATGTTATCATATCCCCTCTAAGACGCCTTAGAGGCAATTTTTTAAGTCTCTCTTCATAACTAAGATCCTCCAATCCCCTTATTAATTTTGTAGCTCTTCTTTGCACTTTTTCTAGTTCCTTAATATCCTTTTTAAGGACTGGTGCCCAGAATTGTACTGCATATTCAAGGTGAGGTCTTACCATTGATTTGTAAAGAGGCAAGATGATGTCCTCCTCCCTTGAATCTATACCTCGTTTTATACATGCCAATATCTTATTGGCCCTTGCAGCTGCTGACTGGCATTGGGCACTGTTGCCAAGTTTGTTATCTACAATGATTCCCAAATCCTTTTCGTTAGTAGTTTTTCCAGGGAAATACCATTTAACGTATATGTTGCTTTGTTATTATTTTTCCCATAATGCATAACTTTACATTTGTCTATATTGAACCTCATTTGCCACTTTCTTGCCCAGTCCCCCACTCTGTCCAAATCTTCCTGTAAAGAAAAAACATCAAGATTAGTCTTTATTACCTTACCAAATTGTCAGCAAACACTGAGACCAGGCTCTCAGCACAACGTGGGAGATCATTAATGAACATATTAAAAAGAAGAGGTCCCAAAACAGACCCCTTAGGTACTCCGCTCAATACCCTGGTCCAATTTGAGGTTTTTCCATTTACAACAACCCTCTGTGTTCTATCTTTTAGCCAATTTTCAATCCAAATACATACATTTGCCCCCAGTCCTATTTCTCTCAATTTGTAGAGTAACCTTTTGTGTGGAACTGTATCAAATGCTTTAGCAAAATACAAATAGATCACATCAACTGCCACACCTAGATCTATATTTTTACTGACCTCTTCATAGAATGTTATTAAGTTTGTTTGACAAGACCTGTCTTTCACAAAACCATGTTGACTTTTACTAATTATATTCTGATTCAAGATGCATTCTTGAGTGTACACCTTTAGCAATCCTTCAAATAATTTCCCCACTACAGAGGTCAAGCTCACTGGCCTATAATTACCATATGTGATAAAGCATATTTTGTGGGTTTAGACTAATTTTCTTGGGGGACCAAGGCACCCCATTTATAAATTGTCTTGGTGGTGGCAGTGTTAGGACATTAGTTATATCAGTATAATTAAGTGTAGGTGGCACTAGGGCAGCACAAAATCAAGATACACCACTGGGTGTACTTGCCCCCACTCTGGAATGTTGATATCCAAAATGATGAGGGAATGAGATGTGTCCGATGTGATTATAAAACACTTTATTCTCCTCAAAAAACGATGAAAAGGACTTACATGCAGGCAAGAAAGTCCATGAGAAAACACTAAAAGCATAAAAAAGTCCACTAGGGATAGAAAAAAACCTTTAGTAAGACACAGTCCTTACTATGATAGCCTTTCCATGTGCCTTGGGGCTGATCAGGACTTCCAGGTATGTTACTGAATGCGTGGGATAGACACAAGGCTATCCTAGCTTTAAGACCAGGAACGGGGGACTAATAAAAGTACTCAAAAAAAATTGGGCAGACTAGATGGACCGAATGGTTCTTATCTGCCGACACATTCTATGTTTCTATGTTTCTATGAATGGTGGCTCACAAGGTACAAAAATGTCCCAGCGCGTTTCATCCGAAAACGGACTTCATCAGGGGAATCTCTCCACTGAAGAAAGTAATTGGTTATATACCCTGTTCGTGATTGGTCAGTTAGCGTTATCCAAAAAAATCTTTCAATTTTAAGAATTTTCTCATGAATGAATGTCAGTCGGTTTACAAGCCGATTTGTATCTTGGAAAACATGAAAGAATTTGTTTATAGTGGATGCCGAATTCTGTATTAACCATAGACTCTGCTTTTAATTCGTAAATCAGTGTTATCCGAAATAATTAAGTCACATTTTTCAATGAATGAATGACGTTCAGATTAATGACCATTTCGTATATATAAAGAAATGAAAAGCATTGATAATGCCGAATTCGGCTGGAACCGAAAATAATAAAAAAAAAGGGGACATTTACAGTCAGATAAATCTATTAAAGTACTAGTGAAAGTTTTAGTTAAAAAAAACATTAAAAGCATTAAATAGAATGGGGGAACAATTTTAATACTCTTTTATGAATGCAAAAAAGGAAAAAATATCTATAATAAATGAAAATAATAAATAAAAGCAGGTTATAAACATAATAAACAATAATAAGAAAATCTTTTCAGTGCACAAAAAAATCTCTTCAATGCACAAAAAAAAAAGCTCCTCATCATCAGAGATAAGAAAGACCTCTATACACTTATATAATAACAATAAAATATACAGGTTACAATAAATACATTATAAAATCGATCATATATAAATAATTAGATGGGTGGACATAAATGGGACAAGAATATTGCATGCGTATATTGCTATAGGAAAGTCTTTCATTCAAAATTACGATTGATTCCATTTGGGCTCAGAGTTTGGAGGCTCAGAGTATTGGAAAAGGTTGCCCCCTTTCTCCAATATTATACATGACAGTTGTAGCCTCGAATACCAGACTGTATCTTTCCATAAACAGAAACCACATGGCTCATATGTAATGGGTAGAAAAGGCCACAGCCATTTTATTTATTAAAAAAAACGTCATTTCCTCCAACCTTCAAACATAACACATCATAACATAACATCAGAGATAAGTATACAGTAATAGGCAATGACAAGACGCACAATTAGCATATTTGTCAGAATTGACCGGCAAGGTTGCCAGTTCCGGCTGGAGTCCAGATGCAAGGGCCGGAGTAGGTGTGATACCCTGTGCAGGGTGACCACTCTCCCCCAAGGGTGGAGCCCCAGGCTTTGAGCGGCCACAATTAGGGTTTTGAGGTCTTCTTTTGGGCATCTTGACAAACAGGAACAAACGGGCAAATGAGAAAAAGTAGTCGGGGTCACAAGCCCCTGGTAGGAACATAAAAGTCTGAATATTTCCTGTGTGTCCAGACCTATACACACTCTGTTCCCCAACTCCACCCTTGAAATCTTACCACCAATAGCTACAGCCTTGCTACAGCACAAGCTGTCAAGGCCCTCCTGCACCTAGGCATCTCTGTGGGCTGCATTATGACCTTGGAGCCCTTGGCGATACATATTAGAAATAACCATTTAATAGAAAGATACCCCAAAACTGGCAGAACAATAGCATATCTAGGTGGGGGGGAATTATTATTGTGAAGTCCTACCTGATTTGCCAAGGCAAAACCCACAGATTAAGCATAAATCAGATATATAGAGGCAGATGCAGCCATAGTATAACATATCTATATTATGAAGCGTAATGAAGTTGGAACCACACCTTGGTATAACTTAGAAAAAGAAGCAGTGAATGTTGACAAACTAGGGCTCATTATAAGGAATACAAATAGTGATGGAATTGTAAGGTATGTGAAGGGAAGAAATAAAATATTGGAAAATCTCTTAGTTGGCTGGAATAGAATAAAAAGTTTATTAGGATTAAAGAATAAAATACCAGGAGGTGAACCACTCAACACAATAGATGCAAATATGACCAATATCTTGTTAGTAAGCTGGGAAAGCTCAGGGATCTATAGTTTCAAAGATATACTGGTTAATAAAACTATTAAACCCTGTCCAGATTTAGCAAGGGAGTATAACCTTCCAACAAATTAGATGTTTAACTACCTACGAGTAAAAAGTTTTGTACAGCAATATTTATATACAGAGCCAAAGGAACTATTGGAACTGGTGGAACAGATATTTTCCCATGAAAAAATAATTAACCCCTTTTCCAAGTGCAAATCCTTGATCTTTAGTCACAGGGAATTTGGCAGGGGAAATGCAATTGGGAAATGGGAAAACAAATTAAAAATAGCAGTTGATACCAGAGCTTGGAATACTGCTCTTAATTTAGTAAATAAAAATATCCAGGATCTATCATTAGTAGAAACTTTCTTTAAAGTAGAAAATTGTTGGTAGATGACTCCTAAAAGTTTGGCTTTGATGTACAACTAAAACTCTGATAAATGCTGGGGAAGTGGACAGGGTACCGGTACTTACCCTCATATGTGGTGGGGCTGTGGAAGAATTAAGAATATATGGGATTTAGCTTTTAAACTGATCTGACAGGCTATAAATATACAGTTAGAAAAAAAACTGAAACCCCTATACTAAACTTAGGTTGGACTAAAATAAACCCACCTCAGCTCATATCTTTATGGCGGTCAAGATCTTAATCGCAAGAACATGGAAGCAATCAGAACTAATTTCAAAAGAACAATTGAAAAATCAATTACACATCAATTAAAAATTGAAAGAGAACTCAGTTGGACTTAAGTTCTATGTCCAAAAAATATATATATCTTTGGGAAAAATGGAGAACTTTAATATGGTTGTTTAGACCCAGCCCCCAGAAATATCTAAGTTTTGCTTTTTTAATACATTTGACCTTTCATAATAACCCCCTACTCCTGCTTGGTGGCTCAACCCTCCATCCTTTAGTCTTTTTTTTCTCATCACCATGGCTGTACTTGCTAAGTTTATAAGTGATAGGAAAACCCCTCAAGAATTAGTGACAAGAAGTGCCCTATAGAAATTGCAAAATAGACCCTAACAGAACATTTTCTTATCGTGGTGTTTTTACCCGGTATAGATTGCCATAAAGATGTATATTTATAATGTCTGTGTCTTTGTAATGTAATTGTGTCATTATTAATCAACTTTTGTATTAAAAAATTGTAATAAAAAATATTTCAAAAAAATTCTAGTATATTTTTTATGGAGGGTAGAGTAATATGTTATGTTTTACATACATTTCAAGCATCTAAAGTAGACAGTGTAGCTAGCTGGAATTCAGGGAATAGAGATTTAGAGTTGTAACATAATAATTTGGTTGAAAAAAGATCAAAGGTCCATCAAGTTCAACCCTACCATTCCTGCTTTATCCAAAAGACGGGGAAAAAAACCCTGAGTAAGCTATTTTTAAATATCCCTTCTTGTCTCCAAAAGGCAATTCTCCTTATAGATCTAAAATATGATTTAAAAGATGATATCTTCCTTCCGTGAATCAATTGATACATTGCTGTTTCTAAGTCTGTTGTCTACAATTATTCCTAAATCCTTAGGTTGCATTGTTATTATTTGTCCTTTAGAATGGATGCCTGTCTGGATCTGGTAATAACGAACAATGCAGAGCTTATGTCAAACCTCCCAGTAAGAGGAATAGTGACCATAACATGGTTTGATTCAAGATTAATGCAAAAAAAAAAAAAAATTGATAACTACTCCACCAAAACACTTGAGGTAGTGTTTCATAGCTGCCAACATTTAAAAAAAAAATTCCAGGGACACATTTGCAGCAGAGCTATCAATTACCTACTTAAAAATGTACAACATCCACTGCCACACACCCCTCCCACATAATTAGCATAAATTAACTCTGTCTGGTTATTATGGTGACATTATTACCTACTTAGGCACACACATATTACAATATTTCTGCAATCAGTATGCATGTAACTGCCATGGAGTTTTTATTTCACCAAAGGTGACGTGTTAACACAATTAAAAAAATGGGGAGCTTGGCATGGACCTTCAGACGTCTTTACTGTGTTAATCACTACTACTTCTGCTGAAAGGCTATTGCATGCATATACTACTCCACACATTCATCCCTACTATAAAATCCTCATTTGGACATTATGAGGTCCTTGGCCTTATCTTTTGTTAACAATAGCTTTATACTCATCCCATGTATGCTTCAACTGTTCATTATATTAATCTCTACCACTTCTGCTCTTATAAGCATCCAACACCCTCTCTATGAAGTAATACTTTCTGACCTTCACAGTATTAACATTTACCATTTCTTCTGGAAATCTATTCCATGCATTCGCTAACTCACCCCGTACCTGTAGTAAAGGGTCAACTCAATGTTAGAATTGCAGGGAACTGAGACCCAGCTGAATTCAGCTGAATGGGAGAATTGTTCCAACTCAGCTACTTTGGCCTTACGTTTAAAATTCCCATCTCAAATCCCTGCAGTTCTCTCTTTACTGAGTAGACCACCAATTAATGCTTTTGTTACTTGTAAATTCCTGACCCTCTAGTTTAAGATCATGTCCTCTTGTCCTAGCTTTTAAATAAACCCTCCTGCTTGTTGAATCTCTTTATCTACTTTAAGTGGCACTAGACTTTGTTTTTAACTTTTGCTTCATTAGCAGAAGTCTGAAGATATATATATATATATATATATATATATATATATGCATATCTTTGCATAAAAACGGGGGGTTCACTCTGAACGCTTTCTCAAATCTGAGGCACAACTCAGCTGATGGTGGCACACACTGCCAGTATCCGCATATGCTTAGTCAATCAAAGAGAGGGCTTAACCCACACCATCTGGCTGGGTCTATTGGGGCTGAGAGGCTCTCTCTCTCTGCTAATGCTTAGTTAAAGACCCCTCTGTTGGTGCCATGTGAAAACCTTCTTTAAAAACGTTTGAAAATGAAGGTGAGAGAGTGTCAGCAACACAAGAGCCCTGATACTTTCTGGGGAAGCATCATGGCTGCCGGTCAGAGGATACACTGGCATGAACACCCTAGTACAGTACATGTTGGTTTATCCTCATACTATGAACACTCAGTTTTTCACTTGTGCTTCTATTTTAGAAACACAAGTTAAAAAAAAAGAAGATAACGCCTTTGTTACACATGGTCCTTGCGCCACAAATGACGCAAGCACCAAACATCACGATTTGTTCCTGGCCACCAATCACAAGGTGATCTCTAGCCAGGAACACTATGGCAGAGATCCGATCAGGGTCATAATAGACCCTGCATGTCCCTGCCAAAAAATCGCAAGACCTCCAGACATCACGTGTCACAGAGGCGTGCCCGAACCCGGTAGTTTGGGTACGGTGCGATTTAGAGAAATGTAGCTGGAGCTTGCTTTGAGGATTGGCTACATTTCCCCTGTCAGACTGAGGCCACTCAAAGTGACCTCATATGACAGGTGGGATCTGGCTACCAGTACCTGCAGCGGGATCCGAGCACAGCTCATCACGGGGAGCCGCGATGAGCTGTTTAACGCAGGACGTACTATGCCATACTAGTGTCTTTTAGGCACTTAAAATCAGGATGGCATAGTACGTTCTAGCCTCGGAAAAGGGTTAAATGTTCTCTATAATATGTAGGAATTGGCACATAACCTGTGACCCCTTAAAGTGAGCATTATAGCATGCTACTTCTCTGAGGGTGCTACAAAAGTAAAATGTATGTGCTCATTTTCCAAACAATATTTCCACATTTGGAATTTTTTTCAAATTTTTGATTAAAATGTAAGTTTTTTTGTGCTTATGTGCAGTGTGAGAGTAAAATGTTTATGTGTATTTGTAGTTAATTGCACTAAATTGTAAATATGCACTAAGTTGTATTTGTGTGATTGTTTTTTTTTTTTTTTTTTTAATTTTTTTATTATAAACATATAAATAGACTTTTACAGATATAAAAAATATAACATATAATTTCATTTACACATAAATACCATAATATGACGTTCAGATGATTTGTTGCTTTTCCTTTTTTTTTTTTTTTCCCCCTTCCCCTCCACCTTACATGTTTACGTTTGTGATGGTATACCGTTTCTAATGAGGGTAGGGATTATTAAAGGCCAGATGCTGTATTTTCGAGCCTCTCCCCGGGGACAATATTTTGTAGAAAACGTGGTCCTAGGTTATTTTTATTTTATTATCGTTTTTAGAGATGTTGATATTGATCTCTAGTTCCAGGTATGTAATCAAAGAATCATAATATAAAGGTTGATTTGATTCGCCCACCTGGGTGGCAGGCCACTCCCGTGGTTTTTCCTCCTCCCCCCCCCCCTTCTCACACCAAATGCCCAGAGTTCTTCAACTCCCCCCATTTCTCCCATATTTTCCTGTAGAGTCCATATTGATCCTTGGAGTTATAGAATCCATCTTCCATTGAGCACTGGTAATCAATCTGTGATATTATTTCTGTCCAATTGATGGGTTCAGTATTTTTCCAGTTTCTCGCTATATGATGTTTTGTTGCTAGAAAGATATGTATAATTAAATAGTGTATTTCCTTTGTGCTTCTTGGGATACCTATGTGGAAGAGGAATGTATTGGATGTCAGTGGGCTTGAATCTGTAATCAGTTTTGTTAGAATGTTGTTTATTTTTTTAATTATAGGTTGTAGTTTGTTACAGGACCACCACATGTGTAGGAGTGTTCCCTCCAGTTCTTGGCATCTCCAACATAGTTTGGATTGATCTTGTGAGTACTTATTTATTTGTATTGGAGTCAGATACCATCTAAAAATAATCTTGTAGTATGTTTCTTGTAATGACAGATTATGTATACTCTTTTTCATTATTATTTGAGCCCGGAGCCATTCTTGGAGCGTAAAATCACCTCCTGTCTCTAGTTCCCATTTCACCCAGGACTGATCTTTTGATGGATCTATTCTGGCGTCATTTAATTGGGAGATCTTCCTAACTATTTTATTATTATGTTGTTTCTCTAAAAATTGTTCAAGTTGGAGATTTTCCAAGATATTTATTGATTTTAATTTATTTCTGACTCTAAGGTAGGAGTAGTATTCCACTGGAGGGAGATTGAATTTGGTCTGTAATTGGATAAATGGAATTAAAGAGTTCTGTTGTATAATTTGTGAGATATTGCTAATTCCCAGATCTTTCCATTTGTCCAGTTTTATATTATCTATGTTCCATGAAATGGCATCTAGTGGGGCTGATTTTAATACTCCATTGGTAATTTTATTTAGTTTTTTAAATTTTATCAGGGTGGTAATAATGTTTTGGATTATGGGATTTTGGGATTGGTATGATCGTAGATTATCGAACCATATAAGATGATAAGGTTCAAATTTCCCACAACTTTCTTTTTCTATCTTGTACCAATTTGTAGATTTAGATATCGTATTGCCCCATTTTAAAAAGTGGGAAAACATAGCTGTTTCATGGAGGGACTCTATGTTTGGTATTGCGAGTCCACCATTGTTAGTTTTTCTTATCATGGAGCTGTACGATATTCTAGGCTTTTTATTATTCCATATATGTTCCATGATTATGGTTTTAAATATCTTCAGAGTTTGTTGTGGTACTCGAAGAGGGATTGATCTAAAAAGGTATAATAGTTTGGGAATTAGATAAGATTTTACTGAATTTAGACGCCCTAGCCAAGAGATTTCCAGTCCCTTCCATTTCCTTAATCTCTTATTTATTTTGTCTACGGTGATAAGGAGGACGTGAGAAGGGAACCTAAAGTCGCCCTCCATCTCGTAAGTATGTTGATAATAAAGTATTTGGGGCAGGTTTATCATAGGAGTATCTTTCAGTCATCCATCCGCAAGAGACGGGGTCGGACCTCCCCCCATTGTCCTCCATGGCCGACCCCCGCTTTAGCGGGGGTGGGCCTCGGAGGAGACGGGGTCATCCGACCCAAGCATGGCATCACGTGTCCTCCGACAAGAGTGGAGAGCCCGTCCCGTCTCTCTATAATAGGAAAAAAGAAAAGAAAGAAGAGAAAAAATAGAAGAAAGAAGAGAAGAGAAAAAAAAAGAAAAGAAAAGGAATAGAGAAGGGAGGGAGGACTCAGGGGACACTGTGATGTCCGAATCGTCGTCAGAATTGTTTTAAGCCCTCCTTTATTCTGGTTAAATAGTAGATATAATATAATATAATATGGGGGAAGTGGGGGAGGGCGAGAATTGATCACTATCTCTCGTGGTGGTCTCCCATGTACTTGGGGAGGCACCACGAGGGAGGTGGGATTCTCAATATTGAACTATGTGTCCTCATCCCTCCCGAAACTTGGCAATATGGAGGTTTCCGATAGTCCTAATGCCATCATGCATTGGGTAAAACAAATATACAGATTTCAAAACATTTAGCACAAGGGGGGCAAAAGGGGGGGCAGGAGAGAAATCGCCCGCTATCCCCCACCCACGGGAGGGGGGGAGGGGAGATGGAAAAGGGAAGAAGAGAAAAAAAAAAAAGAAAAGTGGACTTATGTCTAATGTGCTAGTGGGTTGGTGCGATGTGTTAAATATTGTGTTATGGAGAATGTGAATATGTTATTGGCTGGCTCTTTTATAGAGGATATAATAAGAAAATAAGTGTGTGAATTGGGTGAGTGTGATTTGTGTAGAGGGAGAGAGAAAAAATAAATAAATACATAAATAAATAAATAAATAAATATAAAAACAAACAAAAACTCGTGGGTAATTGTTGTGTATTGTGTATTGTGTATCAAAGTGGAAAATATATAATACTAAATGTACGAGTGTATTGGTAACTAATTCAAAGTGTGACTAAAAAATAAGTGAAGTGATTAAGCAAGTGGAAAAAAGAAAAAAAAAAAAAAAAGAAGGAAAAGGGAGTATCAAGGGACAGGGTATCTCACCTCCCAGCCCCCCCCCCCCCCCCCACCCCAAGCATCCCCCATAGAATATCTCTAGAACATAAGTAGAATTTTATCAACTATCTTCGTTCCTGGCTAGCCAGGCTACAATTTGTTGTTGAGCAGCATCTGGGCGTAAAAAGTAATGTCTCTGGCCCTCAAATGTTACTATCAGTTTATTTTGTGCTCCCCATAAGTAAGGAATGTTGTTTTCTCTGAGTTTAGAGGTTTGTTCCCTGTACCCATATCTTATAGTTCTGGAGGCTCTGGAGATGTCGGCAAAAATTATGATCTTTTTAAATTGTTCTTCTGCTGGAGTATTCTTCCTATATGCTTTCATTATCTTGTCTTTAATGTTGTAATTTGAAAATCTGACGATCACATCTCTTGGGGAGTCGTTGGTAATTTCTTTAGGCTTTGGAAGTCTGTGATGTCTTTCGTAGGGGAGTGGTCCCAGTTGAGTGCCTAAGAGTGAGTTGAAGAATGATGTTATATATACTTCCATGTCATCGTGCGTCACATCTTCTGGAATTCCTCTTAGTCTTATGTTTTTCATTCTGGATCTATCCTCTATTTCCGTTATTTTTAGTTCCAGTTTTGTTATCTTCTTCTCTAGGTTTTTATTGTCTTTTTGTAGTAGTTCCTGTTTTTTTTCAATCTCTAATATTTGGTTACCTTGTTGGTTTATTTTTTCGACACATTGTGTCCCAAAAAGAAAAGTGGACTTATGTCTAATGTGCTAGTGGGTTGGTGCGATGTGTTAAATATTGTGTTATGGAGAATGTGAATATGTTATTGGCTGGCTCTTTTATAGAGGATATAATAAGAAAATAAGTGTGTGAATTGGGTGAGTGTGATTTGTGTAGAGGGAGAGAGAAAAAATAAATAAATACATAAATAAATAAATAAATAAATATAAAAACAAACAAAAACTCGTGGGTAATTGTTGTGTATTGTGTATTGTGTATCAAAGTGGAAAATATATAATACTAAATGTACGAGTGTATTGGTAACTAATTCAAAGTGTGACTAAAAAATAAGTGAAGTGATTAAGCAAGTGGAAAAAAGAAAAAAAAAAAAAAAAGAAGGAAAAGGGAGTATCAAGGGACAGGGTATCTCACCTCCCAGCCCCCCCCCCCCCCCCACCCCAAGCATCCCCCATAGAATATCTCTAGAACATAAGTAGAATTTTATCAACTATCTTCGTTCCTGGCTAGCCAGGCTACAATTTGTTGTTGAGCAGCATCTGGGCGTAAAAAGTAATGTCTCTGGCCCTCAAATGTTACTATCAGTTTATTTTGTGCTCCCCATAAGTAAGGAATGTTGTTTTCTCTGAGTTTAGAGGTTTGTTCCCTGTACCCATATCTTATAGTTCTGGAGGCTCTGGAGATGTCGGCAAAAATTATGATCTTTTTAAATTGTTCTTCTGCTGGAGTATTCTTCCTATATGCTTTCATTATCTTGTCTTTAATGTTGTAATTTGAAAATCTGACGATCACATCTCTTGGGGAGTCGTTGGTAATTTCTTTAGGCTTTGGAAGTCTGTGATGTCTTTCGTAGGGGAGTGGTCCCAGTTGAGTGCCTAAGAGTGAGTTGAAGAATGATGTTATATATACTTCCATGTCATCGTGCGTCACATCTTCTGGAATTCCTCTTAGTCTTATGTTTTTCATTCTGGATCTATCCTCTATTTCCGTTATTTTTAGTTCCAGTTTTGTTATCTTCTTCTCTAGGTTTTTATTGTCTTTTTGTAGTAGTTCCTGTTTTTTTTCAATCTCTAATATTTGGTTACCTTGTTGGTTTATTTTTTCGCCCAAGTGTGCAACTTCTTTGCTTAAGTCCTCCTTTGTGGCAATTAAGTCTCGTTTTATCTTTTCATAAAGGTTATCCATGAGGAGAGATATAGAATCTTCAGATATAGTTAATTTTTCCTTTCCTGTATCTTCTGTTTGTCTCGTAGTTATTGTCTCATTGTTGGTATTATCTATCGAGCGTCGTTGTTTTTGCAGGGTTCCAGATTGTTTAGGGGAGCAGAAGATATTAATAGATCTATTTCTCTCTTGATTTATACCTTTGTCTTTATCCTCCCTCTTCTCCCTGCCCTTAGGTGCCATTTTGTCTTATATCTCCCCTCTTTCTCCTTGGGTTTTAGTTCTAATATTTATCTCCTTCACCGTCCTGCCTCTGATGGCTTCCTTAATCACTTTTTGAGGCTCGCTATTTTGATTATACAGATAGTATCAAAATCTCCTTTGTCTCCACCTCTTCGACTCTTTAATATTCTCTATCGTATATTGTCTCCCCTCTCTCTTAGCTTCTCTCTCTTCCTTGGCTCTCTAAGCTCTAGTAAAGTGTTTTCAAATTTTCGTGACCTTATAACTCTTTCTTGGCTTATGTGGCTGTATTTTAGTGGCCTTTAGTAGCCTTCAGGCAGTTTATTATGTGCTATGGAACCTAAGAAGAGCGCCCAGCGCCCACGCAGAGGTAAGCACAATCTATGTGTTCAGCTGCAGATATAAAGTGAAAATTGGAACGGACTCACAGTTTGTTGGTATCCCGCTGCTTGTTTTCCTCTCACTTGAATGGATGGCTAGTGGGTTCATCGCCCAGCAGCCCTTCATAGATGAGGTGTGGCAGGATGCAGCTTTGTCCGGTCGGCCCTCGCTATACGTATGCGTATTTTAGTGGCCTTTAGTAGCCTTCAGGCAGTTTATTATGTACTATGGGACCTAAGAAGAGCGCCCAGCGCCCACGCCGAGGTAAGCACAGTCTATGTGTTCAGCTGCAGATACAGAGTAAAAATTGGAATGGACTCACAGTTTGTTGGTATCCCGCTGCTTGTTTTTCCTCTCGCTTGAATGGATGGCTAGTGGGTTCATCGCCCAGCAGCCCTTCATGGATGAGGTGTGGCAGGATGCAGCTTTGTCCGGTCGGCCCTCGCTATGCGAAGGAGGTCTAAGTCTTGAGTTCCTCTGACCAATTGCGGGGTTCCCGGTGATGGCTGTGTTTCCGCTGTGATTCCCAGTCGCCGTGGTCGCTATTACCAAGTATTTGAGAGAGGGGGAGATATCTTATACTTCGAGATAGAGGTGGATTCAAATATATCCGATGGTTCTAGAGTCGTAGATTTATTTTACGATGGACGAGAGTTTCCATGCTGAATTTCCTCACCATCTACTTCCTATTCCGCATCCGCATCGTCCTTCTGTGCACGCGTCGTACGTGCGTCTCTACGTCATCCCGCCGTATTTGTGTGATTGTGTGATTGTGCAGTGTGCAAGTAAATGTATGTGTATTTGTGTGATTGTGCCGTGTGCAACTAAAATGTATGTGTATTTCTGTGTGCATGCAGAGTAAGCATAAAATCTGTTTTTGTCTATTGTGTGTTAGCAGTGTGAGTGAATACATGTTTACATATAGCAAATACATGTCTATATGAGTTTTTGCAAGTGTGCTGCATGTCTGTGTATTTGAACATTTCTAATTTCTAAGTTCTACACTGACACAATCTATAGTTTAACATTTATTAATACACACAAAAACTATACAGTGGATATAAAAAGTCTACACACCCCTGTTAAAATGTCAGGTTTCTGTGCTGTAAAAAAATTAGACAAAGATAAATAATTTCATAACTTTTTCCACCTTTAATGTGACCTATATACTGTACAACTCAATTGAAAAACAAACTGAAATCTTTTAGATAGAGGGAAAAAAAATATAAAAATAAAATAATGTGGTTGCATAAGTGTGCACATCCTCTTATAACTGGGGATGTAACTGTGTTCAGAATTAAATCACGTTCCAAATCATGTTAAATAGGAGTCAGCATACACCTGCCATCATTTAAGGTATCTCTGATTAACCCCAAATAAAGTTCAGCTGCTCTAGTTGGTCTTTCCTGAAATTTTCTTAGTCGCATCCCACAGCAAAAGCCATGGTCCACAGAGAGCTTCCAAAGCATTAGAGGGATCTCATTGTTAAAAGGTGTCAGTCAGGAGAAGGGTACAAAAGAATTTCCAAGGCATTAGAAAAGATGAGAAGAAAACTGGTCTGGGAGGCTACCAAGAGGCCTACAGCAACATTAAAGGAGCTGCAGGAATATCTGGCAAGTACTGGCTGTGTGGTACATGTGACAACAATCTCCCGTATTCTTCATGTGTCTGGGCTATGGGGTAGAGTGGCAAGACGAAAAGCTTTTCTTACGAAAAAAAACATCCAAGCCAGGCTACATTTTGCAAAAACACATCTGAAGTCTCCCAAAAGCATGTGGGAAAAGGTGTTATGGTCTGATGAAACCAAGGTTGAACCTTTTGGCCATAATTCCAAAGGATATGTTTGGCGAAAAAACAACACTGCACATCACCAAAAGAACACCATACCCATAGTGAAGCATGCTGGTGGCAGCATGAGCTTTGGAGTTGTTTTTCTTCAGCTGGAACTGGGGCCTTAGTTAAGATAGAGGGAATTATGAACGGTTCCAAATACCAGTCAATATTGGCACAAAACCTTCAGGCTTCTGCTAGAAAGCTGAACATGAAGAGGAACTTCATCTTTCAGCATGACAACGATCCAAAGCATACATCCAAATCAACAAAGGAATGGCTTCACCAGAAGAAGATTAACGTTTTGGAATGGCCCAGCCAGAGCCCAGACCTAAATCCGATTGAAAATCTGTGGGGTGATCTGAAGAGGGCTGTGCACAGGAGATGCCCTCGCCATCTGACAGATTTGGAGTGTTTTTGCAAAGAAGAGTGGGCAAATCTTGCCAAGTCAAAATGTGCCATGCTGATAGACTCATACCCAAAAAGACTGAGTGCTGTAATAAAATCAAAAGATGCTTCAACAAAGTATTAGTTTAAGGGTGTGCACACTTTTGCAACCACATTATTTTATTTTTTATATTTTTTCTTCCCTCTATCTAAAAGATTTCAGTTTGTTTTTCAATTGAGCTGTACAGTTTATAGGTCACATTAAAGGTGGAAAAAGTTCTGAAATTATTTATCTTTGTCTCGTTTTTTTACAGCACAGAAACCAGGGGCGTATCCTGGTTATGAGAGACAGGTGTGCTGCTAATTAAAAACAATAACAATGTAATGTCAATGTCAGATACCAGGAATATTGTGTCATTCAGAGCCCAGTAATATTGTACCAGTCAGAGCCCAGTAATATTGTGCCAGTCAGAGCCCAGTAATATTGTGCCAGTCAGAGCCCAGTAATATTATGCCAGTCAAAGCCCAGTAATATTATGCCATTTAGAGCCCAGTAATATTGTGCCAGTCAGAGCCCAGGAATAGTGTGCCAGTCAGATATCAGTAATAGTGTGCCAGTCAGAGCCCAGCAATATTGTGCAATTAATGTGCTCGTTTTCAACCACCCTCCTCCCCATCACTTACCTAGTAGCTGCTGCTCCGTGTCCCCGGACGGACACCTCCTCTGTGCCAACAAAAGTCCGCGAAACGGGCGAAATCTCGCGTCTCGTGAGAATTGGACTTTGAAAAAAAAAAAGTTTTATTTTTTTTATCACGGCGGCTCAAATCCATAGGTGTGTGGCGCATACCTAGCACCATTGGAAGATCCGCCACTGACAGAAACCTGACATTTTAACAGGGGTGTGTAGACTTTTTATATCCACTGTACATACTATTTTAATTTGATTATATTATCAAAATTTGGACTGCCACTGTGCCTTGTATTCATACCTTTTAGCCCTTCTATTTGAACTAACCAGATTCCAGCCACAAAATTATGCATGTGTGTAGAATATTTATTACCGTAATACCACATTTTTATTCCCCCTATCAATTGCATATATTTTGTCTGCTCCCCAATGATGCTCAGACAGTCATGATGTTTCAGTGATGCTGTCTGAGCATGATAGGTAGGGTAGTTGGCAGAAAATAAAGTGACAGAACTCAGTTGTGAACTATAATTCCCACGGTGCTCAGCCTCATGGCATAACAGGAAAGGTAATCCACACCTGCTTGCAAAAGCCATTCTTTCAGGTTCTTACCTGGGAAGGCTCAGCATTAAGGGTATGTGGGGGGATGGGGCTAGTAACCCAGTGAGCAGTCCTTTGGGAGTGTGGCCTATGGAGGAAAAGATTATCTTCCTATTCCCTGGTGATCTCTGGGAAAGATGGTCCTTCATGCTGGGAGACCCCGGGGGGCAGCAGAGTCAACCTGAGGGGGCATTGACTGGGTTAGGAAGGGGTTAATGGCCTGAGTGTAAGAAAGTGGGATGGTGTAGTAAGGGGGAGGAGTTATGTACTATATAAAGGGTAGCAGCCATTTTAGGGGTCAGTCATTTTGCAAAACGATTTACCTACCTTGATTTTAGCCTTTTGTTTTTTGGATGTCTGGTGGAGCTGTGGCAGCAGGCCGTGGGGGGCGAGGCGGCGCTACGGCCTTACTGGAAGTGGATGCGGACCGCATGGTGTGCCAGGAGACCCAAGATGTGGAGGTAACGGCCGTGTTAGGGCCTAATGATCCGGGCGAGGCAGGTCCCAGTTCCCATCCCCCGGGGAGCGTGGAGTCCAGGGATGAAGGTGGCGAGTCAGGCACCCCCCCATCGGGACAGAGAGAGGCTGGAAGGGTGGGTGCTCAGGGACCCGGTCAGAGGCCTTGTTCAGGGACACCAAGGAGCCCTTCCAGGGGTTTCTCCCCTCTGCTTTGGAGTCAGTCTCCAGTGAGAGATGAATGGTATGCAGTGGATCAGAGGAGTCGGGTTTCTTGCAGCAGGGACAGTGGACCGTGCAGTCGCAGGGAATCAGTGGCAAGGGAGCGCAGGTCCCAAGACAGAGGTGCATCAATGGCCCGTTCAAGTGGAGGCAGGTCAGATTCATATAGAAGAGAGGTCCGTTCTGACAGAAGTTACAGAGGCAGGTCTGATAGAGCCACATCTAGGGGCATATCACACAGGAGGGGTAGAGAAGAGTGAAGGCACCAACAGCGTTTGGAAGCACAGGGTCGGTCGGCCTGGTACCGCAGGTCTCCCCGGAGGGAGCTGGGGGAGTCGGAAAGAAGAAGAGGAGTCAGCCCACGGTCGGGTCATCGGGGTAGCCCAGGGGGTCACCGGAGGCAGTCACCTACACCCCCACGGCGTTCTTATGGCCCAGCTTCCACCAGGGGCCACGATAGCGTGGATAGATGTGATAAAAGCAAGGATCGTGCAGCAATGAGGGCAAGAGTCAGGTGGTAAGGAACCCAGGACCAAGGGGAGTTGCTCACGACCCAGCCCAGGCTGGGGTTCGTTTCTCTTCCAGGACTGCAGGCCGGAACCCGATGATGTCAACACATGTGGTGAAGGATGGAGTCGTGACTGCAGGAGTGGTTGGAGGGACGGAGGTGACCAGCGCAGCTCCGGTATGTAGGATGAAGGGATGACGGAGACCACGGCCCAGAAGTTGCTGACTGCTGGGGGCCCCACTGGTGAGTCCAGGGAATACACATCACACACACAGAGACTAAGGGAAGGTTTACGATTGCTATTAGATTCTTTGGACGATCATGGGACCACGTCTGGGGTGGGCGAGGTATGGGTACCCGATAATGGGGGGTCGGATGCTCCAGTTAGCAGTAGCCTAGGGGTGGGGACTTCGGTGGCTGCTGCTCCTTATACATCGCAGGCGGCAGAGGTATCAGGGACATTATCGGGTGGTGTGTTGGGGGAAAATAGTACGCAGGTAGGCGATATTTCAGAGGTAGCAAGGCTGGGTGGATATATATCGTTTGCAGGCCCCTTGGGGGTGCATTTAAAACCCGAGGTCAGGGAAAAGATTGTGAAAAGAGAATATGTGGAGCTTTATTCTCTTCTCCCTCTTGAGGAGTTCCTTGACCTGAAGGAAGAGGATAAAAAGGACTCTAAGAAGGAGGAAGAGGAGAAAAAGCGGAGGTATAGGAAGGTTCCCAAGACCTTTGGGACTTGGTTGCGTGCTTTCTGTATTTTGGCAGGCATTACAGTATGGAAGTCCCCTGAGGTATGCGAAGCTTTGTTTTGCTACCTGGACGGTATTTGGAAGGCATACCGCACCTACGGTGGATTGGCATGGTGGTGGTATGATGATCAATTTAGGCAAAAGTTGGCAGGGACCCTGGGGATGAGTTGGGATCAGATTGATCTCCCACTTTGGCTCAAATTGATGATGGTGCAGAAAGCAGCTCCCTTTCAGGGAGGGGTCGGCGGGGCTAATGCGCCAGCTTCATCGGCCACACATAAACCAGGTTTTTCCTTGCAGTTTAATGAAGGAACTTGTAAGTGGGGAGCTGGGTGCAAATTCAAACATGAATGCACTCATTGCGGAGGCTCCCACAGTAGTTTGCCCTGCTTTAAGAACGGTAAGTCCGGTCGGGCGGGGTCTGCTGCAGCCTCAGCCTCATACAGTTTTTTTTTATAAGAACTTAATTTCGGTTGACTCTTATCCGGAGGTGGTTAGGGAAAAGTTAGGGAAGGAAGTTATGTTAGGGCGCATGACGGGGCCTTTTGAATCCATTCCTATGGCAGATCTTAGGACTTCTCCTTTAGGGGTGGTGCCTAAAATGGACTCGGGGAAGTATAGGCTCAATTTTGCTAGTAGGGTTATTCCGATGGGGAGGGTGTTTAGTAGGAGCCTGTCCTGGGCTACGGCGGGTGTAGCTGCTCCCCATCATCTGATTAGAATTACCAGACCCTTGAAGGAAGTCTTGGAGGTGTGGGATACCTTTCTGTTGCATTTCAATGGGAAGGTTTTCTTTCGGAAGGCGGTAGTGTCTTCACAGGATTTAAACCTTTTCACTGACGCTTCTGGTAGCGTGGGTTTTGGAGCGTATTTTGGGGGGGCATGGTGCGCTGAAAAATGGCCCGAGGAGTGGAAGTCCTTCCCGTTGATTAGAAGTTTGGCATTCCTCGAGATGTTCCCAATAGTGGTTGCGCTGGCTCTATGGGGAGACAGGTTAAAAGATAGGAGGGTTGTTTTTTACTCTGATAATCAGGCAGTGGTAGAGGCAATTAATGGGCTTTCTGCTTCTTCTATGCCAGTGATACGGCTCCTTAGGCGATTGGTGTTGCTGTGCATGTCTCTCAATATAACCTTTAGGGCAAGGCATGTCCCGGGGTATTTGAATGTCGTAGCTGATTCTCTCTACCGGTTTCAGTTTTCCCGATTTAGGCTGGAGGCCCCGGAGGCAGAGGAAGTGGGGGTGAGATGCCCGGAGGAGATGGGGGCATCTTTGGAACAAGGAAGGAACAACATTGGGTGAGGGCATCTTTGGCCCCGTCAACTTGGAAAGCCTATAGCAAAATGTTGGGGGAATGGGAAGATTTATTGGGTCAGGTAGGTGACGAAGGTTCTTCCACTGATAGATTATCACCTTTATTACCTTATTACCTTATTAATAAGGTAGATTACCTTATTGTGGTCAATCTTTCGGCTAATGTTGGCAGGAGTGTCCCCAGCGGTACTGGAGCGGAACATGTCGGCTTTGGCGTTCCTTTTTAAATTTAAGGGTTGGCCGGATTTCACTAAACATTTTCTGATCAAATTGGCATTGCAGGGGTTTAAGAAGGGGAGGAGGGCTCCTGACAAGCGTAGGCCAGTATCGGTGGCCATTCTGGAAGGCCTTCTGGATGCATTGCATGTTATCTGTGAAGATGATTATGAGGAGGTCTTATTCTCAACTGTTTATGTTTTAGCTTTCTTTGGGGCTTTCAGAGTGGGGGAGCTGGTAAGTGTGAACAAACGTGCGGCTGTAGGATTCAAGGCTCGGATACCCAGGTGGAGTCAGGTAAAGTGCTTATCTGGTTACGAAGATCCAAGACGGATGTCTTTGAGAAAGGTTGTAAGATCACACTTCATGCGTTACCTGGGCACAGGTGCTGCCCTGTCCAGTGGGTTTCTCGGTTTTTGGCTATTCGTCCAGCGGTAGGTCTGGGGGGCTCCTTATTGATTCATGCAGATGGCAGCTCGCTCTCAAAGTTCCAGTTTCAACAGGTGTTTAAGAAGGTCCTGGCAAGGTTAGGCCATGACGCTAGTCAATTTGTAACTCATTCTTTTCGGATAGGGGCGGCCATGGAAGCGGCCAGGTTGGGTTTTCAAGAAGATATTATTAAAAAAATTGGGAGGTGGGAATCTCAGCATTTCCGTTCTTACTTATGCCCTGCGGGACTGGTGGTGTGATGGTTGGGTTCATGGTTACTGTTTTAAGTTTCTGTTGCAGGTCTTGTAGCCTGGATCGTCGGCCATTCGTATGTGTTTTGGGCGAAAAGGAGAGCTGCAGTTCGGGTGTCCGGTAGACAACTGGGCTTTCCTGACAACGTCCTGTCCATCAAGTGGTTAGGCTTCAGGGGATATGGCTGGAGCGACATTTGGTTTGAAATATTTCAAAAAATGGTGCAGGGCAGGGTCCCGGATTTGGTGCTTATTCACGCTGGGGGTTGTGGCGAACCTAGCCACTTTAGGTCATATTGCAGAACATTTAAAGGTTGTCTGAAATAGCTGTGTTAACCTGGTGTAAAAATGTATTCGTGTTAATGTCAAAGTTATATATTCTTATGTTAAAACCGGGTTCTGCTGTACGGAGGGATAATCCACTTAACAGGATTATCTAGTAGGAGTGCCCCTCCCGTACAGCAGTGCATGGTGGGAGAAATGTCCTGTATTTTCAGTTTCCCATGTAGTCCACTACTGTATAGCCGGATTACGGAAACCCCTTGCATGGGGAATTGCATAAATGCTGGAGCTGTGAATAAACTTCTCAGTTGACTCCCAGAACTGTGTTTCGTCCGGTTACTGGGGGATTTGGGACATTGCCTTACTTTCCAGCGCTTTACTTGGATTACCTTATTTGACCAGCGGAGATATTGGGATTTAATATTGCAGCTCCGCTACAAGTGGTGGCAGCAGAGGGATCCAACCTTACGGCTGAAAAGCGGTGTTCGGGTAATTGAAACTACCGAACAGGAAAGTGAATGGCAACTCGGATGCAACAAAGAACCGAACACAGAGGTGAATGGAGACAGACTACACTGCATTGAAATGGCAGATGTTAAGGGAACTACTGGAAGCCAGGGGTAAGATAGCCAGCAATAAGCCAAAAGCTGTGCTGATTGCTGAATTGATGGAGGGAGACAGAGCTCGCAGCGTTACACCCCCACCAGCCATGGAGGAAACCCCCTTCCAAAAGGAAATGAGGACCAGGATGGAATTTTTACCCCAGCCAGTACCCTGGAAATACCGACAGTACTGATGGTGGATGTGCAGGAGTATGTGATGGCACATGGACTGCAGGATGCTCCTCCCAGAGCAGAGTCTATTACTGCTTCAGTCGTCAGCCAGGTAAAGCCTAAGATCCCATACCATGTGTTTAAAATGTTCTGTGAAAAGAAAGACGAGATTGATGGGTATCTACAAGACTTTGAGAGGCTATGTGACTTGGATGATTTGGAGCAGGCAGTGTGGGTACTTTTACTGGTGGGCAAACTGTCAGGTCAGGCAGCAGAAGGCTATCGGCTGTACCCAGGGAGGACAGCAAAGATTATGCCCGGGTGAAACAGGCTATACTGGAAAGATACGCCATTACCCCAGAGGCATTAGAGGGTTGCGCAAACCAGAGAAAGATTCCCACGCAGAGTGTGCCCACAAACTGGACCAAGCCTCCTAGGGGTGGATACAAGCCAGTCAAACAACCACCATGGAGGAGTTACGGCAATTGCTGCTGTTAGAACAGTTTTTCAATTGCCTGTCCCCAGAGGCACAGGAATGGGTGAGAGATAAAAAAAACCTCACCCTAACAGTGCTGGTCGGCTAGTCGTGCAGCTTCTATGACGCCAGGAGGCATCACGGTAACCTCAACCCAGGGTACCCTCGACCCACCGCTCAACCTCACACAGCTACCCCTACTGCACCTACAGCGACCCCATTCCGGCCAACCCCGGGGGGGGGGGGCACACTCCACCATCCAGATATAATGGCAGAGCGAATATCCAGTGCCATACGTGCAAACAATGGGGTCACATGGCGAGATAGTGTACCCAGAACCAGAGCCGCCAAGCATAGAGCCAGGTACGGCAGAACCCAGCACCAAGAGCAGCCGCCCACCACTACCAAGTGGAGCCAGCAAGATTCAACAAACCTGTGCATGGGTGGTAACCCTGTAGTCAGGAGATGTTGCTGAATGCATATTGAGGTGTTGGTTGGCAGTGGCAAATACCAGTATCTGAAAATTCATGCCTGAACTACAATATGTGTGAAAAAAAATGATATCCCAACTGTTTGACATAGGTTGGTGGTAGAATTAGTACATGAAAAGTGTTAAAATACCACAATTTTAAATACCCTAGGATGTCTAGATTTCTAAAAATATATGGTTTAATGGGGTAAAATACTTTGACAGTCTTCAAAAGTGTCCCAAATGGAACATGGGCGCTTGCTGACTACATGTCAAAATTCCAAGTTGGAAATGCACACCCCCTAAATGTGGCCTTTTAGCCCCCAAACAACCCAACAAACCTATAAATGCGTGGTATCCCTCTACTCATGATATGTTGCTGAACACATATTGAGGTGTTGTTTGGCACTGACACATAACAGGAGCTTTAAATTCATGCCCGAAGTACTATGTAGTGGAAACAAAACATTAAAAAAATTACTAACCTAAAATTTAGTGCATGGAAAGTGTTTAAATACTACCATTTGAAATACCCTAGGGTGTCGCAAATGGGACATGGGCGCAGGTTTTCTGCATGTCAAAATTCCAAGTTGGAAAACCAAAAAGCGCACCTCTCAAATGTGGCCATTTTACCCCCAAATAACCTAACCAACCTTTACATGGGTGGTATCCCTGTACTCAGGAGATGTTCCTGAACACATATTGAGGTTTTGTTTGGAAATACTCCTTCACATTTTCAGGTAATGTTTACCTAAATTGGAATCTATGTGAAAAATGAAAAAAAAAATATTTTGCTACAAACTTTGGCAAAGGTTGGTGGTAAAATGGCTACATGAAATGTGTCAAAATACCCCCAGTTAAACTCCCTAAATTCACATATGGTGGGAGTGCCCAGCACTGAGGAATACGTTTGCCCATATGACGGATTTGTTGCGGATTCTTTTCCCAACCATGGAGCCCCCTAAGATATATGAATTTCTACTCCATATTCAAATACCAGGATCTACGGACCAAAAATATCTACTGGTCCAAATTTATTCAGCTTTAAAGATCTGCCTAGCTAGAAATTGGGGGGAAAAAAGCCTGTTGATTTGGGGGGAGATTCTGAGACAGACAGGGTATCATGGCAATATGGAAGTTAATTTCTACTACCAGCACGGACGAACAGAAAGATATAGGGAAATCTGGCACCCCTGGACTGATTTTAAGAAAAAGACTAATTGGAAACCTACTTGAGCCCTCTAGTACAGATATCAGTGTTACAATATCCCTATCACTAATTTTGAAAAAAAGGATTTTGAAATAGCTTTGTAGTACTTATAGTTCAGGCCCTGTAACATGAATAAAAAAGCACAAAAACATAAAACATTGGCTATTTCTGAACTCAGGACAAATATTAGAAACTATTTAGCAGTGTTTTTTGTTGTCTCTTGTAGATGAGTATACCATTTTTCAGATAAAAGTAAGATTGCCATATAATTTTTTTGCAGTATCTTTTTTTTTTTTTTTATATCAAATTACATGCTATTATCAAAATAATGGTATCAAAAGAAAGCCCTTCTTATGACGATAAAAATAATATATAGTTTGTGTGGGTACGCTAAATGAGACAGAAATAAATTACAGCAAAACACAAACACCTCACAAACACAAATTAACACAAATGTTAAAACAGCCCATGTTGCCAAGCGTCGGACAAGCCAAAAAAGTCATGTCACTAAGGAGTTAAAAGGATATTAGGGTACTAGAAAAAGTGCAAAGGAGGACTACAAAATTAATAAGGGCTAAGACTAAAAAGCTTCATTTATATACACTAGAAAAAAGGCATCTCAAAAGGGATTTGATAACATTATATAAATATGTGTAGGGCCAATATAAAGAGCTCTCGAGTGACCTGCTCATTAACAAAAATGTACAAAGGACAAGAGATCATCCCCTGAGACTGGAAGAGCAAAGATGTAATCATCAGCAAAGTAAAAGATTATTTACGGTAAGGACAATAAAGATATGGAACTGACTGCCAATCAGAGGCGTCGCTAGGGGTGGGCTAAGGGGGCTGAAGCCCCGAATGTAATGATCAAAGCCCCGAGTCTCTGCAGCTCCGTGTAGCTCCGCCCCCTGACATCACACAGACAGTGTGTGAAAGCCCTACACTGATAGGAGGCTGAGTGATGTGTCAGCCAATCAGTGCAGAGCTTTTACACAGCATTATTACTGTGTGTGAAAGCCCTGCACTGATTGGCTGACACATCACTGAGCATCCTATCAGTGCAGTGCTTTTACACAGCATCATGACAGGGATGTGAAGGAAGCTCCACGTGGGACAGTGAAGCAGCTCTGAAGATATCCTTGCAGGCTGTCACCTTGTGGGAGATGCAGAGCAGGTCTATTTCCCTCAGGTAAGCTCCGGATATGGTGGAGAGAGGGGAGGGTTGGGGGTCACTTATTTACATCCACCTTTGTGTATTCAAGCTATATATTGTTGGTTTGAGATTCCTTATTACAGGACTGCCAAACAGCATAGGAATGATTCATGTTACATATGTGTGTGTATATATATATATATATATATATATATATATATATAACATCAATCCTTCCTATGCTGTTTGGCAGTCCTGTAATAAATAACGTCACACATGTGTGTTATGTGTATGTGTGACATGTTTTATTACAGGACTGCCAAACAGCATAGGAAGGATTTATGTTTATATCAGGGTTTGACAAATTTTATTTAGTTTTAGGAGCCAGCAAAAAAATTTAGGAGCCAGACAATGGCACATCAGAAAAGCATACATACACAGAGACAATCACATGCACACACCTCACAGACATCCAGTCAGTCACATACACAGCCAGTTACACACACACACACACACACACCAGTCAGCAAGTTTTCTTTTTTTTTTTAAATAAAAAAATAATTCCTTAATGTGTCCCACACGTCACATGCACAGCCAGTTACATACATATTCACATACAACACATACACAGCCAGTTACATGCATACACACACAACACATACACAGCCAGTTACATACACACACAACACATACACAGCCAGTTACATACACACACAGACAGTTACATGCACACACAGACAGTTACAAATATACACACACACACACAACACATACACAGCCAGTTACATACATATACACACACACACACACACACACAGCCAGTTACATACATACACACACAACACACTCACACTGACATACACACACTGTCGCTCACACTGACATACACACACTGTCGCTCACACTGACATACACACACTGTCGCTCACACTGACATACACACACTGTCGCTCACACTGACATACACACACTGTCGCTCACACTGACATACACACACTGTCGCTCACACTGACATACACACACTGTCGCTCACACTGACATACACACACTGTCGCTCACACTGACATACACACACTGTCGCTCACACTGACATGCACACACTCTCTCTCACTCTGACATGCACACACTCTCTCTCACTCTGACATGCACACACTCTCGTTCACACTGACATACACACACTCTCGCTCACACTGACATACACACACTCTCGCTCACCCTGTCATACACACACTCTTGCTCACACTGACATACACACACTCTTGCTCACACTGACATACACACACTCTCGCTCACACTGACATGCACACACTCTCGCTCACACTGACATGCACACACTCTCACACTGACATGCACACACTCACACTGACATGCACACACTGACATGCACACACTCACACTGACATACACACACTCATTCACACACTGTCAGGTTTTTAACTTACCTGCTGCAGGCATCTCTTTGCTTTGAGCTCAGTGTAAAGGAGGTCTTAGCCAATCATGGGAGGCTTCGGAACTCTCAGCCGATCAGGAGAGTTGAGAAGTCTCACCTGATTGGCTGAGATCCTTGAATCAAGCTCCCCTGGACACAAGAAAAAAAAAAGACTGCTGCATAGAGCAGCAATGTGCCGCCCCTAGCAGGGTGCTGCCTGCGGCAGCTGCCCCATTAAAGGACCGGCCCTGTAAAGGCTCCTATATTACAAAACTGGCATGAAGCTCAGAGCGGTGAGCATATATTGGTAAGTGCCCGTATGGTTCCATTTAAAAAACTAAAAAAGTCTCATGGGCTATAGCCCCAGATCTTTTGGAAACCTAGCAACGCCTCTGCTGCCAATAGATGCATTTAAAAATGGTATGCATGTTTTAGGGTTTTTTTTTTTTTTTTAGAAAAGCAGGACATACAGGGCTATGAATAATATAATAAGCATTAATAATAGAGCTTCCTGATGCAAGGAATGATCAAATTGCCATTTGGAGTCAAGACCAATTTTCCCCCCTAAGTGGAAACATTTGAAATAGCTTCCTTAGAAGTTTTTGCCTTCTTTTGGATCAAAAGCAGGAATGAAATGTAGAAGTGTTGAACTTGATGGATTTAGGTATTTTTTCAACCTAAATTACTATGTTACAATGTTACATTATTGTCTATATTGAACTTAATTTGACACTTGCTTGCACAGTCCCCCACTTTGTCTAAATTGTGCAAATTTTGTGCAAAGAATAAACATCAAGGTTAGACTGTATTACCTTACCTAAGTCGTGTCATCAGCAAACACTGACACTTGGCTATCAAAACAACTTAGGAGATAATTACAGTATTTGCTCGATTATAAGACGACCCTGATTATAAGACGACCCCCCAAACTTTGTATATTCCTTTAGGAAAAAAACTAAAAGCCTGAATATAAGACTTCCCTATAGTCAAAAAAAAGTTTAACTTGTATATATGTAAATTGCTTTTTAATATTTAATAAAAAATTGATTTTATACAAATGCATTTCTTGTTTTTATTTCCTTGCGGCCTCCCCCCCCCCCCCCAGCGTAGTCTCTCTCTCTATCTCCCCCCTCCCCTAGTCTCTCTCTCTCTCTATCTCCCCCCTCCCTCCCCTAGTCTCTCTCTCTATCTCCCCCCTCCCTGCCCTAGTCTCTCTCTCTCTATCTCCCCCAGTCTCTCTCTCTCTATCTCCCCCTCCCTCCCCTAGTGTATCTCTCTATCTATCTCCCCCCTCCCTCCCCTAGTCTCTCTCTCTCCCCACTCCCTCCCCTAGTCTCTCTCTCTCTATCTCCCCCCTCCCCTAGTCTCTCTCTCTCTCTCCCCCCTCCCTCCCCTAGTCTCTCTCTCTATCTCCCCCCTCCCTCCCCTAGTCTCTCTCTCTCTCCCCTCCCTCCCCTAGTCTCTCTCTATCTCCCCCCTCCCTCCCCTAGTCTCTCTCTATCTCCCCCCTTTCCCTGGTGGCTAGTGGGGGTAGCTGTGGGATGTCTGCACGATACGTGCAGACATCCTCCATGCTGCCCGACACCTCCGTCTATTATGACGGACAGCTGGTCCGTCATAATAGACGGAGGTGTAGGGCAGCATGGAGGACGTCTGCACGTATCGTGCAGACATCCCCCAGCTGCCCGCTTTTCCCTGGTGGCTAGTGGGGCAGCAGAGGATATCTGCGCGATGAGAGCAGACCTCCCCTGCTGCCGCCCGGCACGCTCGCCGGGACTTCTGTGACGAAAGCAGAAGTACCCGGCTTCTTCACAGAAGCCCCGGCGGTCGTGCCGGGCGGAAGCAGGGGAGTCTGCACTCATCGCGCAGACATCCCCTGCTGTTAGAGAGGGGGATCCAGGTCCCCTGCAGCTCTGCTGGGGACCTGTATCCCTGTCTTATAATCGGACCTCAATTTGAGGTCAGATTATAAAACGACCTCGAATGTAAGACGAGGGGGATTTTTCAGAGCATTTGCTCTGAAAAAAACCTCGTCTTATATTCGAGCAAATACGGTAATAAACAAATTAAAAAGAAGAGTAGCGAGGTAGTCCTGTTTGAGGATTGTCCATTTACAATCCAATGTCCAATGTATCCAGTCCATATTTAAATCAATGATGAAAGTATTGATCAGGCACTTTATAGTCAGTTTTCATTGTGATAGCATATTGGTTTGAATTAATTATGCAATAAAATTACAATGTTAATAAATATAACAAAAATTGAAAATTGGGAGGGGGGGGCAAAAAAAAAAAGGGGGGAGGGGAGTGCATCCATCCACAATAGCTTTTTTTTTTTTTTTCAAATAAATTCTAATGACTATAACCAATTCTAGTATACAGGGAGTGCAGAATTATTAGGCAAGTTGTATTTTTGAGGATTAATTTTATTATTGAAAAACAACCATGTTCTCAATGAACCCAAAAAACTCATTAATATCAAAGCTGAATATTTTTGGAAGTAATTTTTAGTTTGTTTTTAGTTTTAGCTATTTTAGGGGGATATCTGTGTGTGCAGGGGACTATTACTGTGCATAATTATTAGGCAACTTAACAAAAAACAAATATATACCCATTTCAATTATTTATTTTTACCAGTGAAACCAATATAACATCTCAACATTTACAAATATACATTTCTGACATTCAAAAACAAAACAAAAACAAATCAGTGACCAATATAGCCACCTTTCTTTGCAAGGACACTCAAAAGCCTGCCATCCATGGATTCTGTCAGTGTTTTGATCTGTTCACCATCAACATTGCGTGCAGCAGCAACCACAGCCTCCCAGACACTGTTCAGACAGGTGTACTGTTTTCCCTCCTTGTAAATCTCACATTTGATGATGGACCACAGGTTCTCAATGGGGTTCAGATCAGGTGAACAAGGAGGCCATGTCATTAGATTTTCTTCTTTTATACCCTTTCTTGCCAGCCACGCTGTGGAGTACTTGGACGCGTGTGATGGAGCATTGTCCTGCATGAAAATCATGTTTTTCTTGAAGGATGCAGACTTCTTCCTGTACCACTGCTTGAAGAAGGTGTCTTCCCGGAACTGGCAGTAGGACTGGGAGTTGAGCTTGACTCCATTCTCAACCCGAAAAGGCCCCACAAGCTCATCTTTGATGATACCAGCCCAAACCAGTACTCCACCTCCACCTTGCTGGCGTCTGAGTCGGACTGGAGCTCTCTGCCCTTTACCAATCCAGCCACGGCCCATCCATCTGGCCCATCAAGACTCACTCTCATTTCATCAGTCCATAAAACCTTAGAAAAATCAGTCTTGAGATATTTCTTGGCCCAGTCTTGACGTTTCAACTTGTGTGTCTTGTTCAGTGGTGGTCGTCTTTCAGCCTTTCTTACCTTGGCCATGTCTCTGAGTATTGCACACCTTGTGCTTTTGGGCACTCCAGTGATGTTGCAGCTCTGAAATATGGCCAAACTGGTGGCAAGTGGCATCGTGGCAGCTGCACACTTGACTTTTCTCAGTTCATGGGCAGTTATTTTGCGCCTTGGTTTTTCCACACGCTTCTTGCGACCCTGTTGACTATTTTGAATGAAACGCTTGATTGTTCGATGATCACGCTTCAGAAGCTTTGCAATTTTAAGAGTGCTGCATCCCTCTGCAAGATATCTCACTATTTTTGACTTTTCTGAGCCTGTCAAGTCCTTCTTTTGACCCATTTTGCCAAAGGAAAGGAAGTTGCCTAATAATTATGCACACCTGATATAGGGTGTTGATGTCATTAGACCACACCCCTTCTCATTACAGAGATGCACATCACCTAATATGCTTAATTGGTAGTAGGCTTTCGAGCCTATACAGCTTGGAGTAAGACAACATGCATAAAGAGGATGATGTGGTCAAAATACTCATTTGCCTAATAATTCTGCACTCCCTGTACATAACATGACACAACAATTCCTAGTTCTGATAATCGCATAATAGAATAAAAAATTTTGTTGTCAAACAATTTTTCAAATACTTTTCTTTATACAAGCAATCAAAATCTATATTCTCTTTTAATCTTTGTTTCCCATTCGTCCCAGTAGTGTCTAAGGTTATCTAACTGCAAAGAAGGTTGTCTGACAGCCAGTTCATACCCCTTATTTTCAAGTATATAATTAAAAACGTCTTTAATAGTAGGGATTGTTGGTGACCTCCAGTATCTGGGGGTTTCCGTACTAGCAGCTAAAAGGAAATGTCCTTTTTTAAATATGAACACGACATTTGCCTTGCGCCAGTATATTGGCACTATACCTGAATCGAAATAATCCCTTAAGATCAGAAATAAGAATCTGGCCATATTTAGGCATAGCACCAGTCAGTGTATACGATTTGTCCCTAGGGCCTTGTCGATCTTAATAGTGCTTAATTGCTTAAACACTTTTTTTCTGTGTCAGCCACTCCCATGTTTGCTGTATCAGTTCCATAAAATCAGCCAGCGGGGACTCAGACATCAGTTCTTCCTTGGTATAAATATAAGACAAAAAGTATTTAAAATATTTGCTTTCTCTCTATCCTCACTAGCCAAATTTCCATTGGCTGCCCTTAGCTTGTTTCCATTTACACTCTTAAAAAAATATTGGGGATTTGTTTTACTCTCCTCAACAATCACTTTCTCATTTTCCAGTTTAGCCATTTTAATTGCCTTTGTACTGTCTTTTTTGGCATTGTTGTACTCTGTACATGATGCTGCTGATCCATCACTTTTATAATGCTTGCAGGTCATTTTCTTGTTTTGTATTTCCTGTCTTACATGACTGGGAAAGCCACATTGGTTTTGATTTTCTTCTTTTGTATTTGTTTCCTAAAACTAAATATTGGCATGTGTGATTTTGTAATGTGTGTTTAAAGGTATTCCACTTGTCTTCTGTGTTTGGTGAGAAAACAATCCATCCCAGTCTGAGTGTTCAGCAGATTCTCTTAGTCTAATAAACATACACTAACTCCACCCAGCTGTCGAGAAAATGTCTGTGACTTAATAGAGCTGTCGAAGTGCAGCAGGCATAGAGTTACATGCTTAAGATCAATAATGCACAAATAATTCTATTATTTGTTCAAGCAGTAAATGGTAATATAAATGATAATTTAGAAGTCCCACATTTGGTGTCTGTAAATTGATGAATGTGACCTGTAGGGAACAGAGAGAAAACACATAGCGCAAACTGTATGCAAAAAAATCCCCAACATGCATTTAATTTTGGTAACTTACAGGATTCATAGAATAAGTAGGCGCATCATCAAAGTGGCATCTGAAAAGATACAGCCAGACATCCTGTAAAATTGTTGATGTCGCTGTGGCTTGACAGTTGTAGCCTCGACTACCAGGCTGTATCTTTACCATAAATAGTAAACACATGGCACAGATGTAGTGTGTAGAAAAGGCCACAGCCATTTTATTTATAATTACAACATCATTGCCTCCAACCTTAAAACATAACACCTAATAACATAATCTCATATGTAAATATACATAAATAGACAATGACGAGACCCACAATTAACATGATATAATTGACAGGTAACACAATAATTAACATAATTTAACCGTAACTTTATAAACACAGTTAACATAATAACATAGGAACACATCCTAAACCAACTTGATCCCCAGGGGTCCCCATATGCACCGAAACCCATTGCCAGGCAGCACCTTCTGCGCAGCCCACCATTAGGCTAATCCACCCATCTTGGCTCAAAACCTCCAATGGCTATGGCTGCCTCAAGATTATCCAGCCATAGACCCCCCTAAGGAGCAAGTTACCGCCAAAGCCCTACTGAGTGAGACCTCACTACTGAAGGGCTACCCCACCCAATAAAAATAAATCCTTTTCTACCCCTTCCTGCAGACCCAACAAAAACACATCCCAACCCAAATCAGACTAGTGTACCCCATCTTTAGCAATCAAACCAGCACGCTCCCCCTCCAGTGAGCGATGCTGGACCACCACACCCATTTGTTTCCTGACAAAAATTGACATTAGCTTGTTTATTTTGCCCCTGCTGCGTTCCAGGCCCTGAAGTCCCGTGCAAACCGCCACAGATCTCTCGGCACCATTTCGGACCACACAATTTTGACCCTGGGAACCACCGTCAAGATGTGGGCAACATCTTTTTGCATAATCTACACCAACTCCCTCTGTGGCACCACCCCCAAATCATTTCCTCCTGCATGGATAACCACGATATTTGGAATCACCCCCCGGCCAATGAAACGCAGCAACATGGGCAAAACCCTGGCCCAACGCATTCTCCGGCCCCCGAACCACTTCACCTGAAGAAGCTCAGCAGGAAAGCCCAGCTGTAGGCCTGATACCCTAACTGTTGCTCTTCGCCTAGCCCAGAAAACGTACGAGTGGCCAATGATCCATGCCACATAGACGAACCCTAAAATGAAAAAGGGGGGAGTGGGAAGGAGGGGACTAACTGCCTGCCACCATTGCTTCAGCCTTTCAAAGCATCTGATGAGGCCGAACATATGTCCTAAACCTGTTGGACTCCCATCTCCCAATGCGCTTTACCACATAGTTGCCCAAACCTAAACGTAGCCGCCCCTATCCGAAAGGAGTGTGTCCCAAACTCCTTCTCTGGCAGTCCTAACCTGCTCAGCCCCAACCGAAAAACCCTCAAGAATTAAAACCTGGAAAGTGATGTCCCATTCCAATGTACCAGTAGAGGGACCCCTCCTTCGGGCCGAACCGCCAAGTATCTTCTTAGGCATGACACTGGGCATGCAACGCTACCAGGAACTTCATATAGTACTATCCGAGCCCCGTGTCCCGAACGGTCCATTTTGGATGATCGCAACAGCACCACTACCTGATTTGTTGAACAAGCTACGTCACAAAACCGCAGGCCTCCCGAAGACAAATGGGAACCACTGACCAGCTCCGAAATCCGAAATGCTCCAAAGAACGCTAGCGAGAAAGCCGCTCTAAAAAGCAAAGTCTCAAATTCCGATGAGCAAATTGCAGCCAGGATCCCCATGAGTGCTCCCAAACTTCCCATCGTTACAGGGCGGCGGTGATCCTGGACCGACCAGCCCCTCTTTAAGCCTTTTAGAGCTTGGCGAATCACAAAATGTTTTGTGATGTCCGTGAACACCAGCAATTTAAACATGAAAGCTAGCGCTGCCAACTTCTCGCTCAGCTGAGCAGGAGAGGCACCATGTGACGCCAACCGAAACACGAACCAAAACAAAATATCTAGTCGATTCACCTCCAACATGTCGCCTCCTGCCCACACGGCCAACGCGTCCCATTCGTGCCATACCCTATTGTAAGCCAGCCAAGTAGCGGGAGCCAAAGATGACTTCACCCATCCCTGCAACAGTCGGTCCCAAGATTCCACACCACCTCCGGGCATGAGTAACACTCTGCGTCCGCCCCTGGCGCCGCCTATCGAAATCTGTCCCACTGTAAGCGAGAAAGAGAGTCCGCTATGATGTTTTGATAACCTGGCACATGCTTCGCCCTAAAGGAGATGTTGAGCTCCATGCATAGCAGCACAAAATACATAAGCAGCCGCACCACCGGAGGGGAGGACGCCGATATCTTGTTGACTGAATACACCATAGCCAGGTTATCTGAATAAAAAAACACTTGTCTATCCCTCATGGACCAGCCCCACAATGTGCCACCACCAAGGGAAATAGTTCTAAGAAAGATAGATTGCGAATCAGCAGGGACGATTTCCATCCCTCAGGATGCCACACTCCATTTTCACCCGCAGAAAACTGAGGTGCGTAGTCGGGCCTTCGGTTTTCTCCGCGGCTAGCGGGGATCCCAAATGACCGTAGAAGGTGCATGCAGTCTACCGAATCGCATGGACCCACACAAAGGAAATCGTCCAGGTAATGGACCAGGGAACTACGTCCAGACTCTTGCCTAACCACCCACTCCAGAAAAGTATGGAACTTCTCGAAGAAGGCGCAGGATATAGAGCAGCCCATTGGAAGGTAATGGTCCACAAAGAACTCGCCCTTGAACCAGCACCCTAATAGGTGATGGCATTCGGGATGCACAGGCAGGAGGCGAAAAGCTGCTTCAATGTCCACCTTTGCTAACAACGCCCCTTGGCCTGCTGCCCTGACCACGTCCACCACCCTATCGAGCGAAGTATACGACACCGAACATAGCTCCCTGTCAATATCATCATTTACTGACAGACCCTTCGGGTAGGAGAGGTGATGGATCAAACGGAATTTACCCGTCTCCCTCTTAGGAACCACACCAAAGGGGAGACGCGTAAATTGGGCAACGGCGGGTCCATGAAAGGACCTGCCATCCTCCCAAGGCCAACCTCCTTCAACAGCTTTTCCCTAACGACTTCCGGAAAAGTTTGAACCAACTTGAGGTTCCGCCGAGAAATCACTGCAACCTTAGGCACAAAAGGAATACGAAAACCGGACGCGAACCCCTCATCCAGGAATATCAAGGCCCTCCTGCACCTAGGCGTCTCCGTGGGCTGCATAAAGAAGACTCACAGTGGATAGTTGATAAAGTTTCCTACTTTGGAGGTGAATTGATCTCTGCTCTGCTTTGGAAATGCTGCAAACTCTATGCGTTATGCAGCTTGAGGAGGCTGCTTCAGCACAACCTTCTTGCATTTGCTAAAAGACATTTAAGATTACTACCAATTTCTGGTGCATTAGCTGACAAACACATCATGACCACAAGTTTATTACATAGAGGAAATTGTTAAGCTTACATTTTCACATTTTAATGCTATATAATGGCCGTGGGCTTATAATTCATCTGTAGAATCATTTCAACCATCTAGGGTTGCCGGTTAAATTTCTGGTGGGATTGACATCCTACCATTAAACCGGGTAATACTAACATTCCCTGGATGTTGGGCAAAAATAACATCCTTATGGCTAACTTGAAAACCAGGGAATATCTGAACTTGTTAAACAATTATTGTTGTTATTATACATCTGCCTTTTTAATAGTAGGGGTAGAATAACAAACAAGTGTGAAGGTTTTGGAAGACAATGGGGTATATTCAGTGTTCATTGGGATACTTACCACTGTTATACTTCTCACTTTTTAACTCAGTATATTCTATCACTCACTATGGTATCAAGTGACCAGAGAAATTAACAGAGGTCGTTGAAAGGAGCCCAATGTCAGGTACACTTATTTCTTGTAGTGGATTTCCTACAGATATGAAGGACTTGATTCAATGAGTCCATTACTCCCTCCCCCACCCTTTATCCCCCCCCCCCCCCCCCCCTCCCATGACAAAGAGTTCCAAATGCATGTTATTCACTCATGTGCTTGCAGGAAAAGTGAGTTTAAGGCATAACCGTCATTTCTGTGAACAAACACTTGTTTTGCCATTATGCGGTAATATACACCAATCATACAATCAGCCAACCAATAGATTCACAAAATAAACAAATCCAACTATTTCAAATTAGGCCAATAAAGAATTCCATATTCTGTTACCATGACAAAAAAAGTGGTGAGTTCTTCCATTTTAAATTGAATTCCAGTCATAATTGTTGTAATAAACAGTCAAAACTTAGAATTGTTTGTAAAACAAACTGTGTAAACAGAATATCCCATCTCAGAGCTGAGCAATGAAATTCCTCCCCTTAATCAATACTAATAACCTTATGTGTTTCCCTGGAAAGTATTCCGTCTTTTTTGGAAATTTAACTAATTATTCTGGATAACAACTTTGATTGGCAATGCATGAGACAAGTTAAATGACTTCACAGATTTCACAAATTCCTCCTTTAATATAGGTTCTGTAGGGCCTGGAAGCACTATTAGTTTAAGAATGTTTACTTATATTTCCCTAATAATTTCAGAAAAGATAATAAAGCTAGTAAAGTTATTCTAGGCTTTTCACCAGTAATAAATCATTCCTCACTAAAGATTCCCCTAACTGAATCTCACTTTCATGTTTCTTTTCTTTTCAAAATTCAAGTTCAGAGACAGCTGGTGCATGTATGTGCTCTCTCTATTCCTCCATGGGTGGCTTTCATGTAACAACAGATGGAGAATGTGGTTCAGTGTAATAGGACTATTTCTTTGTGGGGCTCATTTCTTTGTATTTGTGTTGCTGCCTTACATTTCAGACACATTTCCTTCATACATCTTTCATATGATCACCATATGGCATAGTTGTAAGATTATAATATTATTTTTTTCATTTATAAAGTATCTTACTAGGAAGAATGTTTTGAGGATTCTCTTACACGTCTCAACACACATTTATGCAAGATAAGTTAAACAAAAAAAACAAACAATTATTGTAGATAATTGTAGGGATTTTCAACTGATAGAACAGCTGAGTATCATAGTAACATAGTAATTTAGGTTGAAAAAAGACCAAAGTCTGTCAAGTTCAATCCTTCTACCTATCATTTATGCTTTTGATCCAAAAGAAGGCAAAAACCCCTAAGGAAGCTATTTAAAATTTTGCCACCTAGGGGCAGTGCTGTATTTACCGCGAGGCATCCTAGGCGGATGCCTATGGCGACAAATTTTGGGGGGCGGCAGCGCCCCCCAGCACTGAAAAAAAAAATGTCAAAAAAAAAAAAAGGTCAAAAAAAAAAAATCCGTCCCTTTAAAAAAAAAAAAGGCCGCGCTTGCAGGCAGAGACGGAGGTGAGAGGGGATCGGAAGATCCCCCCTCACCAACGCTCTGCCTGCAAGGCTGCACTGGGAGCCGAACAGGCAGCACAGAGAAACCTCCGTGCTGCCTGTTCGGCTCCCCGTGCAGTGTGCCGACACGGAAGTCCCGACAATCACGTGACGGGCGCGCTGACGTCATACGCGCGCCCGGTCACGTGACCTGTCGGCACAATCGCCGGGAAGCCGAACAGCATGGAGGGACCATGCTGCCTGCCTGCCAGGGAAAGGTAAGTGCTCAAGGGGGACTGTGTGTGTGTGTGTGTGTGTGTGTGTGACTGAGTGTGATGGGAGTCAGAATGTGTGTGATGGGAGACAGTGTGTGTGACTGAGTGTGATGGGAGTCAGAATGTGTGTGATGGGAGACAGTGTGTGTGATGGGAGACAGTGTGTGTGTGATGGGAGACTGTGTGTGTGTGATGGGAGACTGTGTGTGACTGAGTGTGATGGGAGTCAGAGTGTGTGTGATGGGAGACTGTGTGTGACTGAGTGTGATGGGAGTCAGAGTGTGTGTGATGGGAGACTGTGTGTGTGACTGAGTGTGATGGGAGTCAGAGTGTGTGTGATGGGAGACAGTGTGTGTGACTGAGTGTGATGGGAGTCGGAGTGTGCGTGATGGGAGTAGGAGGTTGTGACTGAGTGTGATGGGAGTGTGAGCTTGATGTGAGTCTGAATGATGGGGCATGTCTTAGGTGTGTAAAGTGGGTGTGCAGCTTGGGTAGGGGGGTGCCCGGATTTTGTCTGCCTAGGGCAGCACAAAATCAAGATACACCACTGCCT
Organism: Pelodytes ibericus; assembly: GCA_036172795.1. Classification (NCBI taxonomy): domain Eukaryota; kingdom Metazoa; phylum Chordata; class Amphibia; order Anura; family Pelodytidae; genus Pelodytes; species Pelodytes ibericus. The sequence goes on along the minus strand of CM069865.1, from coordinate 50,011,958 downwards.
AGGGGGAAACATTCCTTCTTGGCTGCAAGGGGCAATCAGATTTCTCCTTGGATCAAGAAGCTCTATTATTAATGCGTATTTTATTATTAATAGCCCTGTATGTCCTGCTTTGCAAAAAAAAAAAAAAACCTTCTAGACCTTGTTTAAATGCATCTATTGTAGTTGATAGCAGTGGCGTCCAGAGGATGGCATTTGAATGGTACAATATTACAGGCAACTGAATGGCACAATATTACTGACATCTGAATGGCACAATAATACAGGCATCTGGATGGCACAATAATACAGGCATCTGAATGCCACTGCTATCTGAATGGCACAATATTACTTGCATCTGAATGGTACAATAATACAGGAATCTGAATGGCACTATAATACAGGCATCTGAATGGCACAATATTACTGGCATTTGAATGGCACAATATTACTGGTATCTGAATGGCACAATAATACAGGCATCTGAATGGCACAATATTACTGGTATCTGAATGGCAAAATGTTACAGGCATTTGAATGGCACAATATTACAGGCAACTGAATGGCACAATATTACTGGCATCTGAATGGCACAATAATACAGGCATCTGGATGGCACAACAATACAGGCATCTGGATGGCACAATAATACAGGCATCTGAATGCCACTGGTATCTGAATAGCACAATATTACTTGTATCTGAATGATACAATAATGCAGGCATCTGAATGGCACTATAATACAGGCATCTGAATGGCACAATATTACTGGCATTTGAATGGCACAATATTACTGGTATCTGAATGGCACAATAATACAGGCATCTGAATGGCACAATAATACAGGCATCTGAATTGCACAATATTACTGGTATCTGAATGGCACAATATTACTGGCATCTGAATGGCACAATATTACTGGCATCTGAATGGCACAATAATACAGGCATCTGAATGGCACAATATTACTGGCATTTGAATGGCACAATATTACTGGAATCTTGATGGCACAATATTACTGGCATCTTGATGGCACAATATTACTGGCATCTTGATGGGCAAATTGGCTGGGGCATCTTAATGGCACAATATTTCTGGCATCTTAATGGCACAATCTTACTGGCATCTGAATTACACAATATTACCGGCATATTAGGCAAATTGTCTGGCTTATTAACAGCAAAATAATACTGGAATATTATTATTGTGTGTGGCTTAATTTGTGGGGCTCCTGTATGTGACATATTTAATGGGTCATCTGACTGGCATTACTAAGGAATCTGTTTGGCATGGTATTGGAGGAAATCCAGGGGGTGACACCATGAGTTACCGCACCTGGTGACACCAACCCTAGTGACGCCTATGGTTGATAGCACCACCTCTCGTGGCAGTGAGTTCCATAACTTTATTGTCCTTAACATAAAGAATCCCTTCCTTTGCTGTCTATGAAATCTTCTAGTCTCAGGTGGTGACCTCTTGTTCTTTGTACTTTTCTGTTAATGAACAGGTCACTGGAGAGCTCTTTATATTGGCCCTGCACATATTTATATAATGTTATTATATCCCCTCTGATACTTTTTTCTAACGTATATAAATGCAACTTTTTAAGTCTCTCTTAATAACTAAGATCCTCCAATACAGTTAATGTGTTCTGTAAGGCTATTCACATTTGCCATCAGCTAAAAACAAATACCATCAAATGACCAAATTTCCAAGAGGGAAAGGAGGAGCTAAAGGTCTGGCTAGGGACAGGGAATTATGGGATATGTTTAAGTTAATTTCAGTCAGTTGATAGTTATGTGTAATTTGGTAAATCATATGGAGTAGGACACAGGAGGATGATATAATGTTGCCTTTCACAATTAATTTTTAATGGTTAACCACTATCAGAAATTGATGGGCCCATTAGAGAACAAATGATCCCCACTTCCCACCCTCCATTTGTCCTGCCCTCTTTTGTTGCCCCCATATCCCTTGCCATAGCACCCCCAAGACACGGCACTGTACCCAAATTAAGTGCAGTAATTACCGCTAGTCATCCTAGGCGGATGCCTAGGGTGGCACATTTCTAGGGGCGGCACCGTCCCCCAACACTGACCAGCAGTGAAAAAAACACCTAAGAAAAAAACGCACGGGCAGCCTGATCGCGACGATCGGGCATGACCGTGCATTTTTCTTAGGGGGTGGAGTGCTGACACTTCTGATGTCAGATGCACATCAGGTCACGTGACCTATCTACACTCACCACTGGGAGCAAAACAGGCAGGATGGTTGGCAGTGGTGTATCTTGATTTTGTGCTGCCCTAGGCAGACAAAATCCGGGCACCCCCCTACCCAAGCTGCACACCCACGTTACACACCTAAGACATGCCCCATCATTCAGACTCACATCAAGCTCACACTCCCATCACACTCAGTCACACACTCCTACTCCCATCACGCACACTCTGACTCCCATCACACTCAGTCACACACACTGTCTCCCATCACACACACTCTGACTCCCATCACACTCAGTCACACACACTGTCTCCCATCACACACTCTAACTCCCATCACACTCAGTCACACACACTGTCTCCTATCACACACACTCTGACTTCCATCACACTCAGTCACACACAGTCTCCCATCACACACACTCTGACTCCCATCACACTCAGTCACACACACTGTCTCCCATCACACACTCTGACTCCCATCACACTCAGTCACACACAGTCTCCCATCACACACACTCTGACTCCCATCACACTCAGTCACACACTGTCTCCCATCACACACACTCTGATTCCCATCACACTCAGTCACACACACACACACACACACACACACACACACTGTCTCCCATCACACACACTCTGACTCCCATCACACTCAGTCACACACACTGTCTCCCATCACACACACTCTGACTCCCATCACACTCAGTCACTCACACACACACACACACACACACACACACTGTCTCCCATCACACACATTCTGACTCCCATCACATTCAGTCACACACTGTCTCCCATCACACACACTCTGACTCCCATCACACTCAGTCACACACTGTCTCCCATCACACACACTCTGACTCCCATCACACTCAGTCACTCACACACACACACACACAGTCTCCCATCAGCACTTACCTTTCCCTGGCAGGCAGGCAGCATGGTCCCTCCATGCTGCCTGTTCGGCTTCCTGGTGATTGTGCCGACAGGTCACGTGACCGGGCGCGCGTATGACGTCAGCGCGCCCGTCACGTGACTGTCGGCACTTCCATGTCGGCACACTGCACGGGGAGCCGAACAGGCAGCCTGGCAGGCAGAGCGATGGTGAGGGGGGATCTTCCGATCCCTTCTCACCTCCGTCTCTGCCTGCAAGCGAGGTGGGTTTTTTTTAAAGGGCCGTATTTTTTTTTTTTTATTTTTTTTTTCCAGTGCTGTTAAATATCCAGGAAACACAGCAATCACAGACAAAATACATATCTAGTCAGGACTCACTAAAAAATCTTCAGATTTATTAAATCCAATGTTAAAACTCCAGGTGTGTTTAAAAGGAACAGTGTTTCATGGCTTGGTGTGGGCACTGTGCATAAATGTAAACGCACATGGGCCAAAATTGCACACTCACACCCACATTGCACACTAAGGACATGCCCCAGCTGCTACATTACATACTCAGGACTTACCCCAGCACACCAGAACATGCCCCATCACCCACAATGCAGACCCAGGACATGACCCATCACCCACATTGCAGATCCAGGCGATCTGCAATGTGGATTGCAGATCCAGGGTGGTCTGTAAGTGGAAATAATGAGATCCAGAAAGAAGTTGAAGCACTGGTGCACCTCTTCTGATGTGAGTCAAAAGATGTTTAGGGCAGAAATCCTCCTAGTCTATGATTAAGCCTCACGGCGAAACGCGTGAGACTATGCTTTATCCTGTGGTTTTACCAATTTGGAAATAAAATTTACTATGTTTTAATCGGAGAATTTCTGCCCTAAACATCTTTTGACTCACATCAGAAGAGGTGCACCAGTGCTTCAACTTCTTTCTGGATCTCATTGTTATAACGGCAGGGGAACGCCGTCTGTGTTGCACTCACCTGTTTAAAGTGCGGTTTTCAGAACTGGAGGTTTTGAGCTGTCTGTCCTGACGACCATATTCCTTTTTTTCATCTGTAAGTGGAAATAAGTGGATTCTGGCTGGGGTAAGTCCTGGGTGTCCCAGGAGACTGGCACCCACATTGCACACCCAGGACAAACCCCAGCATCCACATTGCAGACCCAGGACATATCCCAGCACAAGCATTGCACAACCAGGACTTAACCCAGTACAGCAGGATGTGTCCCATCACCCACATTTAAAAGGATACTATTCTCATTATAGGCCAGTGAGCTTGACATCTGTAGTGGGGAAATTATTTGAAGGATTGCTAAAGGTGTACACTCAAGAATACATCTTGAATCAGAATATAATTAGTAAAAGTCAACATGGTTTTGTGAAAGACAGGTCTTGTCAAACAAACGTATTAACTTTCTATGAAGAGGTCAGTAAAAATATAGATCTAGGTGTGGCAGTTGATGTGATCTATTTGGATTTTGCTAAAGCATTTGATACAGTTCCACACAAAAGGTTACTCTACAAATTGAGAGAAATAGGATTGGGGGCAAATGTATGTATTTGGATTGAAAATTGGCTAAAAGATAGAACACAGAGGGTTGTTGTAAATGGTAAAGCTTCAAATTGGACCAGGGTAGTGAGCGGAGTACCTCAGGGGTCTGTTTTGGGACCTCTTCTTTTTAATATGTTTATTAATGATCTCCCACGTTGTGCTGAGTGCCATGTCTCAGTGTTTGCTGATGACACAAAATTAGGTAAGGTAATAAAGACTAATCTTGATGTTTTTTCTTTACAGGAAGATTTGGACATAGTGGGGAACTGGGCAAGAAAGTGGCAATTGAGGTTCAATATAGACAAATGTAAAGTTATGCATTATGGGAAAAATAATAACAAAGCAACATAAACGTTAAATGGTATTTCCCTGGGAAAAACTACTAACGAAAAGGATTTAGGAATCATTGTAGATAACAAACTTGGCAACAGTGCCCAATCAGCAGCTGCAAGGGCCAATAAGATATTGGCATGTATAAAACGAGGTATAGATTCACGGGAGGAGGATATCATCTTGCCTCTTTACAAATCAATGGTAAGGCCTCACCTTGAATATGCAGTACAATTCTGGGCCCCAGCCCTTAAAAAGGATATTAAGGAACTAGAAAAGGTGCAAAGGAGAGCTACAAAATTAATAAGGGGATTGGAGGATCTTAGTTATGAAGAGAGACTTAAAAAATTGCATTTATTTACTTTAGAAAAAAGGCGTCTTAGAGGGGATATGATAACATTATATAAATATGTGCAGGGCCAATATAAGGAGCTCTCCAGGGACCTGTTCATTAATAGAAATGTACAAAGAACAAGAGGTCACCCCCTGAGACTGGAAGAGCAAAGATTTCATAGGCAGCAAAGGATGGGATTCTTTACGGTAAGGACAATAAAATTATGGAACTCCCTGCCAAGAGAGGTAGTGCTATCAACCACAATAGATGCATTTAAAAATGGTCTGGATGTTTTTTTTAGAAAAGCAGAACATACAGAGGTATTAATAATAGAATAAGCATTAATAATAGAGCTTTTTGATCGAAGGAGAAATCTGATTGCCCTTTTGGAGTCAAGAAGGAATTTTTTTCCCCCTGGGAGGGAACATTCGAAAAAGCTTCCTTAGGGGTTTTTTTGCCTTCTTTTGGATCAAAACGCTGAAATGATAGGTAGAAGGGTTGAACTTGATGGACTTGTGTATTTTTTCAACCTAAATTACTATGTTACTATGTTACTATGTTACTATTGTTGAACATCTAAAATTACATGGATTCAAGATCAGAAATAACATGGGTTTACGTCAGGGAGATCATGCCAAAAAATTCTTATTGATTTTTTTTTTATTTGGTGTCTAAAATAATAGATAAATGTGGTGTAGTCAACATTGCTTATCTAGATTTTAGTAAGGCTTTCGACACTGTCCCACATAGAAGACTTATCGAAAAACATCAATCTTTGAATTTGGATTCCAAAACTGTGGATTAGGCAGTGGCTGAGTGACAGACAACCAAGGGTGGGGTAACTCAGGTATCTGTACTTGGACCCATTCTCTTTAATATTTTTACTAGTGGTATTGCAGAAAGTCTTGTATATAAGGTACTTTTTATGCTGATGACACAAAGACTTGCAACAGGGTTGATGTTACTGGAGTCAAATGGCAAATTATTTAGCTGAAAAAAATGGACAAAATTAAAACAGTGCCCTTCAAATATAAATGCACGCTTGTGACATATATGCACTGAGAGGAGTCGCGGTCAACGCTACACCCATAGCGTGTGTAAATGGTTCAAAGATAGAAAAAGGTAGAGACCTCGCTTCCACCAAAAATACAAATAGTAACACCAGGTTGCAGTAAACGTAAAAAAATAGTTTATTTACTTACAAATTGTGGCAAAACAGCAGAATGCAGACATCCCTGGGACAGAGCTAGTAGCCTTGGGCAAAGTATAGAAGCAAAATCTGAGGAAAGGGATGTCAGGGTAAATATTTTAGAGGACTTATAGCTAAGTAAACAATGTAATAGAGCAGCAGGAAATGATAGCCAAATGTCATTGGGATAAGCATAAGGCTTTCCTCGATATAAGATACGGCTAAGGACTAATGAAAGTATTTAGAAAATTGGGTCTAATGGTTCTTGTTTGTTAACACATACTTTGTTTCTATATAAGACCTCACCTTGAATATACAGTGCAGTTCTTGGCACTAGTCCTTAAAAAGGACATTATTGGAACTAGAGAAAGTGCAATCGAGACCTACAACATTAATATAGGGAATGGAAGATTTTAGTTATAAAAAGAGACTAGAAAAGTTGTATTTTTTTACGCCAGAAAACAGTGTCTCTGTGGGGACATAACATCATTTAAATATTAGACTTTTGCATTCTGCCATTCGTCTCCAAACAAATGCAGAAATGATGAAAAGATGAAGAATGAATGGAGAATGAACAAAAATCATTTTTTCATTCGTCCATTTGTTTTTAATCCGCAAGAAAATCAGCCACAAAGCCAACTTTCATGCAGACAAACAGCAAGTAGGATTTCAATGGGAATGACTTTGGCCTATTATTTCAGGGCTGCCAGAGAGATAGCAGGCAGCCCTGAAATAAGCTGAAGTTCTCCCCATAAAAACCTATGGGGATGTCTTCAGCTTATTCCAGGGCTGCCTGCTGTCTATATGCACAAAAATAGGGCAGGCAGGACTATGGGGAGAATTTCACCTTATTTCGTGAAGACCTTGGCTATTTCTGTATTAGCTGAGGTCTGCCCAAAATAAGCCGAATTCTCTCCTTAGAAGTCTATTGGGAGGGCTTGAGTTTATTTCAGGTCACGTTTTCTGAATTTTGACCGGATTTCGGATGAAATCTTTCAAAATTAAATGAAAAATGTATTAATTAATTATATTGTATATAAAAATATATTAAAATATAATTAAAAAATACATACCGTATTTGCTCGATTATAAGACGAGGTTTTTTTCAGAAAAAAAATTCTTATAGAAATTTTTCAGAAAAGAAATCTTATAATCGAGGTCGTCTTATAATCTGACCTAAAATTGAGGTCAGACTATAAGACTGGGATCCAGGTCCCCAGCAGAGCTACAGGGGACCTGGATCCCCCTCTCTAACAGCAGGGGATGCCTGCGCGATGAGCGCAGACTCCCTTGCTTCCGCCCGGCACGACCGCCGGGGCTTCTATGAAGAAGCCGGGTACTTCTGCTTTCGTCACAGAAGTCCCGGCGGTCGTGCCGGGCGGCAGCAGGGGAGGTCTGCGCTCATCGCGCAGACATCCTCTGCTGCCCCACTAGCCACCAGGGAGAATCGGGCAGCCGGGGGATGTCTGCACGATACGTGCAGACATCCTCCATGCTGCCCATCACCTCCGTCTATTATGATTTACCGGCTGTCCGTCATAATAGACGGAGGTGTCAGGCAGCATGGAGGATGTCTGTACGTAGCGTGCAGACATCCCCCGGCTGCCCCCACTAGCCACCAGGGATCATGACAAAGGTGAGGGGGAGGGAGGGGGGCAGAGGGGGAGGGGGGGACAGAGCAATGAGGCAGGGGGGAAGAGAGACATGAGGAGGGGGACAGAGCAACAAGGGGAGGGAGGGGGGGAAGAGACAGCAACAAGGGGAGGAAGGGGTTAAGAAACAGAGACAAGGGGAGGGAGGGGGGAAGAGATAGCAACAAGGGGTGGAAGGGGTTAAGAAACAGAGACAAGGGGAGGGGTGGGCAGAGCAACAAGGGGAGGGAGGGGGGAAGAGACAGCTACAAGGGGAGGGAGGGGGTGCAGAAACAGAGGCGAGGGGGGAGAGAGACAACACTAAGGGGGGGAGAGAGAGAGGCAGCATTGGCACATAAAAAGAAATAAAAACAAGAAATACAGGTTTTGATATCATAATTTTTTATTAAAAAAGCAATTTACATGTCAATATATACAATTTGAACTTTTTTCCTATAGGGTAGTCTTATATTCAGGCTTTTAGTTTTTTTCCTAATGGAATATCCAAAGTTTGGGGGGTCGTCTTATAATCAGGGTCGTCTTATAATCGAGCAAATACGGTAATTATAAAAAAGCACATTCAAATAAACTATTAATATTATAAACTTTATTATATTAATAGTATTTATATTATAGCAATATATAATATAATAAAAACATTACAAATTCATTTTTCATTGGCATGGTAATAGTTTTAACATGCCATAATAGCATTATTTATTACTAAAAAAGTAATCATTATGCATTTTGTAAAAAAAAAAAAATGCATAAATGGGGCATTACCATATCAAAGAACACACCATGTGATATAAAATACACATATCGCATACGCCACTTAGTAATCCCCATTAAAAGTTAGGGAACGGCAACATATACAAATATACACACACACACTCTACCCTCATGTCTGTCTCCCTCCTCTCCCCCCTCATGGCTCTCTCTCCTCTCCCCTCCCAGGTGCGTCTCTTTCCTTCCCTTCACATGTGTCTCTTTCCTCTCCCTTCCCATGTGTGTCTCTTTCCTCTGCTTTGCCATGTATGTCTCTTTCCTCTCCTTTGCCATGCCTGTCTCTCTCCAAACCCCCATTTTATGTATCGCTCCTTTCTTTGTTTGTCTCTTTCCTCTCCCTTCCATGTTTCTCTCTCTCCTCTTCCACCAAATGTATGGCTCTCTGTCTCTCCCCACCCCACTATATGTTATCTCTCCTCCTCCCTTCATATTGGTTATCCCCCCATATCCTATAACTTCCTCTCACCAAAGCTGTTATGTTTCTTCTTCCCCCATATCAGTTCTTTCTTCCTCCCCATATCAGTATTTTCTTCCTCCCCCTACAGTTCTCTCAACTGCCCATCAGTTCTCTCTCCCCCTCCTCCCCCCATATCTGTTCTCTCTATTCCCCCCCATCTGTTCTCTCTCTTCCTCCCCTTAGCCCCTACTTACTTGAAGTTACTGCTTCACTGGGGAAAAGCGAGCAGGCTAAGCTCTGTGTGTTAAACACACGCAGCGCTCAATGCTGCTCGGGCTTCCCACGCATAGTGATGATGCAGGGCATCATATTTCTGATGCCCTGAATCAAAAGTAAGTGTGTGGAGCATAAGCAGCACTAATTGAGCTCTGCATGTGTTTAACACACAGAGCTTGTGGTGCTCGCTGTTTTCAAATAAGTAGGGGGTGGGGGGAGGAAGAGAGAGAACAGATGGGGGAATAGAAAACAGAAGTGCTGCTTCTCAGGATGGGAGCGGAACTTCGCCTTGCACCCGGTGTGATCCATCCTTTCCCCATATCCTCCAGTGCTAGCCAGTTCCTTTGCCACCAAACTTTTATTTTTAAGTGACACCCCCTGGACTGTTGAGCCCTGGGCTGTCATACAGGTCGCATACCCCAAAGGCTGGCCCTGGGTACATATAACCTATATTTCTTAGTCGAAGTGGGGATTTCGCCACAATTCAGCCTTATGCACTGATCTGGCATGAATTTGGGCCAAATTGGGGCATGCTGAGTCAACCCTGAAATAAAAATATATACAAAAAACAAAAACTGTCTGTGCTTCTTACCCTAATAAAGTTGGCAACACAAGTATATACATAATATAAATGAGAGGTTTTGGTTATATGGATTGGCCAAAGCATAATTAAGCTCACCCGCCACATCAAGGGAGCATTCTCAATAGGATAATAACCTACTCTCACCTCCTATCTAGTGGGCACACAAATCAGTTTATACTGCTACTAAAACCTTTTTAATGTGTTAGATGAGGTGCAATTATACCCCCCAATTAACCCCTGCACAGCAAACTGCAACCAGACAATGAGGAGGCAGCATAATTGCCCAATGTATGCCATAATAGCATATTTGTATACAAAAAGTACAGTGATTAATTTTTAGTAATAAATAATGATATTATGGCATGCTAGAACTATTACCATGCCAATGAAAAATTTATTTGTAATTTAAAAAAAAAACTTTATTATGAAAATACAAAAAATACATAGTTATCGTAATTACACAGCAAGCATGTTGAGGCCTTATAAATACAATTATTGGTAGCGAAATTCATCTAGGTTTGTTTGGTCGTCCTCCTGCAATATATCACTTAAATAAATATATAATCAGATACAAAACATACATTTTAAAAAGATGCTCAAGGGTGTCCTCATTAATCGTCTAGGTTTTAAATTTCTTTATCCATTCTTCCCCGGTTTCTATTTTTGGGTTACTCTAACAAGTTTGTCTAAGAATACCCACTTCCATCCTAATGTGCCAAATTGTTTGATTTTTAATTTGTTCCCATGTCGGGGTATTACTGGTTTTCCAGTTTCTTGCCAATATAATTTTGACTGCAGTTAACAGGTGTATCAATAGGAAACTTTCTGTTCTTTTCATTGGCGGCCACTCTAAATGCAGCAACATGGTTTTAGGTGATATTTCTAATTTTATACCCGTCATTCTTTTAATGTGTTTCTCTACCTCTATCCATATTTTCTTGGTACCCTCGCATGACCACGAGACATGGACATAATCTGCTCCTGTCTTTCCACACCTCCAACAGGAGGTAGATATAGTATCATATATATTTACTAATTTTGATGGTACAAGGTGCCACCTATACATAACCTTATAGTGAACTTCAAATATATTGAGACAGTGGACCACCGAATTAGCCAACCTAAAGGAATTTTTCCAGGAGTTGTAATCTATTTTTATATCCAAATCATTTTCCCATTTTACTAATGCAGTTGCTTTAGATATTTGTTCTGTAATTCTCAATAGTTTCAGGGATTTTGCTAATACTGTGTTATTATTTATTATCTTATCTGAGAAAAATAATCAATTCAAATAGTTCTTTCTACCATCAGATTTTTTTTTAGAAAATGTTTTACTCTTATATAAGTATATAAGTCTTTAACTTTCAATCCAAATTCTGTTTGCAACTGTGGGAATGTTTTCATTTTGTTTCCCTTTATAATTGCTTTTATTGTGTTAATGCCATTGTTTTCCCAAGGTTTAAATTTATATCGTCCATATTGTATGAGACGACTCTGAGTGGCAGATCCTCTATTATTTTATCTTGTATTTTTAGTGCTTTTTTTTTTTGTCTATTCCATGTTATCAGGATATTAGCGATTATTGTTGAACTTTCTATTTTGTGTTTTTTTTTCCGGTTCTTGAATTCAATCTTCACATAACTTTATCTAATTCCTCTACCCCTATTGCCCCTGCTTCTATCTCCTTCCAGGCTTCTGTCTCATAACTCTCCTTAATGGTATAGTTCAAATGGAGTATCATTGCAGATTCATGGATCTCAGGTATATCTGGCGCACCCAATCCTCCTGCTACTAGTTTAAGTTTTAATATTTCCTTTTTTAATCTAGGTCTTCTGTTTCTCCATATGTATTTTGAGAATGAGGCTTGTATCAACATGAGCCATAATTTTGGTATTCTTATTGGAATCATTTGTAGGATATAGCTAAGCTTTGGGAGGATATTGGCTCTTACTATATTTATGCATCCTATCCAGGAGATTTCTGCATTTTTTAGATCTTGTAGTTGTTTACTTGTTTGTTTTATAGGGAAGGATATTAGCTTCAGGTATCTTGTATGGGTTCTTCGTTATTATTATCCCTAGATATGTAAATAGGTTTTTTTCCCATTTGAACGCATATCTCTTGCTTATTTCTTGTTTATCTTCCTTTGTTATATTATTTCCAATTAGGGTTGTTTTCTCTATATTTAATTTGTAATTCGAGAAGCAGCTATAATTTTCTATTGTCTTCATTAATTTTGCTATGGATGTAACCGGGGATTCTACTGTTATAAGGATGTAATCTGCATAAAGACTGATTTTGTGTTCAGTTTGTTTAGTTTTGAATCCTTTTATTTTTTCATTATTATGTATATCCTCTGCTAGGAATTCTATTGTTATCAGATTTAATAATGGTGACACAGGACAAGAGTATAAGATATCGAGCCATTATTGCATCCAGGATTCATTCTGTAAATCCCGATGTCTCCAGCTCCTGGCGCAGGAATCCCCACCCGACCCTGTCCAAGGCCTTCTCAGCATCCAAAGACAGGGTCAGAAGTGGAAACCCCGCGCCCCTCGTTGAGTCCAGAATATCTATCACCCTCCTTACAACATTTGTTGAAGATCTTCACTTTACAAATCCCACCTGGTCCGGACAAATTATCCCATCCATTACTTTTTGTACTCTACTAGCCAAGATGCTGGCATAGATCTTAGTGTCTGAATTTAATAGTGAGATGGGTCGATAGGTTTTAATCAAATTAGCAGATTTACCTGGCTTGGGTATAGCATCTCTTCTAGAAGTGTTTTGTCTTCCACACTTTTGTTGTATGTTGCCAATAAATATGGTGCAAAATCATCACTAAAGGTTTGATAGAATAGATTGGGGTATCCGTCCGGGCCTGGTGTCTTGCTTGTTTTAAGTCCGCGTATAGCTGTTTTTATCTCTTCGATCCTGAATGGACTATTTATCTCCTGGATTTGTGCATCTGTTAACGTTCTTACTTTCCTTTTACCAAAGTAATCTTCCAAGCTAGCTGGATTCCTTTGGATATTATAAAGGTTACGATAAAAATCGTTTAAAGCCTCCTCTATTTTGAGTGGTGTTCGCTGATCTTCGTCTTTAGTTAAAATTTTGTGTACATAGTGGGTGGCTCTTTTTCCTTTAACTTTATTTGACAGAAGTTTTTATGCCCGGTTACCTTGGTAATACCATTTTATTTTAAAGTATTCGATATTTTTGGCTGCCTGTTCCACTAGAATATCATTGATATGGCTTTTTATGTCATTGATTTATTTTGCTAGTTGTACTGTTGGGTTAGCTTTAAGTTGACCTACGTTTTTGTATAGACTTATATATAGCTCTGATTGTTTGGCCCCTCTCTTTTTTTTTATTTAGTGAACCCATTGGTAGTATCTTTATATGAACACCACACCATAGGTTCTACTACCCCTCTATGGCTGTTTTCTCTAAAGAACTTTTTTGTCAGGATCTTTATTGCTTCACTATCCTTTGGTTTTTTAATGAGTGTATCATTCAGCCTCCAACAGTTCCTCTTTCCATTTGGTTCTCCCATTTTTAAGTATAATATCATAACATTGTGGTCAGACCATGTGGTCTCCCTGATGAAAATTGTATCTACTTTATTTGAAACCGCCAAATTACCAAAAAGGAAGTATATCCTCAAGTATGTTGCATGGACTTTTGACTAACAAGTATATTCTTTATTTTGAGGATTACAAATTCTCCATTTGTCCAGCAAATCTGCTTTCTTGATAATTTGTGAGAACCTGTCCGCTCTATTTTTGATATTTCTACTTATTACTCTATCTTTAAGAGAAAGCCTGTCCTCAGAATTATCTAATATACAGTTTAAGTCTCCACTTATCAGGACCTTACCCTTTTTTATCTTGTTTATTCTATTCAGCATCTGCTGGGTACATTGTAAGGTTCCAGTGTTTGGAGCGTATACATTGCCAATTGTGAACAACTCGTTTTGTATCCTGCATATTAGCAATATATATCTTCCATCCTTATCTATTTCTTGATATTCAACCTGGAAGTCAATATCCCATGTGACCAGAATTGCCACCCCTCTCTATTTATTCTCTCTTAACGAAGAGCAAAATATTTGAACAAAATAATTTGGTACAAACCTTTTTATATCCTTTTCTAGCCAGTGTGTTTCTTGGAGGAGTATTATCTGGGCTCTTTTATTTTTTATATCCCTGTATACAATAGATCTTTTATACGGTGTGTTTAAGCCCTGGGTATTTACCGAAAAATACCTAACCAAGTTTGACTTCCAGTTTGTATATCTCTCTTGAGGACACCCTTTGCATCTGTCAGACTAACATGACAATACTTAAAACACTACAAACATTATAAAAACAACATAAACAATGGGAAAACCCTTTGGATTTTCCTGTGTCGGAAATTATTCCGGCTGTGGAATTTACATATCTATCTCTTATGGATAGAGTACTTAGCACAAACAATTAACTGGAGTTAAGCCCGTGGTTACCTATGTCCTTTATTAGTTCCCTTCTGTACTTCTGTAATTCCTTTCATATTGAAGTTCTCTAAGGAAAGGGGGCGAGGAGAATGAGAAGGAAAGTGAGGAAGAAAAGAAAAATATCCAAGTATATTCATCTCCATGTTGTCTTCGAAGTTTTAAAACTGTATGGTTCTTTTAATTGTGTATTTGCTATACCCTATAATACTGTATTTACTCCTTATTCATAAAAAAAGAGGAGGGGAGAAAGAGAAGAAAAAAAAAGTATCCAAGTGTATTCATTTCTCTATAAAGTTGGTGGTTCCATCTGTTTTTATTCCCAGTTGAGCTAGATTTGATTTTAAAAATTCTTCTATTTTTTCTTGTCCTACGGTTCTGTCAGTTTGGATTCAAGAGAGGTAATTTTTTTCTGCTGTAATTTTAAGAAGTCTTGTGCCTCCTTTAATGAGAGTTCCACAATGTCGAATTTATCTTGGATTGCTTGAAGTCTATTGTCAATTTCTGCAATGTCTTTTGTTCTGCCTGTTGGTCCAGGCAATTCTTTAGGAGTTCCAGGGACAGGGTGGATGGTTCTGCTTGATTTAGTTCCCCTCTATTCAGCTCTCCATCCTGATCCCTGCCCTTCATTTCCTTAAGTGTCCTGCTCCTTATTATTGGTTCTGTCATACTATTATCTATTTGTGTGGCAAAAAAATTTGAGAAGCTCTTATCATTTTTTTTGCTCCTTTCTAGCCTTTTTCTCCTTCTCTCTTTCAGAAGTTTGTTTGTATTCTTGACCTTTTCTAGTGGCCATCTTAGTTTTACTTGTCTTTTGCTATTCTTCCCTTTCCTCCGTACCTCTCTCCTTTTCCTGTGTCTCTGTTTTTTTGGCTTCTTTTTCCTCCTCCTCCCTCCAGTTCTCTTTGATTTACCAGAGACTTTCTCTCCCCTTCGGTTTCTCCTCTTTTTCCCATATCCAATGTAGTCAGGCTTTAGATATTTAAGCCCCTAAATCCAGGTTTCCAGGTTCTTATTTCATGGTGCAGCCCTCTTGTGAGCAGCTTTTATAGTGGTTCATACCTTTTCACACTGAGTCCTTTTTGTGTATTTCAGTTCTTTCCCTGTTTCTTTTATTTGTGGCTGTGCCTTAAATTGACACCATTTGTACTTTTACATTTAGATACTATTAACCTGTGTTTTATTCAGGGTATTTACATGGTAATTATTCTCAGGTTTTATCTTGCTCATTTATCTTGTGGAGCCATGACCATTATAAGGATTAGTTTGTACTCCCTATATATTCATGTGAGGTTAGAGTTCTGATAGCATGTGTTCCATGGAAGGTTAAAATATCAAATTGCATACTCATTATTCACATGCTTTCCGCAAACCATTCAACATAAAAAGCCATACCAATTATAACATTTGGTTTTCACTCACGATACTGTCGACCATGCGTCTGGGGGGAGGGAAAGAGGAGTTTAATACTTCTTCCAGCGTTCTCTGTGGTCTCTCTGTTTTAGCTTTCTGTGTCCGTTTTTCCATTTTAACTTTCTTTTGTTTTGTTTGCAGGCGTCACAGTTCAGGAGGAGGGTTGGAGGCCGGTTGGAGAGGGAGCAATTTTTCTTCCATCCTCAAGCCAGTGACTGCTCGTTTGTACCTAAGGGATCTCCGCAACTCCAAAGGTATTTACTTTCGGTTTCACTTTCTCCCCGCTCGTGTCTAGGGGAAGCTCTGCATCCAGGGTTCCAAAGAGGGCAACGCTCAGGCCATGGGATCCGCCTACTCGCGTCTCTACGTCATGACGCCCCCCGGGATTCGTATTTGTAATTTGTATATTATGTATATATTGCTATTATATATAAAATTAATATAATAATGTTTATAATATGAATACTTTATTTGAGTTTTTGTGTTTTTATGTATATCAAAAATTTGTATTTTCTTAATTATATTTTATTACACAATTGAATTCATTAATTAAGTTTTAATTTTATATCATTTCGGGGAACCAGACGAAATCTAGTCGAAATTCAGATGAAATTGCCCTAATATAAGCTGAAGTCCTCACAATAGACTTCTATATTCCGAAATAGCCAAGTCTTCCTGAAATAAGCTGAAGTTCTGCCCAAAGACATATATGGAGTGTACTTCAGCATAGTTGCCTGCAGTGCTGCTGGCCCGATTTTTGTGCAGACCGACAGCAAGCAGCCCTGCAATAAGCTGAAGTTATCACTTTTCTATTTGCCATTTGATTTCATATTAATTGGTCTTGCCTTTGTCTCTTTTTCTGTCAAAGCTGCATTCTTAAGTGGTATAATTTTGTTTAATCTGCTTACATTTTTATTACTGTGCCACTGTGTGTACTTTTTTAATAAGTGAATCTATTTTGGGGTGAAAATCTGTCTGTTGTCTCTCCCTCCAATGATGCTGTATTCTCTGACACCTTCAACGGATTCAGCTTCCGTCATCAGGTAGGTAGGATCATGTTCCTTTTTCTGTCATGCACGGAAAGTGCCGGACGCCTGGAGTGACCCCTGCTACCATGGTAATTCTGCCTCTGGCCAGGATGTCAACTGACACAAAGGGCTTTAACTTTAATGAAGGGGTGAGGGGCAGAGCTTTAACCTCTCGCGCTGCAAAGCCTATGGGTGGCTCTGGACCACCAATGGCACTACCATCAATCGTTTTGACAGCAGCACCTGCTCTGGATGCCACTCATGTTAGTGCTCCCATCTTCCTCATCTATACAGCGCCTGGGCATGGTGCACCCCTTGCACCCTCCCTGAGACTCACTCTTGCACACCCCTACAACATGGTACCATAGCTGCCAGCATTTGAAAAAAAATTCCAGGGACACTTTGCAGCTCACCTTCCAATTACTTACTTTAAAATTGACCACACCTACTGTCAAAAGCCCTGCCCACTCCACCGAATTAGCATAATGTAACTCCACCCTCTTGTCACAATGTAGATTATAATCACCTAGTTCCCACCAAAATTACCATGCATCCTTGGTATACAGCAGATATATTCGCAGCACAACATCTACATCAGGCTGTATCACTTTTACATGAAATATAGTAAGACCGTGTGCAGATGTGCTTCAGTCAGAGAGCTGTGTCTACACCATAAAACATACATTAGTATGAACCTACCACTTCTGCTGGAAAGCAATGTCATGTATCCACTACCCTATCAGTAAAGTAATACTTTCATTAGGGTCTGGCCTTATCTTATATCTAGGGTAGTTGTCTGCCTATACCATGCCTGCTTAAACTCATTCACTGTATTAACATCTACCACTTCTGCTGCAAAAATTTTTTTTTTAAAAAATCCGTTGATTGCAATGGTTATATACCCTCAGATAGTTTCCACCATACTCCATGGCTAAATAATATACCTTATGGGCAATTTAGGAGAATCAAAAGAAACTGTTCTGAGGAATCAGTTTTTTCTAAACAACTAGCAGAAATAGAACAACAATTCTCAGATAAGGGGTTCAGTTACCATCTACTTAAGTCTGCCCGCGACAGAGTTTGCAAACTGTCACGTCAAGATATTCTGGCTGTTCAGCATAAATCTATTGTCAATGAACAACTCAATAATAATATTCTGTTTATCACCAAATATAGTGATCAGGCTTTTGTAATCAAAAATATTATTAAGAAATATTGGAATGTCCTCAAGGGGGATCCTGTCCTTAGAGATATTATCACCCCAAGTCCAAGGGTGGTATTCTCTAGGGCACCCAATTTACAATTATTGTTAGCACCTACAGACAATTACTCGATTAAAAAACAAACAAATATGTTTAATCTCCCTCCCGGCTTTTATAAATGTGGCCGTTGTATGGGCAGCATAAACAACCCAAGCATACCGAGACATCAGGCTACTTTTATAAATATGTCGAACCAAGATGTGTTTAACATCAAACAAGTCATAACCTGTAAGACTAAAGGAGTCATCTACTGTGTTAGATGCCCATGTTCCAAATTATATGTAGGTAGAACATCAAGAACTCTTAGCATAAGAATATCGGAACATCTAAGAAATATCAATAGAGGGCTCACAACCAATGGCCTTTCCAACCACTTTCTTACCTGTCATAGAAGAGATCCGACTGGCCTATCTTTTTTGGCGATTGAACCGGTCAAAAATAATTGGAGAGGAGGCAGTTATGGTGACCAACTTGACAGATATGAGGCCAGATGGATTTATAAATTAGACACAATATATCCAAGTGGTCTTAATTTAGATTTTGAGCTGAAGGCTTTTACAAAAAATTCTTGAGAAACAAATAATTCTTGAGAAACATTTCTACATGTACAATCTTCCCTTATTTTCTTGTCAAATGTTTTCTTGTTTTCAAATTTCTTCCTTCTTTTGGATTGTCTCAGTTTCCCCTGATAAAACATTTTTTTTTTTAATGTAATATTATTTATATATTAGTATGATTTATATTATTTATGTGTTTATAAGCATATATGTGCCAATTGGTTTATTGTGTTATTATGTATATATGTATAAAACATTTTTATAATTTTTTTTTTATATATTATTTATGTGCAATCCCTATATTAAAAATTCATCCAATTATTGCTTTTTTAAACAAAATCCTCCCTTAAAATTGTCTATTATGCTTGCATTCTAATTATATACACCAAGCAAAAAGGCGTCTCTATTTATTTATAAAGCACTTTCACATAAGTCACTTTATCACTTTTCAAATTTAATAGTAATAGCACTCATAATTATATATTCTATGTGCAATTTTTATATGAACTTTTTGAATCTACTTCAAATTCTTAATTAGCCTATTAAGCTTGTTGTTAAATTATATGCACCAAGCAAATAGAACAATTACTGTTGTTGAAAAGTCACCTTATATATTTTCTTCACTAGTCACTTTATTATTCATTTATTCTAAATGCAGTTGTGTTTACAATTGTGCACTTATCATCATCTTTGCCATATTCAATGTATATTTTATTATGTATTTGCAATATGATCTTGTTACCATGTTTCAGTGAAATAATGTTAAATTGAATCGCTTTTGGATAAATTCTTAACAAGGTTTTTTTCCCATTACAACAATCATTGGTGACAGCTGCATGAAGTTCTATTTAAACATGCTCCTGTTGCACATCCTCATTGCTCCTGAGGAAGTGACGTTGTCGGTCACGAAACGCGTAGAGTTTTTTATTCAAAGTGAAACTACAACTCCCGACTTACTTTTTCACCTACTTCCGGATATGGAGACTATCTTGCCGGCTATACCATCATAGAGTTCTCCGTATCATGGACTGAGTCGCGTGTTTGAAGTTTGTTTCAAGATCTGATACCTTTGATCTTTGCCAGTTCTGTTTTTAAATCTTGTAAGTAGATTTTAAAGCGCAAATAAATCTATTTTTTTTACAATCTACACTATTTGGTTTTATATTTCTCTTACAGATTTCAAGATGATTTCTGTGCTTTATCGGCTTGATCATCCTGCTTTGGCTGCATTTTCATCATTTTATATTTATTTTTATATATATATATATATATATATATATATATAATTTTTTTTTTTTTTTTACATATTTAATTTTTTCACATTTTTCTATATATACTTGCTCTTTATGTGCATTTCATTTCATATATTTTATGTTTACATTTAATCCATTGCTCAACTGTATTAATGTGCTATCTAAATTGGTTTCATTTACAATATTGTTTTTGCATGTGCTGCAATTTTTATCTACTATTGCTTATATTTTTTGCTATATTTTGCTTTGCTCTTTCTTTGTGTGTTAGCTTGGGAGTGTGTTTTTGTGTATACCAGGTTTATCCTAGTTGTTCACCATTTTGTTCACTTCTGCTGCAAGACTATTCCGTGCATCCCCTACCCTCTCAGTAAAGTAATACTTTCATTAGTCCCTGGTTTTATCTTATATCTAGGAAAGCCTTATGCTTATCCCATGCATGCTTAAACTCATTTACTGTATTAACCTCTACCACTTATGCTGGAAGGCTATCCCATGCATCCACTACCCTCTCAGTAAAGTAATACTTTCTTTAGTGCCTGGTCTTATCTTATATCTAGGATAGCTTTATGCTTATCCCATGCATGCTTAAACTCCTTCACTGTGTTTACCTCTACCACTTCTGCTGGAATGTTATCCCATGCATCAACTACCCTCTCAGTAAAGTAATACTAAGTTTCTGACCTCCACTGTAAAAACCTCTACCATTTCTGCTTGAAGGCTTTTCCATGCATCCACTACCATCTCAGAAAGTAATATTTCCATTCATCCCTGGCCTCATCTCATATCTAGAATAGCCAAAATATACTCCTTTGCTGTATTAACCTCTACCATTTCTTCAGGAAGACTATTCCATTCATCCACCACCCTCTCAGTAAACTAATACTTTAATTAGTGCCTGGTCTTATCTCATATCTAGGACAGACTTAAGCCTATCCCATTAATGCTTAAACTCCTTTACTGTGTTAACCTCTGCCTTCTATGCTGGAAGACTATTCTATGCATCCACCACCCTCTCAGAAAAGTAATATTACATTAAAATATTAAATATTTTCAGCTTTTTCAAAAGCTTGAGCTGGACCCCAGGTATATGTATATAACTAGTTTCATTTATACTTTTTTTTTTATTTTTTATTTTTATTTTGTAACGGTTTTTATTGAATCACCACAAAATGTTACAAATATGCAATAATGTAACACATAAATAGAAACATAGAAACATAGAATGTGTCGGCAGATAAGAACCATTCGGTCCATCTAGTCTGCCCAATTTTTTTTTTATTTTGAGTACTTTTATTAGTCCCCCGTTCCCGGTGAATTATACATATCCTTGGTTATAAAAAATTTGAAACCATCAATTTATACGATCAACATATATTTCAGATTCCTGATATTGAAATAGAAAAATTATAGAAAGAAACGAAGAAGAGAAGAGAAGAAGAAAAAAAAAGAAAGAAAACTCGAAACACAGGTATGTGAGGGTAATAATAAAAACAAATAAATAGAAGAGGTCAAGTAAGATTAGAAGCCCTTGTGTGTTACAGAACTTGTTTGAAATTATCTCATATCTTGGTCTGGTCTAGTTTCACCCTATAGTTCTCCTCTAATTTATTCGGGTTCGTGTGAATCCCAGTTCTTATTTTAATTTGTTTAAACATTCCTCCCACACCTTTATGATCTCCAAATATTGTTCTAAACGGTTATTAAGGACATAGTGTAGTTTTTCCATTTGTAAATTGTATGTTATTAAGTTTCGAAGTTCATCATTAGACGGAGCTGATCTTTCCATCTCCTGCTAAGTAGTGTTTTACTAGCCAGTAAAATGTGGCCCAATATCACTTTCTGTGGCCATTTTATTAAAAGGGGAAAAACATGTAAAATAGCTAGTTTGGGGGACTGAACTAGGGGCTTCTGCATCAGCTCGTTGATAATCAAATAGATATAGGCCCAGTATTTGGAGATCGCTGGACACTCCCACCAAATATGTAACATTGTTCCAGGCGAATTACAGCCTCTCCAGCACATATTCGTGGTAGAGGGGTATATTTTTGCCAACTTAGTGGGGACATAATACCATCTATACAACAATTTTTTTGCGAGTTCAGTATGATTGGCATTATGGGAAATCTTATGCGGGAAGGTAATCGCTTGTTTCCATTCTAGGGGAGTTAAGTGGGTTCCCAACTCTTCTTCCCAAGCTTTTGCGAAAGGAAAAGAACCGATCATACTCGGTGTATGTAATACCTGATAACATAAAGTGAGTGATTTTTTTAAATATGGCATTTTTAGACATGACATAATAAGTTTGTGTGGGGTATGCCCTGGCACTGATAGCGTGTTAGGAGTGCAGGATATGGCTTGTTGCACTTGCAGATACTTGAACCATTCATTTTCACTTAATTTATATTGGGTCTTGAGATTCGTAAAGGATTTCAAGGTTCGTTGGTGGTATAGATCTTGCAAAGTAACTATTCCTTTTTTTCGCCAAGTGTCTAATTTCATATCAGTTATTAATCTCTCTATACTGGTTATAGGGGTAGCCACCGACAATTTGGATAGTTCCGGCACACTTTTTGTATAATATCTCCATGTTTTTAGAGTTATATCAATACTTGGTAATCGGCGATCCTGGGGCACCTGTTTCATAGACTGTGTCCAAAGCATATCAACTAATCTATATGGGCGACATTGCGCATCCTCCACGTCCACCCACGCTATCACACCTGGACTGCAGTGAGTCATCATTGATTGAGCCATGCGTGCCGCCTGGTAGTACTGCGCCACTGAGGGGATACCCAAGCCGCCCTGGTTCGGGGGTAGCTTTAGCCATTTGTTGGCAATTCTAGTAGGTTTATGGGCATTTATGAATCCTAGAATGTCTGTTTGTATATTTTTCAGAATATTTTTTGGTATTGCAACTGGTAAAGCCCTAAATAAATAAAGTAATTTTGGCATAACAGACATTTTTATTGTCGCTATTCTGCCTAGCCACGTCAAAAACAAGGACGACCATTCATTCAATTCTTGTTTAATTTTTTTCCATAATTTAACAAGATTGTCCTTGATGAGGTGGGCAGTATTCTTTGTGATATGTACTCCTAGGTAAGAAATATCATCTGATCTCCAGTCATAAGCATATTCGTGTTTTAATTGTTGTAAAACTTGTGTGGGAAGACAAATCGGTAGGGCCTGCGTTTTAGCTACGTTAACTTTATGGTTTGAGACTTTGCCAAATTCCTCTAGTACTGTGTGTAGTTGTGGGAGTGATTGTTGAGTGTGGGAGAGGGAAATTAGAATATCGTCCGCGAATAATCCTAGTTTCACTGTGTCATGTGGCGTGTATGGAATACCTGTGATTGCGGGTTGTTTGGGGATCAATTCTGCTAGGGGTTCTATAGCAAGAACATATAAAAGGGGGGATAGAGGGCATCCCTGTCTAGAGCCATTTGATATCCGGAAAGGGTCAGAGTGAAACCCTGCATACGTAACTATTGCTGATGAGGTGGAATATAGAGCAAATATTGCTTTTATATATTCTGGGGGAAACTTAAATTTATGTAGTACCTTTTCTAAGTAAAGCCAATGAAGGCGGTCAAACGCCTTTTCCGCATCTATGGCTAGAAGTAAACTGGGTATTTTTTTTGAGTTAACTAAGGAAAGGATATCAATTATTTTTCGGGTATTATCTGTACCTTGTCTTCCTCGTATGAATCCTACTTGATCATAATGTATAAGATTGGGTAATATTGATGTGATTCTGTTTGCCATTATTTTGGCATATAATTTTACGTCAGTGTTGAGAAGGGAGATGGGGCGGAAATTGGGGCAAAGTGTTGGGGGTTTACCTGGTTTGGGGATAGTAATGATGTGGGCTGTCAACATAGAGGGGGGAAATGATCCTTTAGAACTGCAAGAATTAAATGTCTTGGTTAAATGTGGCACCAATTGTTTTTGAAATAGTTTGTAGTATTGATTCGAAAAACCATCTGGGCCGGGGGCTTTGTTCTTGGGAAGTAATTTTATTGCATCTATTACTTCTTCCTCTTTTATTTCCGCTGTAAGTTTGGCTAAGTCTGATTGGTCTACTGAGGGCAATGTGACTTTATTCAAAAATTCCTCTATCTGGGTGACATCTGGTTGGGGCGTATTTCCATCTTTATTTAAATTATAGAGGGATGAATAATATGAGGCGAAGGCTCCCGGTATATCTGCCGGATTCTGGATATTAACTCCTTGTTGTGTGATTAGGTACGGTATGGCTCTTTTGGCTTCCAATTTTTTTTAGGCGTCTTGATAAGAATCTAGTAGATTTATTCCCTTGTGTATAATAAGTTTGATTGAATCTTTGTAGTTGTATTTGAGTGTGGTGTAATTGAATAACTGATATGGACTGTTTTACACTTTTGATTTTAGAAATTCTTGCTTTTGTGGGGTTGGTTTTATTAATCGTCTCTAGTTTTTGCAAATCTGACAATAACTGTTTCATTTTTAGTTCTCTTTTTTTCTTTTCGTAGGATGCTACTGCTATGAGGTGTCCCCTAGTGACCGACTTGTGAGCTTCCCACAGTGTCTCTACTGAAATGTCTGGTGAGTCATTTAACTCAAAATATTCTTCTAATATTTTTGTCATTTTTTGTTTAGTGGCTGGGTTAGTAAGTAAACTTTCATTAAGACGCCAAGAGCCTTGGCCTTTGTAAGGGGATTGTACTGCTATTGTAAGACATATTGGAGCGTGATCAGACCATTGGATTGTCCCAATCTCGCAGCTAGTGACTCGTTGAAGAGTCATTTTATCTAATAGGAAAAAATCTATTCTCGAATAGGTCGAGTGAACATGTGAGTAAAACGTGTAATCTTTTTTGGATCCATTATGTATTCTCCAGGCGTCATATAATTTAGCGTCTGTTAGGATTTTCTGGAATGCTCGGCCTTGTGATTGTAAAGTACGGAGATGTTTTGTTGTTGGGGTGGAAGATGTATCTAGAGCAGGATCAACAATCTTGTTGAGGTCGCCGCATATAATTGTTGCTGCATTTGGAACTAAAATATTTCGGGTAAGAAATTTCTTAAGATACGAAACTGTGTCAGAATTTGGAGCGTATAAATTAACAATTATATATGGTAGGTTATTAATATTTGCTTCTATAATCAGATATCTGCCCCGTGTGTCTCGCTTAATTTTGGTTAATGTGAAGGACAGTGAATTGTGGAACCAGGTGGACACCCCACATTTTTTCTTGATGGATGTGGAGTGAAACACTTCAGTATATTGTGCAGTGACTAATTTAGGTATTTTATTTGTTGCGAAATGTGTTTCTTGGGCACAGATTATTTGGGCTTTGTTGATTTTAGCTTCGTGGAAAAGTAGTCTGCGTTTGTTAGGGGTGTTAAGCCCCTTTGTATTAATAGATAGTACTTTTATAGACATCTGTATTAAATTTTGTCTCTCTGTTTGATGTTGCACAGCACTACCAGCGTCACGCACTCCCACTCCGATGTACTCACCACGTTTGTGTTCATTTTAGATGCTGGGGGGGCTGACTGTGTAGTCCATATTCTTGCTTTCGTCAATCTAAGAGGGAGTCTGAACCCTATATTGGTTCTAATCTTATGAACTCTCAGGTTTACATGACCCTCTGGAAACTTACGCGAACTTATATGGAAAAGAGAAAAAAAAAGGAAAAAACATAAATTACAGAAAATTAAGAAAATACCAAACAAGAAAAAAATCCGATGTTGGAAGACAAAATGGTCACGTTTGGGCCACTTAAACATAATTAGTGCAAACATTTCTTGGTGAAACAACATATACATGCAGTTTGGCACTAATCTCATCACCAGATGAGTGGGGGGGGGGGTGTCGGTTAGTCACAGAAAACAATTGTTTCTGCATATACCAACAATGAAAATAGTGGAGGTCACACGGCCTATTAGGGACAGCTCTTTGTGTGTGTGGCTACAATCCAGAAGAACTTTTTCCTTCAAATCTGCTTCTCTTAAGAAAATTAAGTAAATTGAGCTTGTACATACAAGACATGCTATAATGGAGGCCGTCCTATACGGCTCCTTTAAATCAGATATCCATAAGAGGAACGTTAAAGAAAGGGCGAATCTCAGCTGTTTAAACTTAACGTACTAATTAACTCTTGGTACACTCAAATGTCTCTTGTGTGAAAAGCACCACCATAACAAAAAGAGAAAAATACTTTGTAGTTCTTTAAGTGGACTCGATCAAATTGAGAACCTTTCAGAAATAACTCAGTGCCTTTAACATAAGGCTATAACAAGTTGTGACACATTTACCACCTCCAATGTTTTAGACACACTCCGTTGGGGGTTAGACGTAGAAGTTCCTCCAGGCACTCCACACAAAAATGTCTAGTGATCCGATCTTCGGGTTCCCTAGAACTGTCGTGTGGGTGTCAATGGGTATGTGTCTCGCAGGTAAGATCTCGCACTTGATGAGGAACCTCATATCTCCTCCAAACCATTTAATTAAGCTGCATAGCGTCTGTACAAATATCTTTGGTTCCTGTGTTCCGCGTTTCGAGACTCGTTTCTCCGTTTTCGTGGTAAGTGAAACAGTCAGTCGATTACTCCGTTTTGACTGGGTCCGCGGTTGTTGTGGGCAGGGGTCCAGTCTCTGGTCAGCCGCTGTCTTTTCGGCTGATCTTGGGCCAACGGGCCTCGGCTTGGAATAGCCCAGTGTTGTAGATATTTGGTACCCTCTTCTGGGGACCTAAGCACCGTGGTGGATCCCTGTCTGGTAACTATGATCTTTACAGGGAAGCCCCATTTGTATTTAATATCTGCTTCTCTGAGGGCCGCTGTTATGGGTTGGAACAGCCTTCGTTGTTGCAGCGTGTTCGGGGATAAATCCGCGAAAATTTTTATTTTATCATACGGAGCTGGCAGGACTTTCATTTCTCGACTGACCTTCATCACTGCTTCTTTGAAGTGGAAAAAGTGCAGTCTCATTATGGTGTCTCTCGGTAGTTCCGTAGGGAGGTTTTTCGGCTTTGGTAGACGATGGATTCTGTCTATTAGCGTATTTGTGCCAGTAACCTCTGGTAGGAGTGCTGCGAATAGGCCCTGTGTCCATTCTGCCAGATGAGCCGGTTGTATCTCCTCCGGGATGCCTCTGAGTCTTAAATTATTTCGTCGGGAGCGGTCCTCTAAGTCCCACATTTTCTCCCTGAGACTTTGGACCTCCAGTTTAAGTCTCTTATGGTCGTCGGAAAGTTCATTATGATGTTCCACGAGGTCGTCCATTTTAGTTTGGATTCTCGTTGTCCTGTCGCCTAGCTCCCTGATTTCTCTGGCGAACTCTGTTGTAAGGTCGGATATATCCCCCTTTATTTGTGTTCTGAGGGTAGTGAGCATTGTTTTAATTTCGTCCATAGGCAGCGTTCCCGGTGTGGAAGCTGAGGAGGCTCCATCATCTCCATCGCAGATCTCTTCTTCATGGTCCGCCAGGGCGCCATCTTGGAAGTCTGCTTCGGTAAGCTTATTTGGCTTTTTTGCTTCTTTTGGCGTCATAAACTTTAGCAGTTTTTCCTGCTTTCTTGAATGTCGGTGTTGCGACATCTTGTAAGGTGATTTCTTCTGATTTGTGCTGAGTATTGTCGTCTGTATGCAGCTTGTCCCCACAGGCCGTCAGGGAGCTCCTCTAAAACACGTCCAGCTCGGGCTCTGGTTAGGACACGCCCCCTTAATTTATACTTTTTAATATTATATTCAACTATATTTATATGTAATAAAAATGTTATTGAAAAATTGTTAATTTCTTATTTTTAGTCCACTCCTCTGCACCCATGTTGCAGCTAAAGGACTTAACACAGCACCCACATCACTTGGCTTATACTCATATTGGACCCACACAATTTGGCATGCCACAGTGTCAACTCTCCTCCTGGTTGCTCCGTGTCCCTGCTGCGTCATCTGTGCGAAGGAGTGAAATTCAGTACCCGGATATGACTAGGTGTCATATCCGGCAAAAGAAGAATAGTTTTTTTTTTTTTTAAAAAGCTGCTGATGTGATATACGCGGGACATTTTCCATGTTGCTGGGACTGTCTAGGCAAATCCGGGACAATTTGCAACTATGCATGGCACCCAGGGTTTACCACCCCCCCCCCCCCCCCCCCCCACTCTCCTCTTAGTATGCCACTGCTTAGGCTTAGGCCTTGATTACATTACCCATGGTAAAAATTGCAGTAATGGAAAAAACAAAATGATATTTTATTAATTGACTGGCTAGATCTGTTTTGACCAATTCAGAAAAAAGATGAAAAAGGTAGGTCTGGTATAAAGATTGTTAAATCTTAACCTTTACTTAGAACCATAAAATTGGAATCCTAAAAAGGTGTATACACAAATTAAGAGTTGCAAGATAAAAACAACAAAAAAGTATGCTAGTGATCAAACAGTGAAATAAAATGAAACGAAACCCCTAAATGCTCTGAGTTATCATCAAAACATAGTCTTGCAATACATAAATACTAAAATGTAACAGGGTAGTAGAGTAACAGAGCAACTTTGCAAGTCTCAAGGCAATTTTCTGCCTAACAATTTAGAAAGTTGCTATAATAGAAAAAAAACATAGATCACTCCTTAAACTTGTTGTTGAACAGCTGATTTTGCCATATATTCATGTGAAAACCAATAATTTCAACCAGTGACACTGCATTATAAAAGCAAATGACAATGCTTCCTTTATGTGGTAGAAGTGGATACTGGTGTTTTGTGGAACCAATGTATTTAATTACACAGGCTTGTGGATTCAGTAGCCTGATCAATTAGGGTGTTAAAGGTAGGAGTTGTTAAAAAGGGGGCTTTTAATTACTCTGATATGTCTGGCTAGGAGACATCCTATCTTTTGCCACCAAACCGAATGTTGTACATTTTAAATTCTAAAGCAAAGATTTCTTATTTTCTAGCGCTGTCCACTGGTCCGCAATGGAGTTGTGAGCATCATAATGTTCTCCCATTTTGCCTTTTAGGTGTGAGGTTCTATTGCCAATGTCCTTTATGTCTCTTTTTAGCTCTGCAAAGCACTCCTTAAAGTCACTTTGAAACATGGTTTCTCAGATCTTTAATCATTTCCTTCATTGCTTTCACAGGGATCATTTGGATGGTGCATCTGATTCACCATCAGAAATGGTTCCCGTCCTGACTGATGCTTGATGTGAGCGGCTGCCATCTTTTTTCTGTTGGCCTTTTTGGCTTTTCGGCAGGAAAATCAGTCTGCACATTCTTGTGATGTTTTTTGTCATGCTGCCGACACACTGCAGGGTTCACCTTATCTTTTGCACCATTTGTTTATGCCCTTTTGCTAGAGCTTGTTTACAGTGCTTCTTCTCATCTGTGGTCAGGCCAAGCCAGTAGTCATATTTTCTGGGTGTAAATTTTACTTAAATATGCATGTATACTAAGTTTAAGAAAACCACAGGTTTATGCTATGATACTACTGCCATGAGAAATATAGCTATAGTTTTATACATTTATATATGTTTATATTATTGAATTTGAGATACTGTTCCTATTGTTTATAAAGTAAAATGGAAATTCTAGGGTAAAGAATGTGAATATGTGCTTTACAGATCTGACTTCTATTTCGATTCACTACTGACCCCCTGCTATGGTTTGGGAATAAGACAGTTTGCTCAGTTTACCTAACAGTAATTGATTCCATGTGTGTTGTCCTTACTTAGACTCAATGCTCTTGACTTTTATCCTCCCTGGGAAGTTTTTATGTGACTGCTCTCTATGGCATTCTTATTAAAACATAAATGTGATTGGGTCAAAATACACTCCAACATAAAAAAAACAATCTGTAGAAAAGCACTCATATGCTATGTTTTATGTTCCTTATTGATTTACTGCATTTTATTGTTCATTAGTTATATATGGAATGCTAAACCATTTCAAGTTATTCATATTCCTGCATGATCAACAAAAGTATTCAGTTATGCATGAGGCTGTATTTTCCACGTTTTGTAATGAAATCTGTTAGTCAAATATTTTTTTTAAAATTAATATGAATACTCCTCCAGTCAGAAAAGTGCTTGTTTTAAAGTATTGATCTGTATGCATTGTTTTGGATAAAACTTGTTTTTTAACCAACACAATGGTAAAATATGTATTTATTTTTTTTACAAAAAGGAAAAAAAAAAGGAAAAGAAGACAGACTATATCAATTCATTCCAAAAATCACAAAGCAGCACAAGATTGAAAATTTGAACCATGCGTATTACTCTCCTTTTTCCTACATGGCCCGCTCATTAATATTTCTTAAGTGAATGTACTTTTTGGCTGTTTGGAGTGTTTGATATTTTCCACTCTGCGTGTCAAGGGCATTTACAATTGGCGTCAGAATGTTCAGTCAGTCTGACGGAGGCACTTTGAAGTGTTTGTGGTATTGCCACATGTGCAGGCAAGATGTTCTCTCCCTTTCCTCAGCTTCTAGTTAGTTTGGATTCTCAGCATCATGTGACAATCAACAACATGACTTAACTATTTCTACCACTTATCCGGTTCAAGATTTTTGAGTAGCCCTTGTGTATTAGAGTGAGAAATTATTTTCTGTAGTACAGCAGTCAATCTGTTATTTATTTGTGTCGAAAATAAAACCCACTTAAAATCATCTAGAGAAAAATAATGCTTCATGCTTTTAAAAGGTCACTAGCCTACATATTCACAGTGGAAACAGTATCAGTGCAGTACACAACCATACCTTTAAGAAAGTAATTCATTGGATAGCAGTGATACTGGTCCACTGGGACTTCCATGAACATAAATAATGTCATAGCTCAGACTCAACTTGAAATATCTGTTGTTCCTTTATTTATGTATTTCATGAGATGATCTGTCCTACAGACACATAGCTTGTAGAACATTTATCTTAACAGATATTGGATAACATAGGTCAAGATACATGTGTTAATGATATATTTATTATTTTAATATGTTATTTTAGGAATTAAAAAAAAATAAAATAAACAGTGTTATGCCAACAGCTGGTTCATAATACGACGTGAGTTTTGGCTGCAGATTATTAGTCACATATTTTTCTTGGACTTCTTGAAATCCATCTATCTCTGAAACTTCTGCTGCTCAGTCTCTGATTTCTATGCCCCTGCCTTCACGGCCTTGCATCCTTGTTGCAGGTATGTGTTCTCTTATTAGTGCTTCTTTTCCCTGATGTCCTCAATGCCATGAGGCAGGGACAGATTTGGGGTGGAACTGTCACTACTATGTGCCACTGCAGCAACATCACTGGAAGGGTGAGGGCAATAAAACACTACAATGCAAAGTGGTGTCAGATATCACAGTTGGGTGAAACTTTGCCCATTTGCTCTCTTTTTATTTATTACATTGGGGCACACTTCCTAGTTTCTTCCTATATCAATCCCTCTGCGCTTTGTTTTTTATATGATACATTTTTTACATATAAATAGTTCATAGTAACAATTTACACATAATTGTTATTACATATAAATATAAGAACATAAAAGAAGACATAAATAAATAAATATACAGTATACTTCCACATATCACCGCTCCCTTCATTGCCCCACTTTGTAAGTTGATTTAATTTATGATCCATGAACCATTACAGCCTCTTCTACTACATCCTTCATACAGTTCCTGCATACAGTACTACCTTTGCTGTCCTACTAAGTCTTAGCTGACAGCTAGTTAACTAACAAACAACAGAAATATTGTTGTTGTAAGAAATATAGGTTGACTTTACAAAATGTTATTTTATATCAATATAAAGATATATGCTTTTGGTGGGGTTGGCGTGTAATCTGGTTTCACAATGGAAGGTCATTTGCACATCAAAAGAGGTTGTAAACAAGGTTACAGAGATGACTTCTTTAGATTGTAAAAACAAGCATTTCAAAGTTCTTCCCAGTTTTTACTTGCTTACAGATAGGTGTGACAAAGGGGGTTGCATTTTTACATAGCCCATGTGTCTCCAAGGCTGGGTTGAACTGGTTCTTTATCTTTCTGGAAGTGGAATACTTAGTGGGTTAGCCATCTTTTTGAGAGTGTTAGTATTGTCTGTTCCTGGGTGAGCAGAACACAGCCAGCAGAAGACCCAAGCTGAAGATATTTGTTTAATTGTATAAGTATCACCCTTTTCCAGGGATGGTGCAAGGATTTTTAACTACACGGGCGAAGGTGCATTTTGGTGCCCCCCTCCTCGACCTGCCACGGCTCCCACACCATTAACCCTCCATACATTTTATATATATAGTATAATGTATGGAGGGTTAATGGTGTGGGAGGCGTGGCGGCTATAAAAATAAATACATCTAAATATTCAACTCGCATGCTCTAAATGTGTCACACATTAAAACCCTTAAACACAAAGACACCCTTGCAGTCACACACAGAGACACATTTACCACTTACACACACACACACACACCCTTGCATAGACACAGTGACACACTTACACACACCCTTACACAGACTCAGTGACACAATTACACACACCCTTACACAGACACAGAGACACACATCCATTTGAAGGCCATTTAACTGAAAGGAGCAGTCGAATAGTGAGCCAGGCGTATTCAAGTGAGCAGCTTCTAAAGTGAAAAAGCTTCTTAAGTGTGGGAGTTAGAAGCAAATAAGGAGTTAAAAGGCAAGAAGGAGGGTAAAGTATAAATCTTTTTTTTATTCTATTTTTAATTTTGTGGTTTACACTAGAGAGCATGTTGGACAATGCCACTAAGTGCATGTCTTGGAGCAAGTTCCCCAGGGTCCATACTGCTGCTGCAGATGTGAGCAGGTTGCTGCTTTGTAGAATATCATATCTAGATCTAAAGAGGCAACTGGCAACACTTAGAGACATAAGCAACATGGAGCAGAGTTTACTGCTCACGGAGCAGGCATTGGCTGGGGCCAGTGTAGAGGAGGGTGTTGATGGAGGAGAGGAGGCGTCTAGGGCAGAGAGCTGGGTTAGCTGTGTAAGGGGCAGTAGGGGTCACCAAATATTAGCATTGATGGAGAAGATCAGATTTTATTACAAATTGAAAAGGCTGCAAATATGAATGAAGTTCTAATCATGGGAGATTTTAATTACCCAGATATAGATTGGAAGTGTGGCACAACTAGTTCAGCTAGGGGCAGCAAGTTTCTGAACCTGCTTAATAACAAATTTATGGCACAATTAGTAGACACCCCAACTAGAATGGATGCCTGTCTGTATTTGGTAATAACAAACAATGAGGAGCTTATCTAAAACATCCAAATAAGAGAACACCTGGGGAATAGTGACCATAATATGGTCTCATTTGAGATTAATGCAAAAAAGCAAATTTGTAACTATGCCACCAAAACACTTAATTTTAGAAGGGTTAACTTTGATGGACTAAGGGCATCGATTGAACATTTAGACTGGGAACGATTGTTTTCTGGACTAAACACAGAAGACAAGTGGAATTCATTTAAACACACATTACAAAAGTACACATCACCAGGGCCGTCTTTAACATTGACTGGACCCTGGGCAAACATTTGTTTGGGGCCCCTGGACCCCACCCCTCACAGTCACCCTTACACATATACATACACCCTTACACATAGTCACACTTACACACATAAATGCATACCCACACTTACAGACACACTCTTAGCCATTATTTTTTTCCCCGGTGGAGCCCGGATTTCTTTTTCAGAAAACATCACATTCTTAGCCAGCCTTACACACAGTCACACGCTTACATTTATTTTATTAAAAATAGGCTGCTTGTCCCCCTCCCTGCACATTTACCTTTACTTGCAGGGAGGAGAACGTTTCAGTGTTCTGCCTCTCATCCCTGCAGAGGCAGAACACTCTCTGAGGTTACACAGCGTGATGGGGCAGAGCTTGCCCCCGTCGCGCTGTGCTCACCCCTTGGTGCGGTTACCTCTCGCCTGCAGCGCCTCTGGATTCCTGTGCCTGGGCGCAGTGCACCCTTTGCACCCACGGGCGGATCCAGAGTCTGATCTGGGGGGGCACATTCCATCTGTCTCTTCCTTCCCATGTCTGCCTGTCTATCTTCTCTCACTTCCCATGTCCACCTGTCTCTCTCGTCCTCCTTCCCATGTCTGTCTTTGTATCCTCTTTTTTCCCATGTCCGTCTCTCTACCATGTCTGTCTGTCTCTCCTCTGCCTTCCCAGTTCACTCTCTTTACTCTTCCCCATGTATGTCTCTCCTCTCCACCATCTGTACTCTCTTCTCTCCATTCATTGTTCTCACCTGTCCCCCCTGTGTTCTCTGCCTGTCCCCCCTTCTCTCCCGTGTTCTCTACTCTGTCCCCCAATGTTCTCCCCCCCCCCCAGTGTTCTCTCCTCTGTCCTCCATTGTCTCTCCAATGTTCTCTCTGTCCCCCATTGTCTCCCCAGTGTTCTCTCTATCCCCCCCTCCCAGTGTTCTCTCTATCCCCCCTTCCCTGTGTACTCTCTATCCCCCTCCCCAGTGTTCTCTCTATCCCCCCTCTCCCCAGTGTTCTTTCTATCCCCCCTCCCCTCCCCAGTGTTTTTTCTATCCCCCCTCCCCTCCTCAGTGTTCTCTCTATCACCCCCTCCCCACCCCAGCGATCTCTCTATCCCCCCCTCCCCACCCGAGCGTTCTCTTTATCCCCCCTCCACTGCCCTCCCCACCCTAGCGTTCTCTGCTCTCCCCGACTCCCTCAGCGGGGAGACGCAGGTAGCATGGGCTCAGTGTGTGTTAAACACACAGAGCTCAATCCATGCTGCTCGCGCTCCCCGAGCGCAGTAATGACGCAGAGCATCGTATTTCCTGCTACAGGAAGTTATGGGACATTTGCCGCAAACATGGAACTGGCTGACACAGGAAAAAGTGCTGAAGCAATTAAACTCTGTTAAGATAGACAAGGCCCCAGGGCCAGATGGTATACACCCAAGGGTACTTAGAGAGTTAAGCATAATTCTGGCCAGACCACTATTTATGATCTTTAGGGATTCTTTCAGTTCAGGTACAGTGCCAACAGACTGGCGAAAGGCGGATGTCATTCCGATGTTTAAAAAGGGATCAAAATCTCTGCCAGGTAATTATAGGCCAGTGAGCTTGACATCTGTAGTGGGGAAACTATTTGAAGGATTGCTAAAGGTATACACTCAAGAATACATCTTGAACCAGAATATAATTAGTAAAAGTCAACATGGTTTTGTGAAAGACAGGTCTTGTCAAACAAACTTAATAACATTCTATGAAGAAGTCAGTAAAAATATAGATCTAGGTATGGCAGTTGATCTGATCTATTTGGATTTTGTGAAAGCATTTGATACAGTTCCACACGAAAGGTTACTATACAAATTGAGAGAAATAGGTTTGGGGGGAAATGTATGTATTTGGATTTAAAAAATCTCTCCAATGTTCTCTCTGTCCCCCATTGTCTCCCCAGTGTTCTCTCTATCCCCCCCTCCCAGTGTTCTCTCTATCCCCCCTTCCCTGTGTACTCTCTATCCCCCTCCCCAGTGTTCTCTCTATCCCCCCTCTCCCCAGTGTTCTTTCTATCCCCCCTCCCCTCCCCAGTGTTTTTTCTATCCCCCCTCCCCTCCTCAGTGTTCTCTCTATCACCCCCTCCCCACCCCAGCGATCTCTCTATCCCCCCCTCCCCACCCGAGCGTTCTCTTTATCCCCCCTCCACTGCCCTCCCCACCCTAGCGTTCTCTGCTCTCCCCGACTCCCTCAGCGGGGAGACGCAAGTAGCATGGGCTCAGTGTGTGTTAAACACACAGAGCTCAATCCATGCTGCTCGCGCTCCCCGAGCGCAGTAATGACGCAGAGCATCGTATTTCCTGCTACAGGAAGTTATGGGACATTTGCCGCAAACATGGAACTGGCTGACACAGGAAAAAGTGCTGAAGCAATTAAACTCTGTTAAGATAGACAAGGCCCCAGGGCCAGATGGTATACACCCAAGGGTACTTAGAGAGTTAAGCATAATTCTGGCCAGACCACTATTTATGATCTTTAGGGATTCTTTCAGTTCAGGTACAGTGCCAACAGACTGGCGAAAGGCGGATGTCATTCCGATGTTTAAAAAGGGATCAAAATCTCTGCCAGGTAATTATAGGCCAGTGAGCTTGACATCTGTAGTGGGGAAACTATTTGAAGGATTGCTAAAGGTATACACTCAAGAATACATCTTGAACCAGAATATAATTAGTAAAAGTCAACATGGTTTTGTGAAAGACAGGTCTTGTCAAACAAACTTAATAACATTCTATGAAGAAGTCAGTAAAAATATAGATCTAGGTATGGCAGTTGATCTGATCTATTTGGATTTTGTGAAAGCATTTGATACAGTTCCACACGAAAGGTTACTATACAAATTGAGAGAAATAGGTTTGGGGGGAAATGTATGTATTTGGATTTAAAAAATCTCTCCAATGTTCTCTCTGTCCCCCATTGTCTCCCCAGTGTTCTCTCTATCCCCCCCTCCCAGTGTTCTCTCTATCCCCCCTTCCCTGTGTACTCTCTATCCCCCTCCCCAGTGTTCTCTCTATCCCCCCTCTCCCCAGTGTTCTTTCTATCCCCCCTCCCCTCCCCAGTGTTTTTTCTATCCCCCCTCCCCTCCTCAGTGTTCTCTCTATCACCCCCTCCCCACCCCAGCGATCTCTCTATCCCCCCCTCCCCACCCGAGCGTTCTCTTTATCCCCCCTCCACTGCCCTCCCCACCCTAGCGTTCTCTGCTCTCCCCGACTCCCTCAGCGGGGAGACGCAAGTAGCATGGGCTCAGTGTGTGTTAAACACACAGAGCTCAATCCATGCTGCTCGCGCTCCCCGAGCGCAGTAATGACGCAGAGCATCGTATTTCCTGCTACAGGAAGTTATGGGACATTTGCCGCAAACATGGAACTGGCTGACACAGGAAAAAGTGCTGAAGCAATTAAACTCTGTTAAGATAGACAAGGCCCCAGGGCCAGATGGTATACACCCAAGGGTACTTAGAGAGTTAAGCATAATTCTGGCCAGACCACTATTTATGATCTTTAGGGATTCTTTCAGTTCAGGTACAGTGCCAACAGACTGGCGAAAGGCGGATGTCATTCCGATGTTTAAAAAGGGATCAAAATCTCTGCCAGGTAATTATAGGCCAGTGAGCTTGACATCTGTAGTGGGGAAACTATTTGAAGGATTGCTAAAGGTATACACTCAAGAATACATCTTGAACCAGAATATAATTAGTAAAAGTCAACATGGTTTTGTGAAAGACAGGTCTTGTCAAACAAACTTAATAACATTCTATGAAGAAGTCAGTAAAAATATAGATCTAGGTATGGCAGTTGATCTGATCTATTTGGATTTTGTGAAAGCATTTGATACAGTTCCACACGAAAGGTTACTATACAAATTGAGAGAAATAGGTTTGGGGGGAAATGTATGTATTTGGATTTAAAATTGGCTAAAAGATAGAACACAAAGGGTTGTTGTAAATGGAAAATCCTCAAATTGGACAAGGGTATTGAGCGGAGTACCTCAGGGGTCTGTTTTGGGCCCTCTTCTTTTTAATTTTTTTATTAATGATCTGCCACATTGTGCTGAGAGCCATGTCTCCGTGTTTGCGGACGACACTAAATTAGGTAAGGCAATAAAGACTAATATTGATGTTTTTTCTTTGCAGGAAGATTTGGACAGAGTGGGGGACTGGGCAGTAAAGTGGCAAATGAGGTTCAATATAGACAAATGTATAGTTATGCATTATGGGAAAAATAATAACAAAGCAACATATACTTTAATTGGTTTTTCCCTGGGAAAAACTACTAATGAAAAGGATTTAGGAATAATTGTAGATGACAAACTTGCCAACAGTGCCCAATGCCAGTCAGCAGTTGCAAGGGCCAATAAGATATTGGCATGTATAAAATGAGGTATAGATTCACGGGAGGAGGATATCATCTTGCCTCTTTACAAATCAATGGTAAGACCTCACCTTTAATATGCAGTACAGTTCTGGGCACCAGTCCTTAAAAAGGACCAACAAATTGAAATAGAGAAAAAAGGAAGAATCCGCACTCAGGATCTTTGGTGATAAATTCGTGATGATTTTAATGGCAAAAAATGGTAATGGATATAACAGCAGTAGACGGAGGTAAAAAACTTAAAAAGGATATTAATTAACTATAAAAAGTGCAAAGGAGAGCTACAAAATTAATAAGGGGTTTGGAGGATCTTAGTTATGAAGAGAGACTTAAAAAGTTGCATTTATATACGTTAGAAAAACGGCATCTCAGAGGGGATATGATAACATTATATAAATTTGTGCAGGGCCAATATAAAGAGCTCTCCAGTGACCTGTTCATTAACAGGAAGGTAGAAAGAACAAGAGGTCTCGCCCCAAAGGCGGCGTGATGACGTGAGGACGCATGTGCGTGGATGGAGGCGCCTTGAATGATCGCGGCTAGACAGCACCCGGACGGCACCTGGATTCGAGAGCATTGGTTTCCCGACAGCGAGAAGAGGTTCTCCCGTTCTCCCGCACGACGCTTAAACTGACCCTCTTGCATCGATCCTGCCTCCTGTGTACTGCTCTATTGCCTCTCTTCCCTGCTGGTAAAGTTCCTGAAAATGCCCGAACTCCTAGGATTGTTAAGGAAGGACAGCGAGGCGGCCATACCTGAACGCACCTATATTATTGCAGATAAGTCCACTTATGTACTGTATACATTAAGTCTGTAATACCCGATTGCCCAGGAACGGCTGACTAAAGTAAGGAGAGGGCCTAAAAAGAGAGGAAGCGGGGAAGGAGGAGGAAAAGGAGGGGAGACAAAGGGGGAAAAGAAAAGAGAAGGGATAGGAGGGAGAAAGAAAAGGAAAGAAAGGAAATCCTCTTTTCAGCAGGAGGAGAACTAAAACTCTGGTCAGTAACTTCTAGTTTGGTTGTACTACCAAGGTGTAGGACAGCCTCTGTAACAACTTGGTTGCATAAGGCCTCAGGCTGCACGAAAGAACCACATCCTTGATTTTAAAGTTTGGCCCTTACTTGGCGCCTTTATTTTGAGACCTTGGCATTGTGATTTCCCACCCGTTCCAAACTTTCGGCCTATTAAGGTCCTAAGATTTCGGACTGCAGGCTTTTTCACTGGTCAAGTAATCATTTGCGCCAATCATCACCTCCTCTCATACTGTGTCTGTGTTATTACTGTCTTAACTCAGCATATACATTTCTGGCTAGACACCACATTGGGTCTACAGGAACACCAACTGGACTTTTTCCTTCTTTAGGTCACTAGTTAGTAAACCATCAATTTATGCAGACCAGATTAAATAGAGCTCGTTGGCCCAATCCAATACTTGGGAGAGACTTATCCTTGTCTATTTGACTAACTACAATTAATTAACAGCTTTGAGCTCAGGATCCATACGTCTCCTAAATCCTACTTATCAATTTATACCGATAGCCACAGACTGGAATCCTGGTTATTGTTTGGATATTTCTAGGCCTGAATATACCATAACAACTCCCGGCATGGGTCCTAAAGGAGAAAGAGGCGTGAAACCTGACAAAGCTAAGGAGCTCAATAAAACCAACAAAACACACGCAATAAGCGCATATTATTCACCAAAAAGCCAAGCCAATCGATCTCTGACATCAGATAAATCAGCCTCTGACCATCAGAGCAAGCCCTCGATTTTGGAGTCAGACACTTATCTGACCTCGAATATTTTGGACAAAGCTCTCGAATCTTTATATATCAAGATTAAATCAGACCTAGACAGTAATCTGTCTGACTTTAAAGAGGAATTGGTCCAGCTCAGGATAATTATACAAGCTCAAGCACAAGAGATTACATCGACCTTACAAACAGTGGAAGATCTGAATCTTCAGAACGAAACACTGTCGGGCTCAATCTCAAAATTGGAGATTAAGATCGCTGACTTAGAAGACAGATCGAGACGTCAAAATCTTAGAATCCGGGGAGTTCCGGAGGAGATCATTGATTTGGACCAATTTATATTAGATTTTCTGTCCCTATATATAGATCCAAAGAAATTTGGCATAATGCCGGTCGATAGGATTCATAGACTACCGAAACCGGCCAACCTATTTCATACAAATATTCCAAGAGACATAATTGTCTGCTTCTGCAATTTCCGACTAAAAGATACATTGTCCAAAGAGTTTATGAAAAATCCTTCAAAGGATCCCAAATTCTCTTCAATAAGCATCTTCTCTGACTTATCACTGACAACCAGGTTAAACAGGAAGAAATATGCAACATATATGGCCTGTCTTAGAGAACAGAAAATCACATATTCATGGGGATTCCCCACAAAACTGAGGATTTTCTACAAGGACAAGGTGCACGTCTGTTTAGACCCTCAACAAACCAAAGAGAAATTAATATCTTGGAACTTGTGGAAGGACTAAAATCCCACCAGGGATGAAGGAAGCCGTCTACAGATCTTATTTGCTGTAATTTGACAAATGGGACAAATTTAATTTAATTTCTCTTTTTTTTTTTGGGACAGTGGTGAAACAACGGTACAAATGCCGCAGGAGGCTTTCTTCATACCACCCCTAGCTCCCGATAATCTCACTCTCGAAACCTGGTGGATATGTATCTAAGAGTGAGATGATATTTTGAGTTTATGGTTAATCTAGGTTAACAATTGTCTATAGGAGTGTATACCTAACGTGTAACATATGTATACCAGTACTTATTTTTCTATAGGTTTTGCACGTATCACTTAACATCTGTACTCTTTAATTTAGTTAGGTGTTGTGGATTGACATGGGGGTATTTAATTTAAGAGTCTCATGATGTAAAGTTGCTGAATTCCGTTGTTTATACAGGGATCCATATATACCCCGTGCCACTTCTTCACTCTAGTGCACGACTTTGTAATATATGGATCGCATAATATCCTTAACATGCTAACAAGCCTGTGGAAGGCAGCATGATTGTTTTTTTTTTTTCTCTTCCTTCTTTCTCTTTGTTACCGATAATTTTCCTATCGAAATTTGATGGATATGAATCTAAGAGCGAGATGATATCTTGAGTTTAGGGAAGATCTAATCTGACAAATGTCTATAGGAGACTATACCTAATGTGTAACAGACGCAAGCATCAGTACTTATGTTCATATATGTTCTTGCATGTATCATCTAACACATGTACTGTTCAATTTAATTTGCAGTTCTGGGTTGACATGGGGATACTTAATTTAAGAGCCTCATGATGTAAAGTTTGTTGTATCCTGTTGTTGACACAGGAATCCATACACCTCGTACCACACCCTCATTCTAGAACACGATTTTGTAATATAAAGATCGCCCAATACCTTTAACTCGATAACAACCCTGAGGAAGGCAGCACGATTGGCGTGTTTTATTTATTTTTATTTTTTTCTCTTTTTCTCCTTCCTTCCTTCTTTCATATAAGGTTAAAGGTATGCACTTTATAGCTTAAATTAGTAGGTCAATAAACTCAAGAATAGATTAAGGTGATGTCAAATAATAATTACATTTTCTTAGGAAAGGGGAGGGACAAGGTGGGGGGGAGGGGGAAGTAGAGATGTGAAGTTATAAGACACTAAACCCACGCCGTTTTTGGGCAACTAGATGCACTTATTAGTAGTAATGTAGTAAACACCACTTATAGTCTGGGTGAACCCCAGTGTTTCTGATCACCATCGTAGCCTAAGCACTTTACACAAATGGATTAAACTTTTGACAATATCTTATATAAATCCATGGATTAAAAAGCCCACAAATTAAGTATGACATACACAGATTAATAGCTAGGGAAACAGATAGGACTCAACGAGAGCACTACCCGTAAATTGGTCCACTTGAACACTTGGATAATTTTATTCAGAGATATTCTTGCACTATATATGCTTTAAGTTTTTTTTTTTGGCATCTTCCAATATAAAGGTTTTAAGGGTACTGAGGTACTTCGAGAATATAACTAAATGTCTTGATAGTGGTTATAGTTAGGATGATAATAGTCAGTTAGACTAAATAATGACTGTAAGGATAGAGAGTGAGATAATACTCCTTGATTTATATAAATGCGTGCCTTTTTTTTTTTCTCTCTCTTTCTTCCACTCCTCAAAAATATTTTTAGAGCCAACTCTTCCGTCCAGCCTCCCCAGCCCTGATGGTTCGGGGTAAAACTATCTCCTAGTGCATGCCAGCCGTATACAGGCTGGTCTGCCCTGTCAGATGGTTGGTGGTTTTGCTTTTTATGTGTGTGTTTGTTTGTCAGGAGACCTTCGAGGGGTTGGCCGGTTTGAGGGGGGGTTCATGGGGGCAGGGGGGGATCTGGATTTTCTATGTCCCTTAGATTTGTCACCCTCAATGCACAGGGACTTAATTCCCCATACAAAAGGTCCTACTTATATGATACTCTAATAACTGATTCAATAGATATAGCATTTATTCAAGAAACGCACTGGAAGGCCGACCAACCAAATCTTTGGAAATTCCGTAGATACCCGCATATTTATACTTCTTCCCTTCAAGGGCAAAAAAAGCGCGGCGTAGCGATTATTATCACGGCTAAAATTAAATTTGAATATATCCATCACATCACAGATCAGGAGGGAAGAAGCCTAACATTGCTATGCAGTATTAATGACACGGAAAATACCTTTTGTAATCTATATGCTCCTTCGGACAGAACGGTAGGCTTCCTGAACGCGAATATTGAGACAATCAAAGCAATAAATAAAGGGATTTGTATTATAGGCGGAGACCTAAACTGTATTGCGGATTTAGGTAAAGACAGGAAAACTACGAGACCTAGCAAGGGGGATAATAGATTGAAGGCTAGGGCGCAGCGTTTCTCCGACAACATCTTTAGAAATGGTCTATATGATGTCTGGAGATTCCTGCATCCTAATGAGCAGGATTTCTCCTTTTACTCAGCGCCCCACGCATCGTATTCCCGTATAGACTATTTTTTGATGATGGGGCCCACCCTCGAGAGGTGTTCCAGCTCGAGGATGGGCACCATCTCGTGGTCAGACCATGCCCCCGTGTACTTGAACTTGAAAGACGCCCCTGCGTACAAATCGCGAGGTGATTGGAGATTAAACGAGTCCTTGCTATCCTCAGAGGGAAGCAGGACAGACCTGATGGAACAGGCAAGATTATTTTTGAAGAGTAATGATAATGGCGAGGTTTCTGAGTTCACCCTGTGGTGCTCTCTGAAGAGCTATCTGAGAGGGCATCTTATAAAACGGGGATCCTGGAAAAAGAAAGCAGCGGGGAAGGGTCTCCCGGACCTTTATGTCTCTCTTGCCTACTCGGAGAGAGCTCACAAATTGAACCCTACTCCGGGGAGGCTGGCGGAGATCGAGGCCTTAAGGAACTCCATTAAAACAAAACTGAAAGAAAAGACAGATGCCACAATACTTAGATTAAAACAACGTTGGTACTGTAGCAATAGCAAGGTGGGAAAGGATCTAACGAAGAAATTGAAGTTCCTGACACAAGCATCAAGGATTAAAAAAATTAACTTGCTGGGTGAAACTTGTATAACTCCGTCTCAGATTGGGGCAGCTTTTAAAAATTACTATAAAAAGTTATATAATTTAGAGGATTCCCAAACAACTTCCATTGAAATAGTGGGGTTCCTTAATAGCCTGGATCTTCCTCAGCTTTCCCCTGAGAAGCTTAATATATTGAATCAACCCTTTTCAAGGACAGAAATTGTTACCGCAATTAGAGACCTGAAGGATGGCAAAGCCCCCGGCCCAGATGGCTTTTCGGCTATATTTTATAAAACCTTAAACTCGATAATATCTCCAATCCTTCAGAGGATGTTTAATAAAATAGAGACAGGTGTGGACTTCCCCGAAGAGATGATGTTAGCTAATATTACACCCATACCAAAGCCGGAGAAGGACCCATCTCAGGTCACGAATTACAGACCAATTTCTTTGATTAATTTAGACGTAAAAATCTATTCTAAAATTCTGGCCCAAAGATTGAATCAGATCATCACTGATCTAATCCATCACGACCAAGCAGGATTCATGCCGGGAGGGTCCACGGAGGCCAACACTCGCCGAGTACTTAATATTCTAGAGACGATTAACCTTCAGGGGATCCCGGCCGTCCTCCTTGCGTTGGACGCAGAGAAAGCGTTTGATAGGGTC
Organism: Pelodytes ibericus; assembly: GCA_036172795.1. Taxonomy (NCBI): domain Eukaryota; kingdom Metazoa; phylum Chordata; class Amphibia; order Anura; family Pelodytidae; genus Pelodytes; species Pelodytes ibericus. The sequence goes on along the minus strand of CM069865.1, from coordinate 49,967,638 downwards.
AGCTGGCGCTTTCTTTTTGAGACCATGGGGGCGTTTGGCCTCTCTGGACCCTTCCTGCAGTTCTCAAAGGCTCTCTATATATCCCCCTCTGCTAAGATGAAAGGTCCCTCTTTAACATCTACTCCCTTCTCAATTCATAACGGCACACGTCAGGGCTGTCCTCTGGCACCTCTCCTTTACGCATTAGCTATGGAACCCTTTGCCGCTGCAGTCAGAAAGAACCGACAAATTAGCGGCATAAAAATTGGTCCGCAGGTTCATACGATCACTTTGTACGCTGATGATGTCCTTGTGTCCTTGTCTAATCCGGTGGAATCTATCCCAGCCTTGATGAAGGAGATCCATCAGTTTGGCTACTATTCTAACTATAAAACAAACACATTAAAGACTCAAATTATGCCTCTGAGTTTGGACAGAACACAACTAACCATATTGGATACCCTAGGGTACAATAGCGCCTCTCCGGATAATATTGAATATTTAGGTGTTGTCTTTTGCCCAAAAGTAGAGCAAATAGTCGAGCTTAACTATACTAAATTAAAGCAACAACTAAGAACTTTATTAACAAAATGGAAATGTCTTGAACCATCTTGGATGGGCAGGATTGCTATCTTGAAAGCATATGTAGTTCCAAAGTTTTTATATTTACTTCGGGCTATCCCACTAAAAGTACCGCGAATCCACCTTAGGGACCTGGAACGACTGTTCGCCTCATATGTGTGGCCAGACGGTAGATCCAGAATCGCTAGGCGGATTTTAATGAGGGAGGCGGAGAGAGGAGGCCTGGGTTATCCGGATGCTTTCCAAATACACGATATAGCACAATTAGCCCATATAATAGCCTGGAACACCAACAGGCTAAAACAGCCACCATGGCTAAATATTGAAAGATAGGTTTGGATCCTTTTTTTCTTTTATGGGTGACCCCTAAACAATTCCGTAAAACGGCTCCCTTGGGACAGTTAATCAGCAATCTTGCTGTATCCTTGTATGGGATGAGAAGAAGGTTCCACCTTCGGACCTCTCTATCTATGGCCTCCCCACTTGGAGTCTTCCCATGGTATTTATCGAACATAGTTGTAGATACGTGGATCAGTAAGGGGATCAAGACAATTGGAGACTTATTTTTGGGCCCTGATATATACTCTTTTCCCAACCTACAGAGAATGTATAATTTGGGGGAAGCAGAACTATTTACATACATTAGAATAAGGCATTTTTTACGCTCAAATCCCCCGCTAGTCCCTGACCGTTGGGATGATTTTTTTAACGCTGTAACATCCAAGTGTATTCTCTAAAATAAAAAAATTGTTGGCATATCATTCAAACTACGATAAAGCAAATCCAATAAAACTGTGGGAAAGGGATCTGGAGATATCATATCCTAATCAAATTTGGTATACAGTATGGCAAATAACTCGGAAGGCAGTTCACTGCATAAAACTACAAGAACAGTATTGTAAACTATTGTATCGGTGGTACATCGTTCCTACTCGTTTGACGAAATATAATACAAATTCCGATAACAGATGCTGGCGGTGCCATTTAGATATTGGATCGCAAGCCCATATCTGGTGGGAGTGCACACTCTTATCTCTCATTAAATCCCGTATAGTAGACATCATATGATTTACAACAGGTGGAGACATAGCTCTCACAGAGCAATATTTCCTGTTCCACGTCGATTTCTCCGACTTAAAAATACATCAGAAATATTTCTTGATAAATGTCTTCTTAGCAACCAAACTTTGCATTGCGAGGGCATGGAAAAGTACATCCGTACCTCACTGGGGAGAAATTGTTGCGCAGATAGAGTTTCAGGCGGGGGCAGAGAAACTCTTCTTTGGAGCACATAGCGCCTTATATGAGCTGGTATGGTCCCCCTGGGAAATGAGTATTAAGAACTGGAGCGATTAGTCCCTGGGCGTTGAGGGAGAGACGAAATCCCCTCCCCCGCGCACCCCTGGTAATAAGAAAGCCCGCCCCGACGCGTATATTGGAAATTGATGGTGATAGGCTGGGTGATGGAAAGCCGACCAAACTAGACCCTATCAGATCTCCTGTAATGTATATGTTGTTATGTCTGTATGTCTTATTTTGTCTTGTTATGTAGTGTTGTAACTTTTACTTTTGATATAATTAATAAAGAATTATAAATTAAAAAAAAAAAATTGTTTAAAAAGCAAACTAGCTATTGTTTCTAGATTTAAAAAAAAAAATATCACCAAAATAAGTAGGGTTTAAAAATGTCTAATAACAGGTAGTTGTCATGCACTATTAATGTTACAACCTAAACTCTAAACAACATTAACACAAATAAGGTTTGACATTTAGTTATTGATTTGATAACTCTACTTGTCTATGTGCCCCCTTTCCCTCCTCCCCACCACCACCTCAGTTTCTTTTGGGAGAACAAGGCCATAGATTTCTACCACAAAAACGTGTTTCTTTATCTTTATCCGTATTGACATTTGAAGAATATGGGTAGCAAGCCCTTCAGTCCCAAGCAACATTTTGACCTTAGTAGTCAGCTGCTGCTTTGCTCCTTCAGCTGTCAGATGTTGACCTTTACAAATCAGGTCTTCTGCATTTTGTCCTCCCACAAAGCTTTTGTTGATATATCTTTCAGCTCGTGCCAAGACACTGAGTTCTGAAAAGTGGAAATGATTCAAATGCATATATATATAAAAAACCTTAATGTATGTAAATGTTTTTAAATAAAGAATATAGTCAGGTTAAAAAAAAAAAAAAAAAAAAAGAAAGAACAAGAGGTCACTCCCTCAGACTGGAAGAGCAAAGATTTCATAGACAGCAAAGGAAGGGATTCTTTACGGTTAGGACAATAAAGTTATGGAACTCCCTGCCAAGAGAGTTAGTGCTATCAACCACAATAGATGCATTTAAAAATGGTTTGGATGTTTTTTTAGGAAAGCAGAACATACAGGGCTATTAATAATAGAATAAGCATTAATAAAAGAGCTTATTGAGGAGAAATCTGATTGCCTCTCGAGTCAAGAAGGAATTTTTTTCCCCCAGGAGGCAAAATTCAAAATAGCTTCCTTAGGGGTTTTTGCCTTCTTTTGGATCAAAAGCTGTAATGATAGGTAGAAGGGTTGAACTTGATGGACTTGTGTATTTTTTCAACCTAAATTACTATGTTACTATGTTACACTTACACACACACCCTTACACAGATATAGTGACACACTTACACACACCCTTACACAGAAAGTGACACACTTACACACACCCTTACCACTTACACACACACAGTGACACCAATACACACATAACCTGAGACACACCATTTTGCCACTCAATGTGCCAGTATTCAGCCACTCAATATACCATTTAATATGCCATTATTTTCCCCTCAATATGCCATTTAATATGCCAGTATTTTCCCCTCAATATGCCACTTAATATGCCAATATTTTGCCACTCCAATATGCCATTTAATATGCCAGGATTTTGCCCCTCCAATATGCCATTTAATATGCCAGCATTTTGCCCCTCAATATGCCATTTAATATCCCAGGATCTTGCCCCTTCAATAGGCCATTTAATATGCCAGGATTTTGCCACTCAATATGTCAGGATTTTGCCCCTCCAATATGCCAGGTTTTGCCCCTCCAATATGCCCCTCAATATGCCAGCATTTTGCCCCTCAATATGCCATTTAATATGCCTGAATTTTGCCCCTCAATATGCCAGGATTTTGCCATTCCAATATGCCATTTAATATGCCAGCATTTTGCCCCTCAATATGCCATTTAATATGCCCGGATTTTGCCACTTAATATGCCAGGATATTGCCCCTCAATATTCCATTTAATATCCCATTATCTTGCCCCTCCAATATGCCATTTAAAATGCCAGCATTTTGCCCCTCAATATGGCATTTAATATGCCAGGATTTTGCCACTTAATATGCCAGGATGTTGCCCCTCAATATTCCATTTAATATCCCAGGATCTTGTCCCTCCAATATGCCATTTAATATGCCCGGATTTTTCCCCTCCAATATGCCAAGATTTTTCCCCCCTCCCCAGTACTTACCTAGGTCCTACTCTGTCTCCCCGTGTTCTGTTGTGTAGGTCTGTGGCTGTGAGGGAAGCGTTGTGCGCTCCCCTCCAGCAGCGCGGCTTCAATAAAGTTTGTTGAAAAAAAAAGTTTAAACAAACTTTATTGAAGCCGCGCGGCTGGAGGGGAGCGCACAACGCTTCCCTCAGAGCCACAGACCTGCACAGCAGCAAGGAAAATAAGTATGGTATTGAATAGAAAGGCATAGGTGTATCTTATAGGCAAAATTGAAGAGCCTCCCTTGTCTGCTTATGAAATTAACATACCTCTCGATATATCCCCCCACTGAATTGGGACGCCAAGGGGCAGAGTTTGAGAGGTGGAGTGACAGCGCTGTGCATGCGCAGTGCTTTTTCTCCAGTGTCCCAGAGACCGGAGAACTGGCTTATAGTGTGGTTTTGTGGCTGTTATTTTCCCCCATGGTATGGTATGACTGACCTTAGTATGGCCTTCTTGGCTTTGTTATCTTAAGAACTCTAGGGGTAAAACAAATAGTTTGACATTTGCAAGAAGAGGGATAGTATCAGGGAATTTACATGGTATCAAGAACTTTTTTTTTTTATAAATTATGTTTTTATTGGGTTTTTTGGTTTGTTTGTCATATACGTAATAGTCATAAAAACATAGAATCATTGTTACAAAACAAGAATACAGTAATCGTGTCAAATACAGTAGTCATATTAAAGTAAAATTCCACATATAGAAAAATATGCCAGAAAAAACTCATATACGATACTATATAAAAACAAAAGAGCACCTGAGCTTATCTGATTGGATTATGTAGCCAATATAATTATAATCTTGCCTCCCTAATACACAAAATTCATATATGATGGAACAAACAAAATAAGAAAGATCATGGGGCTCATGTTTCGGTGTGTCCCAATGCGGCCAAAAAGAAGAGAGAGAAAAAAACAAACCTTAAGCTATGTCATAGTGACTACCCTGCTACAACTAATGCGGAGTCATCACAAACAGAGTACCCGGATGCCCGAGCTTACTGTCAGTAAAAAAACAAAAATGAAATCACATTACTGGCTTTTTTGTAGCCTGAATGAACAGTAATAAAAACCCACTTTTTAAACATAACAAATAATTTGAGAGCACAATTGTGTTAAACGTGCCTCTCCATAACAATACTTGGTGGTCCATAACCAGAACCTAGATTGGCAGAGCACCAAACTTAACAAATTAACAAAACAGGACAAAACAAAACACCCCCCCCCCCCCCCCCCCATTCTTCAGTGTGGATATAACACGAAGAAAGGACTACACATATATGAAAATAGCTCTAAAAAATACATAAAATAAAATGCAATGGGGGCTGAGTAAAGGGAGAGACAGGACTAGATGGAAATAGTGGCTAGTCGTCAAGTAAAAAGATAAGACTAGGAGAGAAAATAGAAAAGGTCAGAATAAGAGATGAAAAGAGAAAAAGGGGGGGGGGTAGAAAGCAGTAACAGGGGACAATAGAAAATGAGTTCAGTCTCCCGGAGCAGTGATGGGCACCAAACCATCTTCCAGTCTAGCGGGGGTCTCCCTTTTTGTATATGGGTCTCCCCTGTGCCTCTACCCCCGCTGTCGTTAGATGCCCAAGAAGTGGAAGGAGTGAACGGGGGGGCGTTTGAATTCAGGGGGCCAGGCATTGAGGTCTGTATGGCCGGTAGTGATAGTCCTTCCCGTACATTCGATAGTCTGTTTACAGAGTCCGCTTTAGTTACCACCAGAGAACGAGATGGGCCCCACAGGTAAAGGACCTGATGGAGGCGTAGGTGAGAGGTAAGTTGGCGCAGCGATCTCCTCCACATCACTGTTGAATGTGTCAGGTCTGGGAAGGCCTGTACCGCAGATTATTCAAATAGAATTGGTGAAGGGCCTTTGAACTGGGCCATGAGGGTGGTCTGATCCAAGGAGCTTTGGAGTTGCAGGATCACGTCCCTTGGGGAATCGATCGGGGCCGCAGTTGCCATCGGTATTCTGAAAATATCCCCAACACCTGGTAGTTTCTTGTATCTAGCCACCAGGAGGTGCGCGAGATTTGGCGCCTAATAAAATACGGCAGTTCTGGAGTCTCAACTCTTTCGTCAATGCCGCAAAGGCGTATGTTCGTGCATCTCATTTTGTTTTCCAAATCGTCCATTTTCATTAGAATGTTCTCCTGTTGTTTGTCTGGTAATCTATTTTCCCGCTCAAGTGTGGTGACCTTGGCCCTCAAGTGAGTATGGTTGTTCTCCAGACCGCTCACCTTAGTAGTTAAGGCCTGCACCTGGGTGCGGATCTCTGCTACTCCCCGGTCCATAATCTGAGACAGTTCAGCCATCAGCGCTTGGAAGTCCCGTCTTGTGACCAGAGCTTTATCCTCCACTGCTGATTTGGAAGGTGATAGCTGGTGGCCCACATGCGGGGTAAGTGCCGGGAATAAATCGCTGTTGGACTCTTCTGAGAGCTCGTCTCATAACCTGGCGGCAGTTGGAGGCTTCTGGTTTGGGAAGGCCGCGAAAGAAGCGCGCCTATATCTTGTTGCCCATTTGCAATTTTGCCTTTTTTGCTTGCTTTCCCATGTTATAGGGCCCTTCAGGGTGTCCTAGAGTGGCCAGTAATTGCTGAAGAGGGTACAAGCCCAAGTCCTCATGTCCTACATTTTTTATGAATCGGCATCCTCAGACCAATAAGAGGTTTCCACTGCATGCTTCATTTGATGAATTTTGTAAGGAATTTTATTAAAAAAGTTTTCTATGTTTTTTTTATTAACCCCTTGGCGACACAGGACGGACTAGGTCCGTCCTGTGTGCCGAGGCGTTAGTGACACAGGACGGACCTAGTCCGTCCTGTGTCAAAACGAGCACTGAAAGCGGAGTTTTTCCGCTTTCAGTGCTCTAAGGGCATTGTAACGATGCTTCCGTGTGGAAGCATCGTACAATACTAAAAAAAATGCCCGTCGGCATTTCGATCGCTCCGGAGAGCGATCGAAATGCCGGTTTTAAAGGCACAGAGCCTTTAAAACGCGGGCATTTAAAAAATGAGCATAGGAAGCGAATCTTTCGCTTCCTATGCTCAGAAAGTGTTCCTGATTGCCTCGCAAGTCGAGGCAATCAGAAACACAAAAAAAAAATGCACGATCTTGGTCACTGAGTGACCAAGATGGCGCTGCCCTTCTAAGGGCAAGAGCACAGGAGGCAGGAAGTACCTGCTTCCTGTGCTCTCTGGCTGTCACACGATTGCCTCTTCACAGAGGCAATCAGTGACTGCCAGGCACACTGACAGGCAGTGGGGATGCTCTCCTGAACATCCCCACTGACTGGTCAGATCAATATTAACTCTATATTGATCTGACCAGTTATGATCTGTCTCCCTCTCCTCACATTTTTTTTAGTGAGGGAGAGAGACAGATCAAAGTTCTAAAAGTAAGTAAAAGTAAAAAAAAACAATAAATACACAACACACAAATAATAAAACAATAAAAAAATTTTTATTAAAGCAATTCCCTGCGTTTAACCCCTTCCCTGCCACTGATCTTGCATAAGCAGTGATCGTGCACATCAGCGCATTTATTTTTGCTGTTTGTGCATTTTTTAGGGGTTAATTTTTTTGTACTGTAATTTATTACAGTACTAAAAAGGCTATTCTAAGAGTTATTAACCCCTTATTTGCCGTCGATCACTGCTTACGCAATGATATTGACGCCAAAGCAATTTTTATCTGTCTGCATATTTTTTTTTATTTTTTTTTTTTACACATACCCGCTAGGGGATTACATGTAAAGTAAAAATATTTGAGTTTTTTTTTTTAAGCTGCCTGAGCGCATAGCGATCAGTAACAGCGAATTAGTGGCAAAGGCGGTTTGGTGATTTCTCAATTAAGCTCACCATTCGCCCTGGTCAGATCAAAATTAATCGGATCAATATTCACAAATATTGATCTGCCTCCCTCTCCTCACTTACATTTTTGTGACGGAAAGAGACAGATCAGTATTAGTGATATAAAATAACATTTTATAAAATTAGCAGGTTTTATGAAAGTCTTTCACTGTGTATTAACCCCTTCCCTGCCATTCATCACTGTGTAAGCAGTAATCCTGCACAGCAACAGTATGTTTTGCTGTCTGCACTGTTTTATGGATTAATTTATTTGTACTGTAATGTATTACAGTACTAGATAGGCTCTTCTAAGAGCTATTAACCCCTTCTTTGCTCGAGATCACTGCTTACGCACTGATTCTGAGGCCGCGGACTCAGGGTTCGATTTTGACCCTATTCAGCTTTCTGATACATCATCTAGCGATGTATCGGTGGCTGCTGAGCCCTTGCCACAAGTAGTGATGGGGGTCTACCGATAAAAAAATATATGGTTTGGTGGGGGTAAATTACATTGGCTGGCTTCAAAGATATATCCCATAAAGGACACGGACCCAGGTTGACTACATGTCAAAATTCCAAGTTGGAATTTTGAGATGCGCATCTCACAAATGTTGCCTTCTAGCCAAAAACAAACCAACAAACCTATGCATGGGTGCTATCCCTGTACTCGGGAGATGTTGCTGAACACATATTGGGTTGTTGTTTGGCAGTGACAAATACCAGAATCTGTGAATTCATGCCTGAAGTACAATGCATGTGGGAAAAAAAACTCCCAAAAAAGTACTACCACAAACTTTTACAAAGGCTGGTGGTAGAATTAGTACCTATACAGTATTAAAATACCACCATTTGAAATACCTTAGGATGTCTATTTTCCAAAAATATATGGTTTGATGGGGTAAAATTCATTGGACGGCTTCAAAAATGTTCCAAATGGAACATGGGCGCAGGCTGACTACATGTCAAAATTCCAGGTTGGAATTGCGCACCCCCTAAATGTGGAATTTTAGACCCAATACAAACCAACAAACCTATGCATGGGGGGTATCCCTGTACTCAGGAGATGTTGCTGAACACATATTGAGGTGTTGGTTGGCAGTGGCAAATACCAGAATCTGAAAATTCCTGCCTGAACTACAATGTGTTTGGGGAAAAAATGACATCCCATCCCTTTGACATAGGTTGGTGGTAGAATTAGCACTTGGAAAGTGTTAAAATACCACAATTTTAAATACCCTAGGATGTCTAGTTTTCCAAAATATATGGTTTTATGGGGTAAAATACTTTGACAGGCTTCAAAAGTGTCCCAAATGGAACATGGGCGCAGGCTGACTACATGTCAAAATTCCAAGTTGGAAATGCACCCCCCCCTAAACGTGGCCTTTTAGCCCCCAAATAATCTAACTAACCTACACATGGGTGGTATCCCTGTACTCAGGAGATGTTGCTAAACACATATTAAGGTGTTGTTTGGCACTGACACATAATAGGATCTGTGAATTCATGCCCGATGTACAATGAATGTGAAAAACAAATTACTATCCATAACATTGACATAGGCTGGTGGTAGAATTAGTGCATGAAAAGTGTTAAAATACTACCATTTGAAATACCCTAGGGTGTCTAGTTTTCAAAAATATATGGTTTTGTGGGGTAGAATACACTTTTTGGCTTCAAAAATGTCCCAAATGGGACATGGGCGCAGGTTTTCTGCACGTCAGAATTCCAAGTTGGAAAACCAAAAAGCGCACCTCTCAAATGTGGCCTTTTAACCCCCAAATAACCTAACCAACCTATACATGTGTGGTATCCCTGTACTCAGGAGATGTTGCTGAACACATATTGAGGTGTTGTTTGGCACTGACATATAACAGGATCTGTGAATTCATGCCCAAAGTACTATGTATGTGAAAAAAAATTACTATCCATAACATTGACATAGGCTGGTAGTATAATTAGTGCATGGAAAGTGTTAAAATACTACCATTTGAAATACCCTAGGGTGTCTAGTTTTCAAAAATATATGGTTTTGTGGGATAGAATACACTTTTTGGCTTCAAAAATGTCCCAAATGGGACATGGGCGCAGGTTTTCTGCACGTCAGAATTCCAAGTTGGAAAACCAAAAAGCGCACCTCTCAAATGTGGCCTTTTAACCCCCAAATAACCTAACCAACCTATACATGGGTGGTATCCCTGTACTCAGGAGATGTTGCTGAACACATATTGAGGTGTTGTTTGGCACTGACATATAACAGGATCTGTGAATTCATGCCCAAAGTTCAATGTATGTGAAAAAAAATTACTACCCAAAACATTGACATAGGCTGGTAGTATAATTAGTGCATGGAAAGTGTTAAAATACTACCATTTGAAATACCCTAGGGTGTCTAGTTTAAAAAAATATATGGTTTTGTGGGGTAGAATACACTTTCTGGCTTCAAAAATGTCCCAAATGGGACATGGGCACAAGTTTTCTGCATGTCAGAATTCCAAGTTGGAAAACCAAAATGCGCACCCCCTAAATGTGGCCTTTTAGCCCCAAAACAAACCAACAAACCTATGCATGGGTGGTATCCCTGTACTCAGGAGATGTTGCTGAACACATATTGAGGTGTTATTTGGAAATACCCCTTCACATTTTAAGGTAATGTTTACCTAAATTGCAATATATGTGAAAAATTAAAAAAAAAGATTTTTTGCTGCAAACTTTGGCATAGATTGGTGGTAAAATGGCTACATGAAATGTGTCAAAATACCCCAAGTTAAATGCCCTGAGTTGTCTAGTTTTCAAAAATATGTACATGTTGGGGGTCATTCATGGATTTAGTACAGAAATCAGTGTTACAATGTCACTATCGCTAATTTTGAAAGAAGGGATTTTAAAATAGCTTTGCACCACTTATAGTTCTGGCCCTGTAACATGAATAAAAAAGCACAAAAACATAAAAACATGGGCTATTTCTGAACTCAGGACATATATTAGAAACTTTTTAGCAGTGTTTTTTTGTTGTCTCTTGTACATGAGTATACGATTTTTCAAATAAAAGTCATAAAAAAATTATTTTTTCATTTTTTTTGCCATATTTTATTATTTTTTTTACATCAAATTATATGCTATTATCAAAATAATGGTATCAAAAGAAAGCCCTTCTTATGACGATAAAAACGATATATAGTTTGTGCGGGTACACTAAATGAGACAGAAATAAATTACAGCAAAACACAAACTGCTCAGAAATGTTAAAACAGCCCATGTCACCAAGCGTCGGACAAGCCAAAAAAGTCATGTCACTAAGGGGTTAAAAGCCTACCTCATCCATATATATAACAAATTGACTGCCTTATACATAACAAATCTTCTTATTATAAAAATCAGGCATAGGTAGGCTTAGACTTTAGGATTCCCTGATGGGCCATCAGGGGATACAGGAGAAACATAATTTCTGTATGAAGCATTAAATAAGCACAACTATGAAAAATACCACGATAACTTGTCCAGGTGAACTGTGCATAGTAGACATGTGCATTCGTTTTCGGACGAATGCATTTTCGGACGAAAATAGCATTTTCGTCCATTCGTCCGAAAAACGAATAACGAAAATTTTAACTAACAAAATCCGAATGAACGAATGGTTAATAAACGAAAATCATTCGTTCATTCGTCCATTCGTGCTATTGGCATTCTAAACCGAAATAGAGTCGGTTTACAATACCAATAGCATTGTACTACATTCCATAAACCGACATGAATGACTTTCGGTTTATGGAATGCATGTAATGCTATTAGCTTCCTATAAACCGAAATTGAGTTCCCATTCATACGAATAGGTCAATTGACCTATTCGTATGAATGGGGACTCTTTCGGTTTATAGAAAGCCAATAGCAGCATGTATTCTATAAGCCGAAAGTCTTTAAAACAAACGACGTTTGGTTTATAGAATACATGTAATGCTATTGCTGTTCTATAAGCCGAAAGACTTTCGGCTTATAGAACAGCAATAGCATTACATGTATTCTATAAACCGAACGTCGTTCGTTTTAAAGACTTTCGGATTATAGAATACTATTGGCATTCTATAAACCTAACTAGAGTCCCTCCTCATTGATAAGAATTTCTTATGAATGGGGACTCGACTCTAGTTCGGTTTATAGAAAGCCAATAGTATTCTATAAGCCGAAAGTCTTTAAAACGAACGACGTTCGGTTTATAGAATACATGTAATGCTATTGCTATTCTATAAACCGAACGACTTTCGGTTTATAGAATAGCCATAGGATTACATGTAGTACATAAGCCGAAAGTCTATAAACCGAAAGTCGTTCGGTTTATAGGCTGTCGGCATTTAACTATACAGAGTCTCCATTCATAAAATTATGAATGGAGACTTTGTGTCCGTGTAGTAAAATGCCGAAAGCCTATAAACCGAACGATCCGTATAGTTAAATGCTATTGTATTCTATAAACCGACTCTATTTCGGCTTATAGAATGCAATAGTACTACGAATGGACGAATGACTGAATGATTTTCCTTTATTAACCATTCGTTCATTCGGCTTTAGTTAGCTTAGCATTTTCGTTCTTCGTTTTTCGGGCGAATGGACGAAAATGCAATTTTCGGACGTAAAGGCATTCGTCCGAAAACGAATGCACATGTCTAGTATATATTCACATGTAAATTGCTTTTTTAATAAAAAATTATGATATAAAAAAAATCTTGTTTTTATTTCCTTTTATGTGACAATGCTGCCTCTCTCTTTCCCTTGCCCCCAGATTTGTTGCTCTCCCCCCCTTAGTGTTGTCTCTCTCTCACCCTCCCTTTGGCTCCCCCCTCGCTCCCCTTGTGTCTGTCTCTTCCCCCCTTCCCTCCCCTTGTTTCTCTCTGCCCCCCCCCCCCTTGTTATTCTGTCCCCCCCTCACCTGTTTCTTGCTCCCTGGTGGCTAGTGGGGGCAGCCGGGGGATGTATGCACTATACATAATAGACGGAAGTGTCGGGCAGCATGGAGGTTGTCTGCACGATTCGTGCAGACATCCCCCAGCTGCCGGATCCTCCCTGGTGGCTAGCGAGGCAGCGGAGGATGTCTGCGCGATGAGCGAGACCTCTCCTGCTGCCGCCCGGCATGACCGCCGGGACTTCTATGATGAAGCTGGGTACTTCCGGCTTCCTCATAAAAGTCCTGGCTGTCGTTCCGGGTGGCAGCAGGAGAGGTCTCGCTCATCGCGCAGATATCCTCCGCTGCCTCGCTAGCCACCAGGGAGAATCGGGCAGCTGGGGGATGTCTGCACGAATCGTGCAGACAACCTCCATGCTGCCCGACACTTCCGTCTATTATGTATAGTGCATACATCCCCCGGCTGCCCCCACTAGCCACCAGGGAGCAAGAAACAGGTGAGGGGGGGACAGAATAACAAGGGGGGGGGGGCAGAGAGAAGCAAGGGGAGGGAAGGGGGGAAGAGACAGAAACAAGGGGAGGGGGGCAGAGAGAAACAGGGGGAGGGAAGGGGGGAAGAGACAGACACAAGGGGAGCGAGGGGGGTGCCAAAGGGAGGGTGAGAGAGAGACAACACTAAGGGGGGGAGAGCGACAAATCTGGGGGCAAGGGAAAGAGAGAGGCAGCATTGTCACATAAAAGGAAATAAAAACAAGATTTTTTTTATATCATAATTTTTTATTAAAAAAGCAATTTACATGTGAATATATACTAGACATGTGCATTCGTTTTCGGACGAATGCATTTTCGTCCGAAAATTGCATTTTCGTCCATTCGCCCGAAAAACGAAGAACGAAAATGCTAAGCTAACTAAAGCCGAATTAACAATGGTTAATAAAGGAAAATCATTCGTTCATTCGTCCATTCGTAGTACTAATGCATTCTATAAGCCGAAATAGAGTTGGTTTATAGAATACAATAGCATTTAACTATACGGAGACAGAGTCTCCATTCATAAATTTATGAATGGAGACAAACGTATAGTTAAAAGCCGACAGCCTATAAACCGAACGTTCGGTTTATAGGCTGTGGGCATTTAACTATACGGAGACAGAGTCTCCATTCATAAAATTATAAATGGAGACTTTGTCTCCGTATAGTTAAAAGCCGGTGTTCTGACAAATTTCTGGAGCAAATTCTCCTGCGCAATCGCAGGAGAATTTGCTCACTGCGCATGCGCATAAAGTTACAGCTGATAACTCAGCTGTAACTTTGTGACCACCGCGCATGAGCCAGCTGCGCAACCCACCTCCCGCCCCCCTCACACCCCCCGCACACCCCTTCTTACCAGATCATCGACCACAGCGATACACAGCGCATGCGCACGCCTATCCAGCCGTTTGGGAATGCGCGCGTCCGTTGTTGTGTTCTTAAGGTGGTAAGTAACACGGGGCGTCGGGACATAAGGGGGCAAGCATCCTGGTGAGGGCTGCCTCATCTTGATGGGATTTGTGATCCTCCTGCTGCATCAATAATACAGTTATCAGCTGTAACTTTATGCGCATGCGCAGTGAGCAAATTCTCCTGCGATTGCGCAGGAGAATTTGCTCCAGAAATTTGTCAGAACACCGGCATTTAACTATACGGAGACAGAGTCTCCATTCATAAAATTATGAATGGAGACTTTGTATCCATATAGTTAAAAGCCGACAGCCTATAAACCGAACATTCGGTTTATAGGCTGTGGGCATTTAACTATACGGAGACAGAGTCTCCATTCATAAAATTATAAATGGAGACTTTGTCTCCGTATAGTTAAAAGCCGGCATTTAACTATACGGAGACAGAGTCTCCATTCATAAAATTATGAATGGAGACTTTGTCTCCGTGTAGTAAAATGCCCACAGCCTATAAACCGAACGTTCGGTTTATAGGCTGTCGGCTTATGGAATACATGTATTCCTATTGCTATTCTATAAACCGAACGTTCGGTTTATAGAATAGCCATAGGATTACATGTATTATATAAGACGAAAGTCTATAAACCGATCGTTCGGTTTATAGGCTTTCGGCATTTTACTACACGGAGACAAAGTCTCCATTCATAATTTTATGAATGGAGACTCTGTCTCTGTATAGTTAAATGCCGACAGCCTATAAACCGAACGACTTTCGGTTTATAGACTTTCGGCTTATGTAATACATGTAATCCTATGGCTATTCTATAAACCGAAAGTCGTTCGGTTTATAGAATAGCAATAGGAATACATGTATTCCATAAGCCGACAGCCTATAAACCGAACGTTCGGTTTATAGGCTGTCGGCATTTTACTACACGGAGACAGAGTCTCCATTCATAAAATTATGAATGGAGACTTTATCTCCGTGTAGTAAAATGCCCACAGCCTATAAACCGAACGACTTTCGGTTTATAGACTTTCGGCTTATGTAATACATGTAAACCTATGGCTATTCTATAAACCGAAAGTCGTTCGGTTTATAGAATAGCAATAGGATTACATGTATTCCATAAGCCGAAAGTCTATAAACCGAAAGTTGTTCGGTTTATAGACTTTCGGCTTATAGAATACAAGTAATACTATTGCCTTTCTATGAACCGAACGAGAGCCCCATTCATAAGAATTTCTTATGAATGGGGCTCTCGTTCGGTTTATAGAAAGCCAATAGTATTACATTGTATTCTATAAAACGAACGAATAAAAATTAACGAAACGAAAATAATGAACGAAATTCGTCTGAAACGAATGCACTAATGAACGAAATTCGTTTTAGACGAAATAAATAAAATTTTCGTCCGAATGGACGAAAACGAAAAGAAAATTTTAGTTTTGCACATGTCTAGTGCATAGCAGGTTACACATACAAAATGCAGTTCCTCAGAGAATGTTACATTTCTCTACTACATTTCTCTACTTCCAGTTCAAGAAGGATGGGTGTAGGTTTGCATTGATAATGGGGTCTTAGCTCCCTGACACAAACCCCAAAAAGTAGGCAGGAAAGACGGCACTCACGGAATGAAGTAAACAGTTGTGTTGTTTTAATTCAAATCTTCACAGCAAAAGTGGGAAAAAGCAATCCAAAGATGGTAACTAGCATGACGCGTTTCTGGGATCAGGTGTAAGCCACACCAGCAGGAGCACCCGGAATATCAGGAGGAGTATATCACAGACTTTCCTTATTATGCTGCTCGTGAGCCTACATTTTCTGTTTCTTTTGGTGGTCTTAGCTCCCTGAAACATTTATGGGACGAGCGTACCCACCATTTTAATGCTATTAAAGTGTGTATTTCACTTTTAAAACAATTCCTGAGTGTTATAGTTTCCTTTTTTGCCAGCCAGTCTAAGAAGAAGGAAACTGCCTTCTAGATGAAGAAGTAAGCTGCCTAGGCACCACTAACCCTGAAGGATGCAGATGACCTTTAAATCTTCCTTTATTATTTATAGCTCTGTACTTTGTACTTTACTAAAAAAAAAAAAAATATCTGGCCCCTTTTTAAAGTTCATCTTTTGAATATGGTACCACCACTTCTTTTGGCAGAGAATGATGTACCTCTATTGTTTCTACAGTAAAGAATCATTTCCTTTGTTGTACAAAACATGTTTACTCTTAAAGTCTCAGAGGATGACCTGATCCTCTTTAATAAACAATTTTTCTGCTTGATACAAATAGTGATGATTTTTTTCTTAATATGTGGACCACATCTGCCTTATACCAATCTACTGACATCACCTCTAAAATTAAGGAATCCTTGAAGAGCTCAAATAAATTGTATGACCAAGGCTGTAGTTAGGGCTGAACTGTTTTTAAAATGTTGTACCCTTTGTGACAGTAGCTGTTTAAACACTTCAGCGGTGTTTGTGTTTAGCTGTGACATTAATCTTTCTCATTAAATGTATCCACACACATATTGTTTTTTTTGGTTTTTTTTGCATAATATGGGCTTTCTTTAGATACCATACTTTTTGATTATAACATATAGTTTGATGTAAAATAATAATAAAATATAATGACACATTGAAAAAATAAATTTTCTAACTTGTAAATGAAAAATATTTTACACCTCTACAAAGACCAATTAAATAAACCTACTAAATAGACTCTAATATTTGTCCTGAGTTTAGAAATGTCCAATGTTTACATGTTTTTCTGTTGTTGTTTTTTTGCAAGTGATAGGGAAATAACTGTATACTTACAGTTATTGCCCCATAACTTGCACTGTTATGAAAAATGTCATGATAACTTGTCCAGATGAACTGTGCATAGCAGGTTAAACATACAAAATGCATGTCTAAGACACTAACCACTAACCATTTTCTTGTTTGACCCCAACCCTAAACATAACCCTAGCACTAACTATAAACAAATCTAAGAACTTGGTTTTTAGTCCTTCTCCTGTGCTAATTGTTTTTAATGTTTGTTTTAATTGTTTTTAATGTTTGACTTGAAATTTAGTTTACATGTATTTTGGTGTTAGGATCACTTTACATTTGTTAGCTCTTGCATTTTAAATAAATATTTAAATAGAAGGGCACACCCTTAGGAGGTTAGCCTTGACAAAGAGCCGAGTTTTGGTGCAAAACGCTTAGGTGTCTAGACACACCGGGAAGGAGAGCACTGACTTGCATTAGGGCTGTTTTCCTATATTGGAATAAATCTACTTTACATCATGTCCTGTGTCTGGTATTTTCAATTTTTTTCTCCATTCAAGCCATCACTGAATGTTCCTCTAAGATTTTCTCTTTTTAAGCTTTAACCTGACGGAAGTGCTGGGTGGATGAGCAGGCGACTCAGGAGAAGTGGGAGGCTACAACCTTTTAAGCCGCATGGTGTGGCTCATATTTCTATTCATAAACAAATCTAACCATAGAGTTATGGCTAATTTATTATTTTTTTGGCAGTATAGCCGTTGTGTACCCTATTCCCCAGTCTCCCAATTTCTAACTGAGCAAATGTAGCCCACAAGAGCCATTCCTGAGTTAGACAATACTTTCATAGCCAGGAATTCTAAAATATTGACTCCTGCCAATCAGACATTTTATCTAAAATGAACACAGGAGCTTGCCATATTTAAAACAAAATATAGACTGTTCCTTTTGAACTCTAGAATATGAGGCCCATGGCTTTTCTAAATAGATTTCATGAATTAGGGCAATGTATACACTCTGGAATCTAGTTAGCATTGCTATTGCACAGTGGTGAAAAAAAATACAACTGCCCATAACAGGTCGAAGTATGTAAAAACTTGCTATCTAAATGATTTCTTCAAGTCCACAAACCTTTTGTTTTCAATAAAGTTATTTTATATTATAACAGGCAGATGTCCAACAGATTGCAAGGCCCACATTTTGTATATTAGGAATGCACTGTACCCTGTTAAAAAAAAGCTTAAAGTATAACTGTTCCTTTAAATCAGCGATGGGGAACATGCGGCCTGCCAGATGTTGCAGGACTACGTTTACCCATAGTCCCCTGCCAGCCACTTAGCTGAAAGAGCTTATCGGAGCTGAAGTTCATCAGCAGCTGGAGGGCTGTAGGTTCCCCACCCCTGCTTTTATTACTCTTAAAGGGTCTATTCCACCTAGCTTATTTTATGCATGTTGCACATGTATTTAATTAGTATGGAATATATTAGTATATTGGAAGATTCTCCTGTAGTTTTACATTGAATATAAGTTAACCAAGGTCTCAAACTTCAATGACATCCAATAAATAGGGATTAGAGAGAGAGGCAGCGTTTAGGAAGAGTTTATGGGGAAAAATATATATTTTTTCAGTCACTATAGCTGCCCCTTTAAGGAACTAAAGCAGATTGCCCACTGAAGTATGTTTTCTTATTGGGCCAGTGTCTTATCCACTGAAGTTGGTGTCTTATTGGAACAAACCTTATTAATATATATCAGATATGGGAACAACATTAAATATAATATGGGCACTATCATAAACAGGAATACTTTATGTAACATATGTAATTTTTTTTAGAAATATTAGTCACAAACAAAGCATAAACAAGCATTGTGTTTTAATAATTAACTGATGGTTACAGCATGTTAAATACTTTTGGACCATTAATTTGAGGATGGGAATTCAAACACATAGCCCAGTGCTGGACTGACCTACTAAGACACTGGAAGTCCCTCAGCTGGGACTGGTTTGGCTAGTGGTCCTTTATTGGTTGGTTGCAAAATGCCTGATTGAAGTCAAGGTTCAGACTTCAGTATCTTGTGGTCTTCCCTTCACTGTAAATAGAATCCCATGGACAGCCACTTAGTGGCAGGACTATGCACTGTGTGCCAATACTGCATGCAAATAGTGTTGCCACCTTTTCCTTAAAAAAATACCGGCTGGTGGGGGACGGAGTCAAAAAGTGTTGGGGCCATTAGGGTGGAGTCATTCAATGTTCCAACCAGATTAAGCTTCAGGCTCCCTGGTACAGGTACTGGGTGCATGGAGCTCAAATATATATGAATATTATACATCTATATAAAAATGTACATGTTGTGGATATTATATGTGTCTACTTATATGTGTAAACTGATATTTGATATGTGTAGTTTATACTTGTAAATAGGTATAGTATGCAAAATATGTATACTGTATTATATATATGTAAATGGATGTATTGAAAAAATATGTGTACATTTGTATAGAATATGTAAAATGGGTATAATATATATGTAAGTAGTATATTGTATGTAATATATACATGTAAATTTGGAATAATATATGTCTGTGTAAGTAGTATATTGTATGTAATATATTTATGTATGTAAAATAAGCTTATTGTATAATATATATGTGTAAATTGGTGTATAACATGTAAAGTAGGTATATTGTATAATATATATTTGCTGTGTGTAAGTACTATATTGTAAATATGTATATTGTTTATAATACACTGTTACTGTCATTCCTTTGCATATCACAATCACAGAGAGATAACAATACACATTTCTGCATAACATTATGCACAATAAACATTCCATTAACCTGCATGTCGTGTTGAATAAAGTGTTTAAAGTTTCTGTGCAGAAATGAAGCAGTAACTTGAATAGTGAAGAGCAGGACTTTAGTGAAGATACAGAAATAAGTGTAATAAACAGGTGATGGTGTATATATAAAATGTTCAGTGTGTAGGGTGCATGCTCACACCCTGGTGCTTCTCTCTCCATGGGTCTGCTCTGTTGCCAAGGTTAATGTGTGTTTATATGTGGATTTCCCTTCTGGTTACACACCCAGGCAGGGCTGCTTGCAGACATATATAACGGCAGACAGAGATCTCACCTGCAGATAGCTCCGTAGCATTCCTCCCCAGCTGATGACATCCTTCTGCAGCTCCCAATGCTAATACCAGCTCTTAAACAGCCGGTATTAGAGTTACACCGGCACTGGCTCCAGAAGCTGGATTGATCCAAGGAGAAATCTGATTGCCCTTTTGGAGTCAAGAAGGAATTGTTTTCCCCCTAGGAGGCAACATTCGAAAAAGCTTCCTTAGGGGGTTTTTTGCCTTCTTTTGGATCAAAACGCTGAAATGATAGGTAGAAGGGTTGAACTTGATGGACTTGTATCTTTTTTCAACCTAAATTACTATGTTACTATGTTACCTGCTGTGCCGGTAAAATACCGGCCGGGTGGCAACCTTACATGCAAAGTTCAGGCTCAGCCTTCAGGAAAGTCCCTCAGCATTGATTGGCTTCAGTGAAGTCAGGGGGGTCTATTAACTAGAAGGTGAGCTCAGATGAACATGTAATCTCTATAGAAATCTAGAATAGATTTAGTTCCCTGGCTGAATTTTAGGCTCAGTACAGCTCTGGTAAGGACATACTATCCAACTCTAGTAATCCTGGCACGAAATGGTTATGGACAGGAAAACTGGTGTCAAACTTAAAAATTGCTTTTTGTTTTCTTGATTTGAATTAGTAACTGAAGATTATAAGGGGTGAAACACAAAGAATAAGAGTCCCTAAATAAACTTCTTGTGTTTCTAGCCTTAACCAAAAAGGGTATGAGCAGAAAAAATCTGTGCGAATCTTGCTGGATACTGATGTTTCTCTGCTTTGAATACATAACTAACTTCGGTTCTGAAATCCATCCAATGACATAACTTAAAAAACTGTCTATTTATTTTTGCATGAAAAAAGGTTGCAATTACTTTTAACTAAAGCATTAAATGACATGGATTGCTTTTGAATTTTAGGTTTGACTTCTGGAAATGTAATATCTTTGAAAAGCTGATTTCAAAAGCTGGTGATTGCAAGCTCTTTTGGGCCATCTGCATGATGAAAAGCAGACTGGCAGTCTTTCAGTACTAGCTACAGAACTAAAACAGTCTGCAATCCTTTCAAAGTAGAATTTGGTTTCTCTGAAACATAAAATAGCTTGTATTATTTCTAAAGTCAAACCTAAAGAAATGTATATCAATCTGTGTGTGTGTGTGTATATGTGAATATATATATATATATATTTATATACACACTGAATATTGGAATATATATATTTTCCAATATACAGTTTTATTCCATTGTGTTTTATCATTTCCATTTATTATAATGGAAAGTGGGTAGGGAGTCCCTAAAATTTACATGCACTTAAAAACTAGAAAACTAGAGAAATTCAGGTAGAGTGATCGAGATAAATGGCTACTTATGGTAAAAGTATCCTAACAGTTTCAACAACATTTTCCCTGGCATGGGAAAATCGAATTCTCCAGTACCCTGTGTGATCACCCTGCATACAATCACCTCCAGTGACTCAGTAGTAGTAGTCTGGATTCAAATAAATCCAGAATTATAAAAATACAAGGTGGCGTCCCGAGGGGGGTGCGGGGGGTGCGGACCGCACCGGGTGACACCTCCAGCGGGGGTGACACCCATGCTGCCAGCATCCCCCCACACCGCATCGCGCAGCTTAACTTTTCATCCACTGGATTCAGCCGCCGTGAAAAAAAATCAAAATAAAAAAAAATCACCGCGACGATGTGATGTTACGTCACATCCAGTGACTGTGTTTCCCTCCTCCATGCAGGAGGGAACACTGCACGGAGACGTCCGGCCGGGGACACGGAGCAGCAGCCAGGAGGGAAGTACTGGGGAAGGGGGGAGGAGGGAGAAATAAAACAAGTAGTGTTGAGCGAACCCGAACCGCAAAGTTCGGGTTCGTACCGAACACTATGATTTTTGGACCCCGGACCCGAACACGGACATTCCACTCTATGTCCGGGTTGGAGTTCGGGGTTTGGCGATTAATATCGCCTTAAATTTCAAATTACCAGTGACTGGACAGCTATTGTCCACCCCCCCCCCGGTCCCCACCCATGGCCGGCGGGTGGGGACCCTAATAACCCATGGCCGGTGTATAGCAGTATATTATTTCCACTAGTGTCCCCCCCCCGGTCCCCACCTATGGCTGGCAGGTGGGGACACTAATAAGACTGAGGGGGGACCTAGTGTCCCCCTCCGGTTCCCACCCATGGCCGGCGGGTGGGGACCCTAAAAAGAATGAGGGTGGGGACCTAGTGTCCCCCCTGGTCCCCAGCCATGGCCGGCGGGTGGGGACCCTAAAAAGAATGAGGGGGGGACCTAGTGTCCCGCCCCGGTCCCCACCCATGAGCTGCAGTTGGGGACCACAAATAAAATGACTAGGGGTGCCCAGCCCCTAGTCACTTACCCCCCCCCCCAATAAAAAATAAAACAATTCCAACCTGCCCCCCCTCACCCTAAATCCAACCAATCAGAGTGCTAGCCATTTTAAACAGAGTGGGAAAATTCAAAAGAACTTCCCCACGCTGTGTAAAATGACACAGAGCACTCTGATTGGTTGGATTGAAATTCAACCAATCAGAGTGCTCTGAGCTTAATTGCAGGGCGGGGGAAGGCTTTATAAGCCTTCCCCCACCCTGCAGAGCTCAGTCTGCACGGGGCCTCCATGGGCAAAGTTGGATTTTTTTTTTCCACCCGTGGATTTTATTTTATTTTTGCGCTCGGGTTTTTTATTGCGGCGCATATTATGGATTTTTATTTGGCCTTTTTCTGGGGCTGAAGAAAGAAAAAAGAAGATAGATTTTTTTTTTTTCCACCGCGTATTATGGTTTTTGATTTGGCGTTTTTTTGGGCTGAAGAAAGAAAAAAGAAGAATGAAGTCCTAAAATGGTAAGTATAATGTTTTTGTTTTTTTTACAGGTTAGCTTATTGCCCCCCATCCCCTCACTATTATTAGAGTGAGGGGGGTAGGTAGGAGTTTTGTATTTTATTGGGGGGGGTAAGTGACTAGGGGCTGGGCACCCCTAGTCACTTTATTTGTGGTCCCCACCCGCCGCTCATGGATGGGGACCGGGGGGGGAAGGACACTAGGCCCCCCCCCCCCCCCTCATTCTTATTAGGGTCCTCTCTATAAACTCTATTTCGGTTTATAGAAAGCCAATAGCATTACATGGCTATTGGCTTTATATAAACGGAAATAGAGTCCCCATTCATACAAATAGGTCAATTGACCTATTCATATGAATTGGGACACTCTTACCCTCATTTTACTTCATTTACTTTGCAGCCCTCTAGCCCTTTCCAGGACGTTTTTGGAGGCATTTTAGTGGCCAAAAGTTTGTGTCCCCATTGACTTCAATGGGGTTTGGGGTCAAGTTCGAGCACGGACCCGGACATTTTTTCTAAGTTCGGCCGAACCTGCCGAACGCGAACATCCAGGTGTCCGCTCAAATCTAAAAGCGAGTATTGGAACTTTAAATTATAAACAGAAAAGCATAATACTGGCGTCCTAATGGGAAAATTGACTGGGGCTTCTGAACTGCACAATATTCCTGGCATCTGAGTGGTACAATATTACTGGGCTCTGAATGGTACAATATTACTGGCATCTGAATGGCACAATATTACTGGCATCTGAATGGCACAATAATACAGGCATCTGAATGGCACAATATTACTGGCATTTGAATGGCACAATATTACTGGCATCTTGATGGCACAATATTACTGGCATCTGAATGGCTAAATATTACTGGGCTCTGAATGGCACAATATTACTGCTTTCTGAATGGCACAATATTCCTGGCATCTGAATGGCACAATATTCCTGGCATGTGAATGGCACAATATTACTGGTATTTGAATGGCACAATATTACTGGCAATATATCAAATACCAGTAATATTGTGCCATTCAGATACCAGTAATATTGTGCTATTCAAATACCAGTAATATTGTGCCATTACAATACCAATAATATTGTGCCATTCAAATGCCAGTAATATTATGCCATTCAAATACCAGTGATATTGTGCCATTCAAATGCCAGTAATATTGTGCCATTCAGATGCCAGTAATAATGTGCCATTCAGATACCAGTAATATTGTGCAATTCAAATACCAGTATTATTGTGCCATTCATATCCCAGGAATATTGTGCTATTCAAATACCAGTAATATTGTGCCATTCAAATACCAGTAATATTTTGCCATTCAGATGCCAGTAATATTGTGCCATTCAGATAACAGTAATATTGTGCCATTCAAATACCAGTAATATTGTGCCATTCAGATGCCAGTATTATTGTGCCCTTCAAATACCAGTAATATTGTGCCATTCAGATGCCAGTATTATTGTGCCATTCAAATACCAGTAATATTGTGCCATTCAGATGCCAGTAATATTGTGCCATTCAAATACCAGTAATATTGTGCCATTCAGATGTCAGTAATACTGTGCCATTCAAATACCAGTAATATTGTGCCATTCAGATACCAGGAATATTGTGCCATTCAAATACCAGTAATATTGTGCCATTCAGATACCAGGAATATTGTGCCATTCAAATACCAGTAATTTTGTGCTATTCAGATCCCAGGAATATTGTGCCATTCAGATGCCATTAATATTATGCCATTCAGATTGCCCAGCCAATTTGCCCATTAGGACACAAATATTATGCTTTTCTATTAATAATGTTGAGTTCCTATGCTCGTTATTCCACCCTCCTCCCCCTTCCCAGTACTTACCGCCTGGCTGCTGCTCCATGTCCCCGGCTGGACGTCTCCGTGCAGTGTTCCCTCCTACGTAACGTCACATCCGGTCGCAGTGATTTTTTTATTTTTATTTAACTTTTTTTTCTGGCGGCCGAATCCAGAGGATGTGGCTGCCAGAAAAGAAAAGTTAAGCAGCGATGCTGGAGGTGTCACTCGTGCGGTCCGCACTCCCCTCACCCCCTCGGGATGCCACTGTGCAGGTCTGCCCCACAGCTTGAGCAGGACTGCCCCACAGCTTGAGCAGGAAGTAAAATTATGTTCTGTCTTGCTCACTGCATCACTGATATCCTGTCCTGCACACTCATATAAATGAGTACAGGGAAGACATGCTTCTAAGAAAGGAAAGAGTGAAGAAAAAGCTGAAAGAAACAGCTGTAATAACCAAAAAGAGAGCTGTAGCTCCCCAACAATATATAGGAATGAGGTAGAACTGGTGAAAGCACTTGAAGGAAGAGAAGGGGTTATTATTGCTAAGAATGTGACACTGCAAGGTAGGTACATGTAATACATGGGCTACTTAACCCCTTAGTGACCGATTGTTATGCTGCATTTGATGTAACTTGAAGACCAGAATTCCATTATTTTTGTCATATGTTTACTGAACTGTGAATTTCTTTCTTTGTGTTCAGTCCACCCACACAAATTATATATAATTTTTTAAAGGACTGATAGGGCTTTCATTTGATACTATTATTTTCATCATATGATATAATTTACTATTAATATATATATATATATATATATATATATGATGAAAATATGCCATAAAAAACACTTTTTCTAACTTTGACCTGATTTTTTTTTTCACAATTACAAATGGTAAAAAAAGAAACCATCTATATATTTCTAATATTTGTCCTGAGTTTAGAAATACCAATGTTTCCATGTTTGTCTATGTTTTATTTAAACTAATAGGGCAATAAACAATATCAGTGTTTTTTTGTTTTCTAACCATTTTCTTCTACAGTGACCTTTTAACCCAAACCCTAAATTTACCCTTAACCCCAAATCTACCCCCACCCCTTAATCTAACCCTTGTACTCACCCGAACCCCCCTGTAACCTTAATTATAACCCTAATTATGACCCTATCCCTAGATCTAGGTTTAGTAGATCAAGGGTTAGCTTTTTCCATTTATTTTATTTAATTTTTTTCTCTTTCTAACTGTAATGTTGCTAACTGCCTCTAGGGGCAGTCAAGCAACTGTTTCAGAGTGACGGAAGAGATTGTTTTTTCTCTCTTCCGTCACTCTCTGCTGGGCATGCTGTATTAGAGGAGCATGCTCCTCCAATACAGCACCCACCCGCGATCACCGGGTGATTGCGGTGCCCAGGGGGCACAGAAGGTGTTGCATGATGCCTCGATCGAGGCATCATTTTAACACTTTACACACATAGGCAGTGATAGGCGTTCACTGCCTATGGTGTTGAAGCGCATATGATCACATTTGCGGTGATCATATGCGTGCTGGGGGGAGGGTTGAAAGCACTCTCAGAGGCTTCTTCGGATCCGAAGCAGCCTCTGAGAGTAACTGCAGGCATGTAAGCGTTGCGCTAAGGAGCGCAATGCAACATGAAAACTGAGGATGTATATATACGTCCTCATGGTCCTCAAGGTCCATGCTTTCAGGACGTATATATACGTCCTTATGTGTTAAGGGGTTAATACAATAAAATATGCAAAACAAACATAGTAAAAAAAAGACAATATTAAAGTTAAATATAAAAGTATAATAACTTAAATTGAACTAATACACAAAATCGCTGAAGCCCTGATGCAACAAAGGAACCCTGATGCTTTTCGCCGCCAGGATTCCTCAGAGGGTCCTAAGCACGTAGGGAACAGACTACTGTTAGTGGAGTAGCAGGAAAAAGAAAATCAATATTTGGTGTGACAAGGAACTGGAGAAATAAGTCCACCTATGCCCAACAACTTAATTCAGCACACAGAAGCCGTTCAGCTTGCAGAAGCAAAAGTAGTCTCATCCTATCTCTATTGATATTTAATATTCGCACTATGGCATTGGCCTTTGTTTAAGGACACAAATATCCTGTCATCAGGGATGCACTAATAAAGTTGTAGTCCACTATTGAAATCTTGCATCCCCCAATCAGTCTATTTGCATCCATGGCTTGACAATGTAGCGAGTAAGTAATAAGTGGAACGAAAAAGGTTGTGCTTCTCTTGAGTTTCCAAATTTAAAACTTCTTACTTTATTATTATTCGTGTGCAATACTCCTTAGGGTTAAACACAGAAGGCATGAAGCATCACCTAATGTGCTTTGTGCATTAAATGCACTTAATGTTAGTAATTAAGTGCATTTAATGCATAAAACAGGTTAAGTGATGTTTCAAGCCTCATGCTTGTGGTCACACTTTTTCATTCAATCAGTCTGTTCAATGTTTTTATTTCTTTTCTTATTCAATATTAAAATACATTTTTAAGTGAAT
Source organism: Pelodytes ibericus (assembly GCA_036172795.1). Classification (NCBI taxonomy): domain Eukaryota; kingdom Metazoa; phylum Chordata; class Amphibia; order Anura; family Pelodytidae; genus Pelodytes; species Pelodytes ibericus. The sequence continues at coordinate 49,940,261 of CM069865.1, read as the reverse complement.
CTTCATAAATGATAAAGGACCATTATTGTTGTGAGTCAATGCCTTGTATGATATGCAGGGGCATGTTTTAAAAATGTGTTTTTTTTAATATCCACGAAGGGATAAACTTGTAGTTAACCAAAAATGAAAGTTTAGACAAACCTTTGTTTTTCTAGTGGTAATCTGGGACTGATTTGAGACTCAATTGGCAACTAATTCAAAAGTGGGATAGAATTTGCTATGATTCAGTGTTGTTATAAATCAGTTTTCTTTTAAGGTCAGGAATTAACAAGGATTGGATCTGTAAAAAAAAAAAAGTCAAAATAAAATAAAATAAAAACAGCTGGTGGTCCTTCCTCTGCTGGAGTTAGTTGCTACTGATACTAATCTTTCTTTTCCCTTTTTTTGGGTCTACAGTTAAGAAAAACATACTATTTAATTACCTTACAAAACACTGATGTCAAATTCCTTGGGGTTTCTCGGCCATATGTTCAAGTAAAAGGGGTTAAAATATATTGCAATGCTGCAGTGACATTAAGGTTAATAAATAGTTTTACTTAACATCTTTCTGAATTTGGCGCTAGATCAATCCATTTTTCAGGAGGAGTCATTTTTACACACTTTGTTGCCAGATGGTCCCTTTTTTCAATGTCTAGCTCACTTAACTGTGCTGGTAGCTAATCTCTCTCTCTCTCTCTCTCTCTCTCTCTCTCACTCTCTCTCTCTCTCTCTCTCTCTCTCTCTTCTCTCTCTCTCTCTCTCTCTCTCTCTCTCTCTCTTCTCTCTCTCTCTCTCTCTCCAAAGCCAATTTGCCCATGAATATGCCAGAATTATTGTGCCAATTATATGCCAGTATTATTGTGCCATTCAGTTGCAAATACTATTGTGCCATTAAGATGACACAGCCTATTTGCCCATTAAGTTGCCACAGTTAGGTTTTATATTAATATGCTAATGTTACTCTGCTCATTGTATACCCTTGTATACCCCCTTCCCCAGTATTCACCCCTTGGATCCTCTGTGCAGTATTCCCTCCTGCACGGAGGAGGGAAATACAGCCACTGGATATGAGGTACTGTCATATCCGTTGGAAATTATTTTTTTAAAAACTTTTTTTCTTTTTTGGCCGCCGCATCCAGCAGATGCAGCTTGCCAGAAAAAAAAAAATGTCAGCAGCGCTATGCACTGCGAAGAGGGCACACGAGGGCAGATGCCCCCCAGGAGTAACTGAGCCTAGGGCAGCTGCGCCTTTCAAGACGGCCCTGTAGACGCAAGTCTTTTTTCAATCTAAACTACTATGTAACTATGGATAATTTTGGACCAATCTGTCACCAGCCTGATTGCAAGAATCCACTGGGACTGAGCCCTGGGTCTCTTTGGGGCTGTTCATTAAAAGGTGAGGTAAGGTGAGATGAACATTTCACATGGTGAGTTTGTCCCTGCATAATGTATGGCTAAATTAGTGTGCTGAAATGTTCAGCTCACTTCAGCTCACCCATTCTCACCTCAACTCACCTTTTAGCAAATAGCCCCGTCTGTGTTTGATGGTATATGTACGTATTCTGCACACCACCTGAGGGTTTGGTTTATAGGATTAACCTACTGTAGTTAGTGCACCTGTTTTGCCTCAGGTGTTCTTGTTAACTAATGTCTCTGATATATAACACCCATCCTCTCAGAACACACTGCTTGTGCAATTGCTTGCTTTTCTATTTTGGATAGTTTATCAATAGCTGTGTTTACATCTGATCTTCTGATTTTGATTTGGCTTGTATTCCCAACTTTATCTACTCTTTAACGGCCCTGACCAATTGCTTTGTGACCATGGCGTCAATTTGTTTTTTCCTTTTGGCTCCTGTCCTCCATCAAAGACTGCAAAAACCCCTGCTTTCAGCCTCTAAAAAGCTTGGACTAGAGTGGTACTCTGTGTCTCAAATCATCATTTTACTTGTAATGTGTGCATACATATATTTTACTAGACCCTTAAAAAATGTATACATAACTATGAAGTAACTGATTAATGTTTTGGCACATTTAGCTACATTAGACTATTTTAACATGTAATGTTTTAGGATGTCCATTTAAAATGGTATGTATTGTTTAGCCTCTGAGTGGCAGCCTCCTTGTGAAGCATGCAGTCACCGACTGTCACTGACTGCAAAACCATGCTCATATATAATTTGATCTACGAAAAATAGGACAATTGTTCAATTTATTAACTCATTAGATGCATTAAACATATTTTTTTAGACACTGAAATAAAACGTATTTAAACTAATATTTGACTATAAATATTAATTGTAGAAGCCCTATTCTAATGATTGCAGGAGAATCTAAATAAAGTTTACCTCATAGAATGGCACTGTACAATGTGAACATAACATGCTGTATTTCCTTTCTAACATCTTAACCACTGCTACATTTTTCTCTGGCAATGAGCTGAAACAAAGCAATAAAACAAAAGTAAGAGCTTGGCAAGATGAAATTTATCGGCTGATCAAAGCGGTTGATCTGACAGTCACTGAAATGAGAAGGAAGCCATTAGTTTTAGGCTGCCAACATTAACATTGCAACTGCTATTGAAAGTTTGAAAGCTAAACAGGAATGTAAAAAAATGCCAGAGTGTCTGCTTATGAACAAAACCAAAAGCAGGCCAAAAGGCAGGTTGGAACCATTTTGTGTTTTTATTTTATGATGCCTGAAATTCAAAACCATCAGAGGAAGACATCTTAAACATTATCCAACATACTGACAAGGTCAAACAACTGCATATAATATAACCATAATGATTGCAGAACAGAATTAGGGTAATTTTATTTTAGAAATAATTATAAGATATTAACAAACCCTTCAACACATGTTGGAAGAGGACATTTGCTTCAGACAGTCACTGCACTACCACATGCAGTCATCATGGTATGTACCATTTCCCTTCCCTCTGTGATGCTTGACTGCTTAGGCCCATGACTATTACCTATAATACAATCCACCCCCCGATCCCAACCAAGCCCTATTAACAACACAACACAATTTATGGTTGGCTATCGTCATAAGAAGGGCTTTCATTAGATACCATTATGTTCATCATATCTTATAATATACTACAAAAAAAATCATAAAATATGATAAAAATTTTTAAAAGAAACACTTTTTCTATCTTTGACCTAAAATAAAATTTACACAAATAAAATCATTAAAAAAGACCCTGTCTAAATAGTTTCTAAATGTTGTCCCGAGTTCAAAAATATGCATGTTTCCATATTTTTCGGTATTTTTTTGCGAGTTATGGGGCAAAAACCAAAAATAGTGTTTTTTGTTTTTTTCCTAAATTGACCTTTTGACCCCAACACGAACCCAAAATTTAACCCTAACACTAAATTTAACCCCAACTCTAACCCTTATTATATCCCTTAATATTTTTTAATTTTAATTTAATTTTAACCCTATCCCTTATGCTAAAAAATATTCAATTTTAACACTATAGGCTAATATAGCTATATAACCTGTTTTTAATTAATTAAATATGTATTTTAAATATTTTCCATTGCAATGCTACTTAACTACCACTAGGGGCAGTCAAGTAGCATATTCAGAGCGACGGAAGTGAAGTTACTTTCACTTCCGAAGCTCAGACCGGCAGAGGGCTTAGCCATAATATGGCTCCCCACGATCGCTCCGTGGGGCGATCGTGGGTGCCCCAAAATAGAAATTTCGGTGCTGCACCGTTAAAGCGTTTTTTGCCTGGCACGTCCTTTGTCGCGAAGGTGTTAATTAAAAACATATGCATGTGATAAAATGCACTGTCAGCCAAGACTGTCTCATTCTCTTCTATCTGTTTTTTAGTTTTTGTTTGCATATTATAGGATTGCAGGTACCACTATTTTCTTTGCCATACGGTTTTGGTTTTTTACTTTTTCTGTAATTAATGTTGCATTTTTATAATGTGCGTATTTAATGTAATGCTGGATATTGCTTTTAATTAAACCATTGAATGTGGTGCAATGAGTAACACAATGTTAGTT